>JAPFRF010000004.1:36140000-37340000 GCA_029282475.1 Phrynocephalus forsythii
ATCAGTTTGTTGCCTGGCAGCTCAAGGGCATAGATAATATATCTCTTCTGCAGTCTCTGCTAACAGCTGCACACAGTATTCCAGACATTAAGACAGCCCATGAATTGCAATGGGCTAGACGTTTACTATGGTAGTATTAAAAATGCAGTGTCATCAGCTTTGGAACTCTTTATGATATTAGACAATAAGTGATTAATGAATATATATAAGTTTAACATAAGTATAAGTTTAGCATAAGTATATAAATGCCTGTGAAGAGGTTGTATTATATAATTAATAGAATAGAATATAGATAACAATGGATTCGGGGGAAGAATTATTTATTATAGGTATGTTACTGAAATTTTGTTATATTTATTTAAATTCTATGTGTAGAGCGGGCATTTGGGCTGGAGTTAACTTTCCATAGGGGTGGAACCAACCTCTTAGCCCCACAGCATCCCCTTTGGCACAGCTCACTTATGGGCTGGAGATTCGTTCTCAGTGCCATTGAGGGAGAAGTTTGGGGTGAATGGGGGGGATGATCGGATGGGAAAAGGGGGAGGGAGCTGTTCAGCAATAGAATATGCAGTTAGAGCTGTTCACCAGTGGAATGAGCTGCCACAAAGGAGGGTGGTGGAGTCTCCTTCTTTGGAGGTTTCTAAGCAGCGGCTGGATGGCTATCTGTTGGGAGTAGTACTCTGATGGAGGTTTCTCCATGGCAGGCGGTTGGACTGGATGGCCCTTGAGGTCTCTTCCAACTCTAGGATTCTATGATTCCATAATTCTATGAGAGGGGGTTGCACAAGACAAACCAATTTGGTAATGATTTATTATAATTTAGATAAGATTAACTACACTGCTTGAATGTGTATAAAATATTCAGAGACTTATTTGGAGGCTTGATTATTCTGAAACGGACATGCTGGAGGGACTTAACATAATTTCTCATAATACCAACAGGTTGGGTTCCTCTCTGAAAAGATACAGAGTGATATGAACTATATAGAAATTGGGAGGGGATATTATTCTGTTACAAGAAACACATCAGAGAAAGCAGGTGGAAACCATTATTAGACACCCAATTTTAGGTGATCAATATGTAGCCAATGGAACAAATAAAGCCAAAGGCGTGGCCATAATCCTCAGAAAAGATTCAAAATTTGAAGTATCTGATTCATTAAAATACCCTGAAGGTAGATATATTATAGTGAAAGGGAAATTAGAGGACAGATTATTGACAATTGGGTTTTATTATGCCCCTAATTCTACTCAAGCAGATTTTATGCAAACTCGTCTAAGAAAGGTCAAAGATTTTGCCTGGGGGGAAGTTATTCTAGGAGAGGATACAAACTGCATTTTAAACCAGAAGCTGGATAGAACGTCTAGAAACAGAAAGTTAATAAGCGATGGAATTAAAATAAATAAAATGAACAACTTAACTCAGCAATGACAGTATCAGAGATGAAAGTAGTAATTAAAAAATTTAAGAAGGGAAATTCACCAGGTGTGATGGATTTACATCTGATTTTTATCAAACATGGGAGATGATATATCAAGACATTTAGTAAACTTGTTTAATTCAATATTGGAGGGGGAAGAAATTCCTAACTCATGGAAAACAGCTAGGATAATAACCATTTTAAAACCAGAGAAAAGACCCTCAGGATCCAGCTTCGTATAGAAACATAACTTCGTAAAATAGAACCAAAATTTTTTTCAACAATACTGGGTAAAAGGATAAGTAGATTTATTAATAACTATGTTCATGGGGACCAGTATGGGTTCATGCCTGCTAGACAGATGCATGACACAACCCACAGAGTATTAAATGTTATACACGTAGCAAATAAAAGCAGAAGGAAGCTTGCAACACTCTCACTGGATGCACACAAGGCCTTTGACAGAGAGTGGGTTTATATGTTAGATTTAATGAAGGAAATGAACATAGGGAGAATTTTGTTAATGTGTTAAGAAAATTATATGTAAAAATGAGAGCAACAGTACTGATCAATGGATCAGACTCTGAAAATTATCAGCTACACAGAGGAACTAGACAAGGTGACCCATTGTCCGCATTACTTTTTCCAATAGTAATAGAACCATTAGCTGCACAAATTAGAGGGAATGAAAATATTAAGGGACTAGAATTTAAGAATAGAAATCATAAAATCTATACGTGGATGATATGCTTTTGTTCTTGGAAGACCAACTTAAAAGCACAGATGTACTTAAACAATTATTACAAGAATATAGAGTCTACACAGGTTTAAAAATTAACTATCAATCAATTAATTATCAAAAATCTAAACTTTTCTGTCTTAACTTTTCTATTACAGAACCGAAGGAAATTCAAACGAGGTCAAATTTAGGCCTTTGGTATTCAACTTTTAAATATCTTGGAATTTGGATAACAAAAATACAAACCAATTAATTTATAGAAATTTTTAAAACGTGTTCACATTAGTTAGGAAAAATTAAGAGTTGGGGGAAAATAAACTTATCTCTAAGAGAGAACTGCAGTAGTGAAAGCACATATTTTACCTAAATTCTTGTTCTTATTTCAAAATATATCTTTGCAACCTGACATAAATAAAATAATGTTCAGTGCAGAAAAGTCTAGAAAATTTTATTGCAGGCAAAGGAAAAAGTTTAAGATTTATTAACAGTATTAAGTATAGTGAAAGTGCAAAAGGAGGTTTGACCATATCACAATTATTAAAATATTATGAAGCTGTTCAAATCATTCAAATGTCCAAAGTTATACAGATGAAGAATGTATCTGATTGGATTAAGATGGAAGGAGAGGGAGAGAAGTATAATGAATGAATATGTTTTTACAACAAAGTGACTTAAGAAGAGTGACCAAACCCATAATTTATATAATTTTGAAACATTAAGAATATAGAAGCAGCATACCGGAATCTTAGCACCTCCCATATCACCCCTCTGTCCCATCTTGGAACACCCTAAATTTAAATCTCAAGAGAAATTTGAACAATTTAGGTACTGGACTGAGATTGGACTCTATAGAATTAGAGATTTGTTTGAATCAGGGAAGCCAATAACGATAAGTCAATTAGAACAGAGAACAAGAGGAATTAAAACTAAATGGCTACAATTAAAATAGATAAGCAATTGTGCAGTGAAATTATACTAACCTCAAAGCCCCATTAGACTATTAACAGAGTTTGAACAATGTGTAAAAAAAAGATAAGAATATAAACAAGGGGTTAACTTCAATACTATATAAATGTATTATAGACAAAGAATTTACCAGAGGTTTAGGGTCTAAAATTGTCTTGGAAGCAATCTTAAACAGTACTATTCCAAACAAAGTATGGGTAAGGATTTGGACTAGGTAGCCTTATAAATGAATTTCAGCAAAAACTATGGAAACAGTTTTAAAGATAGTACATAGATGGTATTTCT
This sequence comes from Phrynocephalus forsythii, assembly GCA_029282475.1. Taxonomy (NCBI): domain Eukaryota; kingdom Metazoa; phylum Chordata; class Lepidosauria; order Squamata; family Agamidae; genus Phrynocephalus; species Phrynocephalus forsythii. Next base: position 36,143,412 of record JAPFRF010000004.1, read on the forward strand.
ATCCAACAAAATTGCATAAAATTAACAAAAGGATCTCTGATGCATGTTGGCGTAATTGCGGGTATAAGGTTTCTTTAGAGCATATGTAGTTGGCATGCCCAAATGTAGAAACATTCTGGAATAAACTGGATAGAGACGTTAACTAAACACAAAATAGATCAAAATGAAATGTTATTATTCTCATTATTTACTGGGGAAAATGAAAACTAGCTAATAAAGAATTAATAGCAATTCTCATGGGCGTGACTAGAATGGAAATTACTCACGATTGGAAATATGCCCAGGATCTTTCACTCACAAAATTCGTAAACTGAATATGGGAAGTTGCAGTTATGGAAAAGCTGACTAGTAAGTTTAAACTATACATGGGAGAGATAAAACATGATTAATTTCTGAATATATAGCAACCTTTACTAACCTCAGATGTTATACAAAAAACTTAATTAGATAAATCAGAATATGGACTGGACTGTTGGATAGTTTAAGAATGTTTAATTTGGCGTGTTATTCGGTATTGTTTGTATAACAAGCTATATTAGATGGTATGTATTATCTTATGTGGATTGCCAATAAAAATGGGGGGAAAGCAAGAGAAAGAAAGGGGGAATCCCCACAAAATCAATAAAGTTTTAAAAGGGAGAAATGGATCCAAGATGGAGGAAAGTAGCCATCAATCCAAGATGGAGGGCAACAGAGAACAATCCCAAGGGTAAGCAGCTCAGCAGCAGCAATAATTCCAATAGAAACAACCAAAGCCAAAACAAAACTCCTGGCTGCTTTTCTGCATGGAGGGCAACAGTGAACAATCCCAAGGGTAAGCAGCTCAGCAGCAGCAATAATTCCAATAGGCAATGTACTGGTTGAAGCTGGCCGGCATGAGTGACTCCCGCTTGCCAAAGAAGTGCCATATAGAACAACTTCAGCACCCCTTGCGGGAGTCCTGGGCAAAGCTAGTCAGGCCCATATTACATCATTATGGGATCAATACTGAATCTATCCCCTCTTTTGTCTCCCCCAGTATAAAAAAATTGGTCAAAAACAAGATTTATCTATGTTCCAAAAGGAAGGAATTGGCTGCGGTTTCATTATCGTCATTCTCCCTCTATTATCCTTTGTATAAAACATCTTTCGTGCTGGAAAGCTATTTCCACAATTTAACCTCAGCTCCCTTGAGGACAGCTTTCACAGCCCTGCGTTTTCAGACCATGCCTTCTGCCTTTTTAGAAGGGAGACGTGATAATATCCCTGTTCGGGACAGACTTTGCCCTTGCGGCTCAGGTGAAGTCGAAGATGTGCCCCACTACTTGCTCAGCTGCCCCCTTCATGACCAACCTAGATGTAAATTTCTTGGTGGGATTATTAGTTCACTGGCCGATAGGTCCCCTGGAGGCCAACTTAGTATGCTACTTGTCGGTACAGACAGGTCTGTTACACAGCAAGTAGCAAAGTTTGCGCTGGCAGCTATGAACATTCGGGCCAATCTCTAACCCTGGAAGGATTATATTGCATTGTAAATGTTACATGGTATTTTAAAGTTTTAATTATATTTGTTGTGGATGTAATTTTATAAGTTTTATATATATATATATATATATATATATATATATATATATATATATATATATATATATATATGTTTTCGTAGATTTTCACGGGTATAGGTATGCATGTTAGGGTGGATTCGGGTTTCTTCCCGTGTAGAAATCTGGTTGTTCTGGCGACGTTTAACGAGGTCTCACTCGTCATCTTCAGGCTGGTGTTCTGGCTTTTTTCTTCTTGAAGCAAAGCGTGGTCTCAGTTGAAGTCCTTCTATAAATACTGCTGGGGTGTGTGTGGTTTGCTTGCTCTGTTGCTGATTGCAGGTTCCTTTGTTCCTTTGTTCTTTTGTGATCTGCTGTGTGGCTGAGGTGATCGTTAAGGGATTAACTGCTGATGGCTGTTTAGATGGCTGTTTACATGCTGGTGGGTTAGATGGCTGGTAGGTTCTGGCAGTATCCTGGGCTTTGGTGGAGTGGGGTCCTGTGTCTTGTGAATTCATTTTGGTCTGGCTACGTGTCTGTGGTCTCCCAATGTTTTTTTGGGGTGTGTGAGTGTGCTCCATGTGGTGACTGGAGTGGGGTGCCGCAGTAGATGGTGCAGTCGTGGTTTTGTTATTGGATGGTGGTTTCGTTTTATCTGTGGGAAGGGTCTGGGTTTGTGTTTGGTGTGGATGGAAGGTGGTGGCATCTTGTGTCCTTTTGGACCTGGTGTCAGTCTTTGTGACAGAGGCTCGTCTGTTGACCAGGGCTAGTTTCCAGATGTCCGGCAAGCGGGAGGTGTCATCACGTTTATTCATGTTGTTTGGGTGTTTCTCTATTTCAATGGCTTCCATGATTATTCGACTGTTGAAGTGTTCAGTTTTGGAGATGAGTTTGGTTCTTTCAAAGTCAATTTCATGACCTTTTGTTTTTATGTGCTGGAAGAGAGAGGAAGATTTTTCTTCTTTTTTGACTGCGTTCTTGTGTTCTGCGATGCGTGCGCTTATTCTCCTGTTTGTTTGTCCGATGTATGTGGCTGGACAGACTTTGCATGGTATTTCGTAGACTCCTTGGTTTTCTAGCTCAATCTTGTCTTTGGGGTTTCTTAAGATGTTGGCTATTTTTTGGTCGGTGCAAAAGGCTGTCTTGATATTGTGTTTGTGGAGAATTTTGCTGATTTTGTCTGTGGTGCCTTTGATGTAAGGGAGGAGGGGAAGCCAGCCTAACCAAAATCAACCCAGATGAAGCCAACAAAATCAGACTCGAAGTCACCAATGTCCTCTGCTCCAGCAAACCACCCAGAAGCAATTTACACAAAGAAGAACAAAAAGCCCTCTCCAACCTGAGGAAAGACAACAACATAATCATTCTCCCAGCAGACAAAGGCAATGCCACAGTGGTGATGAACACATCCGACTACCAAGCCAAACTATCCAACCTACTACAAGACCCTGCTTACATACCTTTGAACACAGACCCCACCACCTACCTGGAAAAAATCACCAAAGCCAAAATAAAAGCCTCTCCCTTAAGTGAAGAAATCAAGCCAAGCATCATCCCCAGAGAGAAATCATCCAGGTGCCCCAAGCTCTACGGCCTCCCCAAGATTCACAAAGAAGGAACACCTCTCAGACCCATAGTCAGCTCCATAGGCTCACCTCTACAAAACCTCGCCAAATTTTTGCCAAACAACTCCAGCCCTATGCAGAATCCATCACTTCATACGTACAAAACTCGTTCCACTTCATAGAAATTATAAAGAAACAAGACCTACAACCCAATGACCTACTCGTGAGCTTCGATGTTGTTTCGCTCTTCACACAAGTGCCCATTCAAGAAGCCTTGACAGCTATCCACAACAAATACAACCCCCCCAAACACATCCTAGATCTGACCAACCACTGCCTAACCAACACATACTTCATCCACAATGGACAAAGATACAAACAGATAGAAGGAGCACCCATGGATCACCCCTCTCACCGGTCATCGCAAACCTATATATGGAACACTTTGAAACCAACGCGTTACAGAAGTCCGAACATAAACCCAAACTCTGGCTCAGATATGTTGACGACACCTTTGTTATCTGGCCACACGGGAAAGATAAACTGAACAACTTCCTCACACATCTCAACAGCCTACACCCCAAAATACAATTCACTATGGAAATAGAAGCCAACAACCAACTTCCCTTCCTGGACGTCCTAATCTACAAAAAACCCGACGGCTCCTTAGGACATACCATCTACCAGAAAAAAACACATACAAACCGCTACTTAAATGCACAATCACACCACCACCCTGCACAGATCAACTCCGTAGCAAAAACCCTCATCTCCAGAACCAAACGCCCGCTGACAAAGACCACCTAAAAACTGAATTACACTCTCTCTCGAATGTTTTAATTGCGAACGGATTCCAAAAAAACACCATCACCAAACTAATCCAAAAGGAAACACCCCCAAGAACCAAGAAACAGAAGAGAACAACGGCACCGCCTCCTCCCTTACATCAAAGGCACCACAGACAAAATCAGCAAAATTCTCCACAAACACAATATCAAGACAGCCTTTTGCACCGACCAAAAAATAGCCAACATTTTAAGAAACCCCAAAGACAAGATTGAGCTAGAAAACCAAGGAGTCTACGAAATACCATGCAAAGTCTGTCCAGCCACATACATCGGACAGACAAACAGGAGAATAAGCGCACGCATCGCAGAACACAAGAACGCAGTCAAAAAAGAAGAAAAATCTTCCTCTCTCTTCCAGCACATAAAAACAACAGGTCATGAAATTGACTTTGAAAGAACCAAACTCATCTCCAAAACTGAACACTTCAACAGTCGAATAATCATGGAAGCCATTGAAATAGAGAAACACCCAAACAACATGAATAAACGTGATGACACCTCCCGCTTGCCTGACATCTGGAAACTAGTCCTGGTCAACAGACGAGCCTCTGTCACAAAGACTGACACCAGGTCCAAAAGGACACAAGATGCCACCACCTTCCATCCACACCAAACACAAACCCAGACCCTTCCCACAGATGAAACGAAACCACCATCCAATAACAAAACCACGACTGCACCATCTACTGCGGCACCCCACTCCAGTCACCACATGGAGCACACTCACACACCCCAAAAAAACATTGGGAGACCACAGACACGTAGCCAGACCAAAATGAATTCACAAGACACAGGACCCCACTCCACCAAAGCCCAGGATACTGCCAGAACCTACCAGCCATCTAACCCACCAGCATGTAAACAGCCATCTAAACAGCCATCAGCAGTTAATCCCTTAACGATCGCCTCAGCCACACAGCAGATCACAAAAGAACAAAGGAACAAAGCAACCTGCAATCAGCAACAGAGCAAGCAAACCACACCCCCCCAGCAGTATTTATAGAAGGACTTCAACTGAGACCACACTTTGCTTCAAGAAGAAAGAAGCCAGAACACCAGCCTGAAGATGACGAGTGAGACCTCGTCGAAACGTCGCCAGAACAACCAGATTTCTACACGGGAAGAAACCCGAATCCACCCTAACATGCATATATATATATATATATATATATATATATATATATATATATATATATAAAGATTGAGATGACCAATGGTTTTTAGCAATAAACTATTAACAATAGAAACAACCAAAGCCAAAACAAAACTCCTGGCTGTTTTTCTGTATCTTTTAGGGTTCAAAATTCTCATCTCCTGGACATTCAGATTGGCTGCTCCACCTCCTGTCAGCTCTCATTGCACAGCAAGGAGAAACAATAAGAGGGGAAATGAAAGAGAAATGAAATTTTCAGCACTCAATCTATCATTTCCATGGAGCCTTCGTTTCTTCCAGCTTCTCTAGCAGGATGTAACAAAGGGCTCTCAAACAAAAAGAGGTCTCTACCACTGTGTTCATTTGTTTCCAAACAAAAGTCCCATATGTACACACAAAGAAGAAGAATTAACTTGTGTGGGAAGTTCACCAGCACATGCATAATTTATCACGGAAATGTAAACACATGCTTTGTAAAGTTGATTGGACACTCACACATCACAAAGAGTACAATGTTACTGGAGGTAAAACAATAACATGACTGGGGTCAAAAGATTTTAAGAGCAGAAAATACAATTTTAATTTGAACGTCCATTTCCAACCATGGTTAACAAATAAAGGGAGGATGATTTCACAGGTTGGTACTGCGTGATAGTTTGGGGGCTGGTTTAGGAGAAGCAGCTCAATTTGAATGAGAACACGGCCACACAGGAGGTTGTCCTGGGGAAACACATAGGGTGCATCGGCTCTCTGCCCTCCTTAAATTCACAGTCAGTTTTCACAAAGAAATGTTTAATTTTCCTGCTGTGTTTTAAATGCCTGCATAACAGGGTCATGTCAGCTTCATTCCTCTCTTAGGTCACACAGCCTCCCATGATTCTGGTTTCTCTACCTGTTGTGTATGTAAACAGATGCAGTTATGCGCCTTCCGATAATCTAGCAAAATGCCCAGTAAAATTGACCATGCAAAACACCAGTTCACACCAACCACCTTTTAAAAACAGAAATTAAAACAGAAGTAACTTAAGCAGTTTGTGACAATTCCACAATACAGTTCTCACGATCACTGCCTATGAAATTTATTATGCATTTCAAACTCTCACATTTACGACAGACAGACAGACAGACAGACAGACAGACAGACAGACAGACAGAACTGATGTTTGGACTAATATTGCTTACCAGTTTTAATCTCTGTAAAGGTATCCTGCTTACGTCTATTGGTGTCCTCTCTGTGACATTACCAAATCTGACTTCAGGAATAGCAATTGCACACATGATATGAGCCCACCTGTAAATCAAAGTTGAACATACAAGAAGTAAATACATACATTAAATGAAACCTAAAGGAAGAATAATTTATAGTCATTTCCCCCCACTACATTTCTCTTCGTTTCAAAACATGTGCAAATATCTCATCAGCTTAATGGTTTTAGATCTGTAATGGTTTAAAAATTCACTTTCAAACATGCCCTTTGTGGTTTCCCAGGCAAAGATATCAAAAGGGTTGCATTCCACTGAGCTGACATTTTCTTGATCTATATTTTGAGATTTGTTTACTCCCAGCAGCACTCCATTAAGAGATACTTCATGTTAATTAACATTTAGCTAAAAAGCTGCCTGCAGAGATAGTATAATAATTATCTGTAACTAATTTTAAAATAGTGGGCAGGTCTATTAGAAACTTAACTGCACAGCAATGCTAAAGTTGGAAGTTAAAACAAAGACCAGAAAAGAATACCAGAAAACAGACACATTCAATGAATCATTTCCCCCCATCTATAGTCATTTAGTTGAATTCTGATTACTTTCCAGAGTAAAAAAATCATCCCCCAAAAAAGGATTATAACTTCAAATATACTTCAACACACACACACACACACACACACACACACACACACACACACACACACACACACACACAGCTCAGATCATAAAATCAATCAAAACTCAATGCATAAATATTTAAAACAATTAAGACATATTACTTGTGTGATGCATTGTCCTACATAGATCATTACTCAAATGATACGAGTTGGGTACAGGATGATAATTTAAGCAACAAAATACCACAGTAACACCCAAAAATCTTTACCAAGGACCTTTTTTAAAAACAAGTTTAGACTTTTTCTACCATCATGAACAATCTACACACATTGGGGCACGGAAAGATGCCTAACCCTTTATATGTTGTCTGATCAAAAGCAGTAAACATTTCATCTGTGTGAAGGATCCCAGCCACTCCAACTTCCAACATAGTTGTACAGAAAATACACTATATGGGTGGAGTAGGATCATGGAAATAAAGCCATTCATGTACCATACATTTTACAGTATGTTATAAAGCACACATACGATTCCAGCATGGGGGTGGACCACTTGACAAGTCTGATTCCTGTCATCCAGCATCAACTGTGGAATCACCCCCTCCTTTTGGCAGCCTAAATTCAGCCCCAGCATGTAGAAAATCTAATGTAATGTGTGTGTTTTTTTAAAGTGTGCTCAATTTGCTTTTACATGGGGATGCCCTGTTTGTCATCAGTTTTAGAAAACAAAAACAGTATTTTTAACCCACCTTTCTCCTTGGAAAAGGACCCAAGGTGGCTTACAGAAATGAGAGATAATATACAGTCCAGTACAATTAAGACATGTTCAGGTATTGAGAACAGGGAATTGAGGGACATCTTACAGCATTAATAGACACCATTACATTAAAGTTACAAGAAAATGTGTGCAGTTAAAAAGAGTAAAATTCCATGTAAACGTTATGAGTGGATAGTCAGGAGATAAGGAAGAACCGAGCATCATGCATCAGCCAGTGCCTCTCACCACTCTGGTCCATGCACTCATAACCTCAAGATAAGACTCCTGTAGGGCACTTTACATGGGGCTGCCAATGACGTGACTGCGGAAGCTGCAACTAGTGCAGAACACAGCAGTGAGATTATTAAGGAACTAAAATATACTAGCATAATTACTCCTGTTTTGGCCACTCTGCATTGGCTGCCAATATGCTTCTGCACTGACTTCAAGGTGCTAAAGCTCACATGCAATGCCTTGAAAGGTTTGGGACCTTGTTATCTGTCAGAGTGACTTCTCCCAACACTCACTCCTCCCAAGCCAGGCATCTGAGGTTGCCTACACCGAAGGAAGACCATAAAACATCAAGCAGAAATCAGGCCTTTTCGGTAATAGCCCCATCAGTTATGGAACAAACTTCCTGATGACATATGCTTGGCTCCAACACTCAGTAGTTTTAAATGCCTATTAAAAACATGGCTATATAGGGTAGCTTTTCCAGAAACTTGATCTTTCTAATCTATAATATCTAGAAATTTCTTTCTCTGCCTCTTTTCATGTGGCTCTCATTTTCTTGATTGGCCCAGCTTATTTGATAATTTTGTTTATTTTTGTAAGTACAGTGGACCCTTGTATAACAAACAGTTTGTATAACATAAAATCTGTACAACATAAAAAATTCTGGAGATAGGGGAAATTTGCTTAACATAATTGCCTATGGGGAGAATCTGTACAACATTAAAATGGGATTACTCCATTTTCAATGCATTCCTAAGGGAATTTGTATAAAGGAAAATTTGCTTAACATAATTTCATTTGGAACAAATTAATACCTTTATACAAGGTACCACTGTATTACATTTGATTATGATGATTTTTGTTTTAAGTTTGATATAATTTTCATACTATTGGTATACATTTATTGTACGTGATTCATAATTTGTATTTTGTTTTTACTCTGTAAACCGCCCAGAGTAGCCCTCAGGCTAGATGGCACAGTATATAAATCTAATTAAATAAATAATAAAAAATAAATAATGAAGCCACTCTGGGGATGGAGGAAAGGAATGAGACCAGAGAAGAGATTGCTATACAAAATTTTAAAATAAAGGGGATAATGATATAATATAATGAGCAGTTTTTTTAAAAAAGGAAAAAAATTGCTACAAATTGGAAGCGAAAGAAGGTGTGCAGCTTGCCCAATAATTGTCCTGTTTCTCATAAGCAGCTTTTGAAACACGCAGAAAACAATTCTACAGCCAGATAATACACTAGATCAAATGACCCACTTATACGATCCCCACCAGAGTTCTCTATTTATCAGTGAAATCACAAAGGCTAAAGCGGAATGGCTTTACTGGACGAGGCGCTTACTTTTTGTCCGTAGTTTGCTTGAGTGCACCACCTCTCAAATTGCAGAGACAACATTCCTGTGAAAGAAATGGGAAAGGCAGGAATGAATCAAAGTTGTGAAAAAGCTATTAACGCACATTTGACTGTAAGGTATAGATAATTAATGCTGCAATGGGCTGATCTTGGAATTAAAAAGGAATCTGTAGTGCTAACCTCCTTGTGCTTTTGCTGATGTACTCAAATAGTTTTAATCAGGTATCCCTAAAAAGGTTGATTATGTTGCTTGAATGTATTATTGATCACAAATATTCTGTGCAAGGGATGAAATTGCATTGTGCTTCGTTGAGCTACATTAGTGACATGTGAAAAACTTAATCAAGTTTTGGAAGCATTCCAGATATTCAAGGAGGGATTTACCATTATTATCAGTTTTCATGGCTCAGCGGGGATTTGAACACAGGTGTCCTTAGTTTTAGGCTAGTGCTACACTTTCACAATTATCCTGAGATATGTACTGTATATACTCGAATATAAGCCTAGTTTTTCAGCCCTAATTTTGGGCTGAAAAAAGGGGCCCTCGACTTATATGCGGATCAATACTTTTAGCCACTGAGGCAAGTGCTTGGGTCGGTGGCTAAAAGTCATTTTAAACATTGTGTGCCACTTCTCATGACCCCCTCTGCATCACAGGGGAGCGGTGTGCGATGTTTAAAATAATTTTTAGCCACTGACCCAAGCACTCAAATCAGTGGCTAAAAATCATTTTAAACATCACACACCACTCCCCCAGCTCACAAAGGAAGAGCTGCCAGGCCCTGATGCATTTCCCACCCCAGACTTATACTCAAGTCAATACATTTCCCCAGTTTTGGGGGGTTAAATTAGGGGCCTCGACTTATACTCGGGTCGACTTATACTCAAGTATATACGGTATTTATTTTAGGTGAGCTGCAAACTGGCTTTGTTATCACCTGTAACACACGCTGAACTTGGAGCCTCTTTTTTTCTTTATGTTAATCTGGTGTATGTGAGGTTGCACACGGCCACCATGAACATGTTGGCAGCTCAGCACACCTAAGAGGAGAAGCACACTCCACTTCCGGCCACCATTTTTCTCTTTTTGTAAAAAAAAAAAAAACTGATCTTAATGTACATCTTCGGGAGTGTGATTTAATTATAGATTTTTAAAAAGGAAGTGAACACACACAAATGAAGGGGCAAAGGAGAGAGGAAAAAAGGTGCAATGTTGGTGGAGGGAGAGAGAAGAGACCATGAACAGGGAAGATGGGGAAGGGATAGGCAGCGGTGATCCCACCACCTTGGATCTTTTGCCCCCCCCCCCCCCGGAATCTCTGCAAAGTTATCACCCGAACAGCAAGGGGCTACCTCTGTTTTCTCTTATGTAATTGCCCTTACTGCATTAAAATAGACATGAAAAACAGAGAGGAGAATGAAGGACGTGGGGAAAGGGTGGACAAACAACTGGCAGTAGAAAAAGGAGTGGTCCTATTCTGTCCAAAAGTGTGGTTTATTTGTAAATTCCAAACCAGAAAAAAAAGGAATTGGGAACATTTTAAGTCACAACAGTGCTTGGTGTTGTGAGACACTGCATATTTCATCCAGTTTACCCAACATGTAGTTTCAGGCTTAAGTCTGACACTCCATCTTCTACTATACCACAATGGCTCTCAAATTATATGAGCATTAACTTTTGGTATAACAGATAAAATTAAATTAGGTAAACTTGAATAATGACATTACGTTGGTTGATATAAAATACAGTACTGGGATTAATACTCTAATTTGTTGATGATAGTCCTCCCAAACCCAGGTCCTGTTTAGTCAAATATTCATATATTTCTTGGCCTATAGCTAACTGCAAAACATAGACAGGATGGTCTTTATTTATATTGGTACATGAACATAAGAACATAAGAAGAGCCATGCTGGATCAGGCCAAAGGCCCATCTAGTCCAGCTTCCTGTATCTCACAGTGGCCCCACCAGATGCTTTTGGAAGCGCATGAGACTAGATATCTGTCTCCTGATACCACTCCCCTGCATCTGGCCCTTGAAGTACCCTGGTTTTAAGCCTGGAGATTACACATGTCCATCATGGTTTGTAACCTGTGATGGACTTTTCCTCCAGGAATCTGTCCACTCCCCTTTTGAAGGCATCCAAGCCAGATGCCATCACCACATCCTGTGGCAGGGAGTTCCATAGACTAACAACGCACTGGGTGAAAAAATATTTTCTTTTGTCTGTTCTTACTCTCCCAGCCCTCAGTTTGAGTGCATGTCCCCTAGTTCTGGTATTTTGTGAGAGGGAGAAGAGCTTCCCTCTATCCACTTTACTCATGCCCTGCATTATTTTGTACGTCTCAATCATATCCCCCCTCAGGCGCCTTTTTTCCAGACTAAAGAGCCCCAAATGTTTTAGCCTTTCCTCATAACGTCTCAATCATATCCCCCCTCAGGCGCCTTTTTTCCAAACTAAAGAGCCCCAAATGTTTTAGCCTTTCCTCATAAGGGAGGTGCCCCAGCCCAGTAATCATTTTGGTCGCTCTCTTCTGCACATTTTCCAGTTCCACTATGTCTTTCTTGAGATGCAGTGACCAGAATTGTACACAATACTCCAGATGCGGCCTTACTATTGTTTTGTATAATGGCATTATAATGTTGGCTGTTTTATTTTCAATCCCCTTTTTGATAATCCCTAGCATGGAATTGGCCTTCTTCACCGCTGCCACACATTGGGTAGACACCTTCATGGAGCTGTCCACCAACACACCAAGATCTCTTTCCTGATCTGTCACGGATAACTCAGAGCCCATGAGTTGATAAAGTTTTGATTTTCCGCCCCAATATGCATTACTTTACATTTGGCTACATTAAAACAGCATTTGCCATTTCGTAGCCCATTCCCCCAGTTTGGAGAGCTCCTTCTGGAGCTCTTCACAATCTTCTCTGGTTTTTACCATACGGAAAAGTTTTGTGTAATCTGCAAACTTGGCCATCTCACTGCTTATCCCTGTCTCCAGGTCATTTATGAACAGATTGAAAAGCACCGGACCCAGGACAGAGCCCTGGGGCACACCGCTTTTCACCTCTCTCCATTGTGAAAATTTCCCATTGACACCTACTCTTTGTTTCCTGGATCTCAACCAGTTCTCAATCCATAAGAGGACCTGCCCTCTTATCCCCTGATTGTGCAATTTTCTCAGCAGCCTCTGGTGAGGGACTGTGTCAAAGGCCTTTTGAAAATCCAGATAGACTATATCCACCGGTTCACCCAAATCTACATGCCTGCTGACCTTTTCAAAAAATTTTACAAGATTTGTCAGACAAGACTTACCCTTGCAGAAGCCATGCTGATTTTCTCTCAGCAAAGTTTGTTCTTCTATGTGTTTTAAGATTTTCTCTTGGATGAGGCTTTCCACCATCTTCCCTGGGACAGATGTAAGGCTAACTGGCCTGTAGTTTCCCGGGTCCCCCTTCCTTCCTTTTTTAAAAATTGGTGTGCCATCTGCTATCCTCCAGTCCCCCGGCACTGTGGCCGTTTTAAGAGACAAGTTGCATATTACCGTTAAGAGATCTGCAATTTCATTTCCCTAAGAACCCTTGGGTGGATGCCATCTGGGCCAGGGGACTTGTTAATCTTCAATTTATCAATTAGTCCTAAAACATCTTCTCTTTTAACCTGTATTTGATTTAATTCTTTAGTCAAGAGGGGCCGTTCAGGCAGCGGAATCTGCTCAAGGTCTTCTGTCGTGAAGACAGATGCAAAGAACTCATTTAATTTCTCTGCAATTTCCAAGTCCTCCTTAATCTCCCCTTTTCCTCCCTCACCATCCAGAGGGCCAACTGGTTGTCTGGCAGGTTTTCTACTTCTAACATATTTAAAGAAGCTTTTATTATTACCCTTTATATTGCTAGCCATGCGTTCCTCAAAATCTTTCTTTGCCTCTCTTATCATCTTCTTACATTTCTTTTGCCAGAGTTTGTGTTCCTTTTTATTTTCCTCATTTGGGGAGGATTTCCATTTACAGAAAGACCTCTCCTTGCGCTTTAGAGCCTCTCTAACTCCACTCGTTAACCACTCGTTAACTCTTGGACTTAAATGAGCTCTTCTTTCTTTGTGGTATGCACTTGTGCTGGGCCTCTGTTACCGTTGTTTTAAACAGGTTCCATGCATTCTGAAGAGATTGGATTCTTCCAACCTTCCCCTTCAATTTCTTTCTAACTAGTTTCCTCATCAGAGGGAAGTTTGCCCTTCGAAAATCAAGGATTTTTATGTCTGATTTGCTTGACACTCTTCCTCCAACATGCATGGCAAAGGAGATTGCAGCATGGTCACTGTTCCCCAGAGGCTCAGTGACATTCACATCCCTGACCAGGTCCTGAGTATCAGACAGTATTAGATCCAGAGTTGCCTGTTCTCGGGTGGGCTCCATGACAAGTTGCTCTAAGGCACAGTCATTCAGCAAGTCGAGAAACCCAGTTTCTCTTTCTTGCCCGGAGCTCACATTGGCCCAGTCGATGTGGGGATAATTGAAGTCCCCCACAATTACTATCCTGTGCTTCTGAGACACCTCCATGATTTGTTTCCTCATTTCAAGGTCCCCCTCAAGTTTTTGATCTGGTGGGCGATAGCATACCCCAACTATCACATCACTCCTTGGACCTGGTAGTTTAACCCACAGTGATTCTATGGTGGAGTCAGACCCTCTGTCAATCTCCATTCTGCTGGATTTTACCCCTTCTTTAATGTAGATGGCCACTCCCCCTCCAACCCGCCCCTCTCTATCCCTTCTATAGAGTTTATAGCCTGGGATTGCTGTATCCCACTGGTTCTCTGCATTCCACCAGGTTTCTGTTATGGCTATTATATCAATGTTATCCCTAGCTGCCAAATGTTCGAGTTCTCCCATTTTGGGTTGGAGGCTTCGAGCATTGGCGTAGAAGCACCTGTACAGTGGGTTCTGCAACAACAGCCGCTGCTTTGTTCTTTTCCCCCCACAGCTATTATTTTCAGTAGATGAACTATCACATTCCATTATTCTCCCAGTGCTAATACCTGCTATGTCATCTCTATGTGATTCTCTACCCTTTCCAACCTCATTCCCTGTGGATGAGGTGTTCAACTCGGATGCCACACAACTCCTGTCGGCTTTCCCCCAGTTATCAGTTTAAAAGCTGCTCTGCAGCCTTTTTGAGGTTGAGTGCCAGCAATCTGGTCCCATCATGATTCAAGTGCAACCCATCCCTCCTGAACAGGTTTGGCTTGTCCCAAAATGTTCTCCAGTTCCTGACAAACCTAAAGCCCTCCTCTCGACACCATAGCCTCATCCACGCATTGAGGCTTCTGAGCTCTGCCTGCCTGGCAGGTCCTGCACGAGGAACAGGTAGCACGTCTGAAAATGCTACCTTGGAAGTCCTGGACTTCAATCTTCTTCCTAACAACCTGAACTTGGCTTCCAAGACTGACCTCTTGGCCTTCCCGACATCATATTGGTACCAACATGTACCATGACCACTGGCTCCTTCCCGGTTCTCTCTAACAAGCTATCTAGATTTCTCGTGATGTCTGCAACCTTTGCACCTGGCAGGCAAGTGACCATACGGTTATCATGCTCATCACAAATCCATCCCTCCGTATTTCTAATTATAGAATCCCCTAGCAGAAGGAACTTCTCTCCTGCAGCCTGTTCTTCTACATGTACCTGATCCTGTATCTCATCAATTGTGATGAGCGAGAGATCTTCAAGTGGAACCAGTTGTTCCTCGGTGTGTGCCTCATGAGGTGTGATGAGGGAAAGAGCCTCAAATTGATTGTGCAATATGAGACTCTCTGAGTGATCCCTTGGCCTTCTACTCCTTTGAGTCACATTCCTCCACACATCTACCTCCTGGGTTGGGAAAGTGATTACATCCTCAAAAGTGTGCTCTGTCTCTTCTTGGACCTGGATAGTCTGTTCTGCTCTGTCCAAGAACCGCTCAAGATCCTTAATATGTTGCTGGTTCAATATGCGGGCCTCTAGCTCCTGGACCTTCTCTTCTAATAGTGCAACCAGCTTGCACTTGCCGCAAGTGTAGTTCTCGGTGCAATTTGTCAAGATGACAAACATGGCACAAGTGTTACAAGTAACTACAGCTGCACCCTCAGACTCCATTTTAATGAGTGCAGTATTCTGGGCCTTGAATATTTTTAGTGTTACTAGCTTCTACTCTAGAAATAATAATCTAGTACCAGTGTTCCTCTTTTTAAGTGAAAAATAAATTCTCGCGTGCCGTTAGGCGCGCGGGCCGGTCAAACAGCCCTAGCTGAACTGTTCAAACCCAGAAACTTACCAGTGCTGTCTTCTTTTTCTCTCTCTCAGCAGTAGCTCTGCTTGGATTCACACCCAGGCTCAAATGCTGAGGCTCAAATGCTTCTTCAGGGGGAAAACACTTAGTGTAACTCCACCCCCAAGCTCAGTGGAAGGCTTAGTCTGGCACCAGCCCTGCTTCCTAGCAACTTCCTTTGTTTAGCTGATTAATGGCTCTTTGTATTTAAATGAGCAGTTAAGGTTAGCAGAGGCAGAGCATGTTCAGAGTTAAGACAAGGATAGTATCTAATATTGGTTTGGTTGTAAATCTAATTGCACATGAAGTTATGGATAACTGTTTAAACAATGATGTAAAGTAGGAGAACTGAACCAGTGTCACTGTTCACCATCACCTGCTAGTGTTACCCTGAATTTAAGCACTTCTTTCAACACTCATACTGCCCAGCCAGCTGATAATAGTGGAATGGTGAAATACCCTGAATATAAGCACTTCTTTCAACACTCATACTGCCCAGCCAGCTGACAATAGTGGGATGATGAAATACCCTGAATATAAGCACTTCTTTCAACACTCATACTGCCCAGCCAGTTGACAATAGTGGGATGATGAAATTTTCTGTCAAAAGAGCACAACATACCTACAGTCTCATGACTGACTCATGAGTGGCACCGGGGGGGGGCAGCCCACAAGATTTGGAAGCAAGGACTCCCTCTCTCACACACCCCATCCATTAACTATCTTTTGTGACATGGCTAAAAAAATTCAGTTTCTCTATATTGGCCAACCAGGAGAAGTGAGATACATTGGGCCCTTGTATAACAAACAGTTTGTATAACATAAAATCTGTACAACATAAAAAATTCCAGAGATAGGGGAAATTTGCTTAACATAATTGCCTATGGGGAGAATCCATACAACATAAAAATGGGATTACAGTCACCCCCTGCTGATCACGGGGATTAGGGACCCAGCCTACCTGGGATGCATGAAAAGCCACGATATGCGGAAGCAGGTGGGGTGGGGCCTGGGGGCGGGGGGGCAATCGCGCACCTGTCTGAGGGTTCTTGGAGGAGAGCGGGGGCAGCGCGGAGCAACCGGATGGCCCCCGCAGCCCCCCATGTGGCTCCGAGGCTTCTCGGAGGAGCACGGGGGTGGCACAGAGCGATCGGATCGCCCCCCTGCTACCCCCCGTGGCTCCGAGGCTTCTCGGAGGAGCGCGGGGGCGGTGCAGAGTGACCAGATCATCCCCCACCACCCCCCGTGCGGCTCCGAGGCCGTAATATCACAAAAACAAACTGGTGTAATGAGATCTCCACTTGGTGCTTCTAGACAGAACTGGTTTTATTGACCAAAACCCATCTGTTCACAAAACCTTTTTTCTGTATCTTGAGCAAATCTTACTACTTATGGAAACTGCATTCCTACACTCTGTTTCTTGCAAATATGCCCACAGTACTTTATGAGATTTGGTATTAAGGTAAGGTAAAGGTAAAGGTTCCCTCTGCACATGCGTGCTAGTCATGTCCGACTCTTGGGGTGGTGCTCATCTCCGTATTCAAGCTAAAGAGCCAGTGCTGTGCAAGTTCATGGCCATGTGGCCAGCATGGCTGCAAGGAAACACTGTTCTACCTTCCCGCTTTTTATGGCGGTACCTATTTAGCTACTTGCATTTACATACTTTTAAACTGCTAGGTTGGCAGGAGCTGGGGTGAACAGCAGGAGCTCACTCCGCTGCGTGGCACCCGCAATTCGAACTGCAGAGCTGCTGACTTTGTAGCCAACAATTTTTGGAGCCTTAGTCCACTGAGTTTGTTTGGTATTAAACAAACATGCATAGGTTTGTTCTTTAAGTATGCGACTTCTTGCCAGAGGAAAAGCATTGTGTTTTCTCATCCCAGTATCTTCTTAGACATACCAAAAGCTATGCAAGAAGTTAAAAGATCTGTGACTGGAAGCAATACTGTCAACTCTGTGCCTGATCTACAATGTAAACATAACTATTGAAGATTATACTATTCATACAACAAGCTTCTAAATACGAATCTTTGTTTTGTGGCCTATTCACTCTAAGCCATCCCACTTTTCTTTACATTAGCACCTCTCAAATATTTACAGGCTCTTATCACATTCTTTCCGTGTCATCTCCTTTCTCCCAGATGTATGTATTAATCTCCCCTTTCTATCCATGAACATAAGAATTTGTTATCCTTCCTTAATATTTGTTGCTCTATGTATTCTCTTTCCTCTATCTATGTTGTTATCATAATAAGGTAATTCATATACAGGTGTGTGCTCTAGTGTGGCCATACTGAAGCTCAGTTGAGAAATATTATTCTTAATCACAGTAGCAACCGCATTGTGATCTACACACTAGCAGAGAAGCTACTGAACAAGGTAAAAGAAAGATTAAAAATGTCTCAATTAGCTGTATATTAAAAGCAATAGTAAACACACATTTTTGGGATGATGTGAAACAAACAGACACTTGAAAACCTGCCATGCAAAAGCAACCAAATAGAGGAAGAACCACTGCTTATAAGCATCATTTCCTTGTGGCAATACATGCCATTAATATCTGTCTTTTGCATTCTACACTTCATTGACGTTGGCCTCACTACAACTAATAAATGATCCCCTCACCATCAAATCCCAACATATTTTCTCTGTCCCAAACATAATTGAACCACTCACATTCCTCTGATAAATGTGACCATCTTCTCTTCTGTGCCACATTTGGGCCATAGAACTTGAGGGCTTTATTTTAAACTGGCTACCAACTTGACAATTTTCTCTTCCAAAATTTCCACTGACAGGATCTCTCTCCTCTACCTTGCTCCTTTTCATTGGCACTATTCAGCAGCTCTTATATTGGTTCTCTAACACTTTCTACAGAATATCCTTGTTATTCACTACTACCGTACCTCCTATGTATTTACAATTTAAATTTGTTGACATCCAATGTAGTGAAAATGAACTGCTAGAGCAATTTCAGAGAGGGTAGCCGTGTTAGTCCTTTCAAAAAGGACTAACACGGCAATATAGTAATATTAAATTTGATAATGACTCAAGAAACCCAGACTTATGTTTAATCCATTCTTGTGTGTGTCCATCATGCATATGAATTTTATCTCAGCTGTTTCTCTTTGTATTCTGGATTTGTAATTATTCTTTTCCAAAATGGTGACCTTCAAATCCTCCAAGGAGTGTCTTGGTAGACTGAAATGGTTTGAGACAGGTTTCTGTGTATCATGGTTTCTTATGTCAAACTTGTGTTCATTGATGCGTTTCTAAGAGATTGTCCTGTTTGTCCAATGTAGAGTGCAGATGGGCATTGTTGGCAAAAGATGGCATAGATCAGGGCTGTTCAACTTTGAACAGGTGGAGGCCTACTTTTTCTGGCCAAAAGTGCCTGAGGGCTACTACACTAAAACCTCTACTTACGAATTTTATCCATTCCAAACACATGCTCATAAGTAAAACCTTCCTAAGTAGAGCAGCGGTTTCCCATAGGAATGTATTGAAAACCAATTAATCCATTTTGGGGGAAATAGTTTTCAATGCGCCATGGCCCTTTAACTGCCCCGCTCAGCTGAGACAGTGGGTTGGCAGACCCAGAACTTTGCTGAGGCAGTGGTGGTACTTGGGATGGGGGAGGGAGAGGTGGAGAACTTACCCCTTCACTTTTTTAAATTGATGGCTGGCGGGCTACTTTTGAACCCTTCGTGGGCTACCGGTAGCCCGCGGTCTACCTGTTGGGCAGGCCTGGCATAGATCACATTGGTTGAGGAGCAGGTGAAGTTGCCCTTGATATTGTATGTGACATTGTTAGGTCCTGTGATTGTGTTGCCAGAATAGATGTGTGGGCAGAGTTGGCATCAGGGTTTGTGGCAAGGTTTAGTTCCATTGTCCATGTTGCTATTTTCTAATCTTGTGTGCATTAGTATTTGTTTGAGGTTGGGAGGTTGTCTGTAGGCAAGTATGGGTCTCCCACCAAGAGCTTTGGAGAGTGATATGTTCTTGTCAAGGATGGGATGGAGATCATTAAGATGTGTATGAGTGGTCTCACTTGTGGACTGTAAGTGGCAACCAATGGTATTCTGTCATTTGGCCCTTTGGACCTGTTTTGTAGCAGGTTATCTCTGGGTATGTGTCTTGCTTTGTTGATTTGTTCCTTAACCATGTGAGGTGGGTACTGTAGTCTGAGAAAAGCATTTTGTAGATCCTTGAGTTTGGAGTCTCTATCCTGTGGGTCAGAGGAGATGCAGTTGTATCTAAGGGCTTGGCTATATACTATTGATTTTGTTGTGTGTTCAGGATGAAAGCTTGAAGAATGCAGATCAGTATACCGGTCTGTTGGTTTTTGGTACAGTGTGGTACTAAGATGCCCATATTGTAGTTTCACAGTGGTGTCGAGAAAGTTCATTTGTTGTGTGGATTGTTCCATGGTGAGGTTGATGTTTGGGTGAAAACTATTGAAGTCCTGGTGGAAATTGTTAAGGGATTCCAATCCATGGGTCCAGATTAGAAAAAATGTCATCAATGTATCTCAAATAGAGAAGTGGTTTCTGGGTGCAGTGGTTAAGAAAGCGTTGTTCCAGGTCAGCCATGAATATGCTCTCATATTGTGGAGCCATGTGAGTGCCCATTGTGGTTCCACTGATTGGAGGTAGTTTTTAATTGTCAAAAGAGGAAATTGCTAGAGCAATGAAACCTTGCCCTCTTCCCTAATTTGTTCCAGAGGAGTTCCTGGAAGAGATGCTGGGGCAACCTATTTCACTCATGAGTACCGTTCCCTTTGCGGACAGCCACTGTTGGCTGTCCATCTAAATCCAATCCATTCTCACTCCCACCACAGTTGTTCTCTGTATTCATTGACACTGACTTCCATTATGTAAAGTGCAATAACTCACTTTATTTTATTTTATTTTTCATTTATTTTGCTCCTTTATTTGATACTCCACCTGTACTGAATAAAATTTCCTTTAATGGCCTCGCCCGTTATGGTTCTGCTATCACGTTAGTCAGTCTCCCATTGTCGGTGGTGGCTTAGGAGCAAATGTGAAGTGCAGGTGCTCATCATGACCATCCTCTTAGCCACCAGCTCAAAGGAAAGCTCCAAAAGACAAGCAATTATGTTGATCTTTATCAACTAATCAGTTCTATCAGTTGTTATCTCCGTTAGGGCTTTTGTAAAGATAATGAATGGGTAGCCCACTGAAGACTGAATCACACTTAAGTACTTTGAATTAAAAGTGGAATAGCTGAGCACTACAAGATGGCTGATGAAATTCATCCTCTGCCCTTCTTATTAATATGAGGAGTCAGAGGACATCAGGAAACCTGGAGATGTTCCTATTCATGAAGGGAGCTTCTGCCCTCCCTGATCCTGCTATCATGCCCACCCAAAGCTTTTTGGCTTTCTCTAAATATTCTGCTCACTCGCCTTTATTACTACTGATTATTTCTTATGGAATGCTTATACACTGTCACCTTGTTCCTTCCTTCTTCCAGCTCAGAAACCACCTGTTATGCAGAGATTCTGTCATACTTTTGTAATCCTCACTGCCAAATTAAACCAAATATACTTAACTGCATGTGGTCGTATTCATCTCTGATTCTTTCTCCTATATTCTCTGTTATCTTCTTTTCTCACCCACACACCAAGGCTTTGGGTTATCAGCTCAGGGCAGTGATATGTCTTTTTTCTTATCTAATACTGGGAAGTGCCATGTACACTGCCAGTTGCTTAAAAATATTTAAAAGGTTTTGTATATAGTAGAGGGAAAATGTCACTTTTAGATTCTGTTCACTATTTTGTGTGGTTGGGAATGAGGCTCATTAGAATAATGATATTTTCTGGCTAAAGCAATGACTTAGGCTACTTGAGAATATTATAATCGACTATACAGTTTCCACCATTCTCACTCCATTCCTTGGAAGAAGATCTGATGTAATTTCATTTTTCCTTCCTATTTTCAACAGCATGCTCTTTAATTGGCAAATGAGAAGTATACTAGAACCCAGTATAGATTTCACTGGAGGCATAAATGACCCGTGAATAGTTGCATGTATAAAAGTTAATGCAGCTCAGTTGTGGTTCAGTGCCTTTCCTATTCCTTTGATACTGACAATCAAGCTACACAATGTCATGGCTGACAGGCAGACCGTCAAACCAAAACAAACGCCTGAATGTACATTCCTTGATAATTGGATCATACAATGAATTGAGCATTATAACCCAGTAACCTCTCTCTCTTTTTTGGCCAGATCAATGGCCCCCCTTAGTCAAGAACAAGTATTGTACATGTATTACTTAATATGGAATGTGATAAATATCATATCGATAATACAATACTTTTTCATCTTAATACTTTAAATATGGTATTTGTTCATAAGGTTACAGTAGTTAGGAAAGAGAGAATACCCTGCTTAAATAATTAGACATGGCCATTTTAATTCTAAAAGACTAATGCAAATACCTTCCATAGCTAATAGTTATAGGCATTTCTTCTGTATCGCCTATAATATCCAATTGTTTTAAGTTTTCTGACTAATTCTGTACAGCAATGTTCCAAATTCTTTAAACTGATCATAGATAATTTCTTACAGATGTTACCAAAAACAGATATAATGAAAGCAGAGATAAGAGGTTTTTTTCAGACAAGACAATAGAATATACTGCTTCCATGGAATAGGTGGATGCCTCTGACTACGATATGTATTTAGTATACTTTGAAAGGCTGTAAGTGGCATCCAGTTAATTGTTTATAAGATAACCTACCTTTGTCACCTCTTACAAAGGGCTATGACCTTAGAAATTTGCTACCACTGTCAGATAAGCACTGCTAAAAGGTGTGCCCCAGCCAAGCACTCCAGAATAGATTCCATTTTCTCTACAAGTATCTCTCATCAGATCAGGTCAGAAGGTTATTTCCTCATCAAGCACAGGCGTTATAGTGATTATATCTGAACATAATCCTCAATATAAATAGCCTCATTAAAAACTATGAAGTTTATGGAGTGTAAATGTGGAGAGAGTTTATTAAAATGAACAAAACAAAAAAGCCCAAGAAAGTGACATTCTCACAGTAAATTGATTTATCTCTTTTACTCAGTTATTCTCCTGAAAGCTGAAGGAAAGTGGGGGAGTAAGAACAGGCGAGAGATCATCTTGAAGATGAGATGCTGAAACATGTTCTGTAGGAGCACAGAAGTATACTCAGTATAGAAATACAGGAGCAAGAAGTGTATATGCAGAAGTACGAATACACACTTTGTTTGAAGGGAGAGATGACACCATAGTGTCCTGCAGGCTTAGAATTCTGGGTGGACTGCTAAAGGATGGACTGAAACTTTACAGCTCACTTGCCACTCTCAGAAAATGGCTAACAACAGAAGAACCAACAAATCTTCAGTATACCAGACAAGAGAACAATATTATTACACTTTTCCTCTGTATTTCATTATGCTACAAATGACAGTCCAATGGTTCTTTCAAAAGACATTATGGTTTCTCTTGCATAAAAAGGAATATATAACATTTCTATTTTTTTTTCCAAATGTACAAAGGTCTTCTTTTATAGAGACTTTAGGCAAGCTCATATCCATTATCTTCAGGAAGCAAATGATTAGTTTCAAAATTGCCTGTTCTGACTTGGAAAGCTACAGAGGCTTTAACAGAAAACTACGGTCATTAAATATGAAACTGTGCTTAGGAGAGAGAGAAAATATTATTCTAAAAATTTATACATTTATGGCATTTCAATTAAAGTAACTATGACAGTATATTCAAATGTCAAAAGAGAGTTTGCATGGACTTGCTATTAACTTGCTCTATGGTACAGTACTTTGTTTGAAATTATTACTTACGCCTATACTCATAATCTGAAAGATTTCTAGAGTTTTGTGGTATGTCAGAATTTCTTTCATGGATGTGCTGCACTTCCCTTTCTCACAGCCCATAGTGAATGTTCCTTATATAATGCATCTGCTCAATAATTGAATTAATTGATTGTGCTTGTATCGTTTTTGCAGGGAGAGGCACAAATAAAACGAGTACAACCACATGCACCAACAGATGGCTTTTGCAATGTTTGTTCTTTGAGCAGCCACATACAGTACGCATTCATGCCACTGCATCTGCTGCAGTGCAAAGCCACATCCTTGGAACCATCTAGCCGGAGCATGAACTTTAGCAGTAACTTATCTCCTTCCATCTACAGTGCAAACACTGGAACATAGCCCCTTTAGTCTGTAAATTCAGACCACAAAAAGTTACCAGCTTATGCCCAAAGGGAGGAATTTTGTGAGTGCATAGATGACTACCTGAGTGAAGTTCTCTGGACACAAGAAGTTATCAACCTTCTTGCATGCAGGGTATGGATAGTTCTGTGTGAAAGGAGATAGAAAAATGGCAGAAAGCCAATAATGTGAATCAAGACACAATCCTGTGCAGAACATTTAAGTCTGAGTACCAACAGTTTTTAGTACTTATCAGCAGAGGTAAGGTTGATTTGCTCAGTGATCCTGCTCAACATGCTCATGTAATGGCCACCAGGACAGTGAGACGGTCCAAGAAAGCAGTGGCCAAGAGCTCAAAGGGAAGGCTTTTGCTATCTGAAATTGAACCGTGGGATGAAGCACAGGAGGGGCAACATTGCGAGCCAAAGGAGATTGTACCGCCGACGCAAGCGGTTCCTTGGAAATCATCCACACTTCCTCTGTGTCTTCTCTTGCTATAGAAGCACGTGTGACCTTTTTCTATTTAGGTTGTTCTAACCACTCAGTTCTCTTTGACTTGTACACTTCTAACCTCAGCATTTATGGAGTTGAGGCCAAGGAGACCTTAGCCTGGTGCCAGTGGCAAAAGCACTGACACTGAAGTTGAGGTCTGCTGAGTCAGCTTACCTGAGTCATCAAGACCTTCGAGAAGTGGCAGGTCTCTGATCCTGAGAAAGTCACTGCCAAGAGCACCTTCTCAGCAAAGAATTATTTTAGTTTGGTGCTGCAGTTATGCGGAGTTTATTTGGGCCACACTCAAACAAAAGAGACGCTTGTCATCATGGTCATTAAAGAAACTTTCCACTTAGATTTAACATATAGTACAGAATCTGAAAAAGGCCCTTTGGGCCACTGGTAGGTAAAAAGAAAAATGTGCAATAAAATGTCTTACCTAAAACAATAGGGAAAATCAATAAAAGAACTGCATACTATTAGAATAAAAGACAATTATCAGTAAAAAAAGAACACACAGTCCCTTAGAAAACGTTTTGTTAGGATACAGCCACTGTGGATTTATGTGCCAACACATGCACTGTAGAGAGGAGCTATGCCAAAATCTCTTTCTGCTTCCGAAGATCTGAAGGGGTGGCTCTACACAGGTGCAGACCCATTAAAGTGGATGTGCCAAGACTATGGCAAACAACTGCACTGATAGCTATTTCAGTGAACAACACCTGGGCTGTTTAGCAGAGCCATTATCAGATCATCATTCTTCAGATTCATTGTGGATTAATTTTTCAGTCTGAGGCAGAAATTGCACTGAACGTTTGGTTCTCCTGTAGGGAGGCAACCCAAGTTGTTCATAACCAAGCAAATGGCTACTAGGCATTAATTCACCATGCCACACTGAACACACTCAACCTCGTGTGATTTTTGAAAGCTTAGTAAGGTTGAACCTGGATAGATGGGAGACCACCACCTGGAATCTCTGGGGAGGGCTAGGGAAAAAATCCTAGTGAACCTCTGTGAGTCAGAATTAACAATACAGTACTGTATTAGAACGACCAACAGTCTGATATACGTAGAGGGAACTTATCAAATTCTGTCCTATAAGCTGCTCAACCTAATGCCCTCCAGATATCCTGAACTACAGTCTCCAACATCCTTACTCACTGGCTGATAGGAACCCAAAATATCTTAAAAAGCTGTTGAATGGCATATTCTCTACCCTGGATTACTAGTCATCACTAGACATGGGCACGACTTGATGAAATTGTCGTTTCCGTTTTCGGATATCGTTTCCGTTATGTAACGGAAACGGTAATGACAATTAAGCTGTCAGAACTCGAACTCGAACCGAAAAAAGAAAAATTGGGTCTGATTTGTCGTTGTCGTTCCTGGCATCGCGCGGCGACCACGCAATGCCAAGCGGCACAGAAAAAAAGTTTTAAAAATTAAAAAAACCCGATTCCCGGCCAAAAAAGCAGGCGAAAATATGCCTGCCTGAGGGCACCTACCAGAGGGGTGGTTTCTGGGGGGGGGTCCCCAGCCTTCCCCCCCTCCTGTCCTGGGCTGCTGGTACCGGGCTGGGAGGGGGCATCCTCGGCGTCTCCATTTGCCATGCGGTGTGGGGGGATCCAAAATGGCGTCCGCAAATTTTTTTTGAAATCATGGTCCAAAAAACCACCAAAGCACCACAGAAACATGCGACAATTAGCTATTTTAAATGCTTGAATTTTTACAGTAGCAGCAGTGGGTTTTTTATAGCAGTAAAAGGTTGCACTGATTTTATTTTATTTTATTTTTATATTTATTTTTTTATACCTGCACAATGATGGGCTGGCCATGGGATGGGACCATGCAAATTTTTGGACCCATTCTACCAATCGCATGGCCAGGTTTTGACTGACACTTCTGGATGTGCAAGAGGGCATAAAAAGCCGAGGCACTCCCAGAAGACTCGCAGTCCGGGCTTGGATATGGGTGGGAGAGGGCTGTGTGTAGCTGGCTGCTATGCTAGACTAGTTTCGATTTCGCAGAGCCTTTAGATTTCAGTTAGGCAGGCGGGGGGGGGGAATTGATTCAATTGAATTTTTAGGAAATAATAATAATTCCTTTCATTCTCTGTCTGCTGTGGGGAATAGCAACACAGTTTATTCTTTTTTATTCTCCTGCAGTTTGTTAGGATTTCTTTTCTGATAGTGCTTCAAAGGGGGGGAGGTTTGAGTGGGAGGGGAGGTGTGGATTTATTTTAAAAATTTCATTTGCTTGGTGGCAAGCCAAGGTCCTTTCATACCCTGCCTGCAGCTCTGCTGTGGGTGCAATGCCCACTTCGTTTGCAAAAATTGCAATTGCTTTATTCGATGCAGTCTTGTGCAGCAAGTCAGTTTAAAATGTTTTCCGCCTGCTCTGGGTCATTGTGGGACCCGCGCCCGCCACCCGCGTGCCCGCCCCTCCCCCCTGCCACTGCCGCCGCCCGCCCATGCCCCCCCGCCCCCCTGCCTGCCGCCTAGGGCGCAAAAACACCTAGCGCCGGCGGGACGCCACTCGCTGGGATGTCAAATCGCGCGAAATCGCAGCGGCGGTAATGACAAACGACACGACGAAATGACAAATTTTTAAAAAATTTCACGAAAAACGGAAACGACCCGAAACGGACCCGTCCCGAAAAACGACAACTCGGAAAAAAAAATTCTGGTTGTGCCCATCTCTAGTCATCACTTCTAAATTTACTAGCAGTTGAGGTTTGAAACATTTAGGATTAATAAAACATTTGTTCTCAATCAAGAAGCTATGTGAAAATAATTTTATTTACAAGAACAAGACAGATGAACTTTTAAACCTTTTTTCTTTTTCTTTCCCTTGGAATGAATCATGGCACCCCCTACTTCTTTTTTAAAATTGGAACTATAACAACAATGGATTCCATGTCACTCTTTTTCTGTCTCAACAGTTGTTTTCAGTCACATCGTAAATAGTGTAACCAAAAATGTGCATAATCTTATGAGTCATTTTATGACACCCTGAAGATACAAAGTTGAAATGGGGTGACGGGCTATAGTAAGAATACTCAGTCATATATATTTTGGATATTGTGCTTCTCTGCAATTCAAATGAATGTGATGAGGAGAGGTTTAGATTGGAAAACCAGGATTATGTTATTGTATTTCATCCTAAATAGAACAAATACCACTATCTACCATACATGCTTCTTTGGAATATTCGTTGGAATACACTGCAAAGCTGCAAAACCATCCAAGATTTCTTTTCTGCTTCTCTAGTCAGCATCTTTGTGGTACAAATTCAAAGCTACTTGGCACTCATACTGCTAACTAATTACATTATTAGATTGAAGCATTCCCCCATGTTTAAGAAAAAAAGGCAGGAACTGATGCCTACAATTCAGATTATCTACTCTTCCTGATAATACTGATTTCATTCAGGGGAAAAGCTTAATGCAAGACAGGCAACATATTTGATTATTTCCCCATAAGGAGTCCTGTAGCCAATTCTCCCTACTTAAGCAGGGTAGTTTTTCCAGTATCAGCCAACTTACACCCTCAACACAGTCATCTCGTACAAAAACAGAGAAAGAGAGAACAGAAAAAGATATGACTGTTGGAAAAACAACTAATTAGGAAAAGCAAACAGATCCCCCCCATTGGTATCTAGGTGATTTTATCCAGATCTCCTCATGCTGTTGTGTGAGAATTCAAAAGAAAAATCAGAGACAAGTATAGTCTAAGTGGCCAGCCAGCTAACAGGAGCATGCACAGCAGTATCTCTGTTCCTGTATGATGCAGCTGTGACTCTCAAAATGTTAAACGGGTCCTACAGATATGGACCCCTCGTTCCTGCCCCCTAATTCCTCCTCCAATATCTCTTTCTACAGAACTCTTTACACTGAAGAAGGAATAATCTATATCAGGATCACTGGGGAAGGGTGGGGTGGAGAAAGGATTCCATTATTTCTCCAGAGGTTGTGATAAACATGGCTGCTTCCATTGCAACAAGGATAAGAACATAAGAAGAGCCTTGCTGGATCAGGCCAAGGGCCCATCAAGTCCAGCTTCCTGCATCTCACAGTGGCCCCACCAGATGCGTTTGGGAGCGCATGAGACTAGATCTCTGTCTCCTGATACCACTCCCCTGCATCTGGCCCTTGAAGTACTCCGGTTTTAAGCCTGGAGATTGCACATCTCCATCACATCTCTGGGGAAGGAAAATAAATGTGTGTCCAGACCACCACCACCACCACCACCACCACCACCACCACCACCATGCCCCAAATAATTTGACACAATTCACTTTTTCCTGGCATTGAAAAGAGAGGAGGGTCCTCAAACTGTGCAACCGAGGAAAAATAATCACCAGAGGTGTGTTTATGAGCAAACATTTACAGTACAAGATCTAGCATCACATGTAGGCCTCAGAGCTAAAGAGGTTACTCATGCCTCCCCTGAAGGTTTTATTGTTTTACTGCATGCCATCATAACATGTTCCATCGAAACAAAACACTGGGCACCCTGGAGCACTGCCTGGCCTACTACTGACTACCCAGTAAAGGAGAAGATGCAGATGAAATCTTTGTGGAAAAAAATGCAAGAATTTTAGAGACACAATAGAGTAGTAATGGGAGATTTCAATTGTTCTGATATCTGTTAGGAGGCACATTCTGTCAAACGTGCAACTTCTAAAACATTCCTGGCTTTTGTAGCAGATAATTTTCTCTTACAAAAAGTAGTGGGAAAAGCTAGAGGAATAGCTATCCTTGAAATGATTCTCTCCAATAGAGGTGATTTGGTGAAGTGGCAGTAAGGCAGGCATGTCCAAACTTCGGCCCTCCTGATGTTTTGGACCATAACTCCCAGAATTCTAAGGTTAGATTTCCAATGACAAAGGACTGTGGGAGTTGCGGCCCAAAACCTCTGGAGGGTTCAAAATTTGGATATGCCTGAAGGAAGGTAACCAGATTATGCTAACATTCTTGATTTTAAATGAAACATATGTGCTGTAACCACATGTGTCTGTTGGATTTTAGGAAAGCCAATTTTAATGAACTCAGAAAAATGGATAAGTAAGGCTTGATTGCAGGTGATCCTAAAAATGCAAGAGAGGATATAAAAAACAAAAAAGGAAACACCTAAAAAGTGGAAGAATGGCCAGTCCACAAAGTTCTACACCTAGGGGTGGGGGGAACATACATACAGCCATGGATTGGGAGGATACTTGGCTCATGCGAGGATCGTTGAACTGTTACAAAAAAAGGAAAATAATACAGTAAACCCCCACGTATTGCAGGGGTTAGGGACCCAACCCGACCCACAATAATTGAAAATCCGCAATATGCAGATGCTGGAACAGGTCGGGACTGGGCGGGCTCTCTGGGGGGCTCTTGTACTTACCCCAGGCCTGACGCTGCCCCAAATGGGCCTAAAAGGGGCTTTCCAGTCCCCCAGAGGCCCCAAAAGTGCTTTCTAGTGATCTGGAGGTCACTTCTGGTTTACCGGAAGGCCCTTTTGGTTTGCAGGGAAGCACGTTTGGGACCTCCAACAGGCCTGGGAAGGCCTTTCCTCCTTACCCGGGGGGGGGTTCATATACTGCGGACCCACAATATACTGGGACCACAGTATATGAACCACGAAAGGGCAGGGGACAACTGTATTTTAAATTGCATTAACAGAAGTGTAGAATCCAAATGCCCTGAAGTACTAGTTCCCTTTTATCTGGCACTTTTGTTAGGCTTCATCTCGAGTACAGTGTTCAGTTCTGGATAACACACTTGAAGAAAGATGCTGGCAAACTTGAACAAATCCACAGGACGGCAACAGGGATGATCATGGGACTGAGAATCAAGCCCTGTGCGGAAAGAAGGAAAGAGCTGGGCATGTTAAGCCTCTAGAAAGAAGACTGAGGGAAGAGAGGACAGCACTTTTCATATACTTGAAAAGTTGTCATACAGAAGGAAAGCAGAATGCAGAACTTGTAACAATGGGTTCAAGTTTCCGGACATCAGATTTCTGTTAAATATCAGGAAAACACCCTAGCTGCTAGAACAGTACAACAACGGAACCCATTGCCTCAAGAGGTGGTGAGTGCTCCAACGCTGGAGGCATTCAAGAGAAAACTGGACAACAATCTGTCAGATGCACTTTGATCTGGATTCCTGCATTGAGCAGTGGGTTGGACCCAATGGCCTTATAATATCCCCTTCCATTCCAACTCTATTTTCTATGATTCTATGATAAGTATGTTCTAACTTAAGCATTTTCTCAGTTCCTGGGACTGACCTGTGTCATTCTCACTCGACTCGACTCCCACCCACAACTCTATAGGAGCTGTAACAAAAGCAGCTTCCTCAGCTCTGGGACTTCTGATTGCCTGATAAGGAACTTTTAACAATTTCCTCTGGTCACCAGCAAGAGAGGAAAAATTCAATTTTGCCTGGAAAGAATGTCTTCCCGGCTAAAATGAAAACATATTACAGATATAGAAATTGACTCTGGGCACATTTTAACAGCAATTCAGCAAGCAAACACTGAATGACCTATATAAGTGAATCACTATTTCTGTAATAATCTATTCTAAATTGGTATTTGCCATTTTATTTCCCTGCCTTGGTTAATATGCACACTCTGTGGACCTCCTCCTGTTTTGTTCTTTACGAACAACAAGGAATCATTTTAAAAATGTTTATATGATCTACTTTTCCAACCTGTCCACTGTATCTCCCTTTTATTTGAAATCTTAAGAAATAATATTAGTAATACTACCAACTTATTATAGTACAGTTGGACAGAGATAGGACAGGTGAAGGGAAACCACCATATATTGAAAATCTGCTCTATAATATTTATTGCTGATCTGTGGCAGTGGTTCTACAGTCTCATGCCCTATACAAAAGGAGATACAGTGGTACCTTGTATAAAGGAATTAATTTGTTCCAAATGAAATTATGTTAAGCAAATTTTCCTTTATACAAATTTCCCATAGGAATGCATTGAAAACTGAGTAATTCCTAATCACGACCATGTTTATGTTGTTCGGATTCGCCCCATAGGCGATTCTGTTAAGCAAATTTCCCCTATCTCCGGAATTGTTTATGTTGTACAGATTTTATGTTATACAAACCTTTTGTTATACGAGGGTCCACTGTATTTCTTAAGACATACCTACGAAAACTAAGGGGATATCTTACCTGGAGATATCAATTAAAGAACATTGTGATTTCAAGAATTAATTACTAAAATAAGGAAAGATTTTCCAAAGAATGTGATTTCAAGAATTAATTACTAAAATAAGGAAAGATTTTCCAAAGAAACCATCTCAGCACATTGGCAAAATTAAATTGGAAAGCGTGGTGGTGGAAATAAATATTTTGGCACTGGAGTAAAAGATTTACTTCCTTTACAGCAGGCATGTCCAAACTCCGGCCCTCCTGATTTGGACCACAACTCCCAGAATTCTAAGCTTAGATTGCCAATGGCAAAGGACTGTGGGAGTTGTGGCCCAGAACATCTGGAGGGTCAACGTTTGGACATGCCTACTTTACAGTATCCTGATGTGTTGTACATAGGACCAAGAGGAAACCTCTAATCATCATCATCATCTTAGAAAAGAATGAACACAAGATTTGAAATCAGAAACAGCAACATGCACCAGTTTCAGAAGAATTCAACCTCTCTGGTTACTCAACAGACTGATCTAGGAATGTATGAAGGGAGACTCAAAAGACAGAGAATGGAAATCAGCTGTATAAACAAGTTGCAGTGCACCTCCAAGAGGATAAATAAAAATCAAGGCTTCCTTGTGCACTGCATATATTAACAGTCCAGCTTTCTAGAATACCTCATGTCCATGAAATAGATGCCTTTCTTTTTTGAAAAAAGTTATTGTTAAAAATAGATGTAAACAATACTGTATATAGCAAACTGACAATATCACAGGTTTAAAAAAAAAACAGAAACTAAATCCACTCACAGAGCAGACAAACCTGGACATCATATAATTAACAGAATCTTAGCAGCTCAGTCAATTTTTCTAAAAAGTTCATTTGATTTAATGGTGGCTGTGGTACTGAACTGTCCAAATTACTACCGCTCATTAAAGGAAATCAATGAACTGTGAGCCGGCTCTCCACTTTCAGGGCCCTCATCTGTGCTGTTAATTTCTCCTTAAGTATCACCTGCTATGCCTTACCATCTCATTGCATGAATGAAAGGTTCACAAGTTCCTTCCACTGAGAAGCAATTGAAGACCTAGCTGCCTTACAAAAAATTAATTTAAAGAACTTAAGCACCACCACACGCTTGTTTATAAACTCTAACAATAAACCCAATAAAGATCATGCTATTACATTTTGATTCATTATGACACAAATATGTTCAAATATTTTCCCAAAAGAGATGGACCTTAGAACATGTCCACTATATATGGTAATAAGATCCAAATTTCTCGCATCTCCTCCAACATTTAGAACAAATAGTATGGTTTGTAGGGATGAGATATGATCAACACACAACTTTGTAATTATGTTCTCAAGTTTTTCATTCTTTGCCTCCGACTCCAGCCAACAATTAGGCTGCAGTGCACCCACTATCCTGCGCTCCTCACTTCCTCTCTTTTCACCCTTCTTGTCATCTCCTCCTTCTTAGTCACTACAAGTTAACATGTTCCCTTTGCTCCAGCTCTATCTTGATGTACATCTGTCTTGAAGTTTCCAGAAGGTTCTACAATCCCAGGATAGCCTATGGCGGTGTCATTCTTCCTTTTTGGATAATTGATTTCCATCAGTGACCCCTGGAGTTTGCGCCTGACGACTGGGAGTCCTACTGGTATTTTCCATGGGTTAAGGGGGATGTAGATTAACCCTAGATAAGGGGGTAGACATGAACCTGGGTCCCACTGGGACCCTTCACAGAATTGCAGCACAGATCTTAAGAGCATTCTCAATTAAAAATCACTATACAGTATCTATACAAACCTTGATATTTCCATTCTGTTAATGTTTTACATTTAGAAAACAGTGTGGGAGAAAGGGTATCAGTGTGGAAGAGGATATAAGTATTTTATGAAACTGTAACTCAAATCCAGTAGTAAATCATAACTAGCATAGAGTAGGGAATCAATTCTTCTGTAAATTCCATTGATTGAATAAGCCTGTTCTAGTTGCCACTTAGGTCACTTGCATAATGATTTATTCCCTGTTTTGTCCTTATTCAAGCTCTTCGAGTAATTAATGGCTTGGTAGTCCTGTTTCCATGTTAATGAATTATTTGTCATTTCATATTCATTTGGCCATGACACCCACCACCAAGGGAAATACAGATGGGCATGAATGGGTTTCTTCTTATTCAAGCCAGTTTATAAAGATAACAGCACAACTGCTGCTGCTCCAACACCTGCCTCCTCAGCAAATCAGCAACTCACCAGGCCCAGATTTCTTGCTTTTTCCACCTGCTCGGCTAATCTCCCAGTCACAAGCAACACCACAGACCTCTCTGCCCCGCCCTTTTGTCTGAATGAGAGATCAGCCAAGAAGGATGGGCAGAGAAGCCTGAGCTGTTGCTGGGAGTGGCAGGTAAGGCGGTTACTTCACGTCCCGTTTGTCCCTCCTTGCTGTCCCGCTTGGGACTGGTACAAAAAAAAACTTACTCCACGTCCACAGAGTGACAGCAAAAGGTTGTCTTGACCACACCCCCGGAACCGGGAACAGAGCATGACAAGCCTTACCTGCCCCTGGGCTGGGGAATTCTCTTGTCACGGTTGGTTCGAGTTCCTGTTCCGAGACAAGGGACTGTGGGGTAACAACTGTCATGCAACAACCTGTGTCCACCTAGTGGTCAGAGACTGAAGAGGCATTCAACATTAGTTTCCCTATGGCGGAAGCTATACAGCGCAGATATTTAAGATGTCATGAGTCATGAAGTTTGGCTGTTTAACGCATGAAAACCGACGCAGCAAGGATTTGAAATATTGGAAAACGGAAGCCCAGAAATAAAAATATAAGGCTAAACGAAGGCAGGGAAATCCAGTAACTGTCACGAAACAAGGATGTGAGGTAACAGTTGTAATGATACAAATAATCACACCTGTGGGTAAATGGAAACAGGGACTGAACAGGGAGAAAACCACGTGACCATGAACAACACTGTCACGGTACAAACGTAATCGCGGAACAAGGTAGGATGTGAAGTAAGGACCTAAGTTGAAGAGATCCAGGAAGCTCTCACACTGGGCCCGGTGAGTGGCTGATTGAGCCAGAGGAGGCAGGGGAGGGAAGCAGTTGCAAGCTGGGAAAATCTGGTTCATGCCCATCTTTAATGTGTTTAAAGAAGTAGATCTGATCTACAAAAGCTAACACTGAAATAAATCAGTTAGCCTTTAAAGGGCTACAATATATAGTATTGCCTTTCCCCCCTTCCATTTCCTTGTTTTCCTTTTTAATTCTGCCATCCTGGTAAAGGATGGAACTGAGAGAAAAAGGCAGCAAGACTTCAACACAAACTGCTTATCATTCAAGCATACTGCCTAGAGGCGTAGCTAAGGCTTTCAGAGCCTGGGGACACAGTTTTTGCGCGCATGCACCCACCCACCCACATGGACACACACACACACACACACACACACACACACACACAGAGAGAGAGAGAGAGAGAGAGAGAGAGAGAGAGAGAGACCTTCTGAAAAAGATGCATCCTGCCAACTGGTAGGGAAGGTGAGGGCTTCGCCGCTTGCTCAAGATAGCTTTTTTCCAGCCCCATCCAACCTCTCCGGGAAGCAGAATCAGGGAGAAAACAGGAAGGGTGCCAACCACACTTTTGCTGGCATAGAGGTGGGTGCTTCCCACCCACACTCTCCACTCCACCACCACCCCTGCATCAGACACTGAACAAAACTTTTGGAAGGGCTACATGAACCCTCCCCTCCTGGGGGAAAAGGGGCCCACCCACCAGCCCCGGACTGCTCAGAAGGGTCCTGAGGAGGCATGAGCCTTCAGTGTCGGTCTGGCCTTCCTGTGTCAGCAAGTCCAGCAACATGCAAGGATGCTGGGGTGTGCACAGCCACAACTCCAACCCGCAAGTCCGGAAGGGAAAAAAGTAAAAGGCAGATTTTTACGAATCCACTTAATTTCATACATTTTTGCATGAGATCCTTCGCAATTCACCATCAAATCATACATCTCATTAATGTCCAAATTCTACACAATAATAATAATGGGTCCTCCAGCACATGGCTGTGTAGTGGCGCAAAAACATGGATCCAAGGCCTGGATCCTCAATGATCTAGCTGATTTTTTCCAGGATCACCTCCAAACCACTCACCTATCCTAGGCTCAATCTCTGCACACCAAAAATCAGGGGTCCATCAGCGCATGACCCCACAGTGGTGCAAAAACATGAATCCGACACATGTAATCCACTTGATTTCATGATTTTTTACACTGGATCTGGGTGGATTAAAATCAAAGATTTTTTTAAAAAATAAAAAAAATAGATTTTTTGGACTTAAAATAGGATTTTTTTTATTTTAATCAATTTGGATTTAAATTTGATTTTTTAATATTTAAATGCTTTTTGAGGAGAAATCTCTCTAAAGATAGTGTTCTAGTTAAGATACATTATAGTCCAAAGGTTATTTATCATGAAATTAGTTTTTAATTGTGTAGCATAGGGCTGTAATAATCCATTCACAATGTCATGCTCTCCAAGAGGTTTCTGATTATTTGGGGCAATTTTTCTATCTAGAAGATATTATCAAAGATGCTTGGTTTTGCTATTTTCAAAACTGTGCATTTGGGTCTGCAACGATAACATGAGTCCTTCATAGGAAAAATGTTATAAAATGAACCTCAGAATTGAGAAAAAGACTTCATCCCACTGTTCCTCTTCAAATCTATGTATCCAGAATCAACCCCCTTGCCTCTTAAGTGCTATGTTTCAAGAAGGTTGTTTAGAATGGAAGAAGGTTGTTTGGAATGGAATAGGTCTGTACAAGGAGCAAAGTTTGAGGTGGGAGGGGCAAGCAGTAAAATGAAAGTGAAACCTTTTGAGCACAGTACTCCACATCCTGAGATCTTTATGTGTAGAGCAGTGTGATCAGGTTCATTTCTTTCAATATTGATATCTTCTTTGGATGACAAATTAACGGCAGGCGGAGATGATAAATGCAATAAACCTTTTATTATTAACAGAATTAACAAACAAACTTCTCCTCTCCAACTCCAGCATATTTTCTTGAACATTACAGAACAATAACTGGTCACTTCTAACACACGTCTCTTTCGTCCATCATCAATAATGGGGCTTCCCATACTCCATGGGTCTTCCCCAAGGTTGAAAGTAAGAGATCCTCTCTGTCCCTGGACAAACTGGGCCGCAACAGGGATGTCTCGCCCACCTGTTTGTGTCCCTACCTCACGCACCTCCTTTCTCAACGCCTCTTCGAACTTCATCTCCTCACACCATTCACTTAGTTCTCTGTATGTCACCCACATCCCTTCTACCTCCACATCTGTTTTTAACCCTTTATCTCCCTCTTTCTCATCTATTCTTTCATCCCAACACTCTCCCTTTGACTTGTTATCATAATCCTTTATCTCTATGTTCTCATCATTTTCTCTTCCCCCTATCGATTCATCTTTATGTTTTCCAGGTTTTTCTGTCTAGCGATTGTTAAGGACTTCTCAATTAAACGGGCTATTCATAAGGCAATTAAAAGAGTTTTCATCATGGATTCCATAGATAACTGAGGAACAGAAAGAAAGAAAAGGAACCAGAAAACATTCAACTAAATGTTTGGTAGCATTTAACTTTCCTATATATATAAAATTCTCTCTCTCACACACACACACACCCCAAATAAAATCCAAACAAATCACTGAAGGACGACACAGAAAACGCTAGTCTGTAATTGCCAGCTGTTTTCTCTGTTGACATTATAACATGTATCCTAGTTACTATATACCACTTAACAGTCAAAAATTCACTATGAGCCATAATGATATCATCTCGGCTATCTGTGAAGGAGCAGGAGAATACAGTTCTATGCCATTGTTTTCACATACAATCAGTTATTCAGAAGGTACAGTTACTTGATCCTCATTATGAGCAACAACAAAATAAAAGGCAGAACTTACAGCTGTCCAAGCTTCTCTTTTGCACCGAGAACACAGCCACCCATCATGGATTTCCTGGGAAGGAACACCATAGCAACCTGTAATAAAAACGCTGAGGTGATAAACAGATTCTATACTTCACCATCTTTCTTTCTAAATAGAGAACTGAACTATTAAGAAATGATTCTAGATTTGCATAATCCAAGTTAGAGGGGATGGGAGAATACCAACTATAAACTAGCTTTTAACCCCATACCAATCTTCATCAGTTTGAGACCACATAAATGTAGGTGTGGAGGAAAAAACCCACAAAAATTACAAAAATTATTGCCAAATGTGCAGGTCAGAGGTGCAGGCCTTCAGATTTCACCTCTATGGTTGCATCAGAACATCTCTCTCAATCATGTAAGAAAAGGTCTTTTCCCCTCCCCTTTCCCTGCTATATCAAAACACAAGGTTTGCATTCTGAGAGATTTTTAAAAAGTCAAGAATGAACATTTTCCAAGTCGTCATGATGGTAGCTGAGACACTATCTATGCTAGCAACAGGTCCCACTTCCCAAAATATCAGTTACCTTGAATTATGGCAAGACTAGTAATCCCCAGTATTTACCCGCGTGTTCAAATATAATCTAAACATTATAAAAATGAAGCAAATAATGCTTCATCACAGATGCTGTCCTCCAGTGCTGTGATTAATGCTGTGATTCTATGCATGCTTAGATGAGAAAATACGTTAAGCCTTTTGAACTTTTAGGCGAAGGTATGTACTTTCAAAAATGAATAGAACTGAGCAGGAATTCTCAAATAATTTAGTAGTTTTGATCGGTTTTTATAATCAAAAACATAGAATTTTTAACAGTCTACCTTGAGCTGGGTCTCGCCTTTATTTTGCTTGTACCAGGACTATCTCTATGCCCTGGCTATTGGGTAGCTCTACAAGGGCAAAGCAGTACCGCAGACAAGCAGCAGTTAAACTGCTTTACTGCAGTCAAGCCTCTGCTCAAGACCTGAGCTCAATCTTGATGGGCTCAGGTAGCCAGCTCAAGGATAACAGCCTTCCATCTTTCTGAGATCGGCAAAATGAGTATGCTGGGGGACAAAGTGTTGTTTGCATAATTGTGTCAAAACCCTTCCAGAGCTGTCTTGAAGGACAGGGCCCTTACAAGTTACCTACACTCTTGTGCCCCAAACCACCTTTCCACCTGGAACAGGAGACAGGGAGGTTGTCGTACCAGGAGAACCAGGGCAGGTGATCAAGCTGAGGACCAGCCCAAGTTGATTTCCCAGAACCTCCCTTTTTCCTGATACAGGGCACATACCTTTACCTAAGGAGTTAAACTGTATCTGAGCTGCATTGCCAAAATTCATGCAACTTGGAATATTTCACCTTCTGGCATAAGTGATTTCAATGTAATTTCATATATTCAAGTGTATAATTTCAATGTTATTTCATATATTCAAGTGTACAAATGCTGTAATGCTTTTATTTCATACTCCTATGGCAACTCAGAATATTCTAGAAGATGCTTATTCATTGTTTATAACAACACAAAAGTGTTCAGTGTAAATGAAACATTTTAAGCTTAACATTTACAACATTTACTTGCATGGACCTGTACACAACACTTTGCACAGGATATGAGCAAGCTTGTTCCATCTTCTTCAATGAAGCCATTGGATGGGTAGTTTTCTGTGTTCTCCTCACTATAAATAAAACATATCTCTGGAATAAGTGGTTTTGTTTTTTCATGGGCCACAAATATTTTTCCTTCTTTTGTTTCTGAAAACGTAGAGGCTTCTTCAGTAGATGTTTCACCCTGAAAAATATATTTAAGTAGGAAAATTTTTGATATTTTTGTTTGGAATATTCCAGATTCTTTTTAAAGTGACAATAAATCAAATTCATGTTGCTACTAAAATATCTGTCAATTTTACATCATTTACTATTTTTGTATAGTAAAATACAAAATCAGCTTACATTTTAGCACTCACTTAAATCCTCTGTAATTCTACTATTGCACTCAGCTCCTATCAACTTTCCTAGTTTAGAGTGGAAAATTTAACACACATCAATAAATCAGGCATTCAGGGGAACACTTATTTTCATTTTAATGTTTGCCTTTTATTGCCTTTGCATTTTAGTGATGTGTCTGAGAAGCCAGACTAGCAAACTAACTCCCTGT
Organism: Phrynocephalus forsythii; assembly: GCA_029282475.1. Lineage (NCBI taxonomy): Eukaryota > Metazoa > Chordata > Lepidosauria > Squamata > Agamidae > Phrynocephalus > Phrynocephalus forsythii. The sequence continues at coordinate 36,183,002 of JAPFRF010000004.1, forward strand.
TAGCAGTCAGTGACCAAATCATCACAAAACAAAGCATGTGAAATGAAAAATATAGATGGGAGGAAAACAGCATTTTATTTTATTTTAAATAGCCCTTCACCACTTGAGTGAGCACCACTTCTAAATACAGGTTAAGTGCATCTTCTAGCTTGACCTTTACATGTTTCCAGGTAAGGGACAACAGCCAAAGACCACCTTTCCAGATAATTATCTGAGCTGATTTTCACCCTGAAGGAAGCTTTCTTTCTCATTCCATCTCCATTGGCTGTAACAACTGATAATATTACACTGATATTAAAAATAATAAAATGTGAACCAGTTTATGGTGCTATAACACCCACCTTCACTATCTGTGTGTGCAACAACTCTAACACCCTAACACACTCCTACCCTAATTTTCAGATTGCCATTTAAACTTGTGAATGGAGGGGAGGGGGGTCTTTGCCCTGGATTTTTCCTATCACTAAATAAGGCAAACAGCCAATGTTTTCTTTCTGCCACAGCTAAGAGCAGATTTCTTATTGCTCTTTTGAAGTCAAGAACATTTTTGTGAAATCAAACTTTCTTTAATTTTGGTGATGCTTCATAAAGCATGTGCCATGGCACTCATACACTAACCTGAAGTATAAGCGGGTTTGATTATTATCAAATCACAAACAGTGCTTTTAACCCTAGAAGAGTTTTATTTTCACCAAAAGTCAACAAAGGGATAAAAAGATTCAGTGTGCTGGTAAAAACAAGATATAAGAAGAATGTTTCAAGTTATCACGTTCTTCTGCGCAGAATCTCTCTCTAAGCACACACATGCACACACAGACGCACATACACACACACATCTGCCTCAGCACAGTCACTTACTATTACAATTACTTCACTTCTCTAAACAAATGACACTTCATAACATTTTAAATCCATCACAGACACACATGGAAGACTACATCTCAATAGATCCATTGTATGTGGCAGTGAGCTATTGTGGCTTTAAGGGGAAGATGGAATAGCAAAACTGTATCATAAGGTGTGGTTGTTCCAGTACAAAAACAGTTTGAACCCTTGCAACCTTTGCCTTTGGAGCAGGGTTTTTCCAAAGGGAGTTTCCGACTGGGAAAATGCAATGGAACAAGAGTGGCAAGAGAGCCATTTTGCAACAGTATGGGAAGACTGCAAGGAGAAGAATGCCGCTGCAACCAGCATGTCCCAGTGCTGGATCATTCTTCTTGATTATTACCCTGAATCCTCCACTGCTGACACAGGATCCCTCTGAGACCTTTCATGTGCTCCCTATGCTATTTAACAAATGCATAAAGAGCACTGGGACAGGTGGTCTGTAGTTTCAGTATGGGGTGTCGCTAACATGCTGACTATACTGTATTTCTCTTTTCCAGCTGAATCAATGTCTGGTCTCAATAACAGACAACAAGTTGAAGCTTCATTCAGACAAGAAAGAGGTGCTTCTGGGAAGTTGAAAGGCAGATGAGGGAATAGGATTCAGCCTGTGCTGTATGGGGTTACACGCCCCCTGAAAACTCAGGTTTGCAGCTTGGGAGTATTCCTTGATACATCCCTGAATATAGATATCTCAGCAACAGCCCAGAGTGTATTGACACATTTAAAATTGCTGTGACTGTCCCTGGAGATAGTTAATAGGATTGCAGGGACACATGACTGAACTACATTCCTACATGGGGCTGCCTTTGAAGACTATTTGGAAACTTTAGCTGGTCCAAAACTTTGCAGCTACACTGCTGACCAGGATAAGTGGCAGGAAACATTCAACACCCTTTCTACAACAGTTTCATAAACTATTGCTCTTTTTCTGGACACAGTTCCAAATGCTGGTTACGATGACTTATACAGCCCTATACAGGTTGGGTCCAGGGTCCTGCTTGTCTACTAAGACTGTATCCTCCCATACAGAGCCTTCGCTCAGGCTTTCAAATCTGCTGGTGAGACTCTGCTCATGGTTCTCCTCCCTACAGAGGCCCATTTGAGGGGGACCTGGAGAGGTCCTCACTGGCTGCACCCAGGCTTATGGGACACATTTAGGGACGAAAGTTTAAAAAACACTATGTATTCTCGAAGGCTTTCACAGCCAGGATCTGATAGTTCTTGTGAGTTTTTTGGGCTGTTTGGCCGTGTTCTGGAAGTTTTTCTTCCTGACGTTTTGCCAGACTCTGTGGCTGGCATCTTCAGAGGGCAAGGAGCTCAGGGAACAAGGAGTTCTCTTTGTGCTCTTGGTTATAAAGTGAGTGAAACTGGGTTTTGTAAAGTTGTGGGAAGGAGAAAACGTGTCCTATGCAGGAAAATAAGTATATCTTTCCAAGTCCACTAAAATCTCTCTTTTCACTGTTTTCTTTATGTTGTCATGCAAGGCTAACAGTGAGGATAGGGACTGATTCATATTGCCTTCCTTTGTGATGGTGAAAATCATGGTTCCATCTATCTCCTTAGAGTCATGGCACCAATTTGGATTTGCTGGATAAAGGGCCATTCGTCTTGACCAGTGGTTCTCAACCTGTGGGTCCCCAGATGTTCCTGGACTGCAACTCCCAGAAATCCTGGCCAGCTGAGCTAGTGATGAAGACATCTGGGAGTTGTAGTCCAGCAACACCTGGGGACCCACAAGCTGAGAACCACTGGTCTTGACTCATAAAGAATGAATTCTACAAGTAGTCTTCTATAGATATTTGCAGTAACTTTGCTACTGTATTTGTTCCTCAGATTTGTATAATTTACTTTCTAGGTGATCTCTACACAAGTGTTTTAAATTCTACGATGCTTCCTTACCTTGTAGTAGGGTCTGAGGAGCGTGCAGATGGCACAGTAGGGTTCCAGTTTGGCAACAGCTGCATTATATTCCTTTTCGGCAGGGAAATTTGGAACTCGGTTCTGCCAAAGGTAGACAAGAGGCTTGGCCCAGGTTTCTGTTTCTTGTATTTCCTCTTCAATCAAGAGAGCCTCAGGCAGTTCTTAAAAGAAAATGACATTTTTTTTCCTGAGATGAGGGCAAGCAATGATTTCAAGAGGAATAAAAAGCAAATTGATTGCAATTCTACATATATGAAAGTACATCCCAGAGAGCAGATGCATTCATACTTCAGGGGTGGCTTGCACCACAAAGGAGACTCCTTGCCAACCTGCTTATCATGGTTCCTCTTTCCAACATTTCAACATGCTGATCACTGGAAAATAAAACAGCATCCCACTGGGGAAAACAGTTTCACAAGGGAATTAGTTGCCATGGGATATATTATAAAGGGTGTTTATACACTACCCCTAAGCTCCGCCGCAAATGGCTGCAAGCTCCGGACTTTAAAAATGTTTACCCATCAGCTCCGGAGTTTGTAGACAATTAAGTGCGACCCCGCCCACTTTAGCGCGACCAAACAGCAGTTTTCTTGTACCTGCTCTTTGATGGTGAAAAATTTTGATGCGGAGACTGCCTGAGCTCTCCTCGCTTCTTTCTGTTGTTTTTCTTTTGCCTCTGCCCCTTAAAGAGGAACCAGGAAGTAAACAGAGGTCGGAGCAACTTCCACCAGCACGGGAGATAAGCCTTCTATTCTTTTGTCTCTGTCTAAGGCTTTTTTTCCCTCCCCCCCTCATGCAGACAGAACAAAGAAGTGCGGAGCGGGTGGGGACGGAGGAACAGCAACGAACCCTCAAGATCTCTGGTCCGAATTTAAGGGACCAGCGGATCTTAGGGGTCGTGTAAAAAGGTCCAAAGAGAAAAGGGTCTCAGAACCAGATTCTTTGACACTCATACTTTATTTATTTATTTATTTATTTATTTATTTATTTATTTATTTAATTTTTATACCACCCGTCTTCCCAGGGAACTCTGGGCAGTTAACAACAGGGGTTAAAAGACCAATAAAACACAAAGTAACAACGGCAAAAATCAAAGAAAATATTTTAAAAGGGGGGGAGGAGAGGAGACAATACAATAATAATAGAAAATCATCGGCAAGAGGTGTCAAAGAAAGAGAGAGAAAAATTAATTAAATTAAATTAAAGGTCGCCAAATGCCTCCCGATAAATCAGGGTTTTAAGTGCTTTTTTGAAGGCGGGCAGAACTAGAAGTGCTGGTGAACACTTCCGTCGCTTAGAACAGTGGTTCCCAACCTTGGGTAATGGAAATGTTCTTGGACCACAGCTTCAAGAAACCCAAGTGGGTACAGTTGGTAGTGAAGGCTTCTGGGAGTTGCAGTCCAAGAACACCTGGATTACTAAAAGTTGGGGACCCCTGGATTAGAAGAATGTAATATTATCTAAAATGCTATAGCTTCAGACTTAGGTAGACCATGATACCACAGACCTTACTGACAAAAAGGTGTTATGGATCTTGAAGAGAGCCGGGGATGAACTGAAAAATGAATCACAATTTCTGACATATTTGGCCAATTTGTCTCAGTAAGAAAGGCTTAACAAGATACAGAGGCTACTATAAGGGGGGAAATGGGCACATTTCCATAATGACTGCTCTAAACGACAAGGAAGAAACAGTTACAATGAATTTCAACAATCGTTACTATCCTATCTTTCCTGCTGGGCTGTCCATGAGGTTTAAAAAAATAGTTATTTTGCTTTCTGTCTTCTTGAATACAAAATATTCTAAAAATTACCCAAAGCCGTGACAAGCTCTTTATCTACCTACTAGTGCCAGATCAAAATGACAAAATGTCTATTAATTTCATTTTGCAAACTACCTCATCGCTCTAAATGAATTCTATTTGCACAATTTGGTAACTAGTTTTTCTAAAAAAAGGAGGCACAAACATGCAAAAATATAGAGAGAGAGCCAACATGGAAATTAAGCCACTTTAATACTAACAACTAGAGATGGGCACGAAACGAACAATTTTTCGTTTCCGTTTTCATTTTTTCGTTTCGTTACACAACGAAATGACAAATGAATTTTGTCTCTAAAATGAAACAAAACGAACAGAAACACCAGAAATTTTGTCGTCCGTTTCGTTTTCGTTACGGCAATACATTGAACTGCTTTAAATGCTAAAAAAATCACAAAAATTGAAATAAATGGTAACGAAACGGTAACAAACGAACAAAAATGAAAACAATTTTTTTGCAAAAAAGTCACAAAAAACAGAAACGAACCGAAACGGACCCCCTTAACGACAAACGACAAACGAAACGCCATTTTTTTGATCCGTGCCCATCTCTAACAACAGTTACTATATACAACCTTTTAACTAGCATGGTCACAACATGTTGTGATTATAAAATAGAAAAAAAACGAACACAGTGATCATACCAATCAGAAATCTAAAATAGACAAAATGACTAACAGCATTATTTCTCCCAGGAAAAGGGCTTTCCTTCCCAATTGAAGATAACATTATTATCAACACAAGTACCGTGTTTCCCCGAAAATAAGACACTGTCTTGAATATATTTTTCCCAAGAAGATACACTGGAGCTTATTTTGGGGGTAGGTCTTATTTTCGGGAAAACAGGATCTGCAAGCAAACATGCTACAAAGTATGGTAACTTTGGTGGCCCAAATGACCATGGATGGAAAGGGAGGGGCAACGTGCGCTGTGAATGTGTGTGTGTGTGTGTGTGTGTGTGTGTGTGTGTGTGTGTGTGTGTGTGTGTGTGTGTGTGTGTTGGCACAGCCACGCCCATCACTAGGTCTTATTATAGGGGTAAGGCTTATATTTAACAAATGCACAGAAATCCTGCTAGGGCTTATTGATTATTCAGGGAAACAGGGTGTGTCTGATAGTTTACTTCATTGGAAAACAAGAAAGGACATCAGGGGCAACTTGTGAACGGGACCAGGTGGAAGCAGAAGTGCTCTTGTGCTGACCTAACCATCTGGTCGGGTTCAAGCCTATTTAAGAACTGCAGAGCCAGAACGGACCTTGTGGATCATCAAGTCCAATCCCTGTCAAGAAGGCAGGATGGGGATTCAAACTCACAACCTCTGTCTCTGCAACCAGATACCTAAATCACTGAGCTATCCAGCAGTTCTTAGTTATGAAGACGGAGCCTCACATCAATTTCAGTCTGAAAATGTAAATTCAGTGGCTTGGATCCAAAGGGTTCTACTGGAAGAGCCCTCTTTGCATGAAGAAAAAGGGAGGGTTGGAACTTCCTCTGTATTAAAAAGAATACAATATTTTACAATGTATTCTTTTTAAAAAAATTGCACCTTTCACATTTGCTGTAATTAAATGAATAAGGTTTTCAAATAGTGATTTAAAAATAAATATAATTATTTATGCTGCAATTCTCTCTTTTATCGTATAAAATATTCTCCTTCTTCATATGATGAAACCGTATTTTCTCTATTTTCTCCTTCAACCAGACCCAATTGCAAAAATAGGTTACAGGCGATACCTTCATAGGCCACTATTAAAAATAAAAAAAGAACATTGCAAGCTTTTGAGTGCGTAAATCACCCTTCTTCAAAGCAGACCACAAGTACCCTGTTTCCCTGAAAATAAGACCTCCCCCAAAAATAAGCCCTAGCAGGATTTCTATGCGTTTGTTAACTATAAGCCCTACCCTGATAATAAAACCTAGTGATGGATGTGGCTATGGTTGTGTGTAGGGCTGACATTCAAGCATATTATACTTAATAAGACATCCCCTGAAAATAAGCCCTAGTGTGTCTTCTTGAGAAAAAATAAATATAAGACAGTGTCTTATTTTCGGGGAAACACAGGATTTAAAGCTGAAAAATGCACTTAAAGCACAAAAGTGTTATTTTAACATTTGTGAGACTGGCATTTAGATAAACAAGTTAAGTGGTTCGAACTGACACAAAACTAAATGAAATCATTAAGAAAATGGTATCTTTACTTACAGTTACCACCTGCAGGTTACAATCAGAAGATAAAAGGGGATAAATGGAGATTTCAGAATGTTTGGAGCTTAGGTCATGGTCGGAGGATGAAGGGAGACTATCAGCAAAACAATGGGAGCAAAAGCGTAAAGGGGAAAGGGGGCTTGTTTCAAATGCCAGAAGCAGGAACCAGAAGCAGGAATAAAACTTTGCTAATCAAGTTAGTGGAAAGAACATCAAGATTAGGCTGTAAATCCCTGTCCTACTTATAGTGTTAATGCATGCATAATTGTGATTATCCCAACAGAAAACAGGGCTGACACAAGACACCTACTGATGAAGAGGAAATAGGGAAATGGAGAAGCAGAATTACAGTGAACCATCAAGACAACACAAATCATGGCAACAGAAGAATTACATAACTAATGCAGGCAATGAAGATACTGAAATTGTTAAAACATTTTCAATACATCAGCTCAATCAACAATCCAAATGGCAAGAAACCAGAGGACTGAGACTTGGGAAGCAGTTGTGACAGAAGGAGAAAAGATCCTTAAGTGTGGAGATATGTTGCTAGAGGCCAAGGCCAAGAATATTTATGTTATGTTATTCTCATTGATTATTCACAGATGTGAAAGCTGCAAAAATGGAAGAAAAGGTGACAGGAAAAATGTTTTAAAAACTGAATTTGGTGCTGGAGGACAGTTTTACAGATACTACAGACCACGAAGAAGACAATAAATGGGTTTTAGATCAAACCAAGCATGAATTCGCACGAGAAGATAATATGACTGAACTACTGCGGTCATACTTTTGACACATCAAAGAGAAGACTTATGGGGAAGAAATCATAAGAAAAGTTGGCAGCAAGAAAAGAATAAGACTGAATGTGAAATGGACTGTCTCAATAAAGGAAGTCATGGGTTCTGCTACTAATAGGTCCTTTAAGAGGTAATTAATTCGTAGAATTGGGATAAGTCAGAAGTGATTTGACAGCACTTCACAAACAAGAAATTATGTTTAAGTCCCAGCCTTATAGTTAACCACAATGTTAATATGTGAAAAACTTTGAACGCAGAGTAATTTATCAGAGAAAGTGATGGAAAATTTCATCTCTCTTCTGCATCCAGACAGAAACAAAGGACTCGTCAAAAGCAGAAAGCTCAGTCTTCCAAATTCAACACAGAAATACAACAGGCCGAGGTAGGAGTCAGAAGTGCATCTCTTTCTCTCTTTTTTTTGCCTGTTGGTATTTGGCAATTAACTATCTGTATAGTTAATTTGCCAGGTAGCTCACAGATGTTCCCAGCTGTGTAAAATTTGTAGGTTCATACAGGACTTTTAATACTCACTCCTTGCTATTTTCTGTTTATTGTGGCTACTTGTTCACCAAAACAAGGATCACGAAGAAAAGCAAAATATACAGAAAACCACACATTTTTCTAAAGGCAAACTCATTTACTTAAAAAAATATTTTGTATACATCGAGCCTTAGGGAGAACTACCCCAAATTTAACAGGATTTTTACATACAACTAAGGAATGGATAGTAGAACTTGGAAATTAATACAGCTATGCTCAAACATATTTTAGATATAAGGAACGGTGATGCTATTTGTCATCCATCAAGAGGGAGTAAATTACTACCATTTCCACAGACTAGTTCTTCATAGCTGCATTCAGTGAAATAGCCAGTTGCAAAAGCTCATGCCCCTCTGATTTTCTACTGCCACAAATAATCAATCATAAACATACCTACAGTTGCTCTCACCTGGACATATTCTAAGGACAACACAAAATGCTTTGGGTAATCACAATTTATTTTAAATGTAACCAAGGTTAACAGCCATCCCTAGTCACAAAACTGTTTAATCTCTAATTAAAAATGTAGCAATTTCTCTTAACCCTCCCATATTTAAATCTTTTAATTACTTTACCAGATGGTTCCTAATGTTAATACAGTCTCTCTCTTTTTTGCGTAAATTAGTGGAACATTCTGAAACCCACTCAATCTTGTCCCCTCAAGACATGCAAATATTGCATAGATACAAATCATAGCTCTAAGCTGTCTCTAATTTGAGGAAAGATGCTTAACATCTAATTGAAGTACTGGAGCGGGTACATTTATGGGCCAGCCCCCACCCCAACAAGTGCAAATCTATTCATTTATTCACAAAAGTAAAGAAGTGAAAAGATGAGAACAACTTTCTTTATTAAGACAGGTTGGGGCAATAACATGGCCCAACTGTCTTGTAAATAATACAAAGGAATGCTATATGACCACACAACATTGTGAGGGAAAACACCCTTTGGTCTAGTTTTATTGTTTAGATGGTCCCAGCGAAATTACTGCGTCAGGACTTGAGTGTTTGTTTTTGATCCAAGATAAATTGAGAGTTTTAACCTTTAACTATATAAAAACAGAGCCTCCAACAACCAAAAACAATGCCAAAATCAGATAGTATGCCGCTCAGAAAAATGGGCAGCCACATGGAAGATGGTATTCCAACTTTCAGCTAATTAGATATCAGCTCCCATTCAACCCATTAGAGATTCTGTGCGATTTCACCTGAGCTGGAGGAGGTTTCACTGTCATTTAAGAGCCCTGTTGGATCACACCAAAGACCTATGATGACCCCACACCCTGCTACCCACCATGATCACCAAGAGGCCTTTGGAAAGTCCATAAGCCAGAGATGGGGTCAATACCATCTCCCACCGTTATTCCACTCCACATTTTCTCTGAACCTGAAGGCTACCTATACCAATGAAGACGTACTGTTATGTGCCGTCAAGTCAGAACCAACTTACAGGGAGCCTAATAGGGCTTTTAAAATAAATCATATATTTAAGGAGTGGCTTTACCAGTTGCACTCCCACTGCTCAGAATAGCAGCTTTGTCAATAGTCTTTACCTTCTATCTCTCTAGTCCCTTTAAAAAAAACCTTCTAAGCAATTAAGCAATATCATTACTATATCCTGTGACAGGAAATTCTATAATCTCCCAGCACTCAACTTATTTGGATGATTCACAGTTCTAGTGAAAAGGGTATCTTCTTCTCATGCATGAATTCATGAGAAGGCCGACCAGAGTGGCCTTGTTGCTAGATGGTGGGGTATACAAGTCTAATAAATAATAATAAAGAAATCCCTACTGTGTTTCCCCAAAGTTCTGACTGATATAAATTCAGATTCATATCTATCAGAACACCATCTCCTTAGACTTCTGGAAATGTATTATACACAAGACTGCGTTTGAGAACATTTCAGAAATTTCAGTTAGTCCAAAATGCCAGCTGGACTGTTCACTGGGACTGGTGATTAGGATCATACTATGTATGCCTGTTTTTGCCAGTCCATTCCTGGGCACAAGATGGAAAAACAGGTTTAACATCTAAAATTCTAGAAAGTTTGGGGCTAGGTTACCTGAAGAAAGATCTATTCTTCATAGCTACCTACTTAGACCCAAAGGTATCTGAATTACTCCTCTGGATTCATGACCAAATAAAATAACACATACTGGTCTAAGAAAGAGGACGTTTTCTGTGGTAGCAACCCATTCATATCCCAGAAAAGGGAGATCAGGACTGCAGCCTAGGAAATGAGAAGATGAAACATCAGAAGAAGATGATATACAAGAAGTTATAGGATAAGAGATTCCTCACAACTGTAAAAATAGGAGCAAGATCCAAATGCTATATTTTAGGGGGGGAAACTCTAAACAAACTCAGAAAATTACTAAATTTGGAAAATTATAAGATACAAGTACTGTGACAATGTCCTAATTCTTAAAATATATTGTAGACACAGTTGTATGTATTTAATTAATCACCTAACATTGGTTTTAAGGGTTCATGCAAAATTGAACAAAAATAAAGTAATACATGATACTACTAATATGTCACTGCCTAGATGCCCTAAGTACATCCGATCTCGCCTGATCTCAGAAGCTAAGCAGGGTCGGCCCTGGTTAGTACTTGGATGGGAGACCACCAGGGAATACCAGGTGCTGTAGGCGCCTGGAGTAGGAACTGGCAAACCACTCCAGTATTCCTGCCAAGAAAACTCCATGGGCATGGAGTCACGAAGAGTCGGTCACAACTGTAACGACACAACACACACACACACACACACACACACACACACACACACACACACACACACACACACACACACACACACACACACACACACACACACACACACACACACACACATATGTGGGCCACTGTTAATGACAGTATTTCATGAACATCTAAGAATATTCTCACAGCTTTCCTGCGTGATAAACAGAACATACTGTCCTTTTAAGTAGCGCTACTATCATTTTTTTTTCAGGGAATTAGCATCAACCCACTCACCAAACTGGGTTGCTCCTTGTAACCTCACAATAGATTTGAGATTTAACTCCCCCTCCCCAATATTTATATGCTCTTCTCCACTGTTCTTCAGCCTGCATATGAGCTTTGTCTTAACTTGGGTAGGCGATGGAGGTTGTGCATTATTATACTTGTACAGCTAGAAAACACACTAACTACATAAATAGCAGAATGCATTTATAATTCCAAGCAAACGTGTTCCTTTGCTGTGTTCTGCTTCAGTGGCTAACTATGTCATGGGTCTTGGAAACAGGGCAGAAAGAGAAATCCAATCAATAACATAAAACTAAGAATGAACGTGGTCCTCTATTCTTGCAGATAAGTTTCTGTTTATTGTTTCTAGGGATTTTTTTTAAAGTTATAGCCTTGGTGCTATCTTTTGAAGAAAAGAAAAGCACTGCTCTTTTTATCAGAAAGCCAAAATATAAGCATTATAACAGAGTAGACCAAATTCTAACCCCTAACGTTCAGATGAAGGCTGTTTTGTTTCTGTGTCCCCCACCACCACCTCCACAACGAAAAAGGAACATTGTATTGCAAAAGTAGGGGGGGCAGGCAATTACAGTGTAATTGGCAATCCTTTGTTTGAAAAGTGGGGTGGAAAATTTCACCCATGTTACCAGAGGAGGGGCTTATGACTAACAACCCCAGGAGCTGCTTCCTGTCAGCATTTGAACTCACTTCTCAGAAGCAGATCTGGCTCAAACATTTGCCAAGACTTTCTTATTTACAATTTTTCTTTGCTACCCTTAAAATATTTGTACATAGTGTGAAGAAGAGGGTTTTATTGACAGAAGCTACAGGCTGGATGGATCAGTATCTGCTGGTAGATCCAGCAACAATTGCCAACACAAGTCAGGCCCAACACTGGCTTGATTGGTTCAAATGTCCAAACCACCACCATAACCATCAACAATCACCTCCAGGATTCCCCAGAACAAAGGGAAACAACAACTCAGGATTAACAAGTTTTATATTAACATCTGTTTGCCTTTATCTCCTACTGCCCTTCAACAAACTGTCAACAGGGGATAGTTTAAATAAAGGACAACTCTAGCATTAAAATATGAAGGTTAGTCTTTAAGGTGCCACATGTTTTGTTTCTCTTGTATCTTTTGTTTTGTTTTCTTTTTCTTTGATTTTTGCCTGGAATTCTAGCAAAAAAATGACTTGATAGTGCTGCATATGCTTTCCGCCTTAAGGTTATAGTACTCAATTTACACGCAGAATTACATTCACTAATTCCAACCTCATGTAAGTGGTCTCCGGAACGGATTAACTGCCCTCTGGAATGGATTAATTGAATTTCAATGCATTCCTATGGGAAACCGTTCCTCGACTTACAAGATAACCGACTTACGAGTGGAGTGTTGGCTTGGAACGGATTAGTTTCACAAGTCAGGGTACCACTGTAATTTCCTTCCCTTATTCTCCTTCTCTTATTTCAGTCCCTCCACCACATCCAAAACAGTTCTGGGGGTTCTCAGCCCTCAGGTTGCAGATATTAAATGTGAAGGGGAGCAGTATCGGAATGGGAGATCAATACCTCCAGAAGGATTTCTTGCAACAGTTTTTCTGTCATAGTAAGAATGTGATAAAAAAAACTGGCTGTAATTAATATAGATAAGAGCCAAGGGCAAAGTGTAAAGAGGCATGAGAGCTAGTAAAAAAGAAATAACAAGGTGTGTTGGTGTTTCTGTTAAAAACATAAAATTATTATTATTGCTGGTGCTGCTAGATAGCAGTGCATAACAGTTCTGGCTTTCTGGTCTTGCATAAATTATTGTACCATTCAAATTATGTGAACAGATGCAGACTCCACTAACACTGCACAAAGGCGCTACACAAACTCCTTTGCGCGTTTCTACAGTAATAACTAGCATAAGTTTTTCTTCTACAGTACTTCTTGTTTTCTCTTGGTCATGTACAGTGTCTCTTTGAATGAACCAACGTAATAACCAAGATCTAGTTAAGAAATCAGAAATTTACCAGGATCCAGATGAGGATTTACGCAAGAGAACAAAGTAGCACATTTGTTCTTGGTTTGTTCAAAAGACTGAATGAGTGATCGGTGTGTCTTTGCTTTCTTTCCTCCAATGAAGTGTAACATTCTGGGCCAAAGCTAAGAAATCCAACAAGGACTATCTGATTACCAAATGAGCTTTGGTCCTCCATGTAGAATTTATCTGACTTCACATTGTTATGAGTTTCTTACAAGTCCTTTCTCATGCACTTCAGGGAATTTAAGAGAAAAGAAAGGTGGGGAAGGATCCAAAAGATTACAGGTGTTCAAGACACAGTTAAATCTTTCAGTGCCACTAATTCTGCAACAGCTTGTTTTCAGCACACACTCCTTTCTTCTTTAGCCCTGCACAACTGTTAAAAACATAGGCAAATACATTTATGCTGACTTAATATGTCTTTAAGTGATTGTTAAAGCCTGCTCACCTTCATCGCTTATGGCCTGCTGTTTAACTAGGTTCATGGGCGATCTGGCGGGAGGTGCACTTAATGGATGACGCCAGCTTTTTGATGCTTTTGTTCTTTCTCCTTCTGTCACCTACGGAAACAGCACATGCTTGATTTAAGATAGACCAAAATACCCAGAAGTGGTGACTTCTGTTGTAACCATTCCAGAAGGATGGCCAAGTGGACAGTGCATTCTAAAGATGGGATGCAAGAGAGCACAGATTTCATTATATAGTTAATGCAATTGGTCACTGGCATTTTTAAACTTTGACTATTTATGGGGGTTAAGGTGGGGTGGCAAGGATGACAGTATTACAATGACTAACAGACAGGAAATATCCTCAAAAGCTTGGGATACCACTGAGATCTGGTGATCTTGTCTTCCGGAAGGAAGGACAGAAACGGCACAAGAGTTCTCTTTTAAAACTAAAAGACTCAGAGTGAAATTGCATGCAGACAGTTCTGAATATTGACGAAACCCCACCCCTAATTGTATTTAGAGTTTGATTTTCTAATGGAAGTTTCAATGGAATTATATTTAACACTGGACATGCCAGAATGCAGCAGAGGAGTGAGTGGTTCCCAGACTATGGGTCTGCTGAGATGGTAGAGATCTGTGTGGAAAATGCTGGGCTCTGCCTTGCCCTTTCTTAACGGCAAAGGATTAGAGAAATCAGTTCTCGGGTCAAGGGAAGGCCAGTCAATGCTGTCTCATTTTTTATGTTGGCAGAGACAAAGTTTTTACCAGTCATATTTTTCAGGGTGACCTCCTTCGAGTTGAGAACCTCTCATTTCTGAGTGCAATTTCACTCAGCAAATGCCAGAATTTGCCTAACTGCAGCAAACGCCTTCATTACCACTTCCTCTAGCTTCTGAGATCTTGTACATTTTGTTCCTAGTAAACACTGTTCATTACACAGGGTATCTGAATACCAATAAACATTAGGTAGGAATTCAAATGTTCCGTTCCAACTGCTATGGTATTTAGGAAGCCTGTTATTCAGGAGACTGAAGATGCCTGCTAGGGAATGAATTACTCTGTTAGGACCCTGCAGTCATCACATGTTTCCTGAGGCAGCCAGGACTGGCCACCAAAGCAAGTAGGATATGGACCTAGAAGACCATCAGTCTAATGTGCTACAGCTGCTTCTCTGATTAAGGAATGCTGTGGTTTCATTAAGCGAGGCAAGATACATACACAGAAGGGCAAAGAGGCAGCATTGTCCCCCTCTAATAGCATCCCTGTAAAATTCTTCTGTACAACTATAGGACAGACACAGCAAGCAAACATATTGGGAAATATCTGAAAAACCGATTAGGAATAGCCAAAAAAAGGGACCCAAGCTAATTAATTAAACCCAAGCTGTAGTGCAGAATCTTGCCACTGAGAAAATCTTTATTAGCACATTATATTAAAACAGAAGGGCTGGCTTTGGGACCGTTAACTCTCATCTCTTGCTAAAACAATGATGACTTTGCTATTTATGCCAGTAAAAGGGTAAGTGTTCCTTCGGTCTTCGTTCTAAAATATATTTGCAAGTTTCACGGGAACATCTGGCAAGCCAACACAAGCTGCTTTCTGATGGTGCCAAAAACAAATACAGCCTCTAAATTTGTGAATACAACTACTCTGGGCCTTTCTCAAGGCACATTCATATGAATATTTACAATCAAAGAGTCAGAAACTGGATGTTTTATAGGACAAAATGCCAGGAATAACAGTATGTGTGATGTAATTGTTAATAGGGTGAGCGGCAAAGTCAGCAGCTCAAAATCTCACTTTAACCACAAGCTCATGATGTGGCCTTAGTGGAGTGTCTATTCTCTCAACCTTTCAAAACCTCGCAACTGCAATGTGGGGGTTCTAATGCTAGCTGACCTTGCAGAATTGCTGCAAATGTCATAGTGATGATTTATAATAAACATACTCCATTTCTGCACAGCCCCATGAAATGCTAAGTACTATCATGAATTAGTTTCATTCCTGTGACTCAGCAATGAGATTCCAACAATGTACTCAAGGATAATAGCTAACCTCTACCAACAGGAAGATTTTATTAAATAATATTGTTATTGCCGAAAACAAGGTTTTCCTTTCGGATAAAGGCATAACAAATCTGACTCAGAAAGTGATTGAAAGGATGGAATGGAATGGAATGGAAATAACATTATGAAACGAAGTGTGAAGCAGAACAATTAAAAATACTTATCAGTATCATTTTGTGCAAACATTTCCAGGAACATTTCATGAAATTCTGAATGGGCCTAAAGAAACAAACAATGACACTCCCAAATATGCTCAAATTATTTTAATGTCCCCTTTCTTACTAGCGATATTTCTCCAGGTTCCAAGCCATTTTCACTGCTTTCAGCATCACTGCTATCGTCCTCCTCCGTAGTTACGCTGGCGGTTTCTTCCTTCTCCTGACTCTCAGGTTCAGAAGAAGCATATTCGGAAGTTCGTCCTGAGATAGCTGAGGTTTTTCCATTTTCTTCCTGGTAACAGCTGGCAGACGAAAGCAAAGCCAGTCCAAAGTCCTGAGAACAAAAGTGCACAAAGCGGGGATTTCCCTTCTCCTTATTTTGAGATTGCATTTTTTCCACCCGTAAGCCATGATTAAGAGGGGAGCTTGAAGAGTTTTGACCTAAAAAGAGAAAAGTTCAGCATGAAGATGATACAGGTATTAAATATTTTTGATCACGAAATAGCAAAGGTTGTTTTGCAGACGCTTTTGACTTTTAACAAGGAAAAAAAAAAGCTGTCTGGATTTAAACTCCATTAAATGTTTGTGACGTTACACACCTTTCATGCTTTTCAAACAGCAATAGTTTTGAAATACTGGCAGCATTTGCTGTGTTGTTAATTTGTAGCTTTTCTCAAGCGGAATCAGGGACTCATTCCCAATCCAACATTTGGAGCTCATACGCAGATTTTTAAAGCCATTTTGCAACTGCATGTCCATGGCCTACAAACTTTTGAGTGGGATTCAGCACTGTTGTTCTGCTGAAAAGCTGCTTCTATCCATGGAAGAACGGGGGGGGGGGAATTCTCCCTTCTCTGTGTACCTGCTTACACATTCAAAACTCCCTCAGAGGAGTTCAACCGCAACCTAAGGCTTGTGCTGAGGTTTGCAGGGGGAGTAGAAGATACTGCATCCAGAGCTCAGAAAGTTAAATTTTAAAAATAATTGTGTTGCTCATTACTTCTCATTGTTTTCCGGTCAAGCAAGAAATTTGTTGCATCATGCATTAGCAGCTCATCAAGTTGTCATTATCACCGTGACAAAAAAAAAAACTTTGCAGGCCATAGCATACAAATGGAATAATTTCCATCAAATCTGTATAATTCCAATAAAAAATAAATTTTAAATTAACTGAGTGTTACGCCTTACCCTGAACCTCTGCAGTGACCAGTTACTCATCACTCATTACACAGGTAACTACAGTACTTGTTACTATTTACTTTTAATCTCTAGCTGGACCCACAGACATTTGCTAGTGCAATGGCACATTTAAGACTTGTGTGTCCACATCAGCTCATCTCTTTTTCCAAATCAGAGTTCTAGAACCAGGGGAGGCTTACAGTGTATGTATGCCATGACCTGAAGGCATGTCGCCTACATAAGGAAACTGTATGTCAGAGCCAGTACTCACTAGTTACCATTATCCTCAAACTAGGACAGACCTTTTGAAATCAATGAACATAACATGAAATACTGTGTATAGAGAATGTTTATAGATCTTTTCTTCCTCTTAGAATGCCAAATCTTAGTGCAGTGCATAACACATGGGACGCAGCAACGTTACCCTACAGACAAGATTGGTTCCATCACTGAAATGAATAGATACTTTTCCTCTGGCAACTCCTGCCATGCTCAAAACCTATTCAGGAGGGTCTCCAGACCAGGGCAGGCGGCTGCCACTAGGAGGGAAAAGGAAGATTGTCTGCTAGTGTGATGTTAAAAATACTGTACACAAACAGTATCATTTCCAATAACTTTGCAGATGGAGGGGGAAACTAAGGAAGAAATGGTTGTGCATTTCAATCTTGGAAAAATGAAATGAATTCTCTCTCTGTTTTGCAACAGAAAACAAATAGATGTAGCATCTCTAGAAGTAGAAGCTGAAAGATATAAGGAGCATGTTCACATGGTAACTGAGAAACAGACCAATATAAATTCTAGATGGCTTGATAGTTGGGGTTTTAAAAAACACTTTATATTTTAGTTTATTGCCTTTTTTTAATACCATGTTACCAACCCTTGAACTTGAAGGAAACAAAAGTAAATGGGTACATACTTATAAAGAGATCGCCGGAAGTTGTGTCTGCACCCACTCTACCAATTTTAGTACCGCTATTACAACTCTAGCCATTTTTAGTACTGACACATATTAGCAGACAACTGGTATGTCCCAATTTTAGAACACTTTAAATCCCGATGGCTGTGTAATAGCAGTTCAACAATCTCAGAGGTGTCACGGAGCTACACCGGATGTAGCTTCTCACTTGCAGATTTATGGGATCACAACATGAACTGCCTGTGAAATGTTTGGGAAATAAATATCATTCATCTCACCCGAGACCTTTTTGTTATCCAATAAATTCTGATCTATCTGCATCCTGCTTGCGTCTTGTTCTTCCCCAGAAGGCACTCCTGTGTTTACTGGCTTTACTTTTTCTGATGGCTTTTCTTTGACCTTGAAGCTATCTGCGGCTGCTTCAGTGGCTGTGATTTCTGCACCAACCACTACGGTTGATACCTTCTTGTCCTCTGGAGTTTTAAGCTTTTTTGATCGTGATCGGGTATGCTGGAAGCTGTTATAAGAGATACTGCTGTCAGAACAGAACGCCTGGCTAGGGCAAGATAAAATATCTACCAATATAAATACTGTATCCCTTTTGCCTCCTTATAGGAATAAAAAAACCTGATAATTTATCATCCTTTTTTTAAGGGGAGTTTACAATTTATTACGAAACAAATTAACAATTGGTTGAATTTAACCTTTTTATCTGTCATTACAGTTCCTAAAACCTAGTCAATTAAAATAAGCTCAATGAACTGTTTGTAATGTAATGTACTTCAAAAATTTTGTCACATTTAGAAGACTGCTTCACTATTTAACTCATTTTGAAATTTGTTTCAGTAGTTTCCCAGTTTCATTAACCCGTGACAATGTTCAAATCCTGAATAATATAAAACACTTAGATTGATTACATGACCTCACTTATCAATCAACCAACAGACAAATAATTCTCACCAGTTGCAAAGTGAAATGTAGCAGCAGGTATCAGAATCTGATTTGGGAAACTTTTACATGTGCTCAACATTTTAACTACTGGAAATATCTTAGCAATAACATTTAGCCTTAAAGGTGAAGGCACAGATAAAAAGGTAAAAGAAACCAACATTTCATACAAAACTGAAATTCTGTTATATTCTGTTCTAATACATAAACTGTGCAGTTCTCTTCACAGCATGGTGTATGAGGCTTCCATAGAAGGAAGAAGTGATCGTTTTCAAACTTCTTAAGTCTATCAATGACTGACCACCAAAGAAGGCACCTATTTTGGAAGAATATATAAAATATTTTTTAAAATGCAATAATAACTTCTGATCTGCTTCCAAGAAGCCATGTTATTACTACCACAAGAAGAGAAGTTTAAGTCACATATTTTTCTGCAGAATCTACTTGGGATATCAAGGCTTATTTACTGAACTCAAAAACCCACCACAGTAGTCATATGAAGTACATCCTGAAACAGCCCTGAGGTGATCACTCAGAGGTGATCAGTGCATTAAATCATGTTCCTAGGTGCTCATTATATCCACTGGCTTTTAAAGAAATAGTCATAGCATTCTAAAAATTACCAATCCTGGAACCCTTTGACACGGTAGTTCCTACATACACTTATGAATTAATGCACTGATCCCCTCCGAGTTTGGTTCTCCCACAGGCTGAAGGAAATCATGTATTCACTGTAAAAGCTGACAACAGCAACCATCTGCCTGGCAGCAGTATAGAGAATCCTGAATCATAGTCTATGCTTTCCAGTTCTATAGCAAAGATGCTGATTTTTTAAAATGTCTCTGCTATTGTCACATGCCAAACGCCTAGCACACCTTCTTGCCCAGAACACAAACATTATCACCTCACTATTTTCCTTGTGTTGGCATTCCTGGACTTATGGGACCCTATTTGAAAGGCATGTTATTCCCAGAATAAAAATTATCATATTTTTCTTTGACATGTTACAGCAGAGGTGAAAACGAACAAACGTTTTATCTTCATTTTGGGGGGATGTCCATTTCCTGCTGTGTTTGTACTTGTGCCAAGTCTACTAATTAAATGGTTTAGTTTAGTGAATAAATAAATTCACTCCTGGTTTAGTTTAGTGAATAAATTCAGCACATGCCCTCATCTGATAAAACTTTCAACATAATTACTATAGTGTCTCCCTTTTTAATTTTAACTTTTAAATTGGCTATCCAGATAAATAAGAGTTGTACTGACAAGGAAATAATTCTTCTGCCAAGTGCAAATGGCAGTTGTATAATAAAAATGCCATGCTCCGTAGCAGCACGAGAACATCATTATATAATTATATGATACATATTAAAATCCAGAGGTTTTGAAGTCATAAATGTAGCTATAGAGAAAGGGACTGCCAATTAAATGATAACAATGTTAGATATTTGCTTAAAGTGGAGCCCCTTCGCAACAGTTTGCATGGGAAAGGAGTTAAGAATGTACAATGATAATAAATATTCACACCAGGAATGCTAACATTGTATATCAGCCTCTATAGGACAGGCTTGGCAGAACTGTCCCATTTGGCAAGAAAGCAGAACAATTCAAATGAAAATGACATGGCTGCTAGGCAGGTTGTGGGCCCTCAGAGCACCTGCATGTAGTCATAACCAGTCCTGTTCATTCCTCTCATTCAGCCAACTTATTAGCCCTTTCAGATGTTATGCCCGAAAACATGTTGGATTGAAAAGGTAGTAGGGACAATGCTGTGCACATAACACCTACTCCAAACCACTACCTGGAAGCCACGCTGATCTTTATATGTTCAGCAGGACCATCCACGTAAGTGCTGTATATGGATTCAGCTGGATTATGCCTACAGTATTTCCATGACTCCTTGGTTTCTCATCAATATTAGAGGTACATTTAGATGGAGCGTTTCTGTGGCTATACATAAACTTTGGCACCTTCTTCTTAGGGATGCCTATTTCCGCTCTACTAGATTTCCAGAACAAGGCTGGTATCTTTTTTTAAAAACCCAAAGGGTCAGCTTGCAATGCCTCTGAAGGTTGTTGGACTGCAATGACAATTCACCCGAGCCAGCACAACCAGGGATGACACATCCTGAGAGTTGTATTCCAAGCAACCTCTGAAGCACCACAAATTGCCTGCAGCTCCTTTTTTTAAAAAAAAAATGTTGTGCTCTGTGATCAGCAACAGAGGTTCTTCTCTTGATCCTGACAAGGTTTTTTAGGAAAGGAAAAAAAATGTGTTTTTCCTGCTCCCAGATTTTGGAATTCCCTGCCAAGGAAAGGGAGGTTTGCTTCTGTCTGTTGTCCTCCTTCTAGTAGTCAAAGGCCTTTATATTCAGATAGGCCTCCGGCAATTAGTTTCTAATATGACAGAAGACTGAAATACTATGCCAATTCCTCTTAATTTTTAATGCCAATTGTCAACATTAGTTTAACTGAAGTGTTTTTAAAGTTCTTTCTAATATGCAGTTGAATTCTGGCTTCCAGTAACTTGAGTCCATTACTACATGTCCTGCACTCTGGGACAATTGAGAACAAATTCTGTCTCTCCTCCTATCGCAACCTTGCAGTTATTTGAAGAGTACGATCACGTCTCCAGTCAACTTTCTTTTCTCAAGGCTAAACATGCTCAGTCCTTTCCTCACGGGACTTGGTATCCCATTTCCCCGATCATCCTTGTCGCCCTTCTTTATGCTTGCTACAGTTTGTCAGCATCCTTCAATAAGTGTGGAATCCAGAAGTGGACACCATACTCAAGGTGAGACCTAACCAGTAGAGATGGGCACGAAACAAGCGATTTTTCATTTTCATTTTCGTTTTTTTGTTTCGTTACGCAACAAAAATGAAACAAAAATTTTTCAAAACAAAACAAAAACGACCAATTTTGCCGTGGTTTTCATTTTCGTTGCAGCAAATGCATTCAACTGAAAAGAATGCTAACAAGACAGCAATTTTTCGTTTTCGTTTTCATTTTTCGTTTCGTTACGCAATGAAAACAAAATGAAAAAAATTGCAAAAACCCACCGAAAAACAAAAATGAACTGAAACTGACCCCTAAATGACCAAACGACAAAAGAAACACCATTTTTTTTAGTCGTGCCCATCTCTACTAACCAGTGCAATCCTTTCAAAGTGTTGTTCTAAAATAACAATACACTTTTTAATATTGATATTTTAAAATGTCTGTAATGAAATGAGTGCTAGAAAGCAATGGAAAAAATGACACATCATTGAACTCTTTCCTCTCGCTGCTCTAGTGCTATTTCTATTATTGTAAAACATCATCAACCCCAAAACTGTGAAAGCAATCTCACACCTCTTTAACTGGGGTGTGAAAACAGGATTTCTTCCAAGTGGAAGGGATTAAAAGTGATAAGATTTGGGGGTTTAAATGTAAACTGTTCAAATCAGCATTGACTGCTAGTAACAGTTAATACTTACTTAGTAGGCTGCAAGGAATAAACCATTTGAGGGCAAGACTCATTTCAACATATATTTTTAAAGAAAGAACTTGCCACCAACAGAGATGCATAACAAGAAGAAATGTGGATCATCTTCATGAAATAACTTGGGCACCCCCATGGGAAGAGGGTGGGCAGGCAGTGGCAGTAAAATGGCAAGACAGGAAGTGAAAAGAGTGGGGTAGGGCGGAGAGGAGGGGGTTGAAAAAATGTTGAGGTTTTCATCATCTGGGTGGACCGATGCATGGAAAACTCCCCAAGTAATAAATAAAAATTGAATATGTGGATGTGGATGTGGATGTGGAGGACCAACTCCTCACAATTCCTTTAAGGAGAAAGAAGCAGGGAGGATATGCATCTGAGGTTCACTGAAACATGTGCTTGAAATGTCAAACCATGTTCTCTTTTTGTGTGCCAACAAGGTCAAAGTGCCCCTGGTTTTAATAACCATGCATGGGTGGAATAAATAATTTATAAGAGACTGTCTTTAAACCATTGGGTTCGATGTTTGAGCGGCTCAGCTTCCTGAGAATAAAAATAATTATTACAGGAAAAGGCACAATAATGGCGAGTCTGAGAAACACAATGAAACAGTGCCCTCGGAAGGACATCAGTGCTCTCAGAAACGCATGCATACCAGGGCCGTGAGAATGCAAGCTGTTTACAGAACATTGTTATAGCAAAAAGAAAACTGCCCCTGGCCCAACAGAAAAACACATAGCAAGACTGGAATGAGAAAAGGAACAAGCAGTTTAGGGAGGGGGAAAAAGATAAGTACTGGGACACTGCCAAATAGTATTAGATATAAATAGAGTTTTTGGCTTCTTGATCAAGAAATAGCAGGTCAGGAGAGTATATAGATTTGGCCAATTCTGTTACTGGGAAGACGGGCGGTATAAAAATAAAATAAAATAAAATTTTATTTTATTTTATAATAAAATAAAATAAAATAAAATTTTATATATATACATACACACACACACACACACACACACACACACACACACACACACACACACACACACACACACACACACACACACACACACACACACACACACACACACAGTGGACCCTTGTATAACAAACAGCTTGTATAACATAAAATCTGTACAACATAAAAAATTCCGGAGACAGGGGAAATATGCTTAACATAATTGCCTATGGGGAAAATCTGTACAACATAAAAATGGGATTACTCCATTTTCAATGCATTCCTATGGGAATTTGTATAAAGGAAAATTTGCTTAACATAATTTCATTTGGAACGAATTAATTCCTTTATACAAGGTACCACTGTACTTAGAATAAAATGTATTTATGGATATATTTATCATCCCTTTTGAATTTAAAATATATTAATTAAATTAATACAGCATGAGGTACAATGTTTCTCTTATCATGCAGCAAAACATCACTTTTGCACAATGTACAGGCTGAAATCCTGTAGTTTAGCACAGTAACCTGTAACTAGAGGATGGCCACTGAACCAATCAACAGTTGACTCACAAATTCCCCAGTGATACAAAGGGTCTCCTCGAGTTGCAACTTACCATACTAAGCAACAGGATTTCAAACAATGTCTCAGAACTTTTTCAGTTCTGAAACATTGGAGAAAAAGCTCCAAGCTATAACATGGACTAAAATATAATCAGAAGAATATTATTTGGGATTCTGGGGAAATGAGCATTGATAAATAGCAGTAAGAGTTTCCCTATGATGAATACAAGTGTCTTATAGAGCTGTAGTATAAATTACTGGCAGTACTTTTTCAACCTTTTGCCAGCTAAGTATCAGCTTCTCTACAGCATGGGGACCAGAGACCAGTCCCAAGGATAAATCAGTGAAGAATAAACAGTAGCTTTTCTTGCAAAAAGCTACTGTCCTGGAACCAGTGCTTATCAATCTGGTCATAAATGAACAGGAGACAGGGATAAGCAGTGAGGTGTCCAAGTTTGCAGATGTCACAAAACTTTTCCGGGTGGTAAAAATCAGAGAAGATTGTGAAGAGCTCCAGAAGGATCTCTCCAAACTGGGGAAATGGGCTGCCAAATGGCAAATGTGTTTCAATGTAGGAAAATGTAAAGCAATGCATATTGGGCTCTGAGCTATCCATGACGAATCAGGAAAGAGATCTTGGTGTGATGGTGGACATCTCCATGAAGGTGTCTACCCAGTGTGTGGCACCGGTGAAGAAGGCTAATTCCACGCTAGGGATCATCAAAAGGTGATAGAAAATAAAACAGCCAACATTATAATGCCATTATACAAAACGATAATAAGGCCACAGTATTGTGTACAATTCTGGTCACCGCATCTTAAGAAAGACACAGTGGAACTGGGAAAGATACAGAAGAGAGCTACTAAAATGATTACTGGGCTGGGGGACCTCCCTTATGAGGAAAGGCTAAAACATTGGGGGCTCTTTAATCTGGAAAAAAGGTGCCTGAGGGGAGATATGATTGAGATGTACAAAATAATGCAGGGCATGAGTAAAGTGGGTAAAGGATGCTCTTCTCCCACATAAACTCAAAATGAGAGCTGGGGTAGTGCGAACAGACAAAATAATTTTTTTTACCCAGCGTTTTGTTAATCTGTGGAACTTCCTGCCACAGGATGTGATGATGGCACCTGGCCTGGATGCCTTCAAAAGGGATTGGACAGATTCCTGGAGGAAAAGTCCATCACAGGTTACAAACCATGATGGAGATGTGTAATCTCCAGGCTTAAAACCAAGGGCCAAGGGCCAGATGCAGGGGAGTGGTATCAGAAGACAGATATCTAGTCTCATGCCCTCCTAGGCGCATCTGGTGGGGCCACTGTGAGATACGGAAGCTGGACTAGATGGGCCTTTGGCCTGATCCCGCAGGGCTCTTCTTATGTTCTTATCCAGAAGCAAGCATTTTGCCAGCCCAGCCCAATGATGCTGTTCTGAGTGCCAAAACAAACCAGGATTCAGCAAGAAATACACATCTTCAGAAAGGAAAAGGGGCAAATACTTAATACTCAGAACTTGATGTATGTTTCAGTAACGAAGAGTCATTAAACTTTAAAAATGAGCATATCCCTTCAGTGAGTATTACCATTCTATGACTATTTTGCCCTGAAGCTTACTACTAGGCATTAAGGAGACACAAATTAACTGTGACTAAAATAAACTAAAAAAAATGAAATGAAATAATGGGGACAGGGTGGCAGAAATGCACTGAAAAAGAATCTGCAGCATATTTTAACTTTCAACAATATGAAATGCAAAACGCCCATTACCACCTGGAAGATCTCTTTGTTTTTCTTCTTCTCTGCAACCAGGCCTTTACCTCGGGTGTTGTTTCAGGAGTGGGCTTTGTATGATCAATGGTATATAAATCCTTCCCTTGTTTCCACAGCTGGTATCTGTCTGGCTGAAATTTCTTCACAAAGATATCCATTGATATAGTTACCATGTCTTTCCTGCAGGTACACTGGAGGTTAAAAATAGGCAGATGAGTTAAAACAAGCTCATACACAAAGATACACATAAAACTATAAAATCTACGTTGTTTCTCCCACTGCAGAGGAGCTTCAACAGATGGCATTAACAACAGGAACAGTGCAATACCTGGAAGTCTCTATAAATAACTGAAGTCAGTCTCTTTGTGCTAAAACAAAACCCAGCATTTTGATTAGCCATATACATTGTTGCAGTTACAATTAGTAGTCCTACGTGGTATCATTTGGAATTTTGGTCTTCCCTTTAATTGCATAGACCACAGTAAGGTGGCATTCTGTCTGTGCCAACTCTAACATGAGGGGTCTAGAAAATAAATGGCTAGTTCACATAAATATGTGCATAAATACGTGCAATGGATACCACATTACACCTCATTACTGCCAGTGTACTCCACTATTTGATCTGAGATGGCTACTACACAATTTTCAAGTTGCCTATTGTGCATTCAACCTCCCCCAGAATACATACAGTACAGTGGTCCCCCGCCTGTTCACGGTTAATATACTGCAGCACCACTATATCACGGGACCACAATATATGAAAAAAGGCCCCCTGGGATAAGGCCTCCCGTACTTACCCCAGGACCGGCACTGCCCCGAACGGGCATGCAAGAGCCTTCCCAGGCCTTCTGGAGGCTCGAAATGGCTTCACTGTGAACCGGAAGTCACTTCCAGTTTACCAGAAGTCACTTAAAGTTTGCAGAAAATCATTTCTGAGGTCTCTAAGGACCTTTCTAGGCCTGTCCGAGGCCTCAGAAATGATTTTTGGTGATCCAGAAGTCACTTCCGGTTCTCAGGGAGGCCCTTTTGGGGCCTCCAGAAGCCCCGGGAAGGCTCTTGCAGGCCCGTTCAGGGCAGCGTCAGGCTGGTGGTAAGTATAAGGGGCCTCAGCTAGGACCCCCAGGCATGACCCAACCTGCATCCGCCTATCACAGATTTTCAATTATTGCGGGTCAGGTCGGGTGCATAAGTATATTTAGATCTTTGGAATTAAGGGAAATTCTGAATAATAATGGGAATTTAATCCATTTGATTATTATTTCTTGCATTCTTTTGCCAAATTATTTTTTAATCCTAAAATCGTTATCATGACTCTCTCCTTGCAGAATCCATCAATTAAATACATAGTCAGAGGTAGAGATAAAAATAATTTAATTTACAGAATCTTCAGAGGAAGATGATCAAATGCCTAACTTCCTCACAACAGAGCCAGTGACATCAAGCTATTAGATTTTCTATTTTTAATGAGGCAAGATTCTGCCCCTCTTCTCCTGCCCTCCAAATATTGTGAACTGCAACTTTCATTAGCCCTACTAGCATGGTCAATAGTCAGGAATGAAGAAACTCATCAAAGCATCTGTCACATTTCTCTTACACACTCACCCCACCTTATATATAGTAGCATATTGGATTAACTTTTTGTTCAGGAAGATTTTTAATTCAAAATTTACTCTGCAATATTATCCAATGTAATTCTGAAGTATTCTCAACATGCAGCATTACAGTACATGGATAACTAATTACAAAAACAGATACAAGGTGGGGCCAGCACCAAGATCTTTTAAATCTTGAGAAAGAATATCCAAAACCACACCTGCTTAACACACCTGTACCTGCATCACTCTTTCCAATAAACAGAGACAAAATAAAACATGGCTGCTTATTATAGGAAATGCCCAGAATTTTAGCACTTCTAGAATGAAAAAATAATCAAAAAGTGTTCATTCCATGTACAAAATTTCTTTCCATAGCTCCATCAATACTTCACAAAGGTTTATCTGTATGTATACACAGTGTTCTTGGGTTTTAAAATAAATGCAAAATTCAATTCAGAAGAGACTTAATGACTTTACGTTCAGTGGTTTCCATTCCTAGGTACAGCTAAACAGGCATGTAGCCCTAGTGTAATTACATGCTTATTTCCAAAATCAAAATGCTTCTCCATCACCATGTATCATTTTTATTTATTTATTTATCTATCTATCTATCTATCTATCTATCTATCACCCATCTGGTTACCAAGGCCACTCTTAGCGGTTTACAAGACAAACAATAACAACATTAAATTATACAACATAAACCAAATCAATAAAGACAATATAAATTAAACTTAAGACAACAAACAATAAAAACATCAAGATTACTTTACTTAGAGGCTATAAACCAAATCTCAAAAAAGACAAGGATAAATCCACTGATCCATTATCCACTGATTCAGTTATGCACGGATGGCAGAGGAAAAAATAAATATATAATTCAGCAGCTGCAAAGCAAGCTACTGTCACAAAGAGCAGCTATAAAGCAAGCTACCCTCATAAAACAGCAGCCGTAAAGCAAGCTACCATCACAAACAGCAGCTGTAAAGCAAGTTATGATCACAAAACAGCAGTTTGGGGGACATTTTGGCGTTCTCTCTTATCCATGGTTTCCATTATCCACGGGAAGGCTTGGAACAAATCCCCAGTGGATACCGGGGTCCTACTGTATAAACAGCCCTGCTTTAAATGATCATTTAAGGGTATCTAGTAAAGGGGTCAGGAGGGAGCTGATTCCACAAGTATGGCATAAGTGCTGAGGAGGCCCAGTTTCTGTTCTTTTCCTTCTGGGCCTCTCTTGGGGGTCAGCGTCCTCAGCCACCCTGCCTGGGACAAACAAGTAGGGCAGTCAGAATTTGGTGGAAGAAGGCCTTTAGCCAGCTGTAGAGGTCCCAAACCATTTAGGGCCTTATATGTCAAACACCTTGAAGCTGGCATGGAAACAAACAAGTAACCAGTGTAAGGCAGACAATGTAGGGAAAATAGGTTGTTATCTAGTTAATCCACTCAGCCATCTGGCCACCGCAACAGAGTTTTCATGTCAGCTTCATGGGTAGCCCCATGTAGAGAGCATTACAGTGGTCTATTCTCGAGACCAACTGTGCATGGACCAGAGTGGTAAGGGACTTGGTGTCAAGGTAATACTAATTCATGCTTCAGATTCCTCAGTGTTTTGCACACTTAACAAGAGGGTATTAGTAGGAAACACAAATTCATGGAGGACAGGTGACAATTAGTGTCATATTAAGGAGAAAAGAGACATTATAGCAACAGTTCAAAGATAATGAAAATGTGTTTGTATCAGCATCTGCTCCCTTTTTTACACAATACATTCTGTTGCATAGTTAATGACTGTGGAAAGAAAGTAATCATAAACTCACAGTGGTTCTCACTGCCAATTAGCAAGCCTTCATTTGAATTTTTAAATGCACACCGACCCACCACACTGGAATTTCATCCCACCTTTACATTTAAATCTCTTTAAATTCAGGATACAGTGGCAGGCAGGCGTGAGAAACAATTGCTTAAGAACTAGCTTAAGAGATTACATTATTTGTTGTGAGACTTCAAATATTCTTGCCATTTGAGAAAGGATTTATATCTAAGCCACTGTTAATTTATTGATGAAATACAAATAATATCTAGAGGTGAATGTACTCTTCAAAAAAAGAGAGAAACTTTTCTAATAAACTTACAAGTTATAAACAACCCTTTCTGTTACAAACAACCCATGTCCTGTTATGAGACCAATGCAGAGAACAAAGAAAAATTGTTCAGCTTAAAATGCAGAGTTCTTTACATGATTCTTCCAAGTCTTTAATTACTAAAAATAACCACTGGCGGTAAAGTCATCCTGGTCATGGCAATTTTTGGTAAATTAAAAACTCCCACCATCCCATTGTCTTCACTTCTAAGTGAAATCAGAAATGTTTTACTTCTGAAAAATCACTGAGGCTGATGACATCATCAGCCTTACAGGATGTAAATTATTACAAACAGAACTTCATCCACTGTTTCAGGACTTGCCACTAGACATTCTCAGGAGGACCTCTGTCTTTTGCAGCATTATGCACACTCTAGAACAATGGTGGTGAACCTTTTAGAGACCGAGTGCCCAAACTGCAATTCAAAACCCACTATTTATTTTTTTTTTGCAAAGTGCCAATACAGCAATTTAACCTGAATACAGGTGGCTATGAAGGGGCAATGTCGGGTGTCAACAGAAAGGGCTCTGAGTGCCACCTTTGGAACCCGTGCCATAGGTTCACCATCACTGCTCTAGAACTACTGCTTCTACTGCCATTGCCACTGCTGTAACTTACGCACCACTGTTTCAATTAACCACAAAGGTTGTATATTGTCCATCTTTCTCTTTCTGACATACAACCAATGCAATATTTTGCAGCGTTTGCAAAAGGTTCTGCCTGTGCAACATCAAGGGGCTTGTTGCTAAGTCTCCCTTTTTTTGTCCAAAAGCTGCTGGCCTCATCTCCTCTGGCGAAATACAGAGTAAACAGGCTGCACAATATATTTCTACACTGATGTTTAAAAGTGAACTAATTCTGCAGGATTCTTTACATGATTTGTCCAAGTATAAACAATAATACGGGGCTAAGCTCCTGGCAATGAATATCCAGGCTTTGACAACCACATAATACTACTTGAGCCTTAAAAGGAGCATTAAGTTATTGCTAAAAGTGCAGAGGCCTTCTGGTTACAAATACCTTCAGCTCTAGCCATGATTTTTTTGCAAACGACCATCAATAGGAAAGGATATATCCCAATAAACCTCTTGTTACAGGAGCTGTAATGTAAGTGGTTACTCATCCTCTATTACCTGCAGAACTAATGTGGGCTGTCACAGCTTGTACATGAAAATGATTTAAACCATGTTGCGAAAACAGCCATTCTTCCTTCACAGAACTAGGTCACAATATCTTTTTACACTGGCCTTCTACCAGCTTGTAGGTACTGCTGGGAAGTATTATATAAACCGGAAAAAATAATATGGTGGGAACTTGAATCAGATGAGCTAAATGGGGATAATAAACAAACACTTGTTCAGTTTCCCTAAAAAAAGATATCATATTAAAAAAAACCTTCCTGAGGTCCCTATTAACCACTTGGACAAAGTACAGAAGGAAATTGGCTCCGGAAGTATCCCCTCTCAGTTTGGTAATAGATCAGGAAAATTTCCCCACGAATATGAAGAAATATGGAGAATTATTTAAAACAATGAAAGTGGCAAGAGTAAAAGAGTGGATTAACAAGATGAGAACAAAGCAAGATATTAAGCGCATATTACAAGCTAAGCATTTAACTTGATTAAATTATGCCCAATTAGAAAGTTGAACAAAAGATTGGATAAGGAGAAATACACAACTCAGAGAATATACAAAGTTTGAATAATTCTTGTTAACATATGAACCAGAGAAAGGAAACACAGGGAAAGGAGCAGTAGGTAAAATATACAAAATAATTGAGGACTCATTAGAGGAAAGGGAACAAGAAACAATAAGAGAGGTGGGGAAGCAAGACATTGATAAAGAAATAAAAAAAGATGAATGGAAAAGAATTTGGAATATGAGGATCTTACGTTCATTATCCGTTAGAATAAAAGAAAATTATTTTAAAACAATTTTAAGATGGTATATGACACCAGTCAGACTGAATAGAATAAAATCAAGATATTCTAAGTTTTGCTGGAAATGCGAAAAAAGATAGGCATCTATATTTATCTTTGGTGGGAATGTGAAATAGTTCAAAAGTTTTGGCAACAGATCTTTGGTGAGATAAAAGAAATACTGATATTAAATGTAAGCCAGAAATTGTGCTGTTATCACTACCACTTACGAATGAATATGATATAAAAACAAAAGAATTAATTGCACATTTTATGACAGCAGCAAGACTGATTATAGCTAAAAATTGGAAACTGAAATTAGATTTTAAAATTGCCGACTGGTATAAGGAAGTGTGAGATATAGCTTTAAATGACAAATTGTCCTGTAGTATAAAAGTTTTGCGAGGGGAAATGAGCAAGGATATATTTTATGATATTTGGGGAAAATTTATAGATTATGTACTATTAAAAGGGAAAGGGATACAACTGTCATACAATCCAACACAGTTCTGGAGAAAAGGACTCTAAGAAGACAACTAGAAAAAAAAAAGAAGATGAAGAAGGAAGAGAAGATAAAGAAACACTGGATGGTCCCGGGGTTGGGGGTTGGGGTGCACTTTGTAGTGATATTTTTGTTCATTGTATTGTTTATTGTATGTTTGTTTATTTTAAATAAAATATTTTAAAAATATATAAAAAATACACTGGCCTTCTACCAGCTTGTAGGTACTGCTGCAGAAACATTTGATATCAGTTACCCATTTCTTCGACTTTCAATAAAGCAAGTCTTCTTGTACTACATTTGATCTTAATCATAAGGCCGATATTTTTCTTGTAAAAATATCTGAAAGTAAACCTTCTTCGCCATTTAAAAAAGGAATAAAATGGTTCAGTTTGACACTAGATTGCCCTTCATAATTTTATCTGTCTAAAACAGGAAGAGGTGAATATCATATTGCAATGAAGTAATGGTACAATAGAAAAATAGTTAGGAAGTGAAATTGACAACACAATGTCATCTCATTCTACAGCAGGCATGCCCAAACTTCGGCCCGCCTGATGTTTTGGACCACAACTCCCAGAATTTTAAGCTTAGATTGCCAATGGCAAAGGACTGTGGGAGTTGCAGTCCAAAACATCTGGAGGGCCAAAGTTTGGGCATGCCTGTTCTACAGTCTATTATATATTTCATAATCAGCAAGATCACTAAAATAAACAGTCCTGCATCAATTAAAATTTACATATTTAATAGAACTATGGCAGTAAAAGATAGCAGATTGTTTAGGCCCTCGGTGCTTCGTGTGGATTTAATAAGGGAAACACATCTTCTTATGCCACTATCCTGTCGCATAATTCTGCCTGAGCAACAAGAATGATGCCATTGTCAGTGACAGTTTGCTAATGATTTAAAAGAACTGCTTTTTGAATTTCACAGTGCATGTGACTGACAGATAACAGGATGAACTCGCTTGCACCTTGAAATTAATCCGCACCAATCAGCCACTGATTAGAACGTTGTTACCAGAGATATCCAAGAGGATACTGACCAATGAATGGAACAAGACATCCCCCTGCTACATGATCAGATGCCCAACAAAATTACAGGACTTTCATTTCCTGCACTCCCTTCTGTAACCCTTCCATAAAAACCTGAAAAGCTGGTTCGGAGAGTTTCCAGCTCTTCCGAACAGTGCTTGAGTATGCTTGGGCACGAAGGGACAAAGGGAAAGTATCTCTTTCCGATCACCTGATGGGAAGACTAGGAAGCAGAGCCACATAAAGGAAACCCATCTTCTCACCCTCCACCCACCAGGGAGAGCTCCAAACAAAAGAAAGCGTGCAGACAGGAAGCTAAATTGCCCAGATTATGTCCAGAGAAGGTGCCCATATTCTCTCAGATGAGAGAAAGAAGTAACCTGAAGAGCTGGGGAAAGTTACATCGTATGAATGAAAACAAGAACTGCATAGATTAAAATGATCATCAGATACTGGTGGGATTTAAAGATTTCAGTGCCTAAGAGCTAAACAGAAAGCAGCCATTTTTAAATTATACATATGTAAAAAAAGAAATCCAGTAATTTATATCACACCATGGAATTAAGAACAGATCATCCTCATGCTGTTCATACACAGAATGCCTGATGACTTTAGCGATATTGCACAAAACGCCCATTCGACAGCTGTCTCGGGCTTCCCAGTCTGGACTCCTTCGGCAGTGCCCCCTCAAAGGGAACCCCCAGGCAAGGGGTGTGGTTCAGGGAAGCCAAGGCACTAAGCGAGTACCCAGGAGAGGAAGCAGGACTAGGAAGTAAGGGGGGAAATCTGTTTGGCTGAAAAATGAACCAGTGCAAATCAGCAATTTGAGACCATTTCTAGACGGCATCTAAAAGAGTATGTTACAAACTGAGATCATAGGAGGTATTTCTACTTAAATATCATTAAACGGATCATTGTGCTCTATTATTTGAAATGTGTTTTAATCTTGAGTTTACAGTTTTAATACAATACTTGTTTAATTCTTTTTCAAGATTCATATACTTACTTGTTTTAGCTTGTAAATATTGTCTTTTTCATTATATAAACCATCTTTTTAAGGACAAAAGCAGGATATAAATATTTCAAATAAATAAAAGAAATAAATAAATCATCACAGAGTAGCCCACAGCTTTTCAACCACTTCTAGGTGCAAAAAAAGACTGTTGGGGAAAAGGTAACAACTTGTTTCAATACGACTAAAGAAATGACTGCCCTCAAATCAATTCCTGCTCACATGTGTTTAAATAAATAGGCAATGCATTGGCCTAGGAATACATGAAACATTCTAGTTCATTATTGATAGCTGACTGAAGGCTATACATGGCATTACATCTAGGTTCAAGGCCTTTAGCTGTATAGATCTGCATTGGTATTTTGAGATAAAATGAATTGCCAACAATAGTTTCAATACTGAATCATTTCATCTTTAGCAAAACACAGAATTAGAATACCAAAACTGCCAATAATTTGAAATGTGAATCCCAGTGTTGCAGGTGGAAAAACAAATAAAGAGTAATCACTCCCTTGAATATTATTTAGTTGTGAATACCACTGTTTATGAAGCCAACCTGGCTTGTGTCCACGTTCTCAAAATATGTGTTGTAAATAAAACCATATATTACAAAGCCCCCCAATGTTCTGTTCTTCAAGGCAAATAAAAGCTGGACATCTGTTGCTCTTGGAATTTCTCACCAGTCAGAGAACTGAGAATCATGCGACAATTAAAAAAAAAAGCAGTTTGTTTCAGCAGAGGGGAAAAAGTATTTTCCATTCAACTGCATAGGCTGTTTATTATCAAGTTGATGCTATCTCATCCTTCCCCAAGTATGGTAAAGTTGGTGAAATGGCTTAAAACAGCATTTCTCAATTTGGGTAACACCAGATATTTTGGGACTACAACTCAAATCAGATTAAGGGATTTTTAAATATGAACCTGCCCTTTGAATTCATCTTGGAAATAGGTAGGCAGTCAGTGAAGCTGCTGTGATAGGGTTATATGTGATTCCTGTAACCAGCTCCAATCAGGCCTTGAGGATATAACGGTTGATGGTCTTGAAAGGCATAGACGAGCAGCAGAACCAATGGGGACACACTCCCCTTGCCCACTTCCCAGCATAGTTCATCCACCAAGTGACCACAGCAATCCCCATCCCATAATCAAGCCTGAAGCCAGACTGAAATGTATCTACTGTAGATAATCTGTCTCAGGAACCACTGGAACTGATCAAGCCACCTTCCCCAAGAATGAAATATTGGAGAGAAGTCAGTAATTATTCAGTATTGTGGTATCTAAGGAGGGCTTTTTCAACAATGGTCTTATTACTATCTCCTTTAAGCATGGGTTCTACCCTGTTGCAAGGAGGCATTCACCTCTCACCCTTTTGATTAGTTCCTTTCTGACAGCTTTTATAAGCCAGGAAGGATAAGGAGGCAAGAGACATGTGATAGCAAGCCTTCATCTCTCCAAGAATCTTGTCCACATAATGAGGTGCAGAAACTAATATTCATCCAACAACACAGGGCAAGCAGGGGTCATTTAACACCACTGATGCATCCCAGCTGTTATTTTTTTCTGATATCCTCCACTTTGTGCAAAAAGCTCTATATTTAGTGGCCATTGGTATACATTGTTTTCTGCCAGAGTACATTGAACTGCACAGGTGTAATAGTAGACATCTTCAGAGTTACTTTGAGATGAAGCTGTCACAACAGAATAAAGAGGATGCTCAAGCTGAAAAGCTGAACAGTTGAAAATCTACTTGTTCATGTGTGAACAATTAGGTTTTTGTCCTCAAATCCAATTTATTTTAATCCAATCTTTTGGTTTTTCACTAGAGAGATCACTTTTTTCACTAAAGAGGTTCCATTAATCAAATGAAAGGGTCCCACCTGTGAACTGGGTATTTCATGTACAATGCATCATACCAGCTACAGTTTGGCCTGTAGAATCTACAATATTGCCTAATAACTTGGGGGACTCTGGGGGCTGCTAAGGATTTTCCTTCACCTGTTCCTTCCCCAGTTCCAAGGCAGAAGCCATCCTAGATATTTTGTTGGGAATAAAACCATACATCTTATGTTGGTGACAGAGCACTGGTATCTGATATGTGAACATATACCAAAGCCAAGATTTTCTTCTATTCAGAAGAGAAAGATGAATGGGACACCTAGCTGTCAGACTCAAAGGAGTCATGACATAAAGATGGTGGTTCATTTTGTCCTTGCTGTGATTATTTCTTTGAAAATATTAAAAACAAGCATGAAAAGAAGTGAAGAACCACCTAGTTCTAATATGCTAAGTATGGCTGAGAGTATTACTGTAACTTGAGAGGCATAGATTGATATTAGACATATGCTGGTGGACATTGACACAAATGCACATAGTACTAATCCCAATGTTAAATATGGTACCATTCTCACATTTTCTGAGGAAGGTACTAAGAAAAATTAAATCAGAGTGGTGGATGGCATTACATTTGATTCCATTATGGGTATAATAAGAGCTGGGCAAGTTTTCATTTGCTCCTGATCTTGTTTGCTACTGCTGAAAATTAACTTCTTTTTGGTAGAATCCCCTCCCCCACAATATATGGCAATATATCAGCAATTTGTGATCTTGGTCAATCTTCAGAGACAAAACTTGAATACAGTTGCCATGGCTGAATGAGCTGGATAGCATTCTTCTGATGGACTCTCTTCCTTGTACTTCTTATTCTTTGTTTTCTTGCTTTCTTCTGAGGAAGAAGAACCAGTGGCCTCTTGGTCTTGGTCTCAGATACAGACATCATTACTGAAGTGGTTGATGAGACTCATTACTGAACAGGTTGAGACTGGTTCTAAAGATTATGCCTAAGTAGTACATGAGGTGTTTGGTGCTGCTGGCACTTCTGCTGAAGGAGATGGAGATGCACAAACAGCCATGGACTTCAAGCTTGCTGCTTAGCCAGTACTTTGTAATTTGAAAAAGGGGTTGTCAAAGTTTTGCATTGCCTATGATGTTGTGGTGTGAAGGTACATGTACAGAAGACAGAATGTCCCTACAAAGTGATATTCTAGCACTGTAAGATGAGAAGTTCTTAAACAGAAGTGTCTGTGCCAGAAAGAAAAGCACTTTAGTTTGCAAAGAATGTTAAAAAGAGGAAAGGGGGGGATGAACCTTGAAGACTGGGAAGAGGTCCAGTAACAAACTGCAAATCTTTTCTGACAGTTTAAAAATGCCTGGAGGGTCCTCAGCTTGGATTGCCATTTGCCAGCCACCAGGAATTAGCACTTGATTTCTTGTACTATCCGTACTTGCAAATGGATATTTGTGCATTGTATGCTCTGCTCCTCAATATCAACAGTTCTCTTGTGAAGACAGAGCTTAAGTTCGCAGTGCCTACCCCCCATTGCTGCCTTCCTTGTCCACCTGCCTCTTATACCTTCACCTTCATTTTGAACCACACACTTGCTCATAGCCTGGACTACGAATGGGACTTTCATGTTTAATACACTTCCATGCCCATAATTTGGCAGGAGTGTGTGCGTGCGTGCGCGCGCGCACACACACACACACACACACACACACACACACACACACACACACACACACACACACACGGAATGAAAGCCCCCAAAGCAGCATGAAGTAGAACAACCCCTCTGTCGCCATGGAGAAATGCATTTCATTGCTCTTTTGGAATCAAAAGATTCCATGAGACTTTCAAGGCCCCAAGGAAGTGTGAGTTCTGACAGAGGCTGCCTCCATACACTCCATAGAGAGCAAGGGTGAGGAATCTTCAGCCCTCCAGATGTTTTGGACCACAACTCCCAGACTTCCCAGCCTATATTGCCAATGATAAAGGACTCTGGGATTTATGGTCCAAAGCATCGGGAGGGCAGATGGTTCCCAACCCGATATAAGAACATAAGAACATAAGAACAGCCTTGCTGGAACAGGCCACAGCCCATCCAGTCCAGCATTCTGTCTCACACAGTGGCTCACCATTTGCTTCAGGATATTCCCAAGCGGATGTCTTCACCTGCTTACGATTCCCCACAAATGGCATTGAGAGATATCCTGTCTCTCTCTCTCCAACCGGGAGGTTGTCCTTAGGCATCCATAAGGATAGCCATTGATACACTTGTTCTCCATGAACTTGTCCAATCCTTTCTTAAAGCTGTCAAGGCTGACAGCTGTCACCACTTCTTCTGGCAGGGAGTTCCATAGACCAGTGATCCTTTGGGTGAAAAGTACTTTCTCTTGCTTGTTTGAGATCTAGCGCCCAAAAGTTTCATGGATTGCCCCCTAGTTCTAATATTGTGTGACAGGGAAAACAGTTTTTCCTTATCTACTTTGTCCACAGGGTGTATGATTTTATAAGCTTCAATCAGGTCATAGAGGCTGCCTCTGTCGAAACTGACGTTTCCATGGTCTCATCCCCATGCTGGAGACTGAGCTTTGCCTAAGCCCAAGGCCACAAAATCATACACAGTAATCACTTTCCAGAATAACTTCATTCTTCTTTAAGAAGTCCACTTCATGGAAGATTCAAGCTAAAGTGAAACATACTGGACACCTGTTGAGCCTAAGAATTGTATTTTTGCCCCACTGGTCAGAAGTCACAGTACTTGGCTTCAGAATGATTAGTTTCCACAAGGCAATTTTAATAATTGTTTTCTCCAGAAATTAAAATGCAAATATGTTTTTTTTTAAAAATGATGTCTACAATAAAAAAAATCTTCACAGTAGAACATCCAGTACAGTATATTAAATACAGTATTGTTTTATATGCTATGTTATCTACAAAGATGTGGACATATTTTTAAACCTACAAAAATTGAGATGTCGTTTTTGCATCACATTCATTTGAAAAAACAGGATAAATTTCTAGTTGTGATACATTTACAGTTATATCTAAGTAATAATGATCACCATGAAACTCTTCTCTTTCTTCTACTGCTGGCTTTCTGAATAGAACTCAACATAGCCAGAATGTAACTGATGATGTTGTTGCTGTGTGCTGTCAAGTTGGAACTGACATAAAGGGACCCTACGAGGGTTTTCAAAGAAAATGAGATTATTTACCAGTTTCTTTCTCCCAGTCAGTTTCCACTGCTGAGCAGGGATTCGAACTCTGTTCTCCACAGCCGTAATTTGGCACTCTATCCACTACACCACACTGGGGTTTGGGAAACATGTTTTGACAGCATTAAGCTGCTTTAGTTTTTTAAATATCCATTAATCACACAAAATGCCCCTTCAAAGTTTTTTTCAAAAAAAACAACAATTGCACAATACATTGGGTGTTTCAACTATGTATTTATATCGAATGCTTCCAAATTTCTATGAGAATCTTTTAAAAAATGCAGCTATACAAAAATAATCCATAAATAAAACCACTGATATCAGTTCTGTACTTTGGCAGTCAGTGAAGGCCATTCTAAGACAATTCTATCTCTATCTCCTGATGGATTTTTGATGGCAGGAGAGACATCTGTACACACTATACTTAAACCAAAAAAGAAAGGCTATTAATATAAATGTGTAAAAAAGGAAATCACAATGTGTCAGCCTTTTCTATGTTTGTCTTACAAAGTGGCTATCTACTGTGGTCTCTTCACTGTCAAGAC
This sequence comes from Phrynocephalus forsythii, assembly GCA_029282475.1. NCBI lineage: Eukaryota > Metazoa > Chordata > Lepidosauria > Squamata > Agamidae > Phrynocephalus > Phrynocephalus forsythii. The sequence continues at coordinate 36,222,479 of JAPFRF010000004.1, forward strand.
AGAGAATATCATGTTGACATATATTTCACTTTCAGAATATGAAATGTGAGCAAGTGTCCATTAAATCATGCACTAGTCATACTCATGGCCATTTGGCATATTAAATTAGAGTGGAAAAATCAGTATGAAAGTACAGAATAAAAATTAATGCGAAATAGGCTTTATTATATTTCTACATGAAACACATTTATCACAGGTTTAGCATCATGAAATGGAAACATACCAGCTCCTATCTCTCATTTTTTATTTTTTAAAATAAGGATACAACCTTAATAAAGTAATTAAAACCTCTTAATATCACATACACAGACAATAATTCCCATTTCCACAACTTGTAATCATATTAATTGTGGCATCCAAAGATTTTTTTCATGAATAGTCCCAATTACAAACATAATTCCAACATTCCTTTTCAGATTTTCCAATATTCCTATTTACCCTTCAGCACAGGCTGTCTGCTGAACTCTGAATGATTATACATATAAGTCCAGCAGTGTCCTCCTCAAACCAACTTCTACCACCACTAAGAAAAGCAGATACATCTGTTCCTACCCTTCTTCCCCTTATGCAGATGCATCCCTCACTAGACTGTGAATGGTTCCTAGAATCCAAAACTAGAAAGCATCAACTTCCTCTTTTCGTCACATCCAGTGATACTACCTGTCCTGAATAAAGCAGGCACACTCCTTAATTTTCAGGCAGTTTCAAAAGCTATGAAAGTGGAGGGGGAACCATTGCCATGCCAAGGCCACACCTAATTTAGGTGCACCGGAATTTTAAATCTGTCTACTTTGTAATAATATCCTTTACAACTGACAGTCAGCACTATTTCACATCTGAAATGAGAATAATTTATTTGATTTTATCATTTTCTACTACACTTTTTGTACCTAGCTTCTTCAGATGACCTCAAAATTCAGAGATATTATTTTGCCTTGGCAATAATAATTTATATTCGGTTCATATGCTTCCTCTTCCTTAGTGAAGTGGAAAGAATAAATCCAAATGGAATGAACAGAGACTAGTATGAAACTTTTATATACACCAAAATATCAGTTGCTTTTATGGAAGTTCTCTTGAATATCTTTCTTCAATAAAGGAAATACATATACTAGTATCTGTACTAATATATGTTTAATCACTAATTCCATGTTGAAGATAAACAAATGATGTTTATATTTTCGGTTTTCAGGAAAATTCATATTTACTTAGTCCTGATAAAGTGCAATATTGTAATGAGGGGTTATGAGTAGGACATTTCTCCTGAATACTCTTTTGGGCTCTACTACAGCAGAAGTTGTGGTTAATTCTGGGAGTGGGGTCAGAGCATCAATACACTGGCAATCAAGGTGAATGGCTTGTGATGGGGGAAATAAAAACAGCTGACTTATCGGAGCCACCCCCCCCCAAAAAAATAGAGCTATACATGAATATTTTTGGCTAACAATATGACATAGTATTCACAGTCCTGTTCATATTTTTATAACGTCTGCTTATCTTTTTGCCTGTTATGGATAACTGGCAACATATTAGGGCACAACTTGATTGTACAACTGAACACATGACCATATATGTACAGTAATTGAGAAATACCTTAGCCCCTCATCATGCAATTAGCAGTGACAAGTTACACAAACCTGACATGAACACCAATAGGACTGTGAGCATTTTAGAGAGGCAGCCAGGTACCCAATGTTCCCTGAAATTCTTTTGAGAAAAGGTTCTCATATTCATGGACAACAACTCCCAGAACCCCCTGCCCGCACAGCTAGTGGTGAGGGCTTCTGGGAATTGCCATCCAAAAACTCCTGAGTTAAACAAGGTTGGAAACCACTGCTTTTGAATGTCATCACTGCTTCCCTCTCTGGCAGAAACAAACATTATAAAGGGGCAGGGTGTCATCCATTGCTGTGGATTGTAAATAGTATGTTTTCTACTCCAGAATTTGTGAGAATTTTAGCATTCCACTCCAAAAAAAAAAAAAACTGTACAAAATGCTTCTCTGTCTTTGAAGACAGAGAATTGGGGTGAAACAGTGCATGTCCATTATCATATCATTGTTTTCAATTTCCCAACACTGGTTAATAATTTATGGGACAAATTCAAAGTGCTAGTTCTCATCCAACCGAGTCCAATGAAAATACTATACATATACTGTGTATTTTCTCATACAGTATATCTATTCTATAAGCATGTATATGGTTCCTCTACATTGATGTGTGTGTGTGTGTGTATGCTTTAGAACCTAACCAGAGAGCAGCTTCATAATAGCTCTCTTTCTATAAACATAATAGTAAACAACATTAATTTTTCCCTTTATTGTAGCAATTAGCAGACACAAACAAAGGAAGAAAACTAATTTGACCCAAAACATATTTTGACTATTTGACTATTACTTAGATAGTAAGGTCTGACATTCCAGCCAGAAGGGCTCCGTTTTTGACACCAAGGGCATACTCTAGGTGTCTCAAGCAACAACTTAACAAAACTTGCAAACACAAGTCTAACTGCAAGCATCATTGGAATTTGGGGCCCTGGGGTGGAAAATAAAGCCCATCTATTGATATTTTCTGCTAAACTACGTTACTTGTCAGTCCTATAAAAATCTGTCCATGTGAATGTAAAAGCTGAGTGGGACTTCGTCTTTCTTGGGGAATCCCCTCCAGACATGCAAGTGCACTATTCTGTTTTTATATTTTGTATTATGTCTGTTTTTAATTATTTTTATTTCTCTCTCTTTCCCCCCAAATAATCCTCCTTTATATTTGCATCAGTTATTGTCTCCTTTGAGTTTTTCTATTTTTTATTTTCTAATTTTCATTTCAGTTGGCATCTGGTTAAGGTAGGCTGGACCAAACTTCCCCCCTCCCAAAAACTGGGGAGGGGGGGCACCAGGGCATGCCAGGACTCATTTCTAGCCTGCTGGTTTCCGCCAACCAGAGGGAGATAGAGAGAGGTGCAGCCGCCTATCCTCAAAAAGGAACCCACACAGATAAACCACAGGACATCTTGCCTAATTTGGAGGTCCAAGGACTGAGTGCTCCAGTATAGCTGACAAGAAATTATTATACTGAATTGTTCAGGGTCCACTGAAAACCAGGGAAGACTTCATATACCTGAGAAGCACCTATTTCTGTAAGTCCTGAGAACAATCTTCAGACAAGGGAAAGTCAGGTTTAAAAAAAAGGATTTAGCCAATCTCCTTGGGCAATTCATTGTTCCTGGGGAGATCATGAGGAGGGGGACCCCTCTTGTCTTTAGAGAAAAGATGGGGGGAGGACTCTAGATGGGTTAACAATGAATCCTTAGCCAACCAGCATGCATGTGTGTGTGCGCGCACACACACCACCAAAGCACACCATTCTTCTGCAACAATATGGGAAATACAGAAAGACATTTTGTAGGACAGAGAAGCACAGTGTAAAAATGTATGGTGAACAACTCAGGAAAGCTTAGAGAGGATAAAAAGCCCAGAAAAGAGCATTTAACATTCCTCTGCTCATCGGTATGGCCTGAATTTGGAACCAACTGGACCCAAGGGAGAAACATTTTAGTTTATAACAACTGCCGTATCTTAACTGTGCAATCCTTTCCCCCTTTCTAATGGCTTTTTGGTGCCAGCTAAAGACTTACTTGTTTGTTGAAGACTTTTATCTTCATTCTCTTACTTCAGGGCTGCAAACTGAGAAAAAGCTTAATTTTGTAATGTTTTGTCATTTGACAATGTTAATGCTATGCTTACTGTTTTGACACCACAATCTTTGCATGTCATTTGAATGGTGGAATGCACACCTTTTAAGTAAAATAAACAATCCTCTGGATTAGGTTTAGTTTCAGTACATTTTTAATGAGAGTTCTTCAATGATTTAATCTTCAAAGATTCCTGCATGTGAATAACAGTCCTTTCCAACGCATTTTAACAGGAAAAAGTATTACACTGTGTCATTCTACAAAAAAGTTCCTTGCCAGGCGGTATGTTGCTGAATTGCCTGGTTAAAGATGGAACAATACAAAAATAATTTGGTGATGTAGCATCTGCAAACTAAAATAACACGTTGATTACATTGGAACAGTGAATGCAGAAGTTTTATTCCCACTGTTACAATATCATCAGTAAGCCATTATCATTCCTCTCGGGAATGTTAAAATTTAATGATCTAATTTAGCAATATCATATGTAGTGTAAATAAAAAATAACCCTATTAGCTATTCAAAATTCATGTTAGGCACACATCTTTAACTACTCTGTTTCAGAATAGTATTTAAACACTAAAACAGCAATGAGGTAGGGTGGGGTGAGGCAGGAGTAGCATTACAAACATTGTTATTTTCCATTGTTGTTTTTTTGAAATATTTTTTCCACAAAATGAATGTTATCTAGAGTTGATTCTGCATCAAGCTTGTCCACTGGTTTTGCATCACAGTCTTCTGTCATTATTTTGTTACCTAAACTAAAGAGTTGGCATTTAACATAACAGCTGGGAAATGGAAATGAAACATGGACTTTGAAAGAATGTTCTCAATATTATCAATGAAAAGATAAATAAAAATATACTATATAACAATTTATTGCTGTTACCTCTCTTAATTATTCGAGAATGCCCTATTAGGGTTTTTTTCCATTAATGTCATAATCCAAACCCCATTTTTTCTCCAGAACACAAAATATATGTCATCTGGCCAAAACAGCTTGCAATCTGACATTTAAAAAGTGGTATAAGACTGAACTTGATTCCAGGAATAAGGATTTAAAAATTCAGCACTGGAGTTAATGTAATCTTTCTCAATGTCATTGTTCCCCTGAGTTCCATAAAAACAAGGAGCATCCACATTGCATTCAAGCTGAAGACATTTACAACCTATTGTAACAGCCTCCCTGGTCATTCCCTATTCCACAGTCATCCAAAGTGTTAGTAAGATTACCAGTTCTAGCACATGAAATCTCTTTTCCCCTTCTACTTCCACTATCTATACTCTCACATTTTACAACTGAATATTTGCCTTGTTTCTCTCTTTTCTATCCAAACACACATTTAAACCCAGAGAAACCTTTGAGATCAGATAAAACTAGACCTTCTAGTTGACACAATCAACCCAGAGCTGAATGCCCCCCCCCAAAAAAAACACCCAATAAATCAGAAGTTTGAGCACCAGCCAGAAGTACCTGCTCCGGCCCAGTTGGCCATCCTCCCCACCATAAATTCCCTTTCTTTGTTTGGACAACAGCATGTCTGGGATGCTCATCTTTGAAGTGTCTTTCTGCTTTCTGATATGTGGCCAACATCCTCCTTTAGGCAAGTGTCCCTTAGTTCATGTTCTATGTCCAAAATTTTTGCACTATCTTTTCTTCTTATTTATTTGTTTTATTTATTTATTTTTGAGTATTTTTACCCTGTCTTTCTCCTTGGAAAAGGACCCAAGGCAACTTTCAGTAAGGAGGGACAATATACAGTCCAGTACAATTAAGTCATATTCAGTTTGAGAAAAAGGGAATTGTGCGGAATCTTACAGCATCAGAAGGCAACATTAAAACTAGCAGTTGATAACATGGTGTCAATGCAATCACACAAGGACAGATGTTAACATAAAGTTAAATTAGTGGGAAGGGCTTTATATGTCAAAACAAGCACCTTGAATTGGGCTCGGGCAGCAGCTGGCAACCAATGAAAATTATACAGAACCAGCATGATGTGTTCCTTGGCAGCCCTGCCAGTCACCAGCTGCGCAGCACAATTCTGAACCAGTTGCAATCGCCGGACCATCTTCAAAAGATGCCCCACGTAAAGCACATTGCAGTAATCAATATGGGGTGTTACCAGTGCATGTGTAACTGTCACGAGGCTCCAGTTGTCCAGGTAGAGGCACAGCTGTTATATTTTCTGCAGCTGAGAAAAGGCACCCCTAGCCACCGAATCCATCTGGGCTTCCAGAGTTAGACCAGAGTCCCGGACCAGCCCTAAGCTACGTACCCTGTCCCTTAGGGGAAGTGCAACCCCATCCAGGACAGGAAGATGGCCCTCTAACCTGTCCAGTGAAGCACCCACTAACAGCACTTCCATCTTGTCCCTCTTCTCCAGCCACTCCCCTATGACAGCTGGCTGGCTGGCTGCCTCTGGCGTCTCCCACACATAGAGAAGCAGCAGCAACAAGACAGGTAGAAACAAGAGGGAGTGTTTCCTGGAGCAGAGTCCGGCACGGAATTTGCTAGCTGGTGGTGGAGACTCTTGGGGCATCTTATTTTTTAGTCTATACACTGAGGATTTGTCCGCAATACTCAGGATTTTCTAGAGATGACATTTACTGGGCAGAATGCTGTTTCTCAGTTAGATACTGTTTACATAGTACAGTCAGAAATATTCATAATTTGAAAAATAAATACATTGCACAGATGCACTGATTAGATTTTCTACAGCAGAAAATCAAACACTGATCTTAGCAGATCATTCTGAGAAAAAATAGATAATGGCAGGTCCTAATTGAAAAAGCCTATTATTATTAAGTTTGCCAGATCAACAGAATCTGCTCGACTGAAATTTCGGGGCCAAACCCTGATGAACACACCTTTGTAATGTCCAATAAATGATCACTGTGATGTCTTTGGGGTGAGCTGAGAAGGGCTGGGAGATGGCCAGAACTGCTTTTTAGACAGCTAATTGTGGATTGGCATGAAGGGAATTCAGTAGACCTGTCCAATTATGCAATATACCAGTACAGAGGCATGGGAAGAGGTTAAGTGGCAATGTGTGCCCACCAGCTGCAATAGTTATTATCACATTCTGTATGACTTTACCTACAGCAAACCACCTTTACCTAAGAACAAACTTTACACAAATACCAGCATATGGATTAAGAGTTTGTTTGTCTTATTTATACCTCACTTTTCCTCCAATAAGGAAATTCAAAACACAATAAATTATAATTTAAAAATGTCAACTATTATACTGATTCAAGTAGACTGAATGATTAAAAACATTTAGAATTTTAAAAACAAACTTTAGAGTTTTGAATATTTTCCTCCTCCACAAAAGTCTGCAATAAAATCTTGTGATTAAGCAACCATTCTACTTCATAAACTTATATTGCTAAGAGAAAATGTTTCAATCTTGTTAAAAAATTAAAGGGAATGGACATAACTTATCACTGACTAATATACTAATGTGAATAATATAGGATAAGCAGTGATAAGAAACCTACATCTAAAACCAGCGTATTCAGTAGTACAGTAATACTTTGGTTTACAAGCATAATCTGTTCCGGAAACATGCTTGTAAATAAAAACACTCTTATATCAAAGTAAGTTTTCCCGTATAAAATAATGGAAACTCAGATGATTCGTTCTGGGGGCTCACAGACCACACACTGTACACACAAAATGCCAAAACTCACAAATGAAATTGGCTAGAAGTCCATGTCTACACCGTGGTTGCAGAATCTGCTCTGCTTGGGACTTAAAACTGGATTTTACTCTGTGTTTTAAAGTGCAATTTGTAGCCCTATACACACTTGATTAGCAGTCCCATGAATAGAAATGATTTGAAAAATAACAAAGGATGTTGAAAATAAATTAAATAAAAATATAAATATGAAGAAAAATAAAACCCTAACCTTCACTCCACTTTGAAAACATTATTGGCTGGTGCAAGGGAAACTTCCATTCCACTCTCTTCCCTCTGCTTTTGAGGCTTGCCTGAGATGGAACATTCCAGATGATCTCCCACAATCCAACAGGGGGAGAAAGAAACAGCCACCACTGGCTCACTTGTGATCATGTTACCTGCTCCAGTGCTTGTACTGCAAGATGCTGCTCATTGAACAAGGCAAATTTTAGAAGAAATGTTTGCTTGTCTTGCAAAACACTCTTAAACCAAGTACTATTAAATCGAGGTATTACTGTACTCATAAACCAAGGTACAGTAATCCCCCGCCCTTTCACAGTTCATATACTGCAGTCCTGGTATGTCACAGGATCGCAGTATATGAAACAAAGGTCCCCGGGGCAATATGATGAATATTGACCCGCTCCATTTTATTGGATCTTTTTTTTTACCTTTTTTGTTTTGATTTTTGGTTTTTCCACTATTGTTGTTTTGTATTCTGTTATCTGCCCAGAGTTCCTATCCGGAAGATGGGTGGGATATAAGTACAATAAATAAATAAATAAATAAATAAATAAATAAATAAATAAATAAATAAATAAATAAGGTGGATGGAGTTGAGCCTGTGGAGGCCCTAACCCCATCCACATTAGCGCCCCTAGGTAAATGGGAGCCATATAAGCCCCCCAGGCCCCACCTGACCCAGCATTCTCAAATCACGGATTTTGTTTCATATACATGCAGTACCCCGGGACCTTTGTTTGATATATATTATACAGTAATATTATATATTACGATCCCGTAATATATAATATCACTGTATTACTGTATCTATTCTAACAGCAATATTTTCCTTCAAAAATTATTATTAAATATACATATAGTATCTGCTTGACCACAGAAAAGTACTGGAGGTCTTTAAAACTCGTTTTACTGCCAAAATATACAAAAACTGCACAAGCTAAACATTTGCCCTAAAAATAATTTTCAACAGTGGTTTGCTGCTGAGCTACAGTGTTTGCAGGAACAATTACAACTGCCTCATCTTCAAAGAATAGCCCCCAAATATATATCTGTTTCCCATAATAGATATTTAACAACTATCCATCTAGATACCATTTAAAATCAACTCTAATGATCCCACTGAGTGGTAATGCTACATCTTGTTCTCTGCATCAGAGCTAAGACTTTCTTTCTTTCTTTTCTTTTCTTTCTTTTTTCTTTTTTTCTGAGAAAAAAACACACACATTTATAATAATTATATCAGGCTTCAGATAGATTTCTATATTGGTAGTCCAATTATAAATTCCAAGATTCCAGAGGTAGATAGGGTAAATTCAAACATTTGCTTCCCTAACATTAAAGAATCTCACCAGTCCTGCCCCTTCAAAATAAAGATGTTAGGAGAGGATTAAGGAGACTTTGTCTATAGTCATATATATATAAATACAAAGTTTGTATGAGCATGGAACTTTTAAAAAAATGAAGATAAAGTATGCAAGCATATGATTTACTTCAGCAGTCTAACATACTAGTCCAGAAATAAACTTAGCCACAGCTACTAGTTGTTTCCCTTTTGCTGATTAAAATATCAATGTCAAAAAGCTCAGGGAGATTAATCAGATACGGGTGGGGCATGGGCAGGACCCATGGAGGACATGCTTATTTGGGCTGGGGGAGGGTCATTTACATATCCCCCAAAAGTAAATTAAGCTCAATGTTTATTTATTTATTTTTTGCTTCTCAAAATTATCTCTTTCCCCCCAATAAGTATGTATTATTGCATTGCCATTAATGTATCAGGGTAGAATTATATTCTGAAAAATCTATTTTAATGTGGATTTTACCCCAATTTGCCTTTTTATGCAAATATGAGAAGGGGTTGTAGGTTACAAAAGTTCCTACAAATCCCATCCATATGTGCTACAAAAGCCATACTCACAATTGAGAATTATTGATGTTATATGTCATCAGATCTCTGGTGCTTTGTGTAAACCTGTGAAAAGGTCCTATCATTAATCCTGTCTTGGAAACTCAATGACTATGAGCCAAAGAATCTCAAATACTGTCTTCCTCTTTTCTTCTTGCTTTTCACTTTTACTATTTGATCTTCTAAGTCTTGTGCAGGAAGGGCCTACCACACAAGGATCAAAGAATACCAGCAAGAAATTGACTTCCAATGTCTTCATATAAAAGACAAATCAATCAGTAATGAAAAACACCTTTGACCTTTCTGGATGGGGGCAGAATCTACCTCTCCACCAAAAGGGCTGATAACATAAATGGAAAGGGGAAAGCCGTGAATGATTTTCTTAAGATATACAAAACAGTTCCCTTAATTAACTGATGTTTCATCTAATGGATGAACAAGAATAGGTCATTTATGCGAGGGTACACAGAACCAGCCATTCAGAGTAAAGACAGAGGGTATTTTTTTCTTTCTTTGCTTAAATCTGTTCGAGAGAAAAATGGGCAAGGACTCGGCATCAATCCCATTGCTTTATAAAAAGGGTCTTAATCACTCATACAGGCCAATTTCAGCCAATGCAATATGGAAAAGTGTATAATTGTGATTAATTCCACTTCGGACCTTAAATGGACAGTAGGTGTGCCATGAGAACAGTTAGGAAATATCATATAAGAGTTTTGAACCAATTCTTGAGCCAAGACCTTGGTATATCCCATATCTTGGCTTCATATTTTATTTGGGGGGACTATTTTCTTAGCAAACACCTCAGCTGCAAGGGCTCGCCCCATGGACTCTGTTAAATGCAAAAGAGGCTGAGTGGAATGAGATGCTTTCAGGTTAACTGCATTCAGATAACGTTTCCATAAAAGCTGGGCATTAAAACAAAGGCCAAGATATCTAAGGTTTTGTAACTGTTCAATGGGTTTATCATCCAGCCTCCATATGTGGATTTTCCTCTTCTTTCTAAAAACTGCTGGGGTTCATCTTATCCAAAAGTCTAGTGGAGACCATGGAAATATCACCTGCATATAAAAAGGATGGAAAGCTTGATTTCCCAGACTGAAGGCCACTCAATTTTTGCTGATGAGAATATCATCAGCCACAGTTATTAACCTTTAATTTAAAGTTTTCTTGTGTCCTCATCAGTTTTCATGCCCCGCCTAGGAATCCCTTTCAGTTTGTGCAAGCTTTGGGAGCCTTGGGATGAGAAGAAATAGAAGTTACAACCACAGGTTCCAATCTTGTTGGTGGTTCTGGTGGTAGCATTCTTTTATATTAACAACTTCCTTTCCTTCTTGACATTTCCAAATGCTTCCAAAGGTCGAGAGATATCTCTAGATGGCCTCAGAACCACAGAAACATTAAATTAAGGATTAACATCTGTGGTTGATAGCATCATCATCTTTTACATCTGCAGAATTCAACAACATGATTTCAGCCTATATGTGAGAATCTATTAAAAGGTATAAGATCTGTATCACTTTAGTAAAGTGTGTTTAGCAGTTCCTTCTGAAGAGCAAAGAAAACTAGAGAACAAAAGTTGGTGTTAGTTTGTCATTCACATTGATTGAAAAGGCTCAAATAAAATAAAGCTGGTCAGTTGTAATAGAAACATCATTTTCCTTGTTTGCCTTTTAAATATCTTTTAGTCCTGATACTTACAGTATGCATTTATCCTACTACCACACTAATATTCTTCATCTGCAGTAACTGCATCTATTTATCTTTTAATTAAATGAACAGAATATTCCACAAGAGGCCACTAGGAAGCACACTGACCACAGGTGTGATATGATTTCCCATTATTCTATAACAGCTCTAAAATTCCTCATGTCTATCAAGACATCTGCTTCTATAGATTATCATAATGGAGTAAAAGGCTGTCCATTTTCTTCCAAGTATCTGCTCCTAAGTTACGGCAATGATTTGATTCAAATATGCTGTGGAACCCAACAGAGTTGAGATTACTTCCATTAGGACAGCAAATGAAAGTGGAAATAGATGACATCTAAATGCAGCCTCAGAAAATATATATCAGGCAATATTTCCTTCACATGCTCCAATAGCTTCAGACAGAGAAAGGAATCTGAATTGGAAATTAATTCCTTATCAGTTGTCACAAATTCCCCACACCGTTATAATTAAGGACTGTGATGTATATGATACAACTTTTATACAAAATACTAGCCTGGATATTTAAATTATCATGAGGTAGAGTTTTACTAAAACTTAAACATCTTTCACAACTAGATTCATAAATCAAGACCGGTTAATGTATACTGCCATACTATCTAACCAGTATGATTTCTGTGATAAAAAATATTTAAGGGAACAGGGAAATAATAATAATATATTATAGACCAGTGATGGTGAACCTTTTAGAAACCAAGTGCCCAAACTGTGATTCAAAACACACTATTTTTTCGCAAAGTGTCAATACAGTCATTTAACCTGAACACAGGTGGCTGTGAAGGGGTGATGTCAGGTGCCCACAGAAAAGGCTTCGAGTTCCACCTTTGGCACCCATGCCAATAGGTTTGCCAACACTATTATAGACTATCTGAAGAGCTAGTTACCTTTTGTACTTGCTCCGCAAGGAACTCAGTCCCGGAAGGTGCTGGGAGTCTCAAAAACTGAATAATCTGGTGCAAAGGTTTGGCTGCCTTACCTGTTGCATCACAAGTACAGTACACAGGCCAAGAACAACAGGCCTCATGTCTGGGGATCTGTAGGACAGTCTGACCCATGGCTACAGATGAGATCATGCCACAATAAAAGAACCACTGAAGGTCCCATCTCACTTCATAAAATTCCTGACATGATTTAAAGTCCTTCCCTGTGTAGAGCAGACTCAACTGATGTAAATCTAACCCTGTCCCCAGCCACATGGTTTGTAATAATAATTAGAAAAGCAGTCTGCAAAGTATGTAAAACAGGCCACAGAGATTTGGAGAACCAGTCTATAATATGGTACCCCTAATGGCAGAGAAATTCCATTATTCCATCTTTACATTCCCTTGAGAGTTTCAGCTGCATCTCAACCTCTGCTTTATGGGTAGACTGGGACACACCTATCTGTATTACTGGCAGTCAGGGATAGTAACCATTATTACCCTAACATGATGTGCTAATTCAAGACTCATTGCACTAGCTGTTTGTAAGTAACATGGAATCAAGCAGGATAACAAACGCAGAAAAACAGAACTTTACTGAGAACAGAACTGACATTTAATAATTTTTTCCAGAAATGAATGAATACAAACACTGAAATTTTAAATTCATTTTATTGGCTTTGTTCTGAATGCAGGACAAAGCAAAATGCCCATGATAACCTAGAGAAAGAGTTGAAATCTGAATATTGGGTTTTTGAACAAACACAGATGCTAAGAATCCACTGCCAACCATGCTTTGGTATATTCCTGGACAAAGGACAAATCAATCACTTTTTACTTGGAAGAAACTGAACTAGCCCTTTGTAAAATACATAATTTTGCCTAAACATGCTTGTCGATAGAAGACTGATAATCATCTTTGTCCCACAAGACTGAAAAACAGAGTAAGTAACTTTACATCTTGCTTCTCTCCTCCTCCTTTTTGGAAGATTAGGCAGTTTAAAATACTGCAAGCAAACTACTATCTTATCTAATAGAAATCTTGCAATTAAAAACATTGCAGAGCAACTTTCAAAGGATTACTTTGTCCATTTAGAAGACTATGACCTGAACCCCATCACACTGCACCCCTTTGGGCCACAACACAGCTGCTTTAGTATTTCCTTCAACAACACTTTTAATTAGTATTCAATATATTGAATGTTCCATATTCTATACAGTTCAAGTGAAACAGCAAATGGCAACTGTATACTGTACAAAGGCACCCACCATTAACTGAAATAATTCCTAACTATTTCTGCCCTCACCCTCTAGAGCCATGTCAAGGTCACCTAACGGAAGGAGAAACAGACAGGATGAAACTACTGTATTTTGTATGTCATCCGGGTTCTTCAACAAAAAGAATAAAGATCTACATTTTCAGCCATTTTGTCACTCAACAGAAGTAGAAAGAATTTATAGGGACACTGTTATCTGACAAGTAGGCACTTCTTTTGCCTATACTGTAGTATTAAAGCACAGAAGACAGTTTGCATTCTAGTAAAACTACATATTGTTATCATTTGTTATTCATTCTAATAGCTTACTATATTTGAGAGTGTATCACACCTCAAAGTCTAATTGTTTTATTTCCTCCATTTTACATTCTTCCTGGCATCCATATCTATCTATCTATCTATCTAGTCCTCCATATGGTCCTATCTATCTGTCCTCCATCTTACAGTCCGCTTTGATCTCTTGTCACCCTGGTCTGAAATAGGCTCATAAGGTGAAGACTCGCACTAGCTTTATTCAGACAGATGAAGCTGTTTGGATGAGCAGTGAAACGTTTCTATCTCTCAAGGAAAAGAAGTCCAGTTGCCATGACTCAACTTCCAGATAAACACACCAGGATGATTGAGAATCTTCACAGAGATAAGACAAAAATGGTATTTCTTAAAGGTACAAAACAGTGGTATGAAATTATCACTAAGTACAACATATCAACTTATACATACAAACTTATACATAACCCATATGAGTACTAGGAATTCAATCCCAGGTAGCAGGCTCATGGTTGACTCAGCCTTCCATCCTTCCGAGGTCGGTAAAATGAGTACCCAGCTTGCTGGGGGGACAATGTGTAGCCTGCATTACTGTAATTAAAAATGTAAACCGCCCAGAGACTACTTGAAGTGGTATGGAGCGGTATATAAGCAGAACACTTTGCTTTGGTTTGTATATAAACAGTCCATATTTCATAAAGATATGTATTTTCTTCAAACCCAAAGAGCACCAACAGCCTGGACAAGCACCTGTCCTCCCCAATGACTTTCCAATTTCATTAGGCTTTTTCAAAAAAACACCTTGGTGTTTCTTTAAACTCCCTGACTGGAACTAGAATGCAAGGCTATTATCCACAAATATTATTACTAGGTTTATCCAAATCTAAAACCTCCCTGAAACATGTTAACTTCAGTACATATCCTGTATATTAATAACTTTTTCACTGTGGCTTCTCTTTCTACTGCTCATATCTACAGTGTTGGAAAAGTTCTCAGATTCTTCTGTCCAGCTGGGCTTCCTACAAATCCCCCCTATTGTTCACAATTGAAAAGGTTTTGAAATAACTTTAAATAGAAGTCGCAAACAAATAAGGATACCACCCTTTCTTAGCAAATACCTTCCTTTGTCTCATTTATGGATAACTGAATGATAGTATTCTGCTATCTGATTCTAGTTTTACTGCATGCTGGTAGTTCCTTCCTCTTATCAGATTCTCTCAGTCAATAAAATTCCTACATGGCACCACATACACACTACCTATCATCTAGTTTCTGTTATTGCTGCTTTACTACTACTGTATTCTATAATTGGCACGACTTCCCCTGTGATAAGCATGTTGACTATTCTTTGTCAGCTATTCTTCCTGTTTAAATCCACCTGTGATTGGTCTTATATAAAAACGAATAAAGAAAATATTAGTACTCCTATTTTGTCCCTCTCCATACCCCTAGGCAAAAAGTAGTGCAGAGCTGACTTTTAAGGGGGAAAGGGAGAGACTAAGGGCGTTTATACACGACCCCTAAGCTCCACCGCAAATGGCTGCAAGGTCTGGACCTTAAAAATGTTTACCCACCAGCTCTGGACTTTGCAGACAATTAAGTGCGACCCCGCCCACTTTAGCGCGACCAAACAGCAGTTTTCTTGTACCTGGTCTTTGATGGTGACAAATATTTGATCCGGTGTAAGGATAGTGAGTGCAGGGCTCTCCTGGCTTCCGTTTGTTCTTTTTTTGCGCCCCGCCCCTTTAAGAGATCTGAATGCTGCCGGGAACAAAACGGAGGTAAACCGGCAGTCTTTTCTTTCTTTTTTCTCCCTCCCTCAGGCAGCCAGCAACCAGTAAGTGCGGAGGGGGGTGGGGACAGAGGAAGACAGAGGAAGAGCGACGAACCCCTAAGATCTCTGGTCAGAATTAAAGTGGCCAGCGGATCTTAGAGGTTGTGTAAAAAGGCCCTAAGTTTTGTATCTGTAACATTTATTTTATTTTATTTATTTCTGAGTATTTTTATCCTGCCTTTCTCCTTAGAAAAGGATCCAAGGTGGCTTTCAGTAATGAGGGACAATATACAGAACAATGCAATTAAAACATATTCAAGTTTAAGAACAGGGAATTGAGGGGTATCTTACAGCATTAGAAGGCAACATTAAAGCTAAAAGAGAATGTGAGCTGTTACGAAAACAGTACAAATTTCATGAAATAATGTATGGTAGACATCTGTTCTTTGAATGGCCATCTATGCATTTACATGTACGGATCTGCACATATGTAGAACCAGGGTTTGGAACTTGACAGATAAATACATTTTGGCAGTAGTTCTACCGTTTTCTCCAGCACATGTACAAGAGGGCTGTCCCTGAGTTCTGAATTTGGATGAAACTGCAGCAGAATAAACTGCAAGTGCCAAAGGGGAAAGAAGGTTGGGCCATGAAAATGCACAGAGGACTACCTGAAGAACAGTGGTGAGATGGGAAGCAAATGGTAGCACCTCAGCAGATGTTGAGACCAAGCAAAATACTCTTTCAGGAAATACTAACTAGTCTACACAGTAACACTGTGGATATGAAGATTAGCATAAGGATGCCTAAATGGTGGTAGAGATCAAGATGAATGTGTTCAGTTTCAAGAGCCTTCGTTGCTTTTCTGTTCTTCTGAATCCTTCAAAGAGTGGTGTAGTGATGGAGAACATCCTCTGTGTGAGATATGTTCTAATCAGCATTATGTGGCATTGGTAGAGCCAACTGAGTTCAGTTAATTGCAACTGGCTTGAAAGACCAGATAGCGCCAAGCTTGTATTTCACCTTCAAATGCCAAAAGGTCTGGTCCCAGTTGGGAGTGGTTGCCCAACACTGAGAAGAAAAGTCACATATCTACAACACAACTACCTATAATTTGCATTCTTACCCTGATGTAGATGTTACAGAATGGTCCTGGATAGCACTGCACAATGAGCAGAGGGAGGAAATAAAAGCATTTATCTTGGATTCCATGGCTTCAATGAAAGTATTATTTCACACTCCTCATGGCACCATCTAGGGTAGAAATACACCCATGTCTCAAGAATGTACACATATGCGAGTATTATGGGTGGTTTGGGTTAATTATGGGCATATGAAAAAAATGTGCATATTTCAATACACAGAAAATGCTAAAATATTAACATAATGTTTAAAATTAGCACAGGTTTTCATCCTTGTGGCAAAACACATGCTCATATATCCTACAAATCATGAAGGTTAAATGAAGTCAATAAAACAAATGCACACACTGAAAAAAATGCATTAAATCTGCATATACGCATTTCTGTGTTCTCCCCTCCCTCAACTTCCACAACATAATACACTCCAAAAATATAATGAAAACTGAAACTGAGAGATCTTTGCACTGCTACTGGGAACCAAAACCACCTGCAAACATCAGGAACTGGGAAACTCAGGCCCACTAATATTGAAGTTCCCCCTTCAATACTAAGCTTCTTCTATCATTACCATTACAAAGATATAAAATAAAATGGAGGGCCTATTAATAGGTGCTTTATAACTAAAAATAGGACACTTCTCTATTTTTGTAAATGATACTAGCAGAGTAACATTTTAGGACACATACTAGAGGGATGAAAGCAGGATAAATAAGATGTATGTTGATTCTCTGGTGTAATGCATGAAGTGGAAATAATGCTTCTCATGATTTTTCTTCCCTTTGTCCCATTTATCCACCTTAGTGGACATCCTTCCTCTCCTGTATTGTCTCCTATCTCCATGGCAATCAATCACACTCATTACCTTTCCTCATCCACCTCTCCTGAGTATTTCAATACAATCAGTAGATAAGCAGCAAAGGATCACCGGAGATTGGGACTGGTAGCCCTTATAAACTCTATAAGAGAAAAGGGGCTGAAGTTGCATTTTAACTAAAACTACAAGCATGTACATTACTATATGACATATACTGAAAATTCTCCATCCTAAAAAATCTAAATCACCAAAGACACAAGTAGGCAATTATCCACTACAGTTCAAATTCAACAGAGAAGGGGGAGCCACAATACATGTACACCACTTGAATTAAAAAGTTCAATTTCTGAATGAGCTATATCTTATCTTTCTACTTCACAATGGAATAAACTATCTACAAACCTATGCTACTAAGTTTCTGAAAAGACCTCACTCTCTCACAACCTAGTTTCTGTTACAGCAGTGGGATATAGCATGCAAATATTGCAGTAATAGAGGAGTTAAGCAAAACATAAAGTTGCCCCAAGGAACCCAACTACTTGATTTAAAAGCATAAAGAAAGGTAGAATACTGTCCAATGGAAGAATATGTCAGTGTCATGTTCTTGCCAGAAGACTTCTAGAAAGTGCGAACATGGCATTCTAAAACCAAAGGGGGCAGAAGAACAGCTGAGCCCCACAGAGCCTGGACCCATAGAAACCCAGAGGCCTGTCTGTGGGTGACAAGGGGCTTGGACACCACCAAGGGGCTCCATCAAGTCATTCAGAATGCAGAGCACTGAAGGCCAGATCCTGCCTTCAAACCAAAATATGAGATGCTAATCTTTAGGGAAAGGGTCCTCAAAAGAATATGTTCCCACAGGAATACATGTTCTCTCTGGAATAAACCTCTGCATCTTAGCCAAACCACCTGACTAAGTCCTTCCCACAACTGCCTAACACCTGCAAGTATCTGGTGCAGCTCCAGCAACCCAGTTATATGAATATACTGCAATATACTGGAGATAATGGTTCTTGCACTTGCCTGCCATGTGCCTGGGGCCTTGGTTCTGAATTCTGAACTTTGTCTGAGTACTAGACTCTTGAAGTATACCTTTGAACACTCCTTGTGGATTGCATTAGGTATTGACCAGACTTTGGCATTTATTAGACTATAGGTGTAGATTGTGGACGTACAAATTCTGAAGATACCTTGGTCAGCCAGAGCGACTAATGTGGCTTTATTACAGCGCATGAATAAAAAGTCAGAAATCCTCAATACTGTAAAGAGAAGAACATTGCAATATTTCAGACACATACCACACAATAAGAAATACCAACTGCTGCAAATTATCCTTCAAGCAAAAATAGACGAGAAGTGTGGCCCGGGGTGTAGAAGAACATTCTGGCTGAAGAACTTAAGCCAATGGTCTGCAGTGAGCACAGCTGCTCTGTTTTGAATAGCCTTAGATAGAAACCAATTCAGGCTACTGATCACCAATGTTCTACGAGGACATGGCACTTGAAGAAGAAGATAGTTGTAGATCTCCCTCCCAAGGTAAATTCCTTTAGAAACTGCCCCTTTTGCCTTGTCTTTTCCCTGCTTTGGGGTTTCACTGACAGGCAGCGGCTGCCTTGCCTGGTACAGTACAGGGTTAGAACTTATATTTCAGGAAAATAAATTATTTGGAAGCTCTTTTAATAATAAAATCTGGACTAATCACTAGTTTCAGTCAGAAGTTAAAATATCTCTTCCACAGAAAACAACTTCATAAAGCTTCATTCTGCTATTAAAGAATAGTAATTATATCCACCTGAATGCTCACTGTTTTCTCATCATTGGTTTTGTACACAATATGCTATGCTTATTTTTACACATTACCCTTGTAGCTTAAAGTTGTGTCTAACAGTAAAGAAAATAAATTAAGTGATAGCCTACAAATCCATGAAGTAATATTGCCCTCTGCTGATCAATAAGTAAAACTGGATTTGAAAAAAACCTAGAGAACAGAGTAATAAACTTGTTTTGAATGCTCCTCTTTAAATATGGCATTATAAGGGCATTCAAATATCTGCTGCTCTAATGTAATCCTAACAGTTGTAATGTGTCAGCTGTTTTACAATAGATTATCACAAAATACAGTACTACAGAGCTTATCTACAGAAAGGAAAAACATGTAATTTGAGAGTTTTCTGCTCCATGAGTTAGCAACTATACATATCAAACTTAATTTTAAGCTGAAATATAATTTCCTAAAAGAAGTCTCTCAGAAAGAAGAAGAAAAAAGTGATGAGCTGTTATAGCAGGATCTTTTCCTTCAAAGTGTATTTCTCCCTCAGAGTCATTCAAGCTGAAAGGGAGATATCAAAATGAGTTGATTAAAATGTAGGCTTGAAAATGATTTAGGACATGTCAGCAAATCATCTAGTTAGCTATATGCATTTGTATAGCACAGAAGTCTACCGCAGCATCTCACACAGCATAGTTAAAGAATCTTCATACATATTTTGATTATGCATCAAAACATTACTGATGGAACAGTTATAGTGAAATAAGTCTCAAGATTCCTTCTTTTATCCTTATTAGATTTTCATTCATTTAGGATTTTGTATAATAAATGGTTCTCATTCATAGCGTACCCATTTGTATACTGGGCCTGGAATTTTTCCAGGCATTCATGTCACAATACTCAGATAATGCACCCAATTCCTCATTGTTGTTGTTGATTTATGTATATTTTTTATTTTGTACATTGTATTTTGGTTTTTAAAATGTATTCCTTTGTTTGTTGTTACATGTTGTAAACCGCCCAGAGTAGCCCTTGGTCTAGATGGGCGGTATAAAAGTCTAATAAATAAATAATAAAATAAATAATAAATTGCTGTGAAGGGGGGAGGCATAAAGCTTTACAGATTTACATTTTTTGGACTCTGCCTCCCAGAATTCCCCAGTCAGCATGGCCACTGTAGTTGTGCTCAGTATCAACTATGTTTATAATGATTTTGGAAACAAGCTCCTAGCACACAAACCCAGAAACAGACTAAGAAACTTCATTTGTGATACTTAAAAGCACAGTTAAAGTTCTTTGAATTCTGTATGCCAGGCATGTCCAAACTTCGCCCTGCCAGATGTTTTGGACCACAACTCCCACAGTCCTTTGCCATTGGAAATACAGGCTTGGAATTCTGGGAGTTGTGGCCCAAAACATCAGGAGGGCCGAAGTTTGGACATGCCTGCTGTATGCTTTTCACTGTACAGTTCCTGCATAAAAGCCTTTAAGCAAAGTGTTCTACTTATATACCTCCCCATACCACTTCAAGCAGTCTCTGGGCAGTTTAGTTTTAATTACAGTATGCAGGCTACATATTCCACCACCACCCCGCCCCCAGCAAGCTGGGTGCTCATTTTACCGACCTCAGAAGCATAGAAGGCTGAGTCAACCATGGCTCTGAGTATTTCATTAGAATTTTATTTTTCAGGAGAAAGCACTAAGAATATGATCCCATCCATCCTATCTAGAAACTAAAGGCAACAGGATGGCTTCAGCTGCCATAGCTTCTAATGACTCTGGGGTTACCACATTCTGTTTAAATAACTTTTACATTTTACTCCCATTCCCTTCACAGTTTGGGAGTGGGGATAGATTAAACTGAGCAAAATTTTGTGACTAATTTTGTCTATCTGGCAAGTAAGAGACAGTGCACGTAAAGCATAAATTATTCACATAAGTATTCTTGACCATCTCCAGAAACAAACTGTATGAACAGGTGAATTAGCAATCAAAAAAAGAGAAAGTACTAACTGTACATTTTTGTGTGTGATTGTAGGAAGCTGAGCACAGGATTGACAGCTGAGTCTGAAGTGCTGACTTTTACAACAGCTGCAATGAAAAGCAGGGCATGGAACCTTCAGGACCATGGATAGCACTTCAGGCACAGCACATGTTTTTCAAAGGTCTAGAGCTGTGATGGCGAACCTTTTAGAGGCCCAAACTGCAATTCAAAACCCATTAATTTTTTGCAAAGTGCCAATACAGCAATTTAACCTGAATACAGGTGGCTGTGAAGGGGAGATGTTGGGTGCCCACAGAAAGGGCTCCTTCGGCACCCAAGCCATAGGTTCGCCAACACCGGTCTAGAGTTTAGAGAGAACTTTCACCTAAAAGTGCAAAGCCTGTCTCTTGCTCCATTCCATTAACAACAGAACAAAAGTAAAATTCTGGGATGGGCCTTCAAATATCCCTGAGACTTCTAGATGCTTTCAAATACAAAGGATATTGGGGAATTTGGTAAGGAAGGAGAGCTAGCAAATGCTGTTTGGGGGATCTCTTCCCGTTCCCAGAATAAGACAACAGAGGGTTTATTCTGCAACCAGCAAAGTCACATGGACTTTTATCCAAATGCAAAACCTTTGTGGTAGTGTTATGTGCCCTCACCCTGCCATCGCATCCAGCTCAGTGCCCCTACCAATGCTGCTGCTGCTGCCAGCACTATCTCCATCTTCTATCAGGTTGGCCTGGGAGTAGGAAATGGAGAGGGAGGAGGATGAGAGGGATTGTGGCAAGGTTGTATTCAGCAGCAACATTTTGGAAGACCAGGACTTCTGTCAACTGTGGAAATCTTATTTCATTGTTGCTAGAGTTTTGAATCTCACATTTTTGTTTTAGTTCCTACAAGTCTTGCACAACCTGTTCTGCAAAGTATTACATTACGCATTACAACTTCATTCAGCACTGTTCTTGCATGTTCTAACTATACTAGTACTTTCACAGAGTTGTTCAGGGCGGTTGCTCTCCTGGAGAGACTGCATGTAACTAGGAATACATCCTCTACAGAAACATCACTTTCCAATGGAGAAACCTACACAAGAAATGAAAAGGGATAGATGTTTTAACCATGGCAATTCAGTCACTGCAACATGCCTTTTTGTTTGTTTGTTTGTATGTATGTATGTATGTTTGTTGCATTTTTATACCATGCCAATTTCCCAGGAGGGATTCTGGGCAGTTAACATAAATGCAAATAAAGAATAAAACAACACAGCAAATAAAATAAAATAAAATGTCTTTAGAAAGAGATCCAGCAAATTCATAAGGGGAAAAGGCTATCAATGGTTACTTTTAATGCTGCTTAAACATTAACTGCAAGATCAGAAAACTAGTTTCTGCATAACAAATGGAGAGAGTTATGACAGTCCCCTCTTGCATGGACCATACTATAAATATCTGGCTGGCCAAGAAAGAAGGACAATAGAGAGACCTCTGGTTTGACCTAGCCAACTGAATCTTACAATGCTAATGCCAACAATGTGGTAAGTAGTGATCTAAATGATAGTTTGTGTTGTACTAGGTTATACGAATAAAGCAGATACAAGTGGTACCTTGTATAAAGGAATTAATTCGTTCCAAATGAAATTTTGTTAAATACATTTTCCTTTATACAAATTTTCCATATGAATGCATTGAAAACGGATGAATCCCTAATTGTGACCATTTTTATGTTGTACGGATTTGCCCCAGAGGCAATTCTCTTAAGCAAATTTCCTCTATCTCTGGAATGGTTTATATTGTACAGATTTTATGTTATACAAACCATTAGTTATACAAGGGTCCCCTGTACATGTTTGCAATCTGGTTCACTCATACACCTTTTTCATGTCAAACGTTCTCTATCAGCTTTAAGTTTTACAGCTGCTTAAAACAGGCAATTAGTAATTGGCAGATCATTTAAATTGAGGTTTTTACTGTTTATCCAACATCTGTACTTATTTTCATCACATTATTTTTATCTATCTATCTATCTATCTATCTATCTATCTATCTAGGGGTGTGGTGGCTCAGCGGACTAAGGCTTCCGAAAACTGTCGGCTGCAAAGTCGGCAGCTCGGCGGTTCGAATCCCGGGTGCCACGCAGCGGAGCAAGCTCCTGCTGATAACCCCAGCTCCTGCCAACCTAGCAGTTCAAAAGCATGTAAATGCAAGTAGATCAATCGGTACCGCCGTAAAAAGTGGGAAAGTAAACCAGGGTTTCCTTGCAGCCACGCCAGCCACATGGCCATGGACTTCCACAACACTGGCTCTTTGGCTTGAATACGGAGATGAGTACCGCCCCTAGAATCAGACACGACTATCACGCATATGCGGGGAAAACCTTTATCTATCTATCTATCTAGCTATCTAATGTTTAATGTCATTATTTTAGTGGCTTATTTTTCCACTTGTTAAAAGTATATGTCAACTTAAAATGATAGAGGCATATTAATGTTCTGGACTTCAGAAGGAAAAATTAATTTCATTGTAAAAAACACAAATAATAATCAAGAGCTTATCTGACATATCGGATATTCAATATATGAAATGTAATTGTACAATTTCCCTAAAATAATGTGTGATTAAGGGGGAAAGCTGCATAGTAAACCCTGTTTCATAATGATAAAAACATAAATAAAAAGTGACAACTAGATCTTGCACTGATTCATAATTCTTCAGTGACTTATTCTATATAAGAAGTTGAGTTATTTGCTGCTTTTTAAGAAGACCACCCCTGTGTCTATTGCATTGCACATGGTAACATAAGTGCAGAGGTTTAAATGCAGTTTCAAAATTTATTTGAAGTTGAACTTCAGGTAATATTTGCTTTTTATTCTATATACCTTGCAGATTCTATTTCAAATAAAATTGGATAGAGAAAAGGGAAGATTCTTTTTGCTCTCAACAATTCAAACACAATTCAAGCCAAATATATATCCAAAACAAACATTAAAACAGCACTACTATGCAAACTTGCCAGATAATCAGCCCCTGAACTGATGTTTGAATAAATAAACATAGGATAGCTTTGCAAAATGCTATAAGTACATAAATAAAACTGATCAAAATCAAACTGCAACCCCAGATTTTATGTTCTTATGTTTAACTTTTGCTGCTACCTTGGGTCCTTTTCAAGGAGAAAGGCGTGGTAAAAAATATGTTAAATAAATAAATAAATAAATAAATAAATAAACTTTTGCTGCTACTATCAAATTTTTCTCTTTTAGTACTTGTTGGACTTGGATGCGTTTTGGGCTTTAAAAAGGTACTATGAAAAAAATCAGACCTTGACAAAAAAGAAATCTGGATGACTAATGTGATGACAGCAAATACGCTATTGGCATACCATTTCATGCACCGCCACAATTCCCCTTCTCATAAGTGAAGCATGCTGCTTATATACTGTATCTTCCCATAGCACTTAAAGCACTCTCTGGGTAGATCTGGCGGAGCGCTCTTCCCATGTGCAGGGGACACGCAAGAAGCTGCAGATCCTCCTCCTGCTGGCTTACCTCAGCTGTGGTAAGAGGCACAGGGGCATCCTGTCCCGTGGTGGTGATGAAGAGTTAGAGGAGGAAGAAGAGGACACCCCAGCCACCGCCCTTGCACCCCTGCCTGCCTGCTTGCTTTGCCGCTCGCCTGGCACACGGCAGCGGGAGGGTACAGGGCTTCCCTCCCCCCCCCTCCCCCTCCAAGTGCCCTCAGATTTCTATGCCCAGGGCAGATGTACCGTTCAACCCCCTCCCCCAGATACGCCCCTGTGCTGTACTCCAGTTATAACTGTGCTCACGACCTGGAGTTCAATCCCAGGTACTGGGCTAAAGGTTCACTCAGTCTTCCATCTTGCCAAGGTCAGTAAAATGAGTACCCAGCTTGCTGAGCGGGGGGGGCAATGTGTAGCCTGCATAATTACTTATAAACCACCCAGAGAGTGCTTCAAGTGCTATGAGAAGATATATAAGCAGCATGTTTCACTTTGCTTTTTTGTTTATTCATTTGTTAAGCAAACAAAAAGCCCACGATTGCCACCTTTTCAACCAATGGCTCTCAGTCCAACAGGAACAGTCTCTTTGTGACCCAGGAATGTCCCTGAATAGGGTATAATGTCAGGATGTAATGTAATGCCGTTGGACCATTTGGTTGCAAATTTCAAAGGAATTTGTTTATTTATTTATTAGATGTATGTAATGTACCATCTAGCAACAAGGCCACTCTGGGCGGTGGAATGCAGTAGGTGTCAGGAGGGTAATCATGCTGCCACTCAAAGTAATGTCAAAGTATTGTTTCATAAAAGAAGCAACTATTTGGGAGGCGTTGTCACCTGTCCTGATTAAAGTCCAGCCATGAACCATGAAAAACAAAAGGCTGGATGCTTCACTTCCTGCATACACTCCAGTCTGTGCCAGATTGTCACAGAAACAACTTAAAACATTAATACATGGCCAGCCAACCAGCTATCGGGTTTCTACCCATGTAGTTCTACTCAGGGAAATGACATACCGTATATACTTGAGTATAAATCGACCCAAGTATAAGTCGAGGCCACTAATTTAACCCCCCAAAACTGGGGAAATGTATTGACTCGAGTATAAGTCTAGGGTGGGAAATGCAGCAGGGCCTGGCAGCTCCTCCTTTGTGAGCTGGGGGAGTGGTGTGTGATGTTTAAAATGACTTTTAGCCACTGATGCAAGTGCTTTGGTCAGTGGCTAAAAGTCATTTTAAACATTGCGCACCACTCCCCTGTGATACAGAGGGGGGGACATGAGAAGTGGCACACAATGTTTAAAATGACTTTTAGCCACCGATCCAAGCACTTGCCTCAGTAGCTAAAAGTATTGACCCGCATAAGTCGAGGACCCCTTTTTTTAGCCCAAAATTAGGGTATATACAGTATATACTGCATATGTTAAATTGATATTTATTTCAAACTGTTAGCACCACTTCGTGCTTCAACAGCTGCTAATCTGAGAAGAATATGATTTGACTATTAGTCTAGCTTTATTAGCAGCTGCTGAAATGAATATAGTTGTAACTTAATGATGAAACATAGCAAATAAATAAATTACTCAGAAAAGATGCACCCTTTGTTTTTGTTAATAAAACCTGCTGACAAGACAAGAGGTATTGTCCAGGACAAGAATAGGAACCATATTACATTCATATTGAATTTTCTCCCAAAGCATGACCTAGTTTAAGTCAGTTTTTTGCTTTAATGTACACAAATGCTAATTTAATTAACATGACTTTCTTGCATATTCATTTTTGAAATATTTCTGAAAGGTAAAATAATAAGGTAAAATAATAGTTAGTTAATAAAGTTAAAAATCTCTTCCATGACAACAAAGCAAAACAAATTACATTATTCAAAGATGCTATAATTAAACACCATAGAATTCTATTTAATAGTTATGTCCTGTAAAAACAGTTCCAAATTATGACAACCCATATTCAAGTTTCTTAGGTATCCCATACTCAAAAGTAGTTTATCAGTTCTTTCTTCTGGTGGTGCTCTAGCCCAGTCTTTCCCATGGTTCTCTACGGGGCCCTGGTCATTTGAAGGGGGCCACAGGCTGGAAACAATTCTTCACACACCACCTTATAAAGTTTGTTATATAACATTTCCCGCACAGAAAGCAGATCTAATATTGTAATCCCACTTTATTATGATATAAAATTTCAACATACAACCAAAATTCGATAGCAAGAAATGTAAAAGTGACATTACTGCTATGTACTCCCGATAAATGATATGCATCTATATCTAAAAGAAGTTTGTGGGATCGTTATTTTAAATGTTCCATGCTTTGGGGATTGTACTTACTCATTCCAAAATCCGGGGGGGGGGGTACAAGTAGTAAAATATGGGGGGGGGACCAGATTTACGCTTCCATCTGACCAATCTCCAACCTCATACATATCTGTCCTCATGGAAATTAATCTAAATAGCAAATTTGGCAAGAATACACTAAATCACGGTATAATAGGGTTGTGTGTTGTAGGGAGGAGTGTATGTGTGTGTTCCCCAAGTCTGCCAATGTTTGTTTTTCAATGGAAGCACACTTGTACCCTCACTTAATAGTATTACTGTAATTAAAATGGTCAGAAGGTTACCAACTACAATCAGCAATTCTACAGACTTTTTAGTCATTCTTACAGGGAACAAGCAACACTCCCTAACAAGGTAACAAGACACACAGAGAGAAACAGGGAAAGAAAGGAAAGCTAAACTAATAGCATAAAAAGAATACCATCTAATTTGTAAGAACATTAAAGTCACAAAAATGCAAATATGCCATATTAATTTAAAAAAAAAAAAAAACCCTGCAGCTCAGATTGAGAAATACCAATGAAAGCTTCCAGCTGAGAATTGTGCAGATCTGGCTTTGTTGCAACATATGGTTGTAATATACTGATATCTCCTTTGCAGAAATCCAACTATTATGGGATACACTGGCAGAGATTAAAAAAAAAAGCACCTGTTTAGATTTCTTTCATTCAGCAATCTGGCCAAATAGAATTGCTGAACATAGTGAACTGACTTAGTTATATTGCTATTATTATTACTGCCCCTCTTTCTGCTTCCATTAATGAATAAATAGATGGATGTGAAGGAGACGGGGAAATACGCAGAGCAATCCATCTGCCTATTCAGTTGTTATCATGATAAAAAATAAACTTGTATTATTACAAGCAGTTTCTGCCAAAAATAAAATAAACTACACACAAAACCCATGCATATATTGTTTCATATAGTTTTTAAAATCATGTTCACTGTTGAACTGTGTTAAAAACTGGCCTGTCTTTAATCAAATTATTGTCCTTTGACTTGTATGTAAGTATACCTTCCTAGGCAGCATTCTAACACGCAACACACAAGAGAAAAGTTCGCTTTCACACTGCACTTGTGTCACATTCCATCTGCCATTTTACATGTCACAGTTGTTTTAAAGTATAAAAACAAACATTAAGGAATTTGACCTGCTTTCACAATAGTCTTATCACTAGGAGCACATTTATGCTCATAGCCTTCAGTTGCCTCTTCCCTTCCTGCCTGAGCAGTCCCACTCCTAATGAATATTACAATCATGCATAGTGTTTAATTTTCATTAAACAGATGAGTGAAGAAGTCTCCAGTGATAAGTGACAAACAAGATCCTGCAAGATTGTCACTATAAAAATTTCCACTGGAGACAGATTTATTTTTCTTGAGGGGATAGAATTGAAACTTTTCTTTATAAACAGCAAAGTAAAACTGCATACACAAACTATGATTTAAAAAATTATATACCCAAAGTGTCTCTTACATCATCTTAAATGAAAAGAACATAAAAAGTGTTCTATGTGTCATTTACCTCCTCTAATCTAGCATTTTTTTTCCAGAAGGACTAGAAATCCTACTATACAACTCCTTCCTGGGCTTGTATTTATTTTATTTATTATTTAATTTTTAGGGGTTTTTTTATACCACCCATCTGGCAACGAGGTTACTCTGGACAGTTAACAAGAAGTGATCAAAGTACAAGACATAATCACATACAAATAATACATACAAATAATCATATACATTTAGTATAAAAAATAAAAATTAAGGTAAATAGAGATGAACTTAAGGATAACATAATATGCAGGGTCCAACATGCCTGAAAGAGGTGGAGAAGGCTGTCTATACTTGTCTATACTAAAGCATGGCATTTCATCTTACCACTAGGGATGGGCACAAAATGCAAAACTTGTGTTTCGTTTCATTCCATTTCATTTTAGCCTCAGTTTTGATTCATTTCAAATAATTCCCCCCCCACACACACAGAAAATCATTATGAAATGTAACACAAACCGTTTAATAACTCTAAAAACCAGCTCCCCTGGGTCCCAGAGGCACCAAACTTGGACCCAGGGGAGCCGTTTTACATGATAACAAAACGGTTTGTTTAAAATAAAAAAGCTGTTTTGTTTCGTTATGAAATGCTGCCTGGCATTTTTAAGCTTACAAAACAATTCGTAAGCTTACAAAACAACAAAATAGCATTTTGTTACTCATAAGGTGCCCATCCCTATTTACAACCTGTTCTGTTACATTTTGTCACTGACTTGCATATTCATTCTTACCATCTAGATGCTGCAATGGCCAGAATCCTGTTCATTACCTATACATGTGGAGCTCCAAAAGTAGATGGCACTTCAGTGATCTGACAAAATGCCAGACACACAGAGAGAATTGTAACCCGGCTCCAGCCTTGACCACCATGCTACCTTTTCAGTCCTGAGTATTGACTGATTTTTCTTAAAGCTGAATTAGAAGGAATCAAGTCCTACCCATCCCAATTAGAAACCTGATAAATGTATATGTTCTAAAAATAATAACAGCATTGAATGGGAAACTGCCTAGTTTATGATCTCTTAGGAAGAGGGCATAGCAAGAATTAATAATGTTTAAGAAGGGAGAAATCATGTTGAAAGTAAAGAGTTTAATTGGGTTAAAATATTAAAATGTTGACATTATGCCTTGTTCCACAAGAAAAGTAAGAAATTAAAATTAACAAATTATTTACAAAGCTTAGTTATATATTTTGCCCATCCTTGTATTTTTTTTTTTTTAAAAAAAGTGTTAGGCCATTAGTGACATTTTCTAACCTTTTACTTAATCGCAAAAATGGTCAAATTGTACATTATCTGTAGAATTTGAGATCTGTAACTGATCCCTATTTTAATTAATTCTTCCCTCTGCAAAGACAACTACTCTGAATTGTGAATTAGGTTCTTTTGATCCAAATATGCCCAGGCATACATGTTCATGCACAGACAGACAAAGACAGATAGGCAGGCAGGCAGGCAGGCAGGAAGGCGGAGTGGGGGGGGCAACATTTAAGGATCTTAACACACAACACAATAATTTCAGATAGGTTTCACAAATATTGAATTTTCATGTTCTTTATGTCCGCTCACACACAAATGTAACATGCAATGAAACAGCAAGTCATGTCTTTTTATTTTGGAACAAATAAACTGCAATGCACATGAAAGTAGCCACTGAAGAAATGAAGATTCCCATACTGTTATTACAGTGGTACCATTACTTATGACTTTAATCCATTCCGAATGCATGCTCTTAAGTTGAACAACTCTTAAGTAGAGCAGCCCTATCTAAACAAATTTAAAAAATGAAAACTTGAAAAAAATAAAATAAATGTAGAGCAGACCGCATCTAAAATCTGTAAGGCCGCAGATAAAACAGCAACAGTTTTTCACTCTTAAGTCGAACTGCTCTTACGTTGAGCCGCTTGTAAGTAGAGGTACCATTGTATTAGAAAGATACTTTTAGCCGAGTCTGACAACCTAGCAGTTCCAAAGCACGTAAAAATGTGAATATATAATTAAGCACCACTTCAATGGGAAGGTACCAGTGCTCCTTGCATTTACATATTTAATCATGCCAGCCACGTGACCACAGAAATATGTATGTATACAGACAAAAGCTGGCTCTTTGACTTATAAACAGAGACAAACACCTGTCCTCAGAGTCAGAAACAACTGGATTTAATTGTCAGGGGGAACCTTTATCTTTACTATTAGCCTAAAGGTCCTTAAGGGTTCATTACACAAATCCATAAAACACAGATCAATAGCGCTATTGACTACAATTATACAGAACAGCCTTTTTCAAAAGCACCATGTTGCTGTTGCTAGATGAAAACAGCAAAGAAGAGGGCATCTTTGGCCCACCATATGTTGCTGAATTAAAGTTTCCATGATGTGTCACCAATAGCAATGGACAGCCAACAATGACAGGAGAGCCACATTTTCTGTACCTTTGATTTAAGCTATGATTATGGGTTTTTTCAGGCATCCTGGTGAGGTGTTCGAAGATTCATATTTGGGCTGGACTTTCCTCCTAGATCCCTAGTACTGCATACAATCCATCTGGAATTTGAATAATCCAGACTGGACAACATGGTGGTGGCAACACAGGGTTTCCCTCCCTCCCTCCCTAGGATCATCCTTTCCTTTCACATGTTACTGCATCTTGTGCTGGTGTGCTATCTCAGCATACTAGAAAAATCAAGGAATGGATATTCATTCTCAATCCAATTTCTGAAATGCCATTTTCTGTCTGTGCAGGGCTTTTTCTTGTATGCATACATACCCAATACCCCCCTTTTTTTTTTGCTGGTTCCATCACAACCAAAACAAACACAGTCGCAACTGATGTGCAGGGAAGGAAATGCTGTGTATAGGGAAGATGTTCTGATGTGGCTTACCCACATGAGGCTATAAAATGGCCCCAAGGCACATAGAGAGATAAAAACTGCAGGTAAGCATCTCCTAACATTTCTCTACTATCCCTCCAAGTTTGGTGATGATTGGATTTATGATGGCTGAGTTAGGCAACCCTAAAGAGATCCCCTCATTAAAGTTTTCCCCTAGTACCTAGAGCAGTGTTGGTGAACCTATGGCACGGGTGCCAAAGGTGGCACTTGGACCCCTTTCTGTGGACACCCAATGTTGCCCATTCACAGTCACGTGTACACAGTTTAAGTTGCTGTATTGGCACTTAAGTGAAAAATTAGTGGGTTTTGAATCGCAGTTTGGGCACTCAGTCTCTAAAAGGTTCGCCATCACTGACCTAAAGACACCAAACTCTCAGAGAACCTTTTTCTGACTCTGCTGTACAATCCCTCCAAGTTTGGCAAGGTTTTGGATTTCTCTCAGCCAGTTGCTAAAAGGCACTTTCTTCGGGGGAGGGGGCACTTAGTGGGTTAGAACTCTTCCCCAATAATGGAAGGCTTGTAGAAGAGAGTCATGGGTAGCTTCCCTGCAAAAAGGTGTCTCAGGATTTTTAAAAAAAAAAATGAATTTACAAATCAATTCATTGATTCGTCAGGAGGAAAAAAATCTTAAATTTATTTTATGTGATTCATTTATATTGATAAATCATGAAACAAAACAAATCACCATTTTAATGATGGATGCCCATCTCTCATAATGAAGGTATGAAATTAAACATTTGTGTGTGTCACAGGGGCTTTGCTAGTTAGTGCCTGCTCATTTTTAAAAAAAAATATGTTTCTGTTACCTTGCAGGAAATGAAGCAAACGCCAAACACTAATGTAACTATTGGTACCTAGTAGAAGACATGTGACGTGTGGCTTGTAGATTTTATATGGAACTCATTAGTGGGGTCAGTGCCCAGGACTGGACCTTCTGGATGTAAGCTGGCTTTCACTGTGTGTTGGACTGCCTCACATTCACTTGAGCTGCCATTGCAAAGACCTATTCCTTTCCCTCAAAATTTAAAACTAAAGTGCTATGTACTTTACTACTCATATGATAGAGTCATGCATCTCTCAAGATTCATTCACAAAAGTAATTTATGGAAGAAGAAGAATGTGGCAACTTTTCTTCTGAATTTCTGTTTGGAAACATACTGATTTTCTGCCTCTGATAACTTTCCTTTGTTGTAAAGGGGCACTATGAAATAGCTTCAGCACTAGACATGGGCACGACCAGAAAAAATGACGTTTCGAGTTTTCGTTTTTTTGGAACGGGTCCGTTTCGGGTCGTTTCCGTTTGTCGCAAAATTTTTCAAAAAATTGTCGTTTCCGTTTGTCATTTGTCATTTCCACCACGATTTAGTGTGATTTGACTTCCCAGAACATAGGGGCGTCCCACAATTAGGTGTTTTTGCGCCCTAGGTGGCGGGCAGGGCGGGGGGGACGGGCAAGCGGGCGGCGGCGCAGGCGGACGGGCGAGTGGGCAGTTAGGATATCACTTAGGAGAGAGGTTCTGTTCTTGGCTTGCACCCCAAATGTGTGTGTGTGCAAGCAAATTGAAGTTGGGAAAATAGAAAATAAATGGTAGTATATAATATATTTTTAAAATAAATCCATACCTCCCACTCCCAGTCAAACCTCCCCCTTTATCCAATATCAGAAAAAATCCTCACAAACTGCCAGAGAAGAAATAAAGAATAAACTGCTATTCCCTTCAGCAGACAAAGCTGCAGGGAATCAAAGAAATTATTTTCTAAATTCAATTCCCTCCCTGCCTGCCTAACTTAAATCCTAAAGCCTCCAGCCTCCCTCCTCAATCTCGATCGGATCACACCAGCACCAGCAGCCAGCCCTCCTCCCTCAACCACATCCATATACCCGACTGCGATTTCTGGAAGGTGCCTCAGCTTTTTATGCCCTCCGAGACATCCAGAAGTGTCAGTCAAAAACCTGGCGATGCCATTGGTGGAATGGTTCAAACAATTTGCATGGTCCCATCCCATGCCCAGCCCAAATGGGCAGGTCTAAAAAAATAAAAAATAAAATAAAATAAAATAAAATCAATACGTTTTATTGCTATAAAAAACCCACTGCTGCTACTATTAAAATTCAGGCATTTAAAATAAATAAATTTCACATGTTTCTGTGGTGATTTGGTGTGTTTTTTTACCACGATTTCAAAAGAAAAATTGCAGTCGCCATTTTGGATTCCCCCCCCACCGCATGGCATGGCAACGAGACGATGAGGATGACCCCCCCCAGCCTGGTGCAAGCAGCCCAGGACAGGAGAAGAGGGGGGGAAAGGCCGGGGACCCCCCAGAAACCACCCCTCTGGTAGGTGGCAAAGCCTCAGGCAGGCATATTTTTGCCTGCTTTTTGGCCGGGAGTAGGGTTTTTTAAAAAAAACTTTTAAAAACTTTTTCTGTGCTTCGCATTGTGTGATCGCCGCGATGCCACAAACGGAAGTGAAAAACCTGACCAAATTTTTCTTTTTTCGGTTCAAGTTCGAGTTCTGACGGCTTAATTATTGTTACCGTTTCCGTTACATAACGGAAATGATAACCGAAAATGGAAATGACAATTTCGCCGAGTCGTGCCCATGTCTATTCAGCACAACTAAATAGAGGGTAAACCCCTCTTCTTGTAGCCTACAATCTGCAGCATGGCCTGTTCTCAGTACCTCATTGTTTGTCATTGGTGGCATTGCATCTTCTGTATGCCCGTCTTTGCATGACTGACATCCTCTATCTATCTATATATACAGGTGAAACTCGAAAAATTAGAATATAGTACAAATGTTCATTTAAGTCAACTCTAAAGGTGAAACTAGTATATGAGATAGACTCATTACATGCTAAGCGAGATATGTCAAGCCTTACTTTGGTATAGTTGTGATTGTTATGGCATACAGTTTATTAAAACCCCAAATTCAAAATCTCAGAAAATTAGAATAATGTGAAAGGGTTCCCTATTCAGAGTAGTGCATCAAGAGCCACCACACACAGAGATGGATCCTGGATAGGGGCGTCAAATGCCGTATTCCTCTTGTCAAGCCGCTCCTGAACCACAAACCACACCAGAAGCGTCTTACCTGGGCTACAGAAAAAAAGAACTGGTCTGTTGCTCAGTGGTCCAAAGTCCTCTTTTCTGATGAGAGCAACTTTTGCATCTCATTTGGGAAACAAGGACCCAGGATCTGGAGGAAGACGGGAGAGGCACTCAATGTACAATGCTTGAAATCCGGTGTGAAATTTTCACAGTCTGTGTTGATTTAGAGTGCCATGTCATCTGCTGGTGTTGGTCCACTGTGCTCCATTAAGTCCAGGGTCAACGCAGGCATCTACCAGGAGATGTTGGAGCACTTCATGCTTCCTTCCACAGATGAACAATATGGGGACGCTGAGTGCATATGCATGCTTAAGACTTTTCAGAGGTCCAATATTGTTCTATTTCCAATCCTTGTGTTATTGATGTAATATTCTAATTTTCTGAGATTGTGAATTTGGAGTTTTCATAAGCTGTACGTCATAATCATCACAATTATACCAAAATAAGGCTTGACATATCTCACCTTGCATGTAATGTGTCATCGCATATATTAGTTTTACCTTTTGTGCTGACTTACTGAAATAAATGAACATTTGCACAATATTTTTTCAAGTTTCACCTGTATATTAGTTGTGTAGTGAATTTCCAGAGTTAACTTCTCAAAAAGAAGAGAAGAATCAAGGTTATCATTGTATTGCCACCTCACATTATCATTTATTACATATAAAAGCAGTCACGATGCAACCCATAATACAATGAATGAAGAGCACACTCAACAGTTTATTCCCATTTCAAATAAGCATACTCTGCTATCAGGAATAGAGGAAGGCCCTGATTGCCAGGTTTAAGGCTATCTTTCTCTAGCAAGGCAGAATAATTATTCAGGCTATCTTGGAAGGCAGCAAAAGAGCAAATAAGGAGGTGATAAATAAGAGAGATAATGAAATAGCAACAACAGATGATAAACCACTCTTCTGACTGAAAAGCATAGCGGACACAGACATGCACATAAGCTTCTCCATCTGTACACTGATTAAGTGCCCTGTGATGGGTACACCCAGGAGTAGCCACAAGGGAGATGAAATAAATACACTGACTTCTTTCTGTGCGGGAATGGATTGTGTACCTAGCAATTACACAGCACATTTTCAGTTTTCAAGGCACTTCACATACATTATTCAGAGACAAATTAGTAATTTACACTTGAAAAGCATTTTATCAACCATATGCAATAATCAGTCAAGCCAAGAACCTTTTAAAGATCCATACCATTTAATAGATTTATAGCAAAAAATAGTTTAGCCTGTCTCATCCTTGTATGTATAGCATGCATTATTAGAACAAGGAATTTTTTAAAAAAATCATAATTCCCACAGCTCTTCTTCCAACCAAATCACTGGGACATACAACTATAAAAAGGGATTACAATAACAGTGTAGCAGTTTCCCTACCTCCTTCTCTACTGGACGTCACTTAGAAGCCAGTTGGCAGTGGAAAAAGACTGGATGTCGTGTTCTTAAATCAAGTTTTAGAAGCAGCAGAGAAATGTAGTTGTTGTGCTGCTGCTGTGATGGCTAACCACTCTCTTGTATGACAAAAACTTTTTCCACAAGCAGAGCTGGGAAAAGAAAATTCTTACTCCCCACCCCACCCCATCCCAAACTCTCAAAATTTATACTGGGACTGGGAAGCCTCTGGAGGAGGGGGAGAGGGTGACAAAAAGTTATTTTGTGCGCACAGATGTCCACTTATATATCACTGAACTTCACTCAATGTTGTTCAGTACCACACATTTCTTTAAACCTGTTGCAGCTATTAGAAACAACATCATTCCCAATTGTTTCCTACTGCCAAGAGCACTCCTTTTGTCTACAAACATTCCAGAGACATCTGTGTATTTCCTAAATTCAAATGTAAACCGCAGCACTGCAAATACTATAAATACCGCATTTTCTTTGGATCACACAGGCTAGATGTGGCTGTTCTCAAAAACAACATATTATTTCTTAAGTCAAAGAAATCAGCACACTAAATAAGTTTTCTCCCCTTTATAGATGCTTGAGGCTGCAGCAGCATAAACACAAAATATCTTCACAAATGTCTCCAAACAGTCAAGCTGAAAATCTCAGCCAAAGTTTCATTTAACAGCCTGTCAGTTTTTTGATGTGAAGCTAATGAATGCAGTGGCAAACAAATCCATCAAACCTAACATCAAAACAACTGCACTTCATCCCACCAAAGGAGAAAAAAAATGAAATACAACCTGCAGGCCAGCTCTTTGATCTAACCTAGCCACACAACAAAGGTCTCTAAGTAGCTACTGCTTCAGAATATGCATGAATAATTATGGAACTTGTATCTCAGAAAAGGCGTTCTTAATTTTAGCTACCCCCATTTCAGAAGAACAGACTAAGAAATACCTTTCTTTAAGAACCAGTCACTTAACAGAACCTCGTCACAGGACATAGATAATGGAAATTTTCTGAGGCATCATCAAACATACCAGGTACTATAACAGTATTCAACATCTTCTACTTTGCTCAGTATTAAAATAAGGCAAATATCAGGCTATGAAATGGGATAAATATGTATTTTGTTTGCAGTGAACTACAGACATTAGAAGTGCAATCTTGCATACATTTATCTGAATGTCTAGCCCAGTACAATATGTGGTAATTATGAACAGGTAAGTGAAGCCTAGATGATCTTTTATGTTACAGAATGTCCTGTATTATATTTGAATTTTATGGTTTAAAGGGTGAAGATAGATGTGCCATATATAGTTCTCTGTCTGTAGAGCATGGTGACTCCATTTACTATTTGTGCTATTTTCACTAATGCTTTCTTTAACACAGATTTAAGGCTAGATTCTATAAGCTCGACAATAGAAATGAAATGCCAGATGTCAAATAAAGGTGTTCTTTGAATGGTGCTGAATCTTGCGGATTTCCATTAATATTAAGCTCTGATCAGAAAGTGGGATGGCAGAGACATAATGTAATATCACCTGCAATGATACTAAAAGCAAAAGCAAAAATTGTTCTTCTTATATACCGCCCCATACCACTTCAAGTAGTCTCTGGGCAGCTTATAGTTTTTTATTTACAGAATGCAGGCCACACATTGCCCCCACCCCACCCCGCTGCAACCTGGTTACTCATTTTACCGACCTCGGAAGGATGGAAGGCTGAGTGAACCATGAGCCGGCTACCTGGGATTGAAACCCAGGTCATGAGCACAGTTTTAACTGCAGTGCAGGCATTTAACCACTGCCCCATGAGGCTCTTGAAACTACATATATTGTTTTTGGTAATTTGAATATTAGGAAATAAAATGTGGCTGCAACTGTAGCAAATCTATTGTTAGCATGATCTCAGAACATCCATCTCTTCATGACTTTCAAAAGTGCCAAGGCTTATTATTAGTGTTGATTTCAGTAAGACTTCGGCATGCAAGGAAGAGAAATTGAACCATAAAGTAATTGTTTTGCTTTTAGTATTACATTACAGAAGTCCCCCACAGTCTTTAAGATATGTTGGATAGATAATGGAAACTGTCTGCAAGTACTGCCAGTATTTGTTGCAGGAAGAGTAAAACTGATTCCAAGGATATGTTTATACTTGAAAGCTGATGCAACTTGTTGCACACAGATAAAAACACACAAACAGTGGAATAAGTACACTAGTCAGTGCAATAAATACACTAGTGAAAATGTATTAACATTACAAGATTTTTTTTTCTTTCTGTCTCCTCAAGGCCTTGGTAATGCTAAAAATATGGTCTGGAAAGTTTGCCAATCTTGTAGGACAGATTTTGGGAACATGCTAACAGGAAGCAAACTAATCCCAGTTCCACTGAAACAGTTCCATCAGTGGAATGACACAATTGAAGCCAGATTAAATGACTTTACACTGGCTTCAAGTAAAACAGAAAAAGAAGAGGATTTTAGAGTGTGTGGCACCAGATAATGACAAGAAAGACACTCCAGAGAGAGAGAAAAGGGGGGGTTATTTAATGTTTTATCTTACAATTTCTGAATATATGGGGAGAAGACAGATAATTAATCATTATGAAATTTCTTAGCAAATCACTTATTGGCCTGCAGTGAAGGTGCATCTCTAATGGCAGTCCGTCTCAGGTAGAGAGTACTTAGAGGTTGTTTATCATTCCCTTCATCTGGAAGCATTCCTGCGACTCCACTTTGCTTAAGCCCACATAGAGGTTGGCCCAGTGAGGAACTGAATACCCAACATCTGGCTTTGCAGCCACACACCCAAACCAGCTAAATAGTAAGGAAAGAAAGACTGCAGGAACCACATCAGTCATGCAGGCAACATTTTGCTGGCCATTATCTACAGATTCAAAGTTCCTAATAATCTCTAGCAAACAGATTCTTTTAAAATATGTGTGGTGGCACTGGCCTGAAAGATTTAGACCTGAAGAAACCATTGGTGGGATGGGAAAGAAAGGAAGAACAAAGGACAAAAAAAGTTTGGTGTCACACTCCAGAGCTTCCTTAGTCAGACCTTTCACTTCTAAGGGTCCTTTTCCATTTGTGAATCTCCATAGCCATGGGACACAACATGGAGAACGTCAAGGCAGCCCTTTTTTAAAAAAAAATTCCCTAACTTAATCATCAAACTATGGTACACAATACACAAAAGAAACCTCCTTACAAAAATATAACTATATTTGTTCACCTCGTGGCAATGGCAGCACCTGTCAGCTAATCCTTCCATTCCAGAAGCACCAGCCTTGGTGCTAAGGAAGAAAGATGGACCATAGAAAAGGTCACTTCCTAGGTCTGCAGCTTTCAAATTGTGTTTTAGGAATCTTTAGTATCAGTTATGTTAATAATGATAGATATGCATCCTTAAAGCAAGATTCTAAACCACTACTGATCTGACCTGCAAGGCACACTGCTCTACTATGCCCAGAGTTACTGAAGGGTACATCAGTAATTACATCCTCACTTATATGAAGAGATATGAAGGTCTGATACATTTTATCAGTATCCTACATAAAGCAAGCATGACTTGATTTTGCTTGCATGTTCTTTAATTTCTTATTTTAATGTTTTGGTTCTTTGCAGTCTCTGTACTTTCTGTACTTTTGAAGTTGCATGTTGATGGAACTCCAACTTCTAAAAGGTGTGTTCTTCTTCTTCTTCTTCTTCTTCTTCTTCTTCTTCTTCTACTACTACTACTACTACTACTACTACTACTACTACTACTACTACTATCATTATCATTATCATCAAATGATCACACAGCAAACAAGATAACTACACTGGATTTTGTATTACAAATCACTAGTCGAATGCTTCCTAAGCGTTTAGGACTATGTGATGTATTGGTGAATTATGCGAGCAGATCCCAGTAAGGTGGCCTTCTGCAGATGACTGATGGTGACTGTGTCAACTCCAATTTATTCTAAATACTTGTTTAGCTCTTTAGGCACCGCACCCAGTGTGCTGCCTTGTTGTGGCAGGGGACTTAACCACTCCAGTGATGGTGAGGGCTGTACTGGCGGCAGTGTAAACTACCAGTAGGTCCAACCATGCCAGAGAGGTCTCCACTGAGGAACACAACTAAGTGTACCGAACAACCCATGAATCATGGTGAATTATAACCAAAAGAAGCCTATACCTTCTCGGTCATCGCCCAGGTTAACAAGGACCACGACAGGTGTCCATGAACTTGGATAAATGGGCTACAGGTCATGGGTCCCATTGCTGAGCAACCAGGGCATGGAAGTTGAACTATCTCAGAAGCGGCAGAAATATACCTTACCAGAGAATCAATTGGTCAATCATGAAATGCTACTGTAGAGCAGAACCCAAAAAATGAGGCTACCAAAAGTGGATGCATCTATCATCATCATCATCATCATCATCATCATCCCAAATTTTTAATAATAGGTTGTTTTATAGAAAAGAAGTTTAGGGTCATATATCTCAATGTGGTTTTCCTGCTAATCGGACATATGTTGTTTTCCATTTACATCCTGGCATTATCCTAGCTCTACCATACTTCAGTAAGTATATAATATTATTTCTGATTCACTATGTCTTGATTTTTCTGAAGAAACAGCTTGATAGGTCATTCACAAACTGCATTTCTTACGTGCACTTTAATTTATCAATGCAAAAGTTATTGCTGTAGTTTAGCAGCAGACAATATCCCTGACATGCAACATCTCACAAGGCTAAGGTTACAGAAATCCATCCATTTTATTGACAACTCTACAGGGTGCTGACATTAACAAAACAAAATAAAAACATTATAATTATCTTCTTTTCTCACTACAGGAACAAGAAGACTGCAATATTATATCCAGTTTCTCAGGGGAAGAAACGCTATATAGAAATGTATAAGACTGCACTGTTAGTATATCAAAGCAAAGAAAAACTGTTTAGCAAAAAGGAAATCTGAAGCATTTGGCTATCTTTACTCTCAAGAGCTTGAACTCTCAATAGCTCATTAAAGAATCAGTGCCAGTTGAAATAGTGAAACTTTGCTATTTGAACAGCTTTGCCAAATCATCTTCCAGTCTTTACATTTTATTACAATGCTATGTCCAAGTTCACAAGTTACCTTTTCAACAAATTTAATCAACAACTTTGTTACAGCTGACGCAAACTTACCAGTTTAGCTACTTTTCCATAATCAATCCACCGGACAGTTGCAAAATTGGTGGACTCTGCACAGTTGAAACCATGATTAAATCCTGCATGATATCCATAAGGGAACGTGATCATAAATTCTCCCGCCTCCTGTGTAATCTAAGAAAGGGGAGGGAAAAGTGAAAGTCAACCTGCTGCTTTAGTTTGCACACTCCATGCTTTTCTGTCAGGTATGTCCTGCGATTCTCAGTAACCCTGCAAGTCTTCATGCAATGTGGTCAACTCAGGGTATGCGACACTAGAAATTTGATTTGGAGCCTGTGCTGCATTTGAAATTGCAATCAGTGCTCGCACAGAGGATGTGGATAGACTGAGAAGTTCACCCTCCAGAGTGGATGTGATGTGAGTCACTTTCCAATCCACAGCTTCCCTTCTTTCTTTCCCTCCTCTGGTGCAACCTCTGCTTGATACTTTTGTGGTTTGCTGTGAAGTCGCTTTCCATTTAAAGTTTCAGGACACTAATTTTTGAAAAACCCTTCTATAGAAAAATAACATACAAAAGTACTTAACATTCCAAACAGTGCAGAAGTTTGAGCTATAATTTTGCAAAATATATTTTATATCTTTTTTTATTATTTATATACCAGCCATCTGGCTACCAGGGCCAAACTGGACAGTTAACAACATTCTAATGTCAATCATTCCATAACAGTGATCAACACTTTACCCTTCCTAACTGTTACTTTTTTCTCTTACTTTCAAGTAATGGATACAGGAATGGCCTCATCTCTGGTCAGATATGGTTTTAAACTATTTTTAGCTACTGGCATGGTAAACTTTTAAGTCCACTTTTGGATCATTCTGCTAAGTAATTAACATCACCAAGCTTTTGCTTCACCACAAAATGTCCTTCCCAGACAATCTGAAGCTTACTGTTTTTGACAGGATTCAAGACTGGCATCCGAAGCTCCAAATTAAAATCATGGTGCTTTGCTTTTTCATGTCCCCTTGGGCCTAAACTTCATCCAGAAGTGCCTATGTTACTGAAACACCACCTATAGACACACCCATCTTGACAAAAAATGTATGACAACTAACTATAGGTGAATGTCCATTTGACTTGATCGGGCTTGAAAAAGTAGAAGACGCCCCCAGCAGCAGAGGGGAAACAGCTGCTTTGGGAACAAAAAGTACTGGACTAATTCAAATAAGTCTTTGTGTTTTGTGGTCAGTAAAAATAGTTTGCATTCACCTGTTTTATAAGTGGAGGAAATCTTGTGGTTTTTAACCATGTAGCTGGTACCTCAGTTTTGTATCTCCTAACAAGCAGAACTGCTCCACTGTCCTCTTCCTCTCTTTACATATACCAATCCACGAATTTCCTTGGGTCCTTCTTTCATCAAAAAAAATGGCTTTGGTTCCCCTTGTGCCACAGAACTGCATTATGGCAAATTCAGTAAGGTTTTATGGCAAACTCATTCCCCCCCCACCAAGAATATGAATTGACAGTCATCAAGAGACCGATTGTGAGGGCAAATAAACCAGCACAAGGAAATTTCAAACACTTGCACACTTTGTTTTGAGAAAATTAAGGACTGGATATGCTTAAAGAAAGAAAAAAGGTGAGGGACACTTGCAGAACCTAAACAAGTATAGGTTCACAACAAGATCTGAAGTTGCTCAGCACAGATAATCAATTCACCACACAGAAATACTCTCAAGCAAGATCTGCATACGTTTTACTAATCTACAGTTAGTTCTAGTTCCATATGCAAACAGGAGAAAATAGATAAGGCTTTTGTTGACATATAGCAGATGAGCAAGAGTCTCTGGTTTCCAACTATATAATACT
This sequence comes from Phrynocephalus forsythii, assembly GCA_029282475.1. Taxonomy (NCBI): domain Eukaryota; kingdom Metazoa; phylum Chordata; class Lepidosauria; order Squamata; family Agamidae; genus Phrynocephalus; species Phrynocephalus forsythii. Next base: position 36,265,509 of record JAPFRF010000004.1, read on the forward strand.
AGGCAACAAAAATGAGCTTTTCCACTAAACTAGTGTGCTAAAATGAAAAAAAAAAGTTTGAGATAAGCTGGAGTGAATCAGTCACGCTGAAGAAGGGAGAATGTGAGGGGTGGGGGAGCAAGCTGCAGGTTTATACATTGCACATTACGTGTGTAAGACAAGCCTTGCGAGTTGTTCCATGTGATCAGAGAGAAAGAATACTGCAATTCTAAAGTTACTTTTTGTACCCAACATGTGTTTGTTCATTTAGCAAGCACAGTCATGGAAATGTTATAGAAGAAAAGAATGCATTTTACATAAATGTGTACGCCACGTTATAGTGACATTATGAATTAGAGGCAACTGCATACAGTGTGCCTAAGTTTAAGCATATAAATATAAGGAGTGTGCATGGAGTTTAAGAGTGTGATGTGAGTGTATATAAGTATGAATATTATCTGTGCCAGCAAAATTATCTTGCCATTCACCCCTACTGAAGACAGTTTAGCAGGTGAGCTATTGCAATAACTGGCAGTTCAGCTGTCACCTGGTAGGCGTTGGATGGCTTATCAGTGTTCAGCACGTTTCTAGTTCTATCACTCCAAGCCACAAGAGATCATAGCCTGATTCTCTCTATTCACATTCTCACAGAAGCCTATTAATGAGAACTACAGTTGTGTATAGACTGCTCTCTGGTGGTACAAGGTAACACAAAATGATATTTAACTATACAAAATGCATAAACCGAGAACTAGAAAGTTCCTAATATTCTGTTATCCTACGGGCAGGATACAAATACATTAAATCAATCAATCAGTCATTTAGTCAATCCAATAGTAATGGAATTATAAACTGCATCAATTCTCATACCTACACCTCTTGATGGCCTTACTGTTTCTTTGGTGCTTTAAAATATACTGTGAGGAAAGGGTATCATATCTGCAGAGTGGCCAAGAAAATGAAGATAATGTATGATGCAGAAGTAATTTTAATAAAGCAGCTGATTGCCCATAAGACAAAAAGGGATTTAGAAAGAAGTAAGTTATACAGTGGTACCTCTGATAATGAATTTAATTCGTTCCTAGAGGAAATTTGTTATCCAAAAAAATGTTATCTGAAACATAGTTTCCCATTGAAATGAATAGGAAACCGATTAATCCATTCCAGAGGTCTGAAAAAGGCTAAAAAGCTGTTTTTCCCCAGACCACTTTGTAAAGTGCACATTAAAGGCATGCAGTGCTGGAACACAAACCCCCAGAACTAGCTCCCTACCTTTCCAAGTTTGAAAGGTCCAAATTCATCAGCAAAAATATGTCCAGAATGGCTCCAAAACCCCATTAAGAAACACTCTAGGTCCTCCCACCCCTCCACAAACTGTGGGGGGTGCAATGCATCCTGGGTACACTTTTTTGCAAGGCATTTTGAAACATTTGTTATCCAAGGCAGCCCATAGGGAACATCTGTTATCTGAGGCAGCCCTATACCTGGAAATTTCTGTTTGTTATCCGAAACATTTGTTATCCGAGGCATTTGTTATCCAAGGTATGACTGTATTCAGATTGGAAATGGGCACAAATGGCTTCGTGCTGCATTGTCCTAAGTCATCAGCAGGGCACCCCAGCAAGCCAGATCTCTTTGTTTAGCTATACAGTGGTATATTGTATAAAGGAATTAATTCGTTCCAAATAAAATTTTGGTAAGCAAATTTTCCTTTATACAAATTTCCCATAGAAATGCATTGAAAATGGAGTAATCCCATTTTTATGTTGTACGGATTTGCCCCATAGGCAATTCTTTAAGCAAATTTCCCCTATCTCTGGAATATTTTATGTTGTACAAATTTTATATTATACAAACTGTTTGTTATACAAGGGTCCACTGTATTCAATATTGAATAAAATGAATGAAAATGTCAAATTTAAGTCAGTCACTCACTTTATTAAAAGGAATTCCATATTTTTTCAATATTGAGGGTGAAATCAGTGTCATCTTATGGCGTAGAAAAGCGTCACATCCTTGAGAGCTGCTTGGGAAAAATCCTACCAAGGGAAACACATACACAATTGTACCAGTTAGAGCAAGTATTTTTTTCATAATTTGCTGTATTCACAGTAGTATTCATTTATACACCAGGTCCACCATAGAACTGATAAGGCATTATGTTATTTTCTTTAGGGAAAGGGGAAAAATGCTTTTAAAGTCTGTTTGATCTAACTGATTGGTTGTATGGCAAAACAAAATACGAAAGGATACACAATCAATCAAGAATAAATCATTCTTCCAGACTTTCAAATGTTAAATGTCACAGGTGTTTAATAACTGCCAATTATTTTTGTTTTTGTTGTGTGCTTAGACAATCATATTTACACAGAATCAATTTTACAATGACAGTGGCCACAGAACATTTTATTATACTCAAAATGAAATATAAAACTTACTGCATTTCCATATGATTTGTAAGGGGAAGCACCAGTCCTGAACTCACCTCTGGGCCAGTGTTTTGTTGGCATAAGTGGTTTGGGGGCCAGATAGAGTGGCAGGCACCATTTTTGGCAGTGCTACTTCTTCCCATGACTTAAATTGGCTAATAGGAAGGGCCAGTGGGTGGAAGCAGTTTCCCAGACAAACCTGAGGTCTTGGACTGTCACTTCCTGTTCACTGGAGCATTTAAAAGTGTTTACCAGCCACCCCTGAACTTCTTATTCAGACTTCTTTCAAAGTCTGTAAAGATTCTCTGTCATCCAGGTGAGTTTATCTGGAAATTGAGTCATGGCAACTGCTTTTTCACTCCATCCACACAGCATCATCAGTCTGAATAAAGCTAATGTGAGTCCTCCATTTTATAGTCCGCTTTGACCTCTTGTCACCCTGGTCTGAAATAGGCTCATAAGATGATCAATGGCCTGAATAGGATTGTTAGGTAGACAACAATATCAGTAGCCTTAAGGTTATGGAAATAATTAGGGATGTGATGTTTGCCAAAAATCCTTTTAAGCTTCTCAGACACTCCAGCCATGTAGGGAATAACCAGGTTCTTCCATCGGATCTGGGTCCTAGGCTGTTCCCTTGTTCTTCTTTACTTTGTTAAAGGCCCACTTTGGATATCCACAGGCCAATGTCATCATTTATTTATGTGCGCTTGCTGACTGCTAATTCGCTCGCCGCCCAGGCCACCCCGGCAGCAGCAGCAGCAGCAGGAGCAGACTGCAGCAGCAGTTCTTAGCCACCTTTTAATCTTTTATATTTTTATGTGAACCAGCCCTGAGTTCTTCCCGGGCGGCCGCAGGTAGTGGGCGGAGGTGGCCGTGGGGGGAGTGGGTGCGGTGCGCCACTTGGCCTGGGCCTGGGGGCTTGGGCGGGACCGCGCAAGGAATTCCCCCCGCTCCCTCTTAGGGAGGTGGCCAGCATACTGTTCCAAGGGGCTCAAGGGGGGGGGCGGATTTTTTTGAAAATTCGTTAAACAAAAATAAATAAATAATCTTAAATAAATAAATAAATAAATAAATAAATAAATAAATAAATTTAATGGGGTCAGGGAAGCCATTCATGTGAGCATTGAAAACCCCTCTCTCAACATAGGTGGGGGCCTGAGGCACAGTCTATCTCAGTGGTGGTGAACCTTTGGCACTCCAGATGTTTTGGACCACAACTCCCACAGTCCTTTGTCACTGACAATACAGGCTTGGAATTCTGGGAGTTGTGGTCCAAAACATCTGGAGTGCCACTGGTCTATCTGCTACTTATCAGGCTGTGCTTTCAACAATGCCCAGACAAATCAAAAAGCTTTCACCACCAAGGCCGTAGCTAACGAGCCATACTTTATGGGTACTTCAGCATCTTAGGCCTCAGGCATAGCCTATCTGTTACTTATCAGGGTGTGCTTTCAACAGTACCCAGACAAATCAAAAAGCCTTCACCACCAAGGCCATAGCTAAACACACATACTTTATCGGTTTCAGCACCTTAGGCCATTGTTCACCATAAGGCTATGGATACTATTTGTCTACCTAACGAGCCTATTCAGGCCATTGTTCATCTTATGAGCCTATTTCAGACCAGGTTGACAAGAGGTCAAAGCTAATTATAAGATGGAGTACTTGCACTAGCTGTATTCAGACTGAGGAAGCTGTTTGGATGAGCAGCGAAATGTTTCTATCTCTCAAGAAAAAGAAGTCCAGTAGCCATGACTCAACTTCCAGATCTTAGGCCATTGTTCATCTGAATACTATGGATACTGTTGTCTACCTAACAAGCCTATTGTTCATCTTATGAGTCTATTTCAGACCAGGGTGACAAGAGGTCAAAGTGGACTATAAGATGGAGGACTCGCACTAGCTTTATTCAAACTGATGAAGCTGTTTGGATGAGCAGCGAAACGTTTCTGTCTCTCAAGAAAAGGGATTTGTTGAAAGTGTTGGAAACAAGCAGGTATTGGAGAATAAACAGTTAATCAAAAATAAGTGGAATATATGATTTCATTTTGTGTCACAGCCTTCCTGGAGGCATTCTGGAAGCATTGGGACGGATCCACATGGTAGTGCTTGAGGCACTGCAGGTTCAGAATGCCCTCCGTGGCTGAATCCCTTAATGGGAGTGGGATGATCCAATCTCAAGAGCTGTTACATGTCCCTAATCCCTGGGGAACAAGCAGGGCTATGTGGTGAACCTTTATCTATCTCGCTGATCTGCATCTGACACCAGGCAGGATGGCTGATCAGGATCTGTTCTCTATGCTAGTGCTAAGAGCAATTGCATCTATAACCAATAAAGTTGCAGTCAAATATTATGCAAAAACAACTTGCGTATGTGTGTTTTTTTGCACTCTAGCCCTGAAGACACCATCAGGCTCAATCAGAATCACTGCACTGCTGGGTTGTTGCCTTGCAAGATTTAGCTGCCTTTTGCCAAGGCTGCAGCAGCTCACTTATCTCCATCTTTCAGGGATTGAGCCAAAGAATTTTGTCATCAAGATGCACAACCACAGATTTGGACTACTTCCCATGGCAAATAAAATGGATTTTACACAGTCTTTATTAGCAAGGTATTTATCACCCATGTAACTTTGCCAATTTTCAAGAGTTTGATGGGGGAGAAAAGGCAGCCCCCCCTCAAAAAACTGCAAACACAGAGGCAATCTGAAAAATGTGCAAATATTTTCAAAACCCAACAACTTCTATAGAAAACCACTTAAATGGACAAGGATTCAACCTGTTATGTTACTGTTGTCTTACTAAGAAAAATGCCAAAATATATGCTTCTGTCCCCATGGAATATTTCTACAAAAATGTGTTGGACAAGTTACTATTTTAGTAAAGTTTCTTGTACATTTTATTGCCATTTTGGGACTTGCCTGCTTTGCTGCCATTTATATGTTCTAATGCCAGGTTCTTCCCTGAATCTGTGAAGTTACTATTAAATGAAGAATAATATTTCAAAAAAAATTCTAGTTTCTAGTTTCTAAAGGGTGAATAATATTGCCAAGCAGAAACATTTGTTTGCTTGCTTGCTTCCTTATTCTTTCTGTGTTCTAAAAGGGATACAAAGTGGCTTACAGTATTAAAAAGAAGCAATGCTGAATGTCAAAAACAGTAATTCCAATATTAAAAATATTAAATGCTAGAACTAAAACTAGAAGATCTAAACAGTACTAAAAAAACACACTAAAAACAACAAAAGTCATCAGTCCCTTTTAAAAACACTTCTCTTAGACAGGTCTTTATCTGCTTGTGGAAGAACAGCCTAGCCTCCAGTGGGAAAAATTCCAGAGTTTGGGAACAGCAAAAGAAATGACAGTCTCTGGTGTCCCCACCAACCACATGTGTGACAATAGTTGGGAACATGAGAAAGGCTTCTCCTGTTGATCTTAAAAAGCAGGCACATAAAAGGTTGAATGAGTTGTCGCCTGTGCATGCACATGCCATCTGAGATGGCCATTTCCACATGCATCAACAAAAAGACAAGATTAAATAATGTACGATAAATGTTGCATCCAGATCATAGATGCACAGTGCTGTAAAAGTGTTTGATACAAAAATATGTTCTACACAGATTTACAATACAAAAGCATTAAATTATTATGATGTTACCATTTATGCATATGACACTTGGACAGCCACTGGTACAAGACAGCAAGTCAGCTAACAAGGGAATGCCATTTTTCTAGCAGACCAGAGCACCATGTAACTAATATTTCTTCCATGAACTGAACTAAGCATCTAATAATCAAGGCAGGCCTTCTGAATGCCCAGTTCCCATCCTTTAGTCATCCCTTCTCATCTTTTTATAACTATGGCCACAGCCAGAATCACAATATGAAAGACATATAGGCTGAGTCAGGACTACGCAAGTAACACAGCGAACATTATAATATGGTGTCAAGGAATTGTTTCAGGTCTGTAGACCCTTCAAATGTGCCAGGGCCCCACAAAGAGCCATACAGCTCCTGTTGAGAATGACTAATTCAAGTTAAATGCCAAGAATTATTTGCACTCCAGTGTGTTCCAGCAGTCTCTGGATATGCCTTCTGAGATACCTAGCATGATTGGTGAGGTACTAGGGTTGTGGATTATGATTCTCCACATACAGAAATCTTCAAGAGCAGAGGAAGGCCATTAAGTTCTTGCCCTTGGGAGAAGTTTTTCCACATACTGGACTTGTGAAGAGCTTGCTCAGATAGACAAATTGGGAACTGGGACATAACAGATACAATCAATAGTGCTGTACCGCACTATTAATATATTGCATATATTTTGTACAATTTACAGTGTACTACATTCACAGTGTAATTGACCCTCATGTTGAAGTTGATTTCGAGAAACAGACTGGCATATCTATACTGTGGCATTCAATAGTAATCTGATTCCCATTGCCCACCAGTCATTTCAGCAGAAAAATAACAGTGCTAAATGTGTAAACAGATAACAGGATTTCTGCTTAATCACATTAGGTTTTTCAGGCATTAGCTGACATAGCGTCATACAAAAATATATCTAAGGTGTTACTTTATTTTTCTACTCAGTCCCTATATAGTACTATTTATTTTAAGAACAGTGCCATTAATGATTGCTGTTTTCAAATGCAAGAATAGGAAAGGGCTATCCATTAGCCACATTCTTTCAGTGAACTCATCATGCTTTTTAAAAATCTGTGGGGGGGGGTTGTGCTGCATTAAATAAATTAAAATTAAAATTAAAATCAATGAAGAAAGAAGAGATCATTTAAATCTTCTTCTTTATGGATTTGTAATCAGGGCCTGAACAAATGTGGTGACTGGTCATAAGTTAATTTAAATTGGAAAACCACTGGAGTAAGGTAATGCACAGTATATCAAGCCCCACATATCAGTTTAGAATGTCTATTTACAATGACCCTGGAAAATTATTCCTTATATCATCTGAGCAAAGGGAAAACATAATCTGGAACAAATGCTTTGAAAGCAATTTTTTTGTGGATATTTTAAAGAAGCTATATCTGTATTGTGTTAGGGTTTTTTGTGTGTGTTTGTTTTTGCTTCCACAAATGTCATCCTCTCAAACAGTGAAATCTCTAAGACTACCAGTTTTATATTGGATAAACGTCTGTTGACTGCAAGTGGGCAATCCACAAAAGCTCAGAATAAATAAGGGGACCATACATACCTGGGACATCTGGTTGTCCCCAGAATGTCCCCAGGCTCAGGACAGCAGAGAAAGACACTACTGGGTCACAGCAACACAGAAGCTCCAGGTGGTCTCTGAGGATGCCGAGAGACCTGCCACTATGGTGTCCTTCCTGCTGGATGCCTACTGGATGGCTAAGTGGAAGGGGTGGAAGGGGGCAGTACTAAGACAGGCACATTGTGGGATGGCAGACTTCACTCCAGTCTACCTGCCCAGAATATAAGAAGCAGTGTCTGCCTTTCCAAGCATTCTTTCCCTTCCTGGTATTCCCTTCTTCCATTTCAGGGGTCCTCTAAAGCCCAGGGACCGGATCAGGCCCACTGGCAAGTGCAGACCCCCCCCCCGCTCAGTGGTGGAGGCTGGGTGTGGGTCCACTGCAAACACCTTTGCACTGCCCAGGCTGCCTCTTCATACTTGTGGAGCTTGTGGGTGGTTGCTCCAGAGAAGTGTGGCCTCCTCTGCTGCTTCCACCACTGCCAATCTTGCTTACGGGCAGATGGTCAGGGGCTAAGTGACCTCCTCTGCTGCTGCCACTGCCACCAGGCAAGTGGGTGATCAGGAGCTCCCTGGCCACATGGCTTCCTCTGCCACCACCACCAGGAAACTTCGACAGCTCAGGATCAGAGATGCTCAATGTAGGAGTACTCCCAGAAGAGGAGGAGGAGGAGAGGACAGACTGGTGAGAGCTGTATGGAGGGCTCCGTCCTGCTGCTGCCTGGCAGCAATGGCAAAAGCAAGATGGGGGTGTGGGACAGCCTGGAGTAGATGGGGTGGGGGGGGGGAGAGAGAGAGAGGAGAGGAGGTAGCCCGATGAGAGCCGCATGGAGGGCTGAGTCCTGCTGCTGCCTGGAAGCAATGGCAATGGAAAGATGGGGGCATGGGACAGGCTGGAGCAGACTGGGTGGGGGGAGGAGAGACAGACAACGAGGAAGAGGAGGAGGAAGAAGCCATGCAAAAAGCCCATGGGGCTCTGACAGGCACTGCCTGCCTGCCTGCCATCGCCTTCCTCTCCCTCCCTCTCCACCCCATCTTCTACTCAGGTGAGCTCCAGGCCTGCGCAGCCTCCACTGTCACTGCTGATGTTGGAGGCAGGCGGGCGGGCAGGCATTCCCTAGCTGTGCAGCCTCCTCCTCCTCCTTTGCACCCAAATTTGCAGGCCTGCCACCGGGCCCAGGCCCTTGCACCATTGTTCACTATCTGGCGAATCAGCAGATACGGGAGTCATAATGTATAGTCCAACCCCCAACAGTGTCTGAGGGATAGCGAACTGGCCCCCTCTTTAAAAAATTTGAGGACACCTGCTCCATTTGTTCCAGGCATACACATGTTCAATTTTACAATGCAGGAATAAAGACCTATTTGTTTGCGCCTTTAATATCATAGTTTGTGATGCTATAATCTTTGGGGATTATAATGAATATGGAAGCATGATTTGCTTTGGGTTGTATTTTTACAACTTTTTGACATCACAGCTTTCAGGAACAGAGAGTCAGAGACACTGAGCGGATCCTGTGAAAGAAACTGCACACAAGGGTTTGCTCTCCCATGGACTTGAGGGAATCCCTTACTAAGTCATGATCAGATCTAGCTCAGGGGCCACATGTCCAACCTAGCCCTCAGATGGCAAACAGACACAAGGTGGTGTATTGCCTTAAGATCTTCACAGGACAGACACTCACAATGGAACCACAATGAACTTCTAGGATATGGCGTGTAGGCATTGGGCTGCCACTCGAATATCCAAATGCTCTGAATCCATTCCCAAAAATCTGTGGGGGTAGTGCTCCTGTAACCAATAAAGTTGTTGTCGATCTTTCCCAAAAAAAGAGTACAGTTCAATGTATTTGTGAAACTATGGTCGGTTCATTTCGCTTCATTTTGGAGACTTTTTCCTGACGCCACAGACATACTCAGTACAGATGTACCAATATTGACTGGTGCCACAAAACTCTTTGCTGTTTTTACTCCAACATAGGAAACTCTTTGCTGTTTTTTATTCCATACATGCTACCCCCCCCCCGCAACCATGGAATGTACTACACAATTCAAAATGAAAATCCACACGTCTAAGCATAAATAAATATGCTGATTACTGGCTGAGTTTAATGAACAACACATACCACACTCACAAAAGATACGAGGCTGAGGAACATTTCACCTGTCATCCACTTTGACATGAAAGGTAAGTCATATTACAGAGTAGCCATTCCAAAATTTAATCACAGCCACACAGCACTGCCCAAGTCAAACTATCTTATAAATTATATTCCGGATCATCTCATAATGCAATTAGGCCCAGAATACAAGTCTTGTAGGACTGCTGCCAGCATCTCTTCCTTCATCCCAAACTGCTATTCACCTCAGAGGGAGAATTTAAAGCTATCACAAGAGCACTTGTCACCCTCTAAGACAGGCATGGCCAAACTTCGGCCCTCCTGATGTTTTGGACCACAACGCACAGAATTCCGAGCCTGTATTTCCAGTGGCAAAGGGCTGTGGGAGTTGTGGTCCAAAACATCTGGAGGGCTGAAGTTTGAACATGACTGCTCTAAAATGAACACCATAAAATACCAAGGAATATGTAATGTGTCATGTAAGCTGACAGCACTGTTGTCTGGCGGCTACATGCTGTTATGAGTCTATACTTCTACCAGGGTTACCAAGGGGGAAATGGTCAAAGCTGAGACACCGCACTAAGATACATCAACTCTCTTCAGGAAACTCCAGAAGGCTAGCTACTGGACAACAGCAAAGCCCTGACAGAGGATATTTAAACAGCAGTAGTGACACTAGAAGTAATTCTTGTTAGTGCTGTATATATACAGTACTTTGAAAACCCTATGGTGATATGACTCCCAGCTCTGAAGGCACTTGATCAATTACTAAGGAAAAGCAAATAATACTGCTGTTAGTAAGAAACCAACCGGATTCAAGTCAAAACAATGTGTAGTTGTAAACATATATAGAAGACACAGAATAGGAACACAGAATGTGAGAAGTATGAATTGAGGTTAAAATCAAAATGGTAAAACAAGAAATGGATCTTCAAATATTTCAGTGCTTGATATGTGGACATTTAAATAGACGGGAACAATATGTTTTGAATCAGACAGTAACAAAGGTTTTCAGTTCAGGAGTTACCAACTAAAATATTGTGGTTCTAACAGTGAGATGAGATGTAGCACAAGCACTTATGGACTATAATATAAAGTCTGACTAAATAATATCATCTTGGATATACACCTGAGAGAACCAATCACCACTAACTACAGATGCTGAAGAAGAAAAATCAGAAAGGCTGTAATAGATAGAAGGAAATTGATTACACATTAAAAAAATATCAAGGACAAAAGCAGGATATAAAGTAGAATGAAACACCATAGAATATAGTTTGAGTAAAAAATGAAGCAAGAGAACAACTTGTAGGATGTTGTGATGTTAATAACCTGGTGGTTTTTATTCATATATGCTTCAAGCAGCTGAACAGGATAGCTATATATCCAGAAATTAACAAAAGGTCAATGCGGAAACTTTGTAGTCATAAGATAGAGAATAACTATCCTTACTGCAAAAAGAGAAACCAAGAGTGATACAGGTCATGAATTATTTGAAAAAAAATTAGAACAAACCTAAAGAAGAATACAAAAATTACAATGTCAAAATATAATTTAAACAAGTCTGGATAATATAAAGTCTGTATAGATCTGCATTGCTGAATTCAACAGGAGTAAGAATTGTGTACTGAACCTAGAGAAATTATCCAGGAAGAAGGCAAAAGAACTATTCTAGTCATCAAAAGAAAATAAAAGCCTCAATGAATGAACGACAAAGCTCTCCAAACTGATTGTGACAAATGAGAGGCAAAAGTAAAATGTGACAAAAATAGGATCAGAATCCTAAAAGCAGTATTTCAAAAATCCACTCAAACAGAAAAAAAGAAGTACTACAGTATTCAGAGCAAGGAAACAGAAGACCACGACTTAAAGGAAAAGCAATAGCTCTCTTTTAAGTGATGCAAAAACTCTTCACCCAAAAGAGAAAATTGCAGTTTAAAATGAAACTGTAGACCAGGAAACAGCATAGGAGAAAGGTATAAAAACATGTACACGCATACAGAGAGAGAGAGAGAGAGAGAGAGAGAGAGAGAGAGCATCATAACTACCATAAAATGTGAGCACCTGAAAACAGAGACCCAGGTCACATGACAAAAATGTTTTGTCATTCTCTCAATACGTTCCATACCTCTATTCTGTTTTAATTGCAGTAATACGATATATATACCAGTATGAACATCCCAAGCATTTTTACCGGCAGTGGTCTTTTCCTCCTATTTGAATCAATATGACTGACTACACAATGTTGCTGATTTATTTTTTCTATCTTCAACAGCCCATTTAAAGGCCAACCAAAGCAAAGTGTTTCGCTTGTATACTGCTCCACAACACTTAAAGCACTCTCTGGGCAGTTTACACTTCAATTGTGCAGGCTACACACTCTCGTCCCATCCATCCTACCCCCAGTGAGCTGGGTACTCATCTTATTGACCTCGAAAGGATGGAAGGCTGAGTCAACCATGAGCCTGCTACCTGGGATTGAACCCCAGGTCGTGAGCACAGTTTTAGCTGCAGTACAGGCATTAAACCACTGTGCCACAAGGCTCTTCTAATTTATGCCCTCAATAATTAATCATTTTATCAATACAGTATACTGATATAATATTGAGGGGTTTTCAATTGAGAAGTATTTTCTGTTTGCAGGGCAAAATAATTAAAAAGGCACTCTCTCTGCAGAAAAGGTGGCAGGCTCCACCAACATATACAATCACCTAGGCGGTTAGGAAGAGGCAACTGTAAAAAAAATTCTTTCTATGCAGCCAACAATGACAATCACTGTTAGCTCAAAGTACCATTAATATGCACAATACTTTTAGCAACGTATCCATGGGTTGTCCAGAACAAGGGGGGGGATAGTATATGGACCCTAGTAATCACAGCAACCTTACAGCCTTCACCTCAGAAAAGAAGCAATTCAGGTCATGCACACAGGGAAAAACTGGTAAGGAATGCACCAGTACAACAGAAGTATAAAATAACACAATACTTTGGGGGACTGCAAAATGAACTGCAGCTATACCGCTGTCAGGGAAAATATTTTGATTTTGACTGTGCGTTGTGTGACCAGAAAAAAATAATAATGATATAACTGGTAGATAACTAGAGAACAATTCCCTCGTGTGATGAGGGGGCCAAAGATTCATAAATGCATCTTTTAAGAGCCAAAGATTCATACACACATCTCTTAAAACCTCATATAGGCAGTTGTTTTTATATACAAGTATTATTCTGGTGTGCAGTGTAAGTTATTTGATATGTCTTACACTACCATATATGCTTGTTCTTTGATTCAGGGGAAAATATACCCTTCTCCCTAAAATTCTGTGAAACCTGTTAGATGTGGTACAGCCTGTTTTGTTTCAAATTTAAACAAAATGTCTTGATGGAACACTTTTGACTCAAAGTGCCATTACTGTGTTACATGTATATCTGTATTTTGTATGTACGTCTTTCCATAATATTTTGATGTATAAAGGATTATTATTAGAAAAGTCATCTTGTAGTTTGGTTTGATTTAATTGAGGAGTCCAAAAATAGGTGAACCAGAAAGGCATACACACATGTAAGTTTTCGAAAATGGGCAGAGGCCACTCTTACATTTTTGTTGCCCGAATGTTGTTTTAGGACAGACCTGCACAATGTGGTGACCGTGGGTGACCACTAGCCCATGGGGCCTTTAGAAGTAGCCCACCAGGCCCCCAACAGCATCCTGATCCGCCACCAGCAGTGGCATGTTAAAAAAATATTTTTGGCCCACCCGCCCGCCTGGATGTTTGGTCTGGATTTGTTCCCTTACCTTACCTTCCGCTGCTGCACCCCACCCCCTCACTCGGCTCCTCCATAGGAGTCTCCACTTTCCTAATTCAGAGCACTGGAGAAGTGAGGAGCCGTGGCCAAGACCAGCACCGCTTCCTTGAGCTGCTGGACGGGTGGCGCACAGGCACGCTTCTGTAAGTAGACTGCAGGGACGTTTGGCAGTTTAAAGTCAGACCGCGGGCTGTTCAGAGTTGGACAGCCCTGTTTTAAGAGGTAATGGAGGACGAAAGCTCCTGCAGATTTCACCTAGAGGGGCTACAGACTCACTGTCAGTTCCAAAAAAAACCAAAAAACTTCACATTTCCAGTTTTATTCAATATAAATTTCAACCCACTGAACATCCTAAAACAATGTGTGGATAGTTTAAGATCAGTCTATCCCCACTTGCTTTTAAGATCTGGCCTAATAAAGGGATATTATTGTCCAAAGCTTAGTATCTTTGAACCTTTGCGCACTTTTTAGGTCTCACTAATTGGCCTGTAAAAAGTATCATCCCAATATGAAGTTTTTGCCAAAACAGCTACTTCTGTTTATGTTTACTAATGACACAATTATGCACAAAAAGACTCCTTTCATGTCGCTATTCCCCCTTTGTCTTGCTTTATTGCCCATTTGTCATTAAATGGATATTTGTGCTTTGCAAATAATGCCACAGAAAATATTTTGGGGATGTTTTAAATTATTTATTTAAAAGCCAAACCAATATATTTTGACTCTAGGAGCAGCCTAACTCCCTTGTTAACTTTCTTAGTACTCTACTTACATTTATCCAATAGAGTAGCCTCAACAGCTTTAGAACTAAGGTTTTAGAGCTAGAACTAAGGGTGATCAAAAGACCTCCTAAGCTTCATAGACTATTCTCAACCTGTAGGAAGAGAACTCCTCTTTCAAGCTCAGTAAGAAATGAAAAGTTTCCCTTTCTCTGTTTCCCTTTTATTATATGTTCCAGTCCCTCTTCTGGTAGACTTCATTCAAGTTTCAGTGTGGTATGCTAATGGTACTCCAGAGTAAGCACAGTAGCCAAGAGGAAGCAACTGTGGCATCAGTAACAGGGAAGAGGGTATCCATTTCAACCTAGGTAAAATGAGCCTTATTAAAGTATCTAACCAGGGGTTGACTACTTGAGAGAGTTCTAGTCCCACCTTTGTTTGTCCCTATCTCATTGTAATTATTTGGGCGTTTATACACGACCCCTAAGCTGCGCTGCAAATGGCTCCCAGCTCCGGAGCTTAGAAATGTTTCCCCACCAGCTCCGGAGTTTAGAGAAAATTAAGTGCGACCACGCCCCCATAAGCGCGACCCAGCGCACCTTTCATGTACTTGCTCTCAGCAGATGAAAATTCCTTGATGCGGATAAGAGTGCCGGGCTCTCCTTGCTTGTCTGTTGTTTTTTTGCCTCCCGCCCCTTTAAGAGCCCCTTGAGAAGGAACCAGGAAGTAACGGGGCTCATGGCAACTTCGACTGGCACCGGCAGGTTAGTAAAGGCTTCTTTTGTCCTTTTTTTCCCTCCCTCCCCTCACGCCGACAGGAGCAGGAAGTGCTGAGGGGTGGGGACGCAGGAACAGAAACGAACCCCAAAGATCTCTGGTCCGAATTTAAGGGACCAGCGGATCTTAGGGGTCGTGTGAAAAGGCCCTTTGAGAAGTGGGCACAGACTGTGGAGACTTCTCCACAGGAGCTATCCAGGAATTAACGGCATTGTAAGGCCACCAAGAATCAGAATCCCAATATTTCACGGTTCCCAGTCACATGGAAATAATGCACATATAGCAAATGGCTTCCTTTTTAGACACTCTCTTTCCCCTGGGGGAAAACCCCTTTTCACTTTCACAAGGGGATTTCCTCTACATACAGGCCTCAGCAATCAGACTTGCAATTGTGGCATGTATATGTCTTCAAATGATCAACCACAAAACAGATCACTGATTACAAGATACGCAGAAAAGAAAAAAGTGTTTGACAAAGTATCTCTTCAAACATGATAAATGTATAATCAAATCAGAACTAGATTTAGAGCTATCCTTATTAAATATATGGCTATGGCTAAGTGTCAAAAGTTTTAGAACCTAGGAAAATCAGGAGCTCATACAGGCAATAGAAAAACTAAGTATTATTTGGACATACTACCTCATGAATTAATCCTCCTATGAAATTTGTGAATTGAGATAACAGAAAAGATGTAACTACATCCATGATTTGAGAATGAGGTTTGATCAAATTCTCTTGAGCCTATGCAGGCTAATTACTGTGTTGAAATTTATTAAAAGTCAGAGCTAATTAATTTTCCACACACTTCTCTAATGTTTTGAATCACGACATTAAAGGACATATTTTTCAAAAGCAGCTTCCCAAATGCAAGATTTTAAGCTGTTTCGCTTGTGAAAGAACTGCTGGTGCACAATTTAAATAAATAACTATACGTTGCAGAACATATATTTCATTTCTCCCAGGACAATCATTACTATGTAATAAAAAACACAATTTATAAGGCCTCAGCACCTCCTGCAATATACCTTATTAAAGTCATTTTAAAGTACATAAAACATACATTCCAAAGGAGGCAACAGGAAGGACAGAAATATATTAGCACTAGGAATAAACTGAAATGTCTTTGGAGTAAATCAGTACAAATTTAAAAAGAAATGGATGGCACATAAGAATTTTTCTTTTTCTTTTTCTTTTTTTTTCTTTTTGATTAATGTAGTTCAAATCCAGATCCACTATAAAGAAAACTTTTAAACTTCATTCCATATAACGAGAAGCAACTGACAAATCAGCAAGTGAATACATACATAAGCAAAAGTATAGAGAGTGTGGTCCGAAGCTATTGAAAATTTGTACTATCGTCTTGTACTATCGCAGCTGAAGCCAAGAACCAGATTAGATGCTACACTTCTGAATAAAGAAACAAAAGTTCCACTAAAATCCAATTTGAGAAAAAATTAGTTAAAAAAAATAAGCCACCATATGTTGAATTCAATTATTCTAAATCTGCGTAAATTTTTACTCTTGACCTTTTTCTTATCTCTGTATGTATACCTATATCAACCAGTTTAGTCCATCAAATCCTCACTCAGCATAGGAATTCTCCAGATGGACCAAACTAAAAGAAAAGAGTTTCCTTTTAACCATTCATGACAGTTAGAGCTGTTTGGCAATGGAATATGCTGCCATGGAGGGTGGTGGAGTCTCCTTCTTTGGAGGATTTTAAGCAGAGGCTGGATGGCCATCTGTCGGGAGTACTTTGATGGGGGTTCCTGAATGGCAGGGGGTTGGATTGGGTGGCCCTTGAGGTCTCTTCCAACTCTATCATTCTATAATTCTATATCTTTGGACCATAAGTAGGGATGGTACTGTTTCAGATGCAACAAGCAGGGGATGGTAAGGCAGTGGAGCTCAAAAAGACCAAGTAAGTCCGACTCACAACTATAATAGATCCATTTGAATTGACAGAATTTGCAGAGGGCCCGACTCACTAAATCCATATGGATTCAATGGGCCTACTCTAATGTGACTTACTATACTACACAAAAGGATTTCAGTTACTGCCAGATCAATGAATAAAAACAACTGTTTGATCCAGGATTCGATTATGAATAACCAAGCTGATGGTGGACATGCAATTATCTATTGTAAATTCACACACACACACACATCCATTGTGACTGAGCAATTTCTAAGATTTGCATTGGCATACTTGCTTGCAAGTTGGCAGGAGAGGATTGGCATTCTTTTGGTGTTTCAGTTAATATCTGGCTCCACACATGTTGTTGGGCTTACTCTAGCTCTGTTTTTTTCTTGGCCTAGTTAAAATGTAAATCGAGTGTCAAAAGAACCTCATTGTCATGGACCTAAGGGTATTTAATGGGATTCTTAAACTATGTAGGACAGAAGGGCCTACAAAAATGGTCTGATCCCACAGGCAAATTGATTCAAAATGTTTACTAAATTATTTGGGGCATCTGTATAATAGGCTACTGACAAGATCATTCCTAAGCATCCCTGCAGGGATACATACACCAAAAGAGCTCCTTGGTCTTCTCAGGAGCTCCAAAGCACAAATGTACTTTTGTAGCCAATAAGAATAACACTGGAGAAAGATGCAAACACATTCGATCAAAACCATTATGGTGCCTACTCTGCAGTCCTGAAGGCAATGAAGTTTATTTTTCTCCTTCCACTGTGGTAGCAAAAATCATCATCAAAGGCACTAGAGCTATTTCAGGAAGTTAAGGGGCTATTACCTTCTAAACCCCATAGCGCAGACAAAAAGCCCTTAAGAGCTTGTAGTTATGAATCTGCAAATAACTCAAATCCATCTCAAATTGGACACCACATTAAAGGCTGATTACAGGTAAGTAACTGAGAGATTCTCTTGTCCCAGTTCACTTGATGAGTTGTGGTTGGTTGAGAAGTTGCTTGGAGAAGAAAGACCAGCCACTGGTTACTTTTACCTGTGTTCATCCTGGCTGGTAAAACAGCTGCCAAGATAGTGCTATTTAAGTGTGCAAATATTTCTTTGGAAACTGGTTGTATTTCAGTCCTGCTAAGGAGTAAGATACAAGACCTCTGCTGAAGAAAACATAAGTGGATCCAATCCACTGCCGAACAGCTCTAACTGTCATGAAATTCCTCTTAATGTTTAATTTGAATCCTCTTTTCCTGTAGTTTGAAACAGTTGCCCCATGTCCTAGTCTCTGAAGCAATGGAAAACAAACCAGTACCCTCTTCAATATGACATCCTTTCAAATATTTAAACATAGCTATCAGATTCCCCTCTCAACCTTCTTTTTGTCGGGCTGAACATTCCCCGCTCCCTAAGCCGTTCCTCGTAAGACATTTCTTCCAGAACTTCAACCATCTTGGTCACCCTCCTCTGGACCCTTTCAAAGTTGTCAACATTGTTTTTAAATTGAGGTGCAGAACTGGACACAATACTCCAGATGGGGTCTGACCAAAGCAGAATAGAGTGGTACTATCAATTCCCTTGATCTAGACACAATACTTCTGCTGATGCAACCAAGAATCACATTGGCCTTCTTGGTGGCTGTGTCACACTGCTGATTCATATTCAATTTGTGGTCTACCAAAACTTCCAGATCCCTTTCACAGGTACTATTTTCCAGCCAGGTGTCTCCCATCCTATATCTGTGCAATTCATTCTTTTTACCTAGATGCAGCACCCTACACTTCCCTCTGTTGAACCCCATTCCATTAGCCCTGGCCCAGCATTCTAATCTGTCAAGGTTGTTTTGGACTTCCATCCTATCCTCCAGAGAATTAGCAACCCCTCCCAATTTGGTATCATCTCCCAATTTGGTCAGCCTACTCTCTATTCCATCCTCCAAATCGTTAATAAAGATATTGAATAGCATCAGACCCAGAACAGAACCCTGGAGCACCCCACTGGTCATGTCTTTCCAAGCTGAAGAGAAGCAATTTATGATGATTCTTTGCATGAGATCAGTCAACCAATTACAAATCCATCGAATAGTAGCGCTATCCATCCCACATTCTACTAACTTCTTTGCAAGTATACCATGGGGAACCTTATTGAAGGCCTTACTGAAATCCAGATAAGCAACATCCACAGAGTTCCCCTCATCCACCTGGCCTGTAATTCTATCAATGAAAAACTGTGTTGACTTCTCATGATGACAGCACTGCTAGTTAAATAATTACAGACTCTCTGCTTAATAATCTGTTCTAAGCTCTTTCCAGGAATTGAAGTCAAACTGATTGGGCGGTAACTATTTGGGTCCTCTTTGTCCCACTTAAGATAGTGACAACATCTAGTAAGAAGACTGTGCTGGATAATGTGGGTTCAGTATCTTGTACTGAAACAGAATATTTTCAATTAAACAATTAAATTACTCTGGCAATGACTAAATCAGAAAAAACCTAGTGGCGCTAACACTGAGTGAAGATGTAAGCATAAATAGTTAGGAGACTATAATGTGGTCTGATCAGGGTGGATAAAAATCAATGGTTTTTAAGAATCAAACTGACATAAATCACAGTTTAAAATCTATAAACTGATATTTTTATTAAAATTATCAAAAACCTGATTTTTTAAAATTTAAATAGTGATTTAAAACAATATGATTTATATCACCTTGGGGTCTGACTAAATAATGTCCTTCAGATTTCTTGGAAAAGTTGGAGAATTTTGCGTAGGAGCAAGAAGAAAAGCAGAATAACAGCTCATAGAATTAAGTGTCAACAAACTTTACTGCAAATACATGTTTTAGGCAGCTAAACAGACAATGGTATAGACCAGTAATATATACTGTACTATGAATGAAATCACTTTCATTTTTATGTTAAAACAAGTTATTTTAACTCAACCACAAGCAATTAGTATTCATATATTACAATTACACATTGGTTAAAAAAAGACTATGTACCTACATATGTGTGCCTACCTGTAACTGTAATATATGAACACTGATTGTCATTAAGACAAAATATTGTTGAATATAGAAACGAATATGTTTTCGTTCACAGTATTTGTTACTAGTCTATACAGTATCTCCATGAGTCTCTCTTCTTTCTACCCAAGACAGACAATGGTACACATCAACATCACCAGATGGCCAATTACATAATTGGGAATTATTGGTGAAGAAGTGGTGTTCTCTCTCAAAATATAACCAAGAGCAGATTGTAGTACTGATATGAACTGTTGTATTAGAAGTTAAAATGAAGCTGAAGGACAGATGAAAAATTATAGTGACAAAATACTATTTAAATAACACTGCTGTTGAATTTAAAGTTCATATAAAGAACGATTGATGTTACTACGCTGAATTGACCATAAACCAAAAACTGATTGTGAAGCAAAAATAACTGAATTGAGCGTATCACACTTAGGGCACCTCACAAGAAGACCCACTAAAAGAGACAATAATGCCAAGAGAAGTTACAGGTAGCAGGAAAAGTTAAGGACCAAATAAGAGATGATTGGACTGAATAAAGGAAGCCACAGCCTTGCATCTGCAAGAACTGAACAGGACTATCTGACAGTAGAACTTCTGGAGGTCATAAGAATACCACAAATTAGAAGCAACTTGACGTCACATAACAAGGCTCTATATTCTTCCCTATGCTTTTTAATGAAACTGGTGGTAGAGACCCTCTGGAATTTTCATACTGCTTCTCATTGCTAAGCTACAAACACTGAGCTCTCTCTTGTTCTTTTTCCTAAAGATGTTGGAGAAATCATGAGGTTTCAGCATGCAGTAAGAGACTGAATGTCGCTAAACACATCAAGGCACAATCCACACAAAACAGAACTTCCATTAATCAAGAGAAAGAGCCTCCAGGAAATGGGGTTTAAACCAGATCAGGATGGGGTTTTACTCTCCCTGAAGGACCCGATTAGACCAGCGATTGCTCCAGAAAAGCCAGGCGACTGCTGTGCCCAAGAGTGCTTTTACCCAGCTTTGGCTGGTGTGCCAGCTGTGCTCTTTTCTAAGGAAAGTGATTTTTGGCTACAATGATCCATGCCTTGATTACCTCTTATGTGGCGCTACCTTTGAAAAATATGTGGAAGCTTCAGTTAATGCAAACACTGCTGTTCAGGTTATTTTTGATACATGCTTCAGAAACTATGTAACACCATTGATGGAGTAATTCCAAGCTATAGTCAATATGCAGCTTTTGATAAATAAAGCCCTAAATGGCTTCAGGTCATCTAGAAAAGAGCCTTCTCCCATAAATACTTGCTATGAGTTGAAGATCCTCATTTCATGTCCCATTACCCTGAGAGATTGTGTCCCATCACTCTAAGATATTATGTTGATAGCTATATAAAACAGGACTTTCTCTGTAGTGGCACCTCAGCTCTCTTTGTTCCATCTCTGTTGAGCTTCTGACAGGCAGTTGAAACTGTATTGTTATAAATGGCCTTTGGTTTCTAACATTATGTTTTGGTTTTGTTTGGTTTTGGTTTTATTTTGTCTTTAATTGGATTTCAGTAGAAGACAAAATGAACTGATGAATGGACAGCTTTCAAAGAACCTTTTAAATCTGTTTCTGGAATGTTTTTATTCTTCTTTCAAATGATTTTAATTTATTGAAAATCTTATGGGGGAGCATTCCTAAGCAAAAAGGCAGGGATCAAAGACTTTAAATAAGTGCTAAGTATTTACAGATGGAGATAGGCTTTCTTGACCATTGTTAACTGTTTACACACAATCTCTATATACTGTATTAAATCTGTTTCAGTTGCACCTTTGTAGACATAACTGAACATTTTAAACACACATCTCTTTTTTAAAATATGGATTAGAATACATAGTGTATCACTAAGATCTCATTGTTCTTGGTTCCATTTTGTCTTGCATTTTTCAATCAGGTACTTTAATATTGTCAAATACCCTATGAATTCTGTAATACTGAAAAAAGAACATAACTGGCTTCAAAATTGGAATAACAGCACACTTGAGATTTTTATTACATTTGTGTCTCCATAAAATTGAAAGAACTACATAAATGTGAAAGCACCTGAAGGGCAAAATCAAACTGCTGCCTTTATTAGATGCAAGTCTAATGTCTTTCAGATAAAATATTTGTAGGTGCCATAGTCAATCAAGTTTTCAATGGATTCCAAAGATGAAAGCATTCATGCATAAAAGGCAATGTGATAATTATGATAGGCAGACAAGATAATGGAAAAAAATCCTAGTCTTCCTTTAATTTTATGTATCAAGTACTAACTTGGCCTAGATAACCTGCAATGCTTCACCACGTTTACTGCATTATTTTAGCATTTTAATTACTGAGGCAAATTCAATTAATTCAGTAGGTATCTGGTAAGCAGGACCAACCCTCCTGCATCTTACAGCTTTTTTAGATGCTGCAAGTATGTGCAACATTTTTAATATAAATATGTAATTAAGCCTGAAATCCATTCACTCTGCAAGTATATTAACCTTTGCTGATTATGCAAATTGTAGCTGTGAGGCTGTCATGACATTTTCATCATTTTAGAACAGCTTATTTTAAAATTCCCATTGTAATCTTTATGGATGGTGACTACAGCATGGAAATCATATACACCTCATTCCCAAATTCTGTAACTAACAAAACAAAGAACAACAAAAAAGAACTGTTCCCAACAAAGAAAAATTAGACAAAGAAACAATGTGATCAGAATAATTTCAAGATGGTACGTTTTGTATAACTGTGTTTTGTTGGTTATATTCTAAGTTTTTAAATATTTGTGTATTTTTGCTTATTATGTTTTTCTGTAAAATTCATTAATAAAAAACTAAAAATAACAACTTCAATCTATTTAGTAGTATATTACAGACTGCTAGGACATCCTTTATTTTTTCATTTGGTACTCAAACCTAGGAGCATACAGTTCATAGAAAAGGGAAATCAAAGTTATACGTTATGCATACGATGTCTGTATTTTTATAAGTCTGGGGTGGGAAATGCAGAAGGGGCGGACAGATCCTCTTCTCCATTTGAACATATTTTTGAGCTACAGGAAGTGGAAGTGTGATTTTACATCACAAATAGTCCACTATGCATCTGAAGAGGAATCTCTGAATCCAAACTGTAATGATTTAGTGGCACAATTGTAGCATAAGTGTATCCTTGGAGATCTTAAAATTTAAATTTTCATTTCATTACTGCAGGACTGAAATACTGACAATTGCATTGCAGTAGCAGAAGCCATACCTTCAACTTGACTTTTAGGAAGCATAGAAATCATCTTAAAATATTTAAGATTATATACACACACACACACACACACACACAAACACACACACACACACACACACACACACACACACACACTCGAGTATAAGTCGAGGCCCCTAATTTAACCCCCCAAAACTTGGGAAACGTATTGACTCGAGTATAAGTCTAGGGTGGGAAATGCAGCAGGGGCGGACAGCTCTTCCTTTGTGAGCTAGGGGAGTGGTGTGTGATGTTTTTTAGCCACAGCCCAAAATGATGCAGAGGGGGTCTGAGAAATGCAATGTTTAAAATGACTTTTAGCCACATTGACTTGCCTCAGTGGCTAGTAGTATAACCCGAATATAGATAGATCAGATAGATGAAAGATAGATAGATAGATAGATAGATAGATAGATAGATAGATAGATAGATAGATAGATAGATAGATAGATAGATAGATAGATAGATAGATAGATAGATAGATAGATAGATATACTGCTACAGTGGTACCTTGTATAAGGGAATTAATTCGTTCCAAATGAAATTATATTAAGCAAATTTTCCTTTATACAAATTTCCCATAGGAATGCATTGAAAACAGAGTAATCCCTAATTGCGACCATTTTTATGTTGTACAGATTCGCCCCTATCTCCGGAATTGTTTATGTTGTACAGATTTTATGTTATACAAACTGTTTGTTATATGAGGGTCCACTGTACATATTCCAAATAATCAAGAGACTAAAATATTGGTGGGACAGAAAAGAGTGGAGAAGAGTAGCTTCTGAGGGATGGAAATAGTGAAGAAACAGACGATAATGTCCCCTCTTTCAAATCCAAACAATCCTGCATAAAAGTATAGAACAACACCCTCTCCAATACAATCCAAAGGTTCAGAGAGCCTATGGAACAAAATCTGGTAAGCATGAGGTGGAGGAAAGCTAAGGAAAATCTCATTGCTCAAGTGGGAAAACTACTTTCATACCATTGTTTTATGCTTGTATGTTTTATATAACTTTGAATTCTTGTCATTGTTTACTGTTTCTAATTTGTATTTTCTGTTGTAAACTGGTTGTTTTCAGGCTAAATGGCACGGTATAAAATCTAATAAATAAATAAATAAAATTGGGTTCTTCCCTAAAACTCCACTGTAAGAATTTCCAACTTCATTTTCAAAGGCAAGTGTAATTAATGAGTGCAAATGAAAGGGGTTTATAGTTAATTTTCAGACAGAAATTCTCTTTTAAAAGTTCCTAACCTTTTTATTAATTCTAAATTTAGACAATAGTGGAAAATTTCTGCAAAAATAAATGCATATGTTTTCAAAATTATGATATATTTACAGCTACACACTGTATAGGAAAAACAAGTAAACTATAACAATTTCTTTTCTGAAAATAAAGGAATGTTGAAATGAATGCCTTTGATCTATTATTATTTTTCTTATTGTTTTGAACAACTGTACCTTGAGCTAGTCGTTCAAGTCTCTTTCCGTGTTCTGGAGGGATAGCATACCTGGAATTTACATAAAGGAGAAAACACAGTTGAGTTTAGAGGCACCATTAATCAATAAGAAAAAATGTATAGAGAAGATAAAGTAAAGCACACAAAACATTTTAATGTATTTTAATGCCACATTTATTTTCAAAGCAAAATTTAAACTGGCTAGCAGTAGTGCTTTACTTTTTTCTAAAGAAGGGTAAAATGCTTCAAACATCAGTATAATCCATTCAGAAAAATAAAAGCACAACAGCTGCCATTGATGCAGTTATGACCTCAGCCTAGCAACAGCAAGAGATTAAATATAGTTAAAGAAACCCCAAGTAAAAAGCCACCTATGGAACAGCTTGATACAATGGCATAAATGTGAAGAAGTAACCAGGACAGATTCCTTAGGAACAGTGGCACAGCTGGGGGGAAAGGGGGAGGGACATCCGTTCTCAGGCATAGCATCTAGGGGTGCCAAATGGGGTGCAAAAAAAGGCTCCCCATCCAGGAGCCGCAGGAAGGCACATTGCGTGGTCGCGGGTAACCTGCCAAAGCCGGCACGGAGGACTCCCTGACCACAGCAGCTGCTGCCTTCTCCACGGTGCCTTAGCCCCTCGTTGTCCCTGGGGGGGGGTGCAAAAACTGACTCTGTCCCCGGGCACTGAAAACCCTAGCTACGCCTCTGCTTAGGATGGTGTTCCATAATTTCAGAAACACATGTGAAAAGACTTTATACCTGATTACCGTATCTCATCAGACAGATAATTCTGTTAGTGTTCATAAAAGGTCATAGGTGACTCAAGCACAGAATGCTAGCTCTACTAAGTCAGACCATTTGTCCATCAAGCTCAATCTTATGAACTCAATTTAAGGTGGTGATTAGTCATGGACACGGAATGACTAAATTACCTTTTCCGTTACCGTTCTTCGTTTCCGTTACGTAACGGAACGAAGAACGACAATTTGGATGGGTCAGGCTCGAACAGAACAGAATCAACAAAAATTTGTTTGGTGCTGTTCGTTTCCGTTAGTGGCGGTGTGCGATAAAATGGACTGGAGCTGTGGGGGAAACGGCGCAGGAAACCGCAGCTTTTTTTGGCAGAGCCCCAAGCACCGATCAGCTGTAGTGCGGGGGGCTTGGGGCTTGGCAAAAAATAGTTTTAAAAGCCCCTGCTTTCCCGGTGCCGATTGGGCACATTGGGGAAGGGAAGCTCCCCAGCATATTTTTAAACCTCCTTTGCATTTTAAAGAACAAGAAGATAATTTTCTCCGCCTCCCACTGCCACCTCCGGAACTCTGGGTCAAGCATGCCTAAATAAATTAAGCTATTTATTCCTAGCCAAGGTTTGGGTGCTCGCTTTCTTACATTCTCCTCCCCCCCCTTTGCCGTGTCATCGTAAAAAAGAAAAATATTAATGAGCGAGCTCAGTGAAGTACACTCCCTTGGCCTCACCTTTCCTCCGGATCTCCCAGGCTTGCCTCCTCCGCCTTCATGGTCATGCCCTCCGTGCTGTGTGTGTATGTGTGCACCGTGCATGTGTATGGAGAAGAGGGGAAGCTGGTGGGGATTCTGGGAACAATGCTGTGTGTGCTCCTTAAAGGGGCGGGCTGTCTTTCTGCATCTGTTTGGCACTGAGGGTGAGGGACCATGAGGCAGAGGAGGCAGCAACCCCAGGAGGAGATCCCGAATCAAGGTGGGGTAAAAGAGTGTGTATTTCACTGAGCTCGCTATGTTGCTATTTTGCTTTTTTGTGATGGTATGGTAAAGGACAGTGGGGGGGAGGGGGGAGAATTTAAGAAAGCGAGCACCTGTTCCGGAGTTTGGGAGTCGGGGACGGAGGCAGAAGACGGCGAGAATTATTCTTGTTCTTTTAAAAACAAAGGAGGTTTAAAAATAAGCCAGGGCACTTCCGCCCCAATGCACCCGGAAAGCACAAACTTTTAAAACTTTTTTTTTTTTTTTTTGCTGAATCCCAAGCCCACGCTACAGCTGATTGGTGCTTGGGGCTGTTCAAAAAAAAAAATGCTGCGGTTTCTATGCTTGCTTTTTTCCATAGGAATGCATTGCTTCAATGCATTCCTATGGGAAAATGACAATCGAACCAAAATGACAAACGGAAAGAAGTTTTTCTAGAAAAATCCATTTCAACGGAACCGAACTGAAATGAAAAGGGCCTGAACCAAAACAGAAACGAAACGCCATTTTTGCGTTTCGTGCCCATCTCTAGTGGCAATTCTTCTTAGCCCTACCCGATCGTGATATGTATCTGGTGTAATTGAATGAACATGCTCTAACCTGAGCTACAATTCTATTACAGAGATTATCTCTAAACTGAGGCATTATTTCCAATGGATTTTCACTTGCAAACTGAAAATTATGTTAACCGAAGTGTTTGTAAACCAAGATACCACTGTAGATGGTTAAATATATTTTAAATGTTATTTTTTGCTTTCCAAGTAGTATGTAGATGGTTAAATATATTTTAAATGTTATTTTTTGCTTTCCAAGTAATATAAAAACATGCTTACACAAATACTATACTAAAATAGAAACTTTGCAATGAATGTATACACAATTATCCTTTAAAGGCTGCATTACAGGCATTACCTAGAAAATTAAAACCAATTGTTTAAACCATTCAGTTCTCTTTTTAGACACATAGAAGACCTTTCATGCCACCAAAGACCAAAACTGAACAGACAGATGGAAAGGACAGTGCATTCAGCATCAGTATCTCTCTCCCCCACACCTCTGCCATCTATCTATCTATCTATCTATCTATCTATCTATCTATCTATCTATCTATCTATCTATCTATCTATCTATCTATCTATCTATCTATCTATCTAAGGTGTGTACAGTTATTTAGACAGGCTGTTTAACCTGCCCTGCTGTTTTTAATCTGGATCCTTTGTAATGTCAATGTTTTTAATTTTTAAAAAGTGTTTTGCTGATTTTTATGGTATTAGATTTAGAAAAGAATCATAGAATTACCATTTATATCATTTTATTAAGTAAATGATTCCATCTGTTTTTCTTTTAGTAACATTATAATCTGCCTTGAGCATTATCTTTTAACAAAAAAGTGGAGTATATATATGTAATAAATAAATAACAGCTTTTTCCACCAAACTGTGTATGTTTAAGAGAGAATATTAAAGGGGAGTGAGGGCAAATTTGTTATAAGGGGAAAGTACTGTATTTTTAAAACTTGCAGCTTAAAAATAGTTTATGTAAATTTTGTAAGTTGTGTAACATATGAGAAATCCTACTGTATTTCAGTTGTATTAATAACTGAAGTTAGGGAAGAAAAGACAAAATATGGCATGTCTTTCAAGGTATATGTGCCAACAAGAGCCATTAAAACAGAGCAACTATGGTGGGGAAAGGGTTAATCACTTCACCTATAAACCCTCATCAACTGGAGTCTGGGGAGTAACACTGGGTTCTTGGGCTGCTGTTCTTTTTCTCAGCACTTGCGGTAACACTCCATACAGCCACTGACAGGGTGGGTGACAAGGTATCAGTTTGCAGTCAATGCATAATGAGTACCAAAATACCACCAGTGAAAATGCCAGTCTT
This sequence comes from Phrynocephalus forsythii, assembly GCA_029282475.1. NCBI lineage: Eukaryota > Metazoa > Chordata > Lepidosauria > Squamata > Agamidae > Phrynocephalus > Phrynocephalus forsythii. The sequence continues at coordinate 36,293,843 of JAPFRF010000004.1, forward strand.
TTCTTGCATGATATTATTTGAACTGCTTTTGGCTTCCAATGTTAAGTACCTGCTGAGTGCTAAGCACATCAATAATAACGTTGACACCCAAGATGTGTTGCTATTAGAAAAGCTGGCAGCGGATGCACTTCAGGTTTACATTTTTTTTCTTTCCCCTATAATAGTAGTAATGCTCACTTACGTAAGCATGGCTTTATTCATTCATGAGTCCATAATTGGATAAACCATTACCAAACTTTCATGTTTTAAAAAAGACATGTGGCCTCTCAAATACTGTGACTGTTTCAAAAAAAAACTTAGTAAAAGAAAATAATCACATTATATTAAAACAGCTAAGATGCTTTTATGAATTCTAACAAAACTATACCCTGAAGTTGGTGAGGTAGTAAACTAAGTCAAAGGAGGTGCATATCATCTGGTATTTTAAATGCTTTAAGCACCAATTAACTCACAGACTTCTCAAAAGGTGTCTGGAAGTTGAGTCATGGCAACTGAACTTCTTTTTTTTTCTTTTTCTTGAGAGTTTGAAATGTTTCACTGCTCATCCAAACAGCTTCATCAAAAGGTGTTTTCATTTTTATACATTTCTAAAGGTGTCATTAAGACCTAACATGAGGATAGCCAGGAGGTAGCCAGTAGTTAAGACTTCATGAAGCAACAGAGCCAAAGAGATAAGGGTTAACCATATGTTTCAAGAATCTATCCTCTTGCCGATTGGGTAGGAATTCAAAACATGGGTTGTTTCTCCACAGAGAATTCTAGCTACACAATTAATAGCGATTCCATGTCCCAGAGACCCCCAAGCTGTAACATAACGCAGTTTTCTAAATGAGTACTTTCACTGTGGTGTTGGTCAATTTGGTCATTCAGCTTCCACCAATTTAATACAATTTAATACACCAATACAGTAGTAGTATATAGATGAGCATGGTGCCAGCTTAACAAACACAATGCTAGCAGATAAAAGTAGTATAAATACAATACAAGCATGCGCTTCTTCCCAAGACATGGTTTTCTGGTCCTTTCTTCTGGGAGGGGCTCTGAGGCTCTGAGGCTGGCCCTTCTCCCAGGGGGCACGGTGGGGAATCCATTTTTGACCTCCAGCTCCATAGGCAGGTGCTCCAAATCAGTTATCTGTCCAGCCTACTCTACATAAATTCTATCCCCCTTTTCTTCCAGACATTTATTTAAAATATTTTTACAATGCCTTCCTCCTCACAAAAGGACCCAAAGCAGCTTACATCATTAAAGGTCTTCAGTGCAAAGATATGCCTCTGACCATATGTAGAAGGCATTGTGTATTTGATCATCCTCATCTGAAGGCAGCAGTTTTCCTTTTTTCCTGTGAAAAAATACTGATGACAGTTGTACATTTACTAGGGTGAGAAATGTGGCAGATATTCGTGTACCTCCCAGCCTGGGACATTTTAGTCATTTCAAACTCTGTAAGAAGGACAATTCGTGATCAGGCAAGCCAAACACCTGAGGCAGTGATTGCCAGGACAGTGCCACCATTTTGTGTCCTTTAGCTTCTGACATATATGATAGTTTTCTATACATACAACTTATTTCTGCCATACGAGTCTTCCTTGGTAAGATATACCATATTTTCCCATCTATAAGATGCTGCCATATATCATACCCCCCTTTTAAGACCCCAAATTAAGAAAATCAATAAATCCTCCTTGAGTTCTCCATCACACCACAGTTTCCTTTCCTTTCCGTGTTCTGATGACTCCTCTCTGCTTTTTTCTTGCAGAAACAGACCCTTCCCTTCTGCGTGGAAAGGCTTGGGAGTGAAGCAACCCAGTAAGAAGCGCATTTTCATGCTAAAAAGAAGGGCCTATTCCTGCAAGAACAAGAGAGGAGTCTTCAAGACACGGAACGGAACGGAACGGAACGGAACGGAACGGAAAGGAAAGGAAAGGAAAGGAAAGGAAAGGAAAGGAAGCAGCAAGGTCAGTTTGGGTTCTCCTTCACCCCCACCCCTCTGGAAAGGCTTACTTCTGTGTATACGACACCCCTTATTTTTTAGTGCCATGATTTTAGGAAAAAATAGTGCCATATACACAGAAAAATGCAGTAATGCAGCTCAGACACAGTCCTATTTTTTCCCAATGGCCAATATAGCAAGTTCCTTATTATGGCTAAATGAAGCCACGAAAAGTGTATCCTGTTCTAGCTGTATTGCAAGTGCAGCTTATGAAACAGCAAGAGCTAAGATTGAAACCCTCAGCTAAAAAAAAAATTCAGATGAATAGAAAGGAAAGGTCACCCTGGGAACAAGCACAAACATCCTAGCCAGCATGTCCCCTTTGTTAAATGGCAGCAGCATTGTATGTTGATTTGCTCTGCCAGGACAATGATTTAAATTATAATTTAAATATTGCCTCCTGTTAGTAATGGAACAAATTCACATTTGTTGAACAGTTCTGACAACTGCTTTGCATTTGGATAGGAAATGGTTAACTGATGCAGAAAAGGATCCAGCTTCTGGAACTTTCCCTTGTTTGATGCCATTTTATGAATGATAGTGAGCACAAAAGGGCATCCTGTAATGACCAGGACATCTTGATGGCTCTCATTGTTGCCAACATTCAGGCTGCCCTTTGTATGCAAATCTTGGCATCATTTTTCCTGCTGCAACAGGGACACGAGATTATGTAGGAATGCTGTGCCATTTCCTGGCAGTGTGAATCATGGATACAGAAGTACAATATCCACATATTTAAAAACTAAAGTTTTTTTGTGAAAATATACGTGAATATATTTTGTGAATATACGTCTTATAATATAAAAATATGCTAAGGCTGCAGCAGTGAACACAGCTTGGGAATGCAGCCTTCAGTAAACACAGTCAAATTTCTAAAGCAACACAAACAAAAGCATAGCATCCTTTCATTTGTTTGTCCTAAATATATATTAAGATGTACAGTGGTACCTCATAAGACGAACAACCCATAAGATGAAAAACTTGTAAGACGGATGAAATTTCCAGGAATAGGTATGTCTTGTAAAACAAATGTTTCCTAGGAGTTAAATTAGTCTTACGAGGTACCATTGCAGATTGGGTGCTGCAGACCAAGCAGTGTGCAACGCCCGATCCCCGGCATCAGGGGAGCTTTCTGAGGGAAGCGGTGGCGGCGGTGGCAGGGCTGGGCGAGTGTCACTGTGTCCCTGCTTTGCCCACCAACTTGGGACCCAGGGAACCCTGCCCAGCCCTGCTGCTGCCACTTCCCTCAGCTTGCCTCCATTACCGGGGCTGTTTGCGAGGGAAGCAGTGATGGATTACCACGACCACTGCTTACCTCGTAAACAACCCGGGCTGTCAAAGAGCCCAAGCTGGGCGAGGATCACTGGGTCCCTGCTTCGCTCATCAATTTGGTGGGCAAAACAGAAACCCATTGATCATCACCCACCCTGTGCTGTTTATGAGGTATGCAGTGGTGGTGGATCACATTTGCCCACCAAATTGGTGGGTGAAGCAGGGACCCATTGATCCTCGCCTAGCCTGGGCTGTTTGCGAGGGGAGCTTTTCCCCTGCCCAAACCCAGCAAAGAGGAAAAGCTCTCCCCCTTTGCTGGGTTCACCAGTAGCAGAAGGCTGCTCCCACACAGCTGACAGACAGCTTGGAGCTGTCAAAATCAGCTGTCTGTCGGCTGTAGGGGGAATAGCTTTCTGCTGTCCAGTGATTAAGGGACTTTGGGACAACATTCCCATAGGAATGCATTAAAAACCTATTAATCCGTTCCCTCCAAAACTGATTAATTAGTTTTCAATGCATTCCTATGGGAAACTATTTTGCAAGATAATTTTTGTAAGACTAATTACTAGAGATGGGCACGACTTAGCGGAATTCCCGTTTCCGTTTCCGTTACTCGTTTCCGTTACGCAACGGAAACGGTAACGGGAATTACTCCGCCAGAACTCGAACTCGAACCGACTAAAGAATAATTGGGTCTGATTTATCGTGGTCGTTCCTGGCATCACTGCGATCCCGCGATGCCAAGCGGCACAGAAAAAAGTTTTTAAAAGTAAAAAAAAAAAAACCGATTCCCAGCCCTAAAAGCAGGCGAAAACTGTCTGAGGGCATCTACCAGGCCAGAAGGGTGTTTTATTTGGGGGGGTTCCCCGCCCCCCCCTCCTTGGCTAGTGCTACTGCTGCGCTGCTGGTACCAGGCGGGGGGCATCGTCTCGTCTGCCTTTGCCAGGCGGTGTGCGGGCGGGGGGATCCAAAATGGCGACCGCATTTTTTTTTTGAAATCATGGTCCAAAAATCCACCAAAGCACCACAGAAACATGCGAAAATTAGCTATTTTAAATGCTTGAATTTTTACAGTAGCAGCAGTGGGTTTATCCTGCCAAAATACGTCTCCGTTGATTTTATTTTATTTTATTTTATTTTTTTACACCTGCGCATTCGCAATGATGGGCTCGCCCATGGGAGTGGACCATGCAAATTTTTGGAGCCATTCCACCAATCGCATGGCCAGGTTTTGGAGACTGTACCAGGCTGGGAGGGCGCATCCATTTGCCATGCAGTGCGGGAGGATCTAAAATGGCAACCGCAATATTTTTTTTTAAATCGTGGTCCAAAACCCCACCAAAGCACCACAGAAACATGCGATAATTAGCTTTTTTAAATGCTTGAATTTTTACAGTAGCAGCAGTGGGTTTTTCTTGCAAAAAAAGTCTCCGTTGATTTTATTTTATTTTATTTTATTTTATTTTATTACAACTGCACATTCGCAATGATGGGCTCGCCCATGGGAGTGGACCATGCAAATTTTCCACCAATCGCATGGCCACTTGGCCAGGTTGACCACAGAGACTTCTGGGATGTGCCAATCAGGCATAAACAGCCCACCAACCGTAGCCCGAACCCGAACCCGAACCCTAATTACACTGTCCTTCTAAGTGGGTCAGAGAGGCACCCAGAGGTGCACCCCAATACTCACCCTAACCTCACCCGTAACTAGCCTAAAGCCCTTGCGCTAACCCGTCTTAACCCTAAGCCAGATCTACTTGCATTGCACTACACGCAAGTACATTTCCCTTGGAGCGGGTGCAAAGAGTCTGCCAGTCCGTCACTTATGGCTCTGGCTGACTCCTGCAGAAGCATTTGTGTGCCATGCAAACCATGCCTGCAAGTGCTGCCTGACTGTGTCTCACCGACTGTTGCAGGAAGGCACCCCCAAAAGAGGGTGCCTCTGCCAGTCTGCTGCATCTGCAATATGCATATCCATAGCATATGGCTATGCATGCCCTTGTAGCAGCGCTGGCGGGTGAGGATAGGAGGCACCCACCACAGAGAGGTGCCTCCAGCCCGCTACCCCCAAAACCAGTTAACGACAAATGAAAAAACAAAAAGACTTAAAAACGGAAACCAAAATTATTTTCATCCAATTCGAAAACGTTATTTTTTAATTACCCCATAGAATGAAGTAAATTGGGCTTACGAGATACCATTGTAATTTGTACAACATATACAGATGATTAAAAGGAGACTTCCCCCAAAATTATTTTCATCCAAGTTATTTTTTAATTATTGGGAGGGGGAATACCTGACCATGAGCTAAAACAGAAATATAACCACATTGAAAGTGTTGTCCTTCATACACAGAAATAATGAATAGACTTCAAGAAAACCTTCAAAGGAGGCACCACCAAATTATATATCTCCAGCTCTACTGTAATACAGGACTTTGCAGCCAAATCATTAAATGTATCTGTTTGTGTGCCCTCAGACATCTCCGATAGAAATAAACTGTTTGAGCAGACAATTTAGTTCATAAATTACTGTTGTAATATATGTTGTTTTGTTAAGTGGTTTGAATTTACTATGTCCACCTCCTCCTCCTTTTTATTACAGCTGGCACAAAAATATTAAAATAAAATAACTTGAAATAAAAAATATATGTTTAAATAAGTTTGTTGAAGTTGAACAAGATTGTAACTGCATTTATTTGCTACATCCAGTTGACCAGCATTACACACTCAGCTGGCATTACTCCACCTGGTCTCTCTTGTGCACGACTGAAGCCACTGGAGAGATACTGGGTACCATTTGATCAACATAACCATGGAGAACCAGGAGAAACAAAATATTATCTACCATCTCTGGAAGTGACTGCTGAGTATAGAGGGAGAGCAAGGCCATTTGTCCCCTATTCACTAGGCTGCTTGTCCCACTGCTTACAGCTCCTGGCTGTAATTGCAAGGCCTGTTTTTAAGCACAGTGGTACCTCTTAAGATGAATTTAATTCATTATGTGGATTAATTTGTCCTACGAAAAATTCATCCAATGAAACAAGGTTTAATGCGGTTTCCCATAGGAATGCATTGAATTCATTTTGCGAAGCATCCCATATGAAAATTCATCTTATGATGTTTTCCTATTCGTGGACATTTCATTCGTCTTACGAAATTTTTGTATTAAGGGGCATTCGTCTTACGAGGTATTACTGTAAAAGTAGGCATTTTCACAAAATCTGCACATAGTATTTTGACATAAAGCACAAAATGCTTTTCATGCTTCCTTTTCTCTTATTTTGCTGGCATTAACAAGAGGGGAACATGGCCCTGTAGGGCCCTTCCAGCTTCATGATTCTATGACTTTCTGAGCTTCTGGACGCTGCACTTTAATAAGGATGCTGAGCAACTGGAGTTGATTCAGGGGAGGGCAACAAGGATGATCAAGGGACTGGAAACCAAGCCCTATGAAGAAACACTGAAAGAACTGGGCATAGTCGGCCTTAAGAAGACTGAGGGAAGATATGATAGCATTTTTTCAAATACTGGAAAGGTTGTCGTACTGAGGAGGGGAGGGATTGGTTCTCATTCATCTCAGAATGCAGGGCATGGGCATGGAATAACTGGTTCAAGTAACAGGAAGCCAGATTTAGTCTGATTGTCAGGAAAACCTAATTGTTAGAATGGTATAACAATGGAACCCATTACCTCAAGAGGTGGTGAGTACTCCAGAGCTGGAGGCATTCAAGAGAAAACTGAACAACCATCTGTCAGATCACTTTAATATTCCTGCTCTGAGCAGGAATCTAAATTAACTTCTTCCAATTCAATTATTATATGGTTCTATGATTCTTATTTCTGCTTTGAACAGATACTCCGAACTGCAATCCACAAAATATTTAGATAGCCTTTTAATGCTCCAATAATGTTATAAGGTAGATCTGTTTCCAGAGTAACTCTTTTTCCTAGGAAACTGGAGTCCTTATGGAGCTTACAATAAATATTATTTTTCTTAGAGTTTGTCCCAGTTGGTGCTGGGGTCCACTATGGGCTAGTAATAAACAAATGGTTAATATGACACTGATGTACTTTTCACATTAACCTTATATGTGGATTTTACAATCATCACATTTTTGCTACTCCTGAGTAACCCTGGTATTTAGATACAATCTACCAACTTCTGCAATATCTAAGTGCAATAGTATAAAGGCTGTATTTCTGACTGAAATTCCAACACATTTCAGTTAATAGAATTCATCATTTTAAAGCAAGGCATAAAATTAAAAATTAAAACCTTAAACATACGTTATATTAGTGATGTGAAGCTAGAGTACTCTACATCTATTCCAAACTCTATTTTTAATATATTCCACATTTTTGTGAGACTCCATGGTCATTCAAAACCTCAATTAGTTCATCTTCCCGGTATACAGGCCAGTCTGCATTGACCGTATGGGACTAAAACTCACAATATGGCATGGTCTGGGATAATTATTCCCTCCGGGGACAAGGCTGAATAGCCTCAGAGCACCCCTGTGGCTGCTGCTAAGATTCTGCATAGAAAAGAGCAGCCAACCCTTCACTACCAAATAATAAAAACACCTAATCTGGTCTTCTGATACTAATATATATTTAGTCCTACACATCCTATTCCTCTCATGTGACCAACATCCTGTTGCTTAACGAAACAAATCACAGTAAAGGAGGTCCACTTAACCAATGGGGATTTGGTGAGTCAACTCCTCCATAAATTCCATTGATTCAAATGGATCTACTCTAGTGTGACTTACTCCTCTAAGCATAAGGATTTTAGCCTTTGTCACTGAAAGCCCGTTATGCTGAGGCCTTCAAAATAGAACAGATTAAATAATGATAGTTAAAATATCCTATTTTTAAAAAATACATTGTGATTCAAATTGTGACTTAAATCAATTTGATTTAAACCAGATCCATCCTGTTATCAAAGCTTGCCATTGCCAAAATATCCTCCTTCCTCTTTATTTGATGAACATTAAATCTCCACCTTTATCTTCTGTCCCCGTTTTGTTTAGTACAAGCATGCAGGGGCAAGTATGTATGTACGTATGGATGAGGACATCTAGTAATAATACTGTGCTGCTCAGGACTCTAGCAAGCACTAGAGACTTTGCTTCCCTTCCCTGAGCGTGTCTGATTAGCACAGGGAAAAACAAAGTCTTCTTTTTTAGCTCATGGCATGCATCTAATGATCCATCCAATCTTAATTCTCCCATTTTTACTCACTATACACATCGCAAAATGAAAACTGAATTAATTTGAGGAAGCAGAAAAAATACAATATATTCTGCCACTTTAAAAACGTACTCTTCCAACAGTGTCCAAAGAATTAGCTTTTGATCCACAAAACTCATGCTGAAATACCATATATACTCAAGTATAAGTCAATCCAACTATAAGTCGAAGCCCCTAATTTAACCCCTAAAAACTGGGGAAACTCATTGACTTGAGTACAAGTCTAAGATGAGAAATGCAGCAGGGCCTGGCAGTTCCTCCTTTGTGAGCTGGGGGAGCAGTGTGTGATGTTTAAAATGACTTTCAGCCACCAAGGCAAGTGCTTGCCTCAGTGGCTAAAAGTCATTTTAAACATCACGCACCCCTCCCCCATGATCCAGAGGGGGGTCAGGAGAAGCAGTGCACAATGTTTAAAATGACTTTTAGCCACTGAGGAAAACACTTGCCTTAGTGGCTAAAAGTATTGACCAGAATATAAGTTGAGGGCCCCTTTTTTCAGCCCAAAATTAGGACTGAAAAACTAGACTTATATTCGAGTACATACAGTAAATCTATTTGTCTTTAAAGTACCACAATATTGTGTTTTTTTCACTCTCTTTTTTTTTTTTTTTTTTTCTTCCTCCTAAATTTTCGAGCACACTAAGATGGACTAACTATTTCTCAGGAAGTCATTTTATACTTTCAGGGACTTTCATCATCTCCCACTACATTCTCCTCTACCCTTATACCACATCAAGTTTCTTTTCATCCCTTCCCCACAACAATCTACACATTTCATAATCCTTCCTGTGGTCAAACATGGCCATGGGTTTAGCCAAATTCATACTTATATATTTTAGCCTTGAGAAAGAAAAACATTTTTCACAAAGGATTTAACTTACCAAGATTTTGGTTCTCCAAAGTGGAGGTAATTAATACTGTAGAGATCCATATCTTCTGTGTGCCATGCAAATGTTGTTTTCCACATGCCAAAATACAGATAAGGGGTGTTCACTCCCTCAATGGAGATCCCACATTCTTCTTCTACAACATTTAATATGGTGTTGAGATGAGCAATATTCCATTCCTTAACATTCTGAAAGAAAGATAGAGGAACATAGGTGGTCAATAAACCAAACAAAAAGCAAATTCATGCCATCCACTTTTGACGAATAGGGCAAAATCTATTTTCACTGAAGAGCAACAAGAGAAAAAGCCCTGAAGGGTTTGGAATCAAAGGTAGACCAAGACTGCATCAGGAGTAGAAATGGACCAAACTAGCTATTTTTTAAAAAGCAAACAAAAAGCATCAGAATATACATTTTCTGGGGATACAGGAGTTCCCACTTTGGGCCCAGGAAAGGAAAAAAGCCTGCTACTAGTGCATTTTCTTGGGAAGAATAGGCCATTTGTTTGTAACCGTATAACTATAAATATACAGTGATACCTCGGCTTAAGAATGCTTCAGTTAACAAAAAAAATCAGTTTAAGAAAACAAATTGTTGAAAATGGGGATGCCTCAGTTTAAGAAAATTTTTCAATGAAATGCCTCTGTTTACATTTTTTTCATAAGGCATTAATTAGTTAATTGATTAATTGGTTTTCAATGAATTCCTATGGGAAATCACATTTCAGTTTATGATTTTTTTGCAATACAAAACAGCCAGGAAAACGAATGAATTACTGTACTTAAACTGAGGTAACACTATATATAATTTTTTTTAGTTAAACGGTACTTTCTGGGCCCAAGATAATGTCTTTAATAACTGCTGGGTCACTTAAAATAACTATAAAAGTATTTCATTGAAATATATTACAAAATACTATAATATAAATGGGTGGAGGGTTTTGTGTTGTGATCGTGGTAATGCAATAACAATGCAAACTTTCTAAGTGTAAATTGAAAGAAGAATTTTAAAAAGATTTCAGTATTCATTATTCATTGTACTATATTTCAGTATTTATTATTCACTGTGATATATATTATTTAAAGTAATACTCTAAAACACTGTGCAAAGATTTAAAAATGCAAGAACACCCCTGCCCTCAGCCTTGCAGTCAAACAAACATGATATGATAATAAGGGGTAGAAGAGGAAGCATAAAATAAGATGCCGCGCCTCCCCTGCTCCTTCCCTCCCATCATTTGCTTTCACCCCACTTTTAATAGTTCTAAAATTGGATACATGGATGGGACAAAACTGGGGAGTATAAAACACTGTGCAAAGATTTAAAAATGCAAGAATACCCCTGCCCTCAGCCTTGCAGTCAAACAAACATGATATGATAATAAGGGGTAGAAGAGGAAGCATAAAATAAGATAACTAAGGCACCAATTATTCAGTAATAGTTCTAAAATTGGATACATGGATACTGTATGGTATACATGTTTGGATTTTGCTAGAAAAAACAGCAAAGTTAACAAGGAATCAGGCAAATCTTGCTGAATATATTTGAAATTATTGTCTAAAAGTATGCTGATCCTTCAAACAGTAAAAGCTGCACCACCAACATTTTCTCAATGTAAAATACCTAATCCTGGTTAACATGTAATTATGCAAACAAACCACTGAAAAAAATAAGAAGGAATAATACAAGGTAAAATAATAGGGAAATGGTCAAAAAATCCAGCACATTTTATATCATGACTAAGGCACATGTTTTTAAGCACTACAGTAATCCCCTGTTTATTGCGGGAGTTAGGGACCCAACCCGCAATAAAAGAATATATGCGAAATGTGGATGCTGGGTCAGGTTGGGACTGGGGGACCTATCTGGGCCCTCCTACACTTACCTAAGGCCTGGCATTGCCCTGAATGGGCCTCTGACAGGCTTCTTGGGCCTGTCGGTAGCCCCAGAAGTGGTTTCTGGTAATCCTGAAGGCACTTCTGGTTTTTCGGAAGTCACTTTCATTTCACTGGAAACCAATTCTGGGGCCGCCAACAGATCCAAGAAACCCGCTGCAAGCCGCTTGGAGCAGCACCAGGCCTCGGGTAAGTGCAGGAGGCCTCAAACAGGTCCACGGAGCGTGCCCCAGGGTGTCTTCCCTTCATATACTGTGGTTCCCCAATATACCGAGACCACAGTATATGAACCGTGAAATGGCAGGGGACTGTACCACCATTCAAAAATGTGCACAAAACATAGAATTCAACAGTGGCACATAAGAGATGAGAACTAGAGAAGCGTCCCATGCTAGATTACTTTCAACAACAAAATGTAAAAACAACCCTACTGGACTGGAATTCCACACTCATTTCTATGCAGAAAACTTAAATATCTCCTCAAATATTATTGCTACTATAATATCTCCAAGTAGACAGGTTCCATAAATAAACCTAACAGACAGTTATATTTATGAAATACTATTTTATCAGTGTAGGCATACTGATAGTACTGTACTACAATAAAAATGAATGATTGAAAAAAGGGATAGATAAAAGGAAGTTTGATTTTGTAGCTTTCTAGAAAGAATAATATGTCAATGTTCTCTATTTCAAGATTTTGCAATTTAGCTCCTGTCAACCCAATGCCATAATTAGATCACTGATGCTAGTTGTGGAGTACTAGTCACACAAAACACAATGTTCTCATGTATTTAAAGTAAATCTGATTCAAAGTGCAGACAGCCAGAGTCAATGAAGAGTACTAGCTGTTATAAAATTTAAAAATCAGCTTTCCATGGGAAAGCAGAAGGGAATTACAAGAGAAATATACTCCAGGTCAGTGGTACTCATGAATCATACCATTGGCAGGACACAGACATTATCTAGTAAGAATGTAAGGTTTTTGTAACAGATACTAAGCATTTGCTCTCCCTTCAGTCCTGATGTCCCCTTCACAAGTGTCCTGCGTGCCATGGATTCTCTGTTATCTTTTTTTACGTTGAAGCATGAGCTAGGGATACTCATTTTGTTCTAGCATGGTGGGCCCCAGATTCTTTGAGCGAATGATGTCGGTTGTTAAATTTGGAAGATGGTGACCACTGCTCCAAGCCCAATCAAAGGTGTAGCAATTTGTTATTTTTTTAAAAAGTCCAAAATCTTGTGGATTTATCAATTTAACTCTTTGGGCTCCAGCCACTGCATTATAACCAGTTAGTTCCATACAGCATTTGTACGTGTATAAGACTATATTTTTGTCTAAAACTGTTAGGCTAGAAATTGAGGGTTGTCTTAAACACAGAAGTAAGCTGAGGAGAGAACTGTGCAGACTGAGGGAATATAATTTTGGATTGGAAAAGTAATCTTATACATGGCATCTTATAGACAGGAAAATACAGTATCTTATACTATTTTAAAGAATTTCTGACATTTGTAAAGCATAATATGACACTACACTGAATTATTGAATATATCTTGGCAGGGTTATTTTCTAAAATGTGAAGTCCCACAGAGTAATAACTTTTTATTATAGACTCAATGTTAACTCCATTAGGTTGTCTAGATCTAGACTGCTTGTACTTGCAGTAACACAACTCTGATATAAATATACCAAGCACTTCCTCCTTTTGCATTGCCTCATTCAAGTCAAGCTGTGCTCCTTCGCTTCTTACTGAAAACGTGAAAATCCCTAATCTGAATAAGATACTGTATCTAGATTCTAAATTTAGAAGCAATTTTGCCAACAGCACACAACATACATGAAATGTATGCTTGTGCAAGGCTACCATCTGGTGGCTAGAAAAAAAACTAAATCAATTAAAAAACAAACCTCTCCAGGTGGTAATAGTTCTCTACCCTTTTACTTCCATATTTGTTTATATATTTATATAATTTATTGTTTACTGATAACAGCGCCTGTGTTCTCTTTTCCCAATTCTATCTGGCAACCCAATATAAATTTACATGGGAATACACTCCATTCAGCTCACTCTTTGGAGTAAGCTTCATTCTTAGTCCAACACTTCCTTTTGTTCTTTATTCACATTTTATCTCATCTATTCTTCCTTTTCTAGCATTTTTGTATCTCTAATTTCTCACTATTATTCAATTATTCTCCTCTTCTGACTACTCTAAAATCTCTAACTCACTTTTGGGATGTCCCTGCTGTGCATACAACTAGAGATGGGTGTTTCATTTCAGAAAGGAACTGGTTCTAAAATGAAACATGCCAGCATAGGAGGTACTCTCTACCCAACAGCGCCCTCTGGAACAAAATCAACCACTGTCTTAGGAAGCAGCCTCCGATGTATCATCTTTCTGTCTTCCTGGCATTGGCCAATCGGAAGCTGTGCAAAGACATGCATCATCCTGCCTCCCTGATTGGCCAGCATCAGGGAGATGGAAAGATGATGCATCGGAGGCTGCTTCCTGGTTGGAATTTTGACATGAGCTACATCATCCTGCCAGCCCTGCCATGATTGAACCAGCATCAAAATGAAAGATGGAAAGATGATGCGAGATGCCTGGTGTGCCGTTGGAAAAATTGCTCGAAAGATTTAAAAAAATGGTTGGAATTTTTTAGGCGGGCGCCTGTGCATGAGTGGGGTTTTGACCCCAGCAGCAGGGGTAGGACTCAGGGGGACACCCTCCACTTTTCTGATGTCCGGGCTGTGATTGGTCAAGACTCCAGCCTGGACCTATCACAGAGGACATCATCTTCCGACTTCCTTCATTTCAGAACCAGCCCCCTTCACCCAAAATGAAATGCCTCGTGATTTTTTTCATGAAACAAGTGTGCCTTTGCCCAAAAAAGGTTGAAAAACACTGCTCTACATACAACATATTCATCTGGTCACTACTAACATTGGAAACAGAAACTTTTGAGTTCCTTCTTCAGATAAGTCATAAAGACCATGATATTTCTAGTTCCCAAGAAGCATATATCTCTAGATATAGAGTAAATGGCTTAAAAATTATGACATGGGTATATACTTGAAACAAATGGAAACTGGATTAATACCCAGAGTGTGATTCTTATTCATGATAAGAAACAAAATAACACTGGATAATTAACATAAACACACATACTTCATTGTATATACTTCCACTAATATCTGCTCCATAGATTGGTGCCACAAAATTTAAATTCTTCCAGTATTTACGCTCTAAGTCTTCATAGTCTAAATATCTTGGCGTGCAGTATCTGTAAATGGAAAAATAAAGATACCATTACAAATGTCCAAAGTCATGATTTGTGCATTTGATATCCTTCCAAACCATGTAACAATACCTGTCTGAACTTCCAAGCTGATTATTTATGAAATATATAGCATACCATCTCAATACAACTGCAACATTCTGCTTGGCTTATAAACAATGTTTTCTGAAATTGCAATTTTATAACATAAGATAAAAACTGTTCTCATCTAAGGCGTAAAAATAATCTGTTGAGCAAACATGAGAAGACAGTTCCAGTTCACTCGGCAAAAGCCACTTGGGGAAGAGCAAACATTTGTGCCTTCAGCCACAGAGAAGGGTAAGATAATAAAGGTGGAGATAGTTCTTTAGGTACCCCATACCCGTTCAGGGCTCCATGATATATGAGGAAGCTTGCAGTTTTCCTTTCTATACATAAAATATATTATCTATAAATATATTATATTTCTCTATATAAATAGTCAGGCAAGGATAGATTTAAAAATATTCCAAACTCAGCTGTATGAAAATGAACAGCAATGAAGGTTACAATAAAAGTTGATCATGCAGAAACAAAAAAAAATAAAGAAAAAAAAGTGGCACTTTATTAAAAAAATTGGTAATTTTGGTAACTCTATTATGCACCTCATTTTATGCATAAACCATGCCCTTTGAACCAAATTTGTTTTTTTCCCATGCTTATCCAAAACATATATGCCATTATTTTTATGGTGGCCTGGTAATTAAGTACCCTAAGTATGACAATGCTACATGGACTTATATTTAATACAAAAATGGAAAAATATATCGCTAAATGCATTATAACCAATTGTAATAATTATATTGCTCAAAAATGGATTGAGATTACTCCAATTTCTGATGGGTTCCCTTGTTTCACCTCTGCTTTGTCTGAAGGTTTCTGTTTAGCAATTCAGTTCTTCTGAAATGTCAGAACATGCTATATATAACTGATAAAAGTACAGTGGTACCTCAACTTATGAATTTAATCCATTCTGAATGCATGCTCTTTAGTCGAACTATTCTTAAGTCGGGTTACTTATCTAAAAAATTGACAAAATAAGTTAAAAAATAAAAAAAAATTGTAAGTCGAGCAGACCATATCTAAAATTTGTAAGGTGGAAGTTAAAAGGCCAACAGTTTTATTTATATTTATTTATTTATTTATTGTCATACTTGTATACCGCACCCATTTCCCAGGCGGGAACTCTGAGTGGTTTACACAAAATTAAAAACAATAGCGCTCTTAAGTCAAATTGCTCTTAAGTCAAGCTGCTGTTAAGTCAGGGTACCACTGTATTACACAATAAGTTGAACAATTTCAATTAAGAAACAATAATATGTTCATGCATACCAAAATACTGAACTGTCCAAAATGAAACACCCAAAACAGACAACACTATCTTGAAAAAGATAGGTTACTTATCTGTAACTATGGTTCTTCAAGTGTACATCTGTAAATTTACACAAAAGGGTCTCTGCGCCTGGGTGAAGATCACCAGTGTTCTCCAAGCTCAAATATGGCACAGGACAGGCATGTCCAAACTGGCCCTCCAGATGTTTTGGACCACAAGTATCACAGTCCTTTGCCATTGGCAATCTAAGCTTAGAATTCTAGGAGTTGTAGTCCAAGACATCAGGAGGGCTAAAGTTTGGACATGCCGGGAATAGGACCTCCCTACCCTGAAGTCGAGCACTGCTCCTATGTAATGTATGACTAGGGAGTGAGAGAATGGACTTGGTATTGTTTATCCATAGGCCTACTAAGGCAAGTAGTGATGTTGTGAAAGCGAGATCCTATACTGTACTTCTTTTTGTCTTGTAGGAGACACCAGCAACCAATCTTCAAAGTACGGGAAGATGTTGACATTGTGGAGGCAAAGGAACACAGTGAAAGGAGCAAGGCACTTTGTAAAAACCCACAGTGCTGTGTAGAGTCCAAACAAGGGTGCCTTGACTGGTAAATGGTATTTCCTATTTTGAATCTTAGGTATTTGTGATAGTTCTATCTTATGGAAATATGAAAATATGCATATTGCATGTCCATCACTGCCAACCAGTCTCCGTGCTTGAGAAGAGAGAGGATGTTTTCCAAAGTTGTCATTCTGAAACACTTTGGGTGGATATAGTAATTTAGGCCTCTGAGATCTAGGAAGTGTTGCAAGCCTCCATCCTTTTTGGGGACAGTAAAATATCAGGAGCAGAAACCACAAGTGTTGTCAGGAACTTTTTGTATAGCCTGCTTGTGGAGCAGGGCATTGACTTCGTTATGAAGAGTATCAGACGGGGGCGTTATGACTACTTGACCCAGAGGTGGAAGGCTGTTGAATTCTATAGCATAACCCCAAGCAATGATGGTGAAGACCCATGAGTTTGAGGTGACTTCTTCCCATCCGTGAAGAAAGGGTGGCAGTCGAACAATGGACTGAGTTAGAGGTAAGGGTGGGATATAGTCAAGGAGGGAGCTGGTTTGGGCTTTCACTCAAACCACCATGGGGGGGTTGGTGTTGACAGCTTCCAGGCTGGCCAGACTGGCGCTGGTAAGTTGGTGCTGTATATTGATGTCTGTAACGAGTAGAATGTCTTGGTTGCTGATATTGGTATAGTTGGCACCAATGCGGTGGGTTGGGGCAAAAAGAAGGCTGTTGGGTACTGCCTTAAGAGCTATAAGAACAAGTTATTTTTCTCATCTTCATTAAGTAATCAAGGGCTTCATCACTTGTGGAGGCAAAAAGGCCTTCGCCATCAGAGGGAGAGTCTTCTATCCTATTTATGGCGTCATCCAGTATGCTGGCGATTCAGAGTCAGGCATGTCTCTTGAGGTGTACAGCAGTGACAATCTGTTTTGAGGGTGCATCAGTAGTGTGGTGAGTTGTTATCATCTCATAGTTAGTAAGAGACATTACCTCATCATGATAAGAAAGGGCTTTATTTCTAAGTTCATCAGATAAAAGATTGAGGAAGGGGAGAAACTTTTGCGTGAGACAACGGTTATAGGCCTCCATGGCACATAGGTAGTTACGAGGTGCGGAGCAAGAAGGAAGCCAGAGAATAGTACCATCTGCCTATGAGAGCTAGCTTACGACTCTCTTTATTGCTAGGCGGAGCGTCCCTTTGCTATATTTTGTGTTGCATCCACAATAAGTGAGTTTGGTAAGGGATGCTTGGATAAGAAAGCTGTACTTTCTCCATGTGTCCTGTAAGGATTGTCTATGCGTGTAGTCATCAGCAGAGCAGATGACAGTTTATCCCATAATCCTTTAGCTCACTTCAGAAAAGATGGAATGAAACCCATCCACAAAGGAGGGGTTTGTCTCTTACTGAGATGTTTAAAAAAATTGCAGGAATCATCCGTGTCAGGTTGCTGCACTTGGAGATCCACAACCTTAGCTTCCTTATGGCTCATGTGTGTATATAATCTGAAATCCTCCAAAGGTAGTGATGGTTGATTATCGAGGATGTCCGAATCTGGTGTTGGTAAGTTCTGAGGAGAGGATAAAGGTGTGCTTTAAAAGGCATATTCAGCATCGGAAACACTGTGAGAAATAGGTTGGTTTATAGATACAGCAGAGTCAGCACTAGAGAAGTAATATTTCCAGAAATTTTGAAGCTTGGAAAAAAATGGGTGTTTTCCTTTTTTGGGGGATGACATAATTTTTGGAACATTTGAAAAATGCTACATTAGCACTCCCCAACCCTTTTACAACTTGAAAGTCATTCTGTTAGTTTAGGAACATAAAATATGACTATGGACAATCTGACTTGGCATAAAATTGTCACAACTAGCATATAAAAATATAGCATATCCAAACAATTATTACAAACAGAATCTACTTTTTAAATACTATTAATTTGTAATTTAAGTAACAAAAGGAGTAACAATCTCCTGAACTGTTTACTAGTTTATGGGGAACAAAAAAATCTCTACAAAACAACATTTAAAACTTCGGAATTAACCACTCATATTTCCTCTCCACTATTAAATAAAAATAAAATAAAAACCTCATTCTGGTAAAAATAATTGAAGATGGGGGAAATGTATAGAAGGAAGTGGGACCTGTTGGGATATGTTGATGGATTGTTGGGAGATTGGTGTATTATTTGGGTATTATGTGCTGCAGTCTGATTAAAGGAGGAGTCATAGACACAACAGGTATATGAAAAATATACTTTATCTATATATTCTAAGGGGAAAAGGTAAATGGGTTGACCTATGAAAATAATAAAACACTCATTAAATATCTGTCCAGAAAAATATACAAAATAGAAAATTAGGGCAACAGCAGTTGTGATAAAGCTCATAAAAAGGGAATAAGGAGCTATACACATATATATACTGCCTTGCTTGTTATAAATACAAAAGGATAAAATACAACCTTACATAGCAATAAGTCAGAAGTAATTCTGCAATTCTCTCTGTGCCTCTGGAACAACACCAACATCAGGCAGGTCAGGGCGTGGCCGAGGAGTGTGTGTGTTTGAGGCTAGAACCATTACTTAAGTAAGGTAAAGGTAAAGGTTTCCCCCATATGCATGCTAGTTATGTCCGACTCTAGGGGCGGTGCTCATCTCCATATTCAAGCCGGAAGAGCCAGTGCTGTGCAAGTCCATGGCCATGTGGCCGGCATGGCTGCAAGGAAACACTGTTTTACCTTCCCACTTTTTACAGCGGTACCTATTTATCTACTTGCATTTACATGCTTTCAAACTGCTAGGTTGGCAGGAGCTGGGGTTATCAGCGGGAGCTCACTCCGCTGCGTGGCACCCGGGATTCGAACCACTGAGCTGCCGACTTTGCAGTCTACAGTTTCAGTGCCTTAGTCCACTGAGCCACCACTACTTAAGTAGTGAGGTCTTAAAGAGACATGCAAACTGCTGAGTCATACTGATGCCATATGTTTGGATGTAGGCCTTGCTGTGCCAACAGGACCAAGTTTCAATGAATGGGCATAAAATTTAAGCAGAATCATTTTTGTTCCTTTGTATTTTCTTCCACTGCTTTGAGGCCTAGTGAAGAGGACATAACAGAACCAAACACACCCACCCACATGCAAAAACAAAAGTGAAACCTTTTCCTTTTCCTTGTGACAATAGCAGTGCCTCCTAAAGAAATGCATCTTATTCTTGCATTGGAGAGTTCAGTTTGTTAACGAGGACTTGCTTGTCCTCAGTGCACAGAAATTAGAATAATCTGAAATGCATATTTTTAGAAATGATTTGGAAAATATTAGAACACCTGTCTTAAAATATTTTATTCATCATGTAAAAATAAAACATTCCATAATCATTTTTTATTTTTTCAATTTTCAGGGGGGAAAAAATCAAAAGGCTTACAGGAAAAAACATTTTTTTCTGAATTTGTCCGGGTTTTTTTCCCTGGGCCTTCATATCTCTAGTTAGCACTAGGCTGAGGTGCAGAACATGAGAATGTTTGCTGCTTTTCAGCATGAGGATAAGTTGAACCAGTAGGAGATGCAGACTACGGTGCAGCTTGGTCTCTGAACTGCATTTGGAAGGGTTCTCCTTGATGTCAAAGGCTGTTTGGATGCCTGAGGAGTTGAAGATGAATGAAGTCTATAACACTTCTGAGTGATGGGAATTTACGTTTGCCACAGTATCAAGGCTGCTCGACATTGCTAGGTTCGTCATCAGAAGAGCAAGAGATGACTTGAATATAGTGTTGATGTCAACATTCATGGTCAGTATGATGATCCCTATAGGTTCCCAGTTGTTCCTGGTACTGAGGGGAAGACAGCGAAGGCAAAGACACACAGTAGGAAAGGTTCCTGGTCTCGATGTCGAGATTGTTTAGGAGGAGTCAGAGAGGTGTCATGATGCCGAGGTTCGTCATGGAGTCGAACACGCTTTAGGGGGTTTGGTGCGATGTCAAGGTGGTGGCGAGACACTTTGAGCCTCTTCCTGATGTTGAGTATTGGCGTGAGGCTTAGATGTTGGAGCTCAGTGTGGAGGATGTTCCTGCTCAACCGGCTGAGGGATAAGCCCCTGATGTGAGCCTGGTGATAAACCAGGGCTTGACAAAGGCGCATGCATGACTGTCAGTGCTTCATTGTATCGCCAGCTTTGATGGCTGGATGTGAGAGATAGAGCCTGGAGCTGACGACATGGGATGTCATCCTGTTCTTGATGTCATTTCATTGGTGTTGAGGTGGAATCTCAAGCTGGTAGAAGGGGGCTAAAAAAAGGCCTGGAGGCTTTCGACGCAGCTTTAGAGGTCAAGAGAGCCAGTTTCTTTTTCTTCTCAATGTTTTTAGCCACCTGAGTAGGCTTCAAGTTCTGTTGTTTCTGAGGTGGGGAAGACGTTGATGGTACGAACACTCAGGTTGATCCTAGGATTCCATGGGCTCCAAGGGTTTTTCCCAAAGATATGCTCACAACCTACTGAGGCTTTGCTTAAGTGCCAGTTTGGTTGACTTTTTACAGTATGCGCACTGAGACTGCTGATGCTGTTCTCCCAAACACTAGAGGCAAAGATTGTGGCTGTCAGAAAGAGGGATTTTATTTAGGCAGGCCACGCACCTCTTAAACAGCCCCCGATGCCATAAAATGGTGAGGGGGGAGGGGAGGTATTAAAAATAAAGTAATGATCCAAAGACTGGAGGGGGAGGAAGTAAGGAAAAAAACAACTAAAACAGAAATAAGAATAGGAATAAGAAAAACTAATTCAGTACTTTCAGTTTTGCAGAGCTTAGAGAAAGGTGACTGATTTTGGCAGGGGCAAAAAGGAACTGAGGATTGTGAGCGGGAAACGAGGAGCATGCGCTCTGAGAAGGAGAGGTCCTATACCATACTTGAGCTTGGAGAACGCAGGCACAAAGAGACCCTTTTGTGAGTATTCACAGATGCCACAAAGAAGAAACAGGTTTTTAAGTTAAGTGTATATAAATAATCTTTATATACACAATACCTTGATCTCCCAGAGATCAACTGAGGCCAGACCCACTCGGTCGTCGCAGGCGCACTCACTCAGGGTGGCCACACCAAGAGAGGCACGGAAAGCGGTAACCCATAGCCGTGCCTTCTCTGTTGTTGGCCCCTCTCTTTGGAACCAACTCCCGAGTGAGCTGCGCCTCATAGACTCCCTGCCCGCCTTCAGAAAGGCATTAAAAACTCTGCTTTCATGGAGGCTTATGGTGACCTCTTTTCTGTTTAATTTTTTTTCTGTTTAATTTTTTCCCCTTTGTTCTGCCGCCCACCGCTGAGGGTTTCCCTCCTTGTTTTTATCTTGCCAATGCCTTGTTTATTGTTTTTATCATTCCTGCTGTTTTTCTGTGTTTTAATCTATTTTTATGGAAACCACCCTGAGTTCCTCTATGGAAAAAGTCTGCGGTATATAAATACACCTATATATATATATACACACACACACACACACAAACACACACACACACAGAGTGGACCCTTGTATAACAAACAGCTTGTATAACATAAAATCTGTACAACATAAAAAAATTCCGGAGATAGGGGAAATTTGCTTAACATAATCGCCTATGGGGAAAATCTGTACAACATAAAAATGGGATTACTCCATTTTCAATGCATTCCTATGGGAATTATATATATATATAAAATCTTATATTAGCTGAAATCCTGTTGCATTTACACAAATGGTTTATCTTTTGGAGGAAAACTGCCATAAATTAAGAAATCTGTGTAGACCTTACCCACTGCATGCTGAGTCATGCAAATCAGCATGTAATAGATAGCATTGATGGAGATTTCTTAAGTTACACCAATTCACTTCCAAAAGTTGCTTGCATAATTGAGCAACTAGACTTCAGTCATTAGGTTGTTTTACTGAGATGAACACATATGCAAGAGAAGGGGTTTTGTCCTAAACCTTCTGCCATCATAAAGTTATAATTTTGCTTACTCTTCCCTTGATGTACAGCAGACTTCAGAGATAGCATAACAGTGATTATATGTTAATTTGCCTTTGCCTAAATGATTTCTTTACCTAGAAATAATTAAATGCAAAACTTGAATTTAAAAATACTACTGAAGCACCACTGCTGCAGCCTAAAAGAATAACCACATAATCTTTATTTTAGAAAAAGCACAGAATGAATATACCTACTTGTCACTGTTAGCAAGTTTCCTAAACTCCTTCACTGTCATTGGCTTTTTCTGGATGTTGTACTGAGTGAAAAGGCCTGACTGGCCAGTAACCATCTGTTGAATTGGAGCTGGAATAATCAGATTATCAATATCATCATAACTCTTCCTTGGTTTCCATTCCTTAGGAGGAATCACCTGGAAGTATGGAGAACCAACACTCAGAAAATCAATTCTTACATTAGCCAAAACCCTGTTGATAATTTAGAGGAACACCTGTTGCCTATGCCTCTCAGTGAGAATGGGGCTTCAGTAGTTAGCAGTAATTCACCATCATGAGTTAGGTCATTTAACTTATGCATGTGTAAATAGCAATAAGGATTATGGCTAAATATAACATAAAATGAAGAATAACAAACATTGCATTTAGTTCCATATAAGTAAACTAAGAACGCTTCAAAAAGCAGAGTTTATTTTATGTTAAACTGGTGGAAAACTAAATGTTGCTAGAATGCCTGATTTGGCTGGTTTTTTTGTGGAAGATGGGGATGTGTTTGACGGTACTTTCTATCAAAAACACCTTCACTCCCAAGTCACAGATTACTTCAGAAAGACCAGAGCTGCAAAGCAATTTGCCTGGTTGTGTGTGTGTGGCGGAGGGGGGCGGAGAATAAAAACCTTTGCTAAATCTTATACGTAAGCTGGGCTTGACACTGCACATTTTCCCCTATAATTTCCTATCCAAGAAAATCGACTTTAAAAAATAAATAAAAGAGCACTTGTTATTCCACTTTAGCATTATTTTTGCAACTCTCAGAGGTGTGCTTTTGACATAGGCAAAGACTGGCTTAACAGGCATTAGCAACTACAGTACCATAATTTAGCACACATTTGCTATAACCTAGGCATCATTTCTATTACCCATTTAAAAACTGATATCCAAAATTGTGCAACTATACTTGTAAAAAATTAATGGATGGTTGAAATTCCAACCAGGAAGCAGCCTCCAATGTGTCATTTTTCTTTTTCCCTGATGCTGGCCAATCAGACAGGGAGGTGGGATGATGCATGTCCTTGAAGAGCTCCTGATTGGCCAGCACCCAGGAGATGGAAAGATGACGCATCGAAGGCTGTTTCCTGGTTGGAATTTCACCCAGCGTGAGCTACAGCAAGGTAAGACAGTGGTTGATTTTGTTCCTGAGGGTGGGACTGAGTTCCAAGCACCAGCTGTGCTGGCATGTTTCATTTTGGAACCAGTCTCCTTCCAAAATGAAACACCATCTGTAATTCTAACTTTTGTAACTATTATAGGTGCCCTCGTGGCTTTAAACTAAACAGTATGATTATTTTTTTAAAAAAATTCTTCAATTCAGATTCTGTTTAGTTTAATGTTTTCAGTCTTCAACCAGCAGAGTTCAACCTATTTTAATTGCCACAGCATCTGACTATGGAGTTAACAGGTTTCTGAAAATGCATGCATATCACCGGCTGCTGGCTTCATGATTTGACTTCTGAACTAGGACTTGGGAAACCTGACTTCAAACCCTCACTTTACCATGAAATTCACTAGATAATTTTGGGCCAGACATCTGGTGTCAGCATGATATATCTGACAGGGCTGTTGTGAAGATAGCCGTTGGCCAAAACCCTGTTATGGAGCTTCCCCAGAGCAGTCCTTGTGACAGTACTGGCAGTTCCCTAGTAATTAAAGAGTTCCTGTTTCAGTTCTAGATTTTAGACAACTTCATCTCACCATACATGAATTGTGAGCAACCCAATACTAAAGGCAAGAAATCTCCAATTAGCAGCAATGCCAGGAGCATCCAGTGGACCTAAGCAACAATTTAAAATCTGTTGAGTCTGTCTCCAGCCAGACAATGTCTATTATGACAAGATAAAATATTACAGCATCAATACTTGAGCATGGCAACAAAATTTAAAGAAAACTTTGGTTTACAGTTACCAAAAGAATCACACACATTCTGTGATAAGAAAAGACTATTGTCTTATACAGTACTTCCAAGACTTTGGAGATTTTTAGTATGCATTCGCTGATTTCACGATTTCTAGAATGTGATAAGTGAGACACTGAAGGAAGACTCTATTTCTCCCTTCTACTACTTTGTCATTTAAATAGCAAAGAGATGAACAGTATAATATTACCATCGCATAATGAAGGCAGGTGGATTCAGTGGTCTTTTGAGTTTATGGGCCCCACATAAGCTAAAGGGAGCATGCTAATCTGTCAAAGTGACATTTTGAACAGATGGAGGCTGCTGTATCCAAGTAACTTGTCTGTACGAACAATGGTGGAGTCAATAATGGATAATGGGAGTTGCATTTTGTTTAAATTGAAAAATTAGCATTTCCAGAAGCTCCCACAAGCAGCACACTGCATTTTCCTACTGTGAAACATTTTTGGCATCAGTCTCAAGGGGCCAGAGGTCACAAAAATAGTCTTGGTACCTGAGATGCCCTGAGGGCTACATTTTGCATTCAACAGGTGTCAAGCACTGAGACAATGATTTCAGCATCCAATAATACATTTTCATGAACCACTTTCAAAACAAAGTATACATCACTCTTGCTCACAGCTTGGAAGTCAACACAGTTACCCTCACTGGTACTGGAACTTGTGCACTCATATATATACATAATAATATAACCATATTATCTCTTCTTAAATTATCTGTGCATGTGTATACATATGCATAATTAAGAATAAACTTTGATGCTAATTATAGCTTTAGAAAAGAGACAACTTATACCAGGCATGTCTAAACTTCGGCCCTCCAGATGTTTTGGACCACAGCTCCCAGGGTCCTTGGTCATTGGCAATCTAAGAATTCTGGGAGTTGTGGTCCAAAACATAAGGAGGGCCGAAGTTTGGAGATGCCTGGCTTATACCATCTCCTAGAAATCATAATACCGTATATACTCAAGTATAAGTCGACCCGAGTATAAGTCGAGCTCCCTAATTTTGCCTTTAAAAGGTGGGGAAATTGATTGACTCAAGTATAACCCGAGTCAGTATTTCCCTCTGCTGTCTTCCCCAAGCCGGTGCTGGCAGCAGCAGCTGCTGCCATAGCAGTTCCCCTTCCCTTCCTCCTCCTCTTCCTCCTCCTCCTCCGATGGGGGGAAGTGGCAGGGTTTTTTGCTTGCTCTGGGAGAGAAAAAAAAGGTTAAAAAAACCCCACTGCTTCTCCCTCTATGCGCATGATGGAGGGGTGAGAAGCGGTGGGTTTTTTAACTTCTTTATTTTCTCCGGAAGCAAGTACCGATGTCTGCTATCGGTGCTTGCTTCGGGAGAGAAAAAAAAGGTTTAAAAACCCACCGCTTCTCCCCCTCCCCATCAAGCTACCATATTCACCAGAGTGTAAGTTGAGGGGCCCTTTTTTCAGCCCAAAATTAGGGCTGAAAAACTCAACTTATATTCGAGTATATACAGTAATCATAAAAAAACTAGTAGCCCCTAGCAGGGAGCTAAACAGCCTGGGTAAATATGGTAAACTCACAATGGCCCACATATGTATGCCGTCACCAGGAAGAGGAAGAATATCAGCCCTCCCAGAACAGACCAAACCTCATCTGATCACAACCTCAGGGATGTCCATTTAGTAACTTTGCCCAAAAGTGTTGGTAGGACAGGTTTTTCCCTTTACAGCACTCCCACCACTACTACTGCGAAGTCTGTTTCAGAAACTTGAGGAGAATTTATGGTGAAGTTTTTGGGGAATGGGAGAAGGTACAGGGAGAAGAGAAGAGAACGTCCTGGAACTCAATCATGCACAGCCAGCCCTGCCATTAATCTCGGTGAGACATCGCCTGAGACGGTGTGGTGCTAAGCGTTGCAAATCAGCCCCTTTGCCTTGTATGGGCAGAGAAGTAGGCACAGGCATGGTCTTCTTACTCATTTGCAGGCAATTATGCAGTGTATCTCATCCTCTGTCACCTTGCTAGCAGGGGACATACCCCCATTGCTGAACTTTCTAATGAGGGCAGGATTCTCATTTTTTCTGCAACCAATGGGAGCAGTGTTCAAGTTGTGGGTGCACTCAGAGCACCTCTGTAAATATTACTTTAATTATTTTCCAGCAGAAAGAATGCAAGAGTACAACCCACTGCCTCATATGAATCTGCTTTAGTTTAAGAGCCTCAGTATTCTTTATCCAGTGCAGGATAGAAGACATGCTTGCTAGGAGCACGGGGGAAAGCCTTCACAGTGGCTTCTTTTAAGCTCCAGAATTTCCTGCCAAGGGAGGGTTAATTAACTCACTTTGCACATACAGTGGTCCCCCGCCCTTCCACGGTTCATATACTGCGGTCCCGCTATATTGCAGGACCGCAGTATATGAAAAAAGCCCCCCTAGGGTAAGGGGGGGAAGTCCTGTTTCAAGCCTTCCATACTTACCCCAGGACTGGAGCTGCCCCAAACAGGCCTGCAAGGGCCTTCCTGGGCCGTCTGAAGGCCCCAAAAGGGCCTCCCTTCAAACCGGAAGTGACTTCTGGATCGCTGAAAATCATTTCTGAGGCCTCCGAGAGCCTTTCTAGGCCTGAGGCCTTAGAAATGATTTCCGGTTTACCAGAAGTCACTTCTGGTTCGCAGGGAGGCCCTTTTGGGGCCTCCAGAAGGCCTGGGAAGGCTCTCAAAGGCCCGTTTGGGGTAGGGCCAGGCTGGGGGTAAGTACAAGAGCCCCCAGCTAGGCCCCCTATGCCTGACTCGACCTGCATCCACATATCACAGATTTTCAATTATCGTGGGTCAGGTCAGGTCCCTAACCCCCGCAATAGGTGGGGGAATCACTGTAATAAGGTATCCTTGAGGTACTTAAGTTTTTGTTGAATATATTTCAACTGGGATAGTGCTGATTATTTCATTTGTATACAGTAATAACTCAGTTTATGAGTTCCTTGGTCTGTGAATATTTTGCAAACTAGCAAAAATTTTGGATACATTTTGTTTCAGTTAACAAGTAATGTCTTGTAAAACAAGCACCATAGATGCTTGTCTTGCAGTCACTCCCTCCTCTGCTGTGACGCTGGTGGCAGCAACAGTGAAGAGGAGACAGAGTAAGAGGCAAGTCAGATCATAAGGGAGGGTGGGAGAGAGGGAGGAGGCAGGAAGGACAATCACAAAAAAATCCCTCTCCTTCCACCTCCTTCCTCCCTCCTTCCTCCCTCCTTCCCTTCCTCATGGCGCAGCTTGCCTCTTCCTCCTCCTCCTCCCTCCTCACTCTCACCGCTGCCTTCCTGGCTGAAGAGGGGGTGACGGTGAAGGCAGCAGCCGCGAGAGGCCACAGAATGAATCAGGTAAGTTTCCATTATTTCTTATGGGGAAATTTGTTTTGGTTTAAGATTATTTTGATTTTCAAGAATGTTTCCAGAATGAATTATGTTTTTAAACCAATGTATTAGTGTATGTCTTTGATTTTAAAGTATATTGACCGTAACATTTTAATATGATTTTTTTCTTTTATATTATATTTCACTGTATATTTGAACAACCTGGAGAAATATCTGTAGAAAAAGAATACAAACCCAGTAAGTAAATAACAGACTAAAATTATCATGAGTTCAAAAAGAGATTGGTAAATAATGTTTAGGAGATTACAGAATCTATTTTTGTCTGCACAGTAATTATTTATTATTTATTTATTGTAGTAAATATCTTCAAGTAAATTATATCTTGTAGCAACAGCAAGACATGCATAATTTTATACAGTATTATGCAACATTTACATTTATAATTAGACACATTCAAGATTATATTCATTTTACCTGTTTGACATAGGGCATAAAATAAAAACAAGATTTTGTCATATGATAGCAATATATCAAACTCCATTGTGCTGATATTAGAAGTGCAAATCTATTTGAAAGGAAGAGTGGAAAAGGGGCACATATACTAAAATTCGTTGTTAGGTCATCTATAGCACATAAAGGCATTTACCTTTGCCAATCCAGCACGATGAGCACCTTTTGATTCCATATATGCCAAGTATTTGTTAAATTCCCTGAATTCATCCATACTAGGCCGAAATGTCATGATTTTACAGCTTGCATTTGGAGGAGGTTCCAATGATTGAGCAGCCATGGCTGCTTAGTGCTATATCTGCTAGTAAGCAAATACAGTATACATTACTGATGATAAAATGCATTTTAGGATAAAATATTTAAAATGGCTTCCAAAAGTTTTATACCAAAGATTGTACAAATCTAATTGGTCCCCACACTGTATTCTAAATTCTTTTTATCATGTTAATTCTTTCTATCATATCAACTGCATGTTAATAAATATGCAAAGAAGCACACAGGAAACAAAACATATGGGGGAAAAGGGAACAAAATATAATAGTGTGGACAGAACCCACAAAACTGAACTCTTTCAAAAGCCATAATTGTTTCCACAGCATCTAATTCAATCATATTATATATGCTGATCATTCTGAAGTTGGAAATTTAATTTACAGTACTTTGATGTTCAAATAAAATCTCACAAAGAAGAACTCCATAACTTTTTTATGGATTATCTGGATGATGGTGCCTGATTGATGGTCTGAGGCATATATACACAGTGCAAAAATGAACTACTGCACTTTCCTTATGTAAACACATACACAGTTATACTATTATGGGGAATAAAAGATCTGTGTCTCTCTCTCATATCCAATTTAACTCTTCAGTGAAAGAAGGCAAGATCTAAGTCAAATATGCTAGAGCAGGCCTGCCCAAACTTTGGCCCTCCAGATGTTTTGGACTGCAACTCCCAGAGTCCTTTGCCACTGGCAATCTAGACTTAGAATTCTGGGAGCTGTGGTCCAAAACATCAGGAAGGCCGAAGTTTGGGCAGGCCTGCGCTAGAGGCTATGTTTCCCAACCTTGGGTAACCCAGGTTTTCTTGGAGTGCAGCTCCCAGGAAACCCCAGCTATGAGTGAAGGTTCTGGGAGTTACAGCCCAAAAACATCTGGGTTACCCAAAGTTGGGAACCACAAGGCTAGAGGAAACATGCACAAATCTCCTGTTTTATGTAATGGCCATGATATTTAGGTAAAACCCAAGGACCAACAAGGATCCTTTCATGTATAGATAGAGTAAGCACTGGGACTACAGAAGGATTATTACGGACACTTGTAGGGGGGGTGCTAAAGAGAAATATTAAATGCAATATAAAATAAGTTTAAGTTCATGCTTCATAAAATAAGAACTGAAGGCACAAATAATTTATTTGAGACTTTACAAGGCACAGTTATTAATATGTAAAAGCAAATCCTTCCTTTCAGAAATGAAAACATTCAGAAATATAAATACAGTGGTACCTCGACTTACAAATTTAATCCGTTCTGAATGCATGCTCGTAAGTCGAATTACTCTTAAATTGGGGTACCTATCTAAAAAATGGAAAAAATAAGTTAAAAATGAAAAAAAAATTGTAAGTCGAGCAGATCATATCTAAAATTTGTAACGTGGCATTTAAAAAGCCAACAGTTTTCCATTCTTAAGTCAAATTGTTCTTAAATTGAGCTGCTCTTAAATCGGTGTACCACTGTATTAGCCATTTCATATAAAGTGATGCCTTGAAATACAAAATTAATCCATTCCAACAGATTTTTTCACAGTTCAAAATTTTTGTAATTCAAAATGTGGTTTCCCACAGGAATGCTTTTTGCATGGCATGTGTAGGTCTTTTAAAAGCAGATCCTTGCTGCTCCGAACCCAGGAGTCGAGGCAACCAGGATTATCAAGCAGGCAGCACGGATCTGAAGGCACCGACCCCCTCTGCCCGCCTGCTTTCTGAATGTCTTAAACTTTGAAAAATTTGTTCAAGACATTACGAATGTCTTCAACTGTGAAAAATTTGAATTACAAACGAAAATATCCCAGGCTGTGGAGCTGTCAAAATCACTTGGTTGTCGGTGCACTCGATAGCCAGGTGATTTTGACAGCTCCGCAGTCTGGTATTTCCCTTTGTAATTCAAATTTTTCACAGTTCAAGACATTCGTAATTCAAGGCATCATTGTAAACTGAAATTAAAATGAAGGAAAATTTGGAAAATACTAAACGTGCTGTTTTTACCTGTTACTTTGGTAACTGATTTCTGCATTAATCCAACAATCTATGTACTGGACCTGTGGAGGACAGAGAAAGAGAACAATAATTTGTATTACTACTTAAATAGTATCATTTTCGCATATTATAAACATAGTGCTACATTTTACTAATTTTGAAAACAGTAGTTTCTGTAAAAATATCCATAAAGGGAGAGAAAAATTTAACAAGATTAGTGAAATAAAAAACTGCTGGTCAAATATATTGCAATATGAAACATTATGTATTTGTAGGCAAGATCTGGAAGAAGTTTAACTGTTAGAATGACATTCCCATTTTTGAGGATGCACTGTGGAGAGTTAAAGTATTTGGATGTAATTAAAGATGGGCATGAATTGCTTCATGCAGAGTAGTCAAAAGTTGTCTGCATGGAATCAGAGGCGCCACATATTCCCTTCCCCCACCCACCCTGACCAGCTCCCCTTTCACTACTTAGTGCATGCTGCTTGTCTCCTCCTTGTTGTATGACTGTCCAGTTATGGCAGGACCCCCTGCTTCCCTCATCTGCCTCTTCCAGCTGCCACTTCAACTTGAACTAGTCAGTCACATGACAAGGAGGAGCCAAGCAGTGTGCACCAGCTAGCGAGTAGAAGATGCAACCAAGGCAGTGGGGGAAGAGAATGTATGGCACTTGTGATGTGCTGAACAACTTTTGATGACTCAGCACAAAGTGATTCATGCCCATCCGCAGATACAATACTAAATTCTACCTTTTCCAACTTAATATAACAACATAAGAAGAGCCGTACCAGATCAGGCCAAGGGTCCATCTAGTCCAGCTTCCTGTATCTCACAATGGCCCCACTAGATGTGTCTGGCAGCACATGAGACAACTAGATACCTGTCTCCTGGTACCTCTTCCCTCCTTCTGGCATTTTGAGGTACCCTCCTTTTAAGGCTGGAGATAACACACATACCCATCATGGCTGCAATGGACTTTTCATATAGAAATCTGCACAATCCCCTTTTAAAGGCATCTAGGTCAGATGCCATTACCACATCCTGTGGCAAGGAGTTCCATATACTATCAACACGCTGGTTAAAGAAATATTTTCTTTTGTCTGTTCTCACTCTCCCAACCCTCAGTTTGAGTGGATAACTCCTGGTTCAGGTATTGTGTGAGACTGAAAAGAACTTCCCTCTATCCACTTTAACCATCCCCTGCATAATTTTGTACGTCTCAATCGTGTCCCCACTCAGGCATCTTTTTTCCAGATGAAAGAGCACAAACACTGTAGCCTTTCCTCATAAGGGAGGTCTCCCAGCCCAGTAATCATTTTAGTCACTCTCTTCTCTCTTCTGCACCTTTTCCAGTTTCACTATGTCTTTTTTGAGATGTGGCAACCAGAACTGTACAAAATACTCCAAGTCAAGCCTTCCCATTGTTTTGTACTACGTTATTATAATACTGGCTATTTTATTTTCAATTCCCTTTTTAATGATCCCTAGCATGTAATCAGCCTTCTTCACTGCTGCCAGACACTGGGTTGACACTTTCATTGAGCTGTCCACCAGCACACCAAGATCTCTTTCCTGATCCATCATGGACAGTTCAGAACCCATTAGCTGATAAGTAGTTTTAAGTTTTTGCCCCAATGTGCATTACTTTACATTTTCTTATAGTGAAACACATTTGCCACTTTGCCACCCATTCTCCAAGTTTGGACAGATCCTTCTGGAGTTATTTCCCTTCTGGTCTTCAACACCTGGAAAAGTTTTGTGTCTTCTGCCAGACACTGGGTTGAGGCAAGAGGTATGAGCTGTCCACCTGTTTCAGAGTCAAGATTTTTCTCTGATTAACCTGATCCATCATGGACAGTCTGCAGAACCCATTATTTAATCACCATTTTAGGGCTGTTTCACCCTAAATGTCAAATATCTATTGGTTTACATTTTTCTTTTAGGCAAACACATTTGTTTCTGAAAAAAACCCATTCTCCAAGTTTGGACAGATCCTTCTGGAGTCCATTTCCCTTCTGGTTCTTTTCAACACCTGGAAAAGTTTTGTGTCTTCTCTCAAACTTGGCCACCTCACGGGCGGGAAGGAAGAAGGAAGATGATGTCCTCTATAAGGCCAGGCTGTCTTTCACATTGCTGTTTCTGAGAGTCAAGATTTTTCTATGATTAACCCCACTCCTTCATACCCAGTGAACAGTCCAGCGTCTTCAGAGGCTTAGCACAATCTATTTAATCACCATTGTATAGGGCTGTTCTCACCCTAAAGGTCAAATATCTATTGGTGTAGTATATAATTCAACTGAGTTGCTCAAAAATGAGGCATTGTTTGCACCTCATCAGCATGAAGCGATGTATATTAACTGCAAGACTGGTTTAATTTACTTATTTTTTATTCAATTTTTTTAATTACTCTGCCTTTTTCGGAAAAGATCCTAGATGGCTTACAACACTGAAGGACACTGTGCAAAGTTGGAGACAATGAGTATGCAGTTGCCAAAAATATTAAATACAATATTCAAAGCTAAAAACAATAAACAAAAAAATATAAAGAAAAAAATGCCACTCTGAACGATTAATATACCCATTAAGTGATATATTCCAGATTAGAGATTTAAAAGTGGTAGCCTTGTTAATTTATCCTAAATCAGAAAAAAATGAAAAGACAAAACACTGTAGCACCTTCAAGACTAACTGCTACATTTTAATATGAACTTTTATGGACAAATCCACTTCTTCAGACATAATCATGAGACTGTATGGCAAATATTCATACAGTTAAATGTGACGCCAAAATAAAGAAGCTGATTATTTACTGGGTCCCAACAGCTGATGGTGTGGCATTTCACACCTGGAAACAACTATTAAGATCCCTGTTGATATTCAGTTCCCCTTCCAGGAAACATTGCTCAGTCAGTACACTTAATGGTCTTAATCATTTATTGCCAGGTGATTTGTTCCCATATATTTGACCTGGTCCAGTAGCAGTATAATTACCCCAAGCCAATATTACAGATTGGTTTATGTGTGTTTGCTCTATTTTGATAGGTTGCAATTCTCCAAGATACATTACAATACCTATTCTATATGGATTCTAACGCATTAAATACATTTTATGTTTAAGTGGCTGTTAACCTGTTCTTAGATTAGTAAAACAGACTATTTTCTCATTTCTTCATGATTTCAAATTGAATGTGATATTTGCTTGACAGATTTAACTATTTAAAAGGTTTTTGCTTAATCAAAGTATTTGCATGGCTCTCCTTAGAAGAAAATCTCAGGTGGCATAGCATAATTTGGACACATGAGATTTGTTTAAATTTGGCGGAGTCTGGAGGCCTGGTTTTTGTTGTTATATGAGAGATTAGTGTAACATTACACTTTGCTCTGGCTTGATTGAGATGAGCATGTGACTAAATGCAAAGCTTGACATATTCTTTCATTCTGTAAACCTGTTTGATTGTTACTATTCTTTTCTGGCAAGCAATATTCACTCTACTTTGAGCTCCTCTTCAAATAGAATTCCAGCTGCAACCAGAAGCAAATTGTCAGAAACACTGGGTCAGCTGTGTGCATGTGATGCAGCACTGCACACTCATGTTGCGCAAAGGGATCACTGCTGGCCAGATATGTCACTTACTGTTCTTCAATTGTTACCACCAGTTTTTTTTCCAAAGTCATGCTGCCATTTGTTGAGTCAAATGCAAAATGGACAATAATACATTGGGGGGGGGAATTATAGCAGATAGGATGGTAACTCTAGGGGGGGGGGATTGAAGGACAGTGTTAATTTTCTGACTTTGTCTTGGAGGTTGAGTTTACAACCCTGCTGGTAGTTACAACTAGAACAAAGCCACTGAATCATATGTGTTAATGCATCATCTAACACGTGCTTTAATTGCTCTTCTCCATTTGGAACCAGAATTGGATTTAAGCACAGATACTTAGTGCCATAGACGTTTGCAATCTAGACCATGGGTCTATGGAGAATAATCATCTGTATTGAATCAGAATGCCCTGGAATTGACTTTCGCTCTGCCTATAGAAAAACTTTGTCAGCCTAGCTCTGAAAAGTATCAGACAATCATTGGAACGCAAATATAGTAGATAAACAGTCTCTTATTGGGTATTTGGTTTGACTAATAAGAGCTGAGAACAGGGCTAGTTAAATGGCCAAGGAAACAGACCAAAATTTTGTTTATACCAAGGAATATGAGATAATCCTAGTTAACTGAGCATGTCCAGAAAAACAAGCTGTAAAATCATTGGATGGGTCTCTCCAAACAGATATGATTTGTAGAGCTAAGTGGAAAGGGCCTATATCATGAACTACTAAAGCAAATATTTTTTAAAGCTCTCTTCCTGAACAATCTGATGCTAAAAACCAAAAAATTAATGTGTGTTAATACTCTACATTCCTTCACTATTAATCTTTTAGCTGGTCTGGGAGATTATTCATATCTACGGATATCCCAGGAAGGAATCCCAACAAATGCCTTTGACTTTCAATGTAACATAGAAAAACATTAAGAGCACAAAGTATCATGATGATTGGAATCATATAGTAAATAAAGCAAAAGCAAACACTGAAGAATTTGGTTTGGAAGTAAGAAATAAAGGAGGGTAACTAAAAGAGCTCTCATACAGACCAAAATTTTGTTTATTTCAAATACTTGCTTCAGGCAACTTAACTGAGAAATTTATGTAAAGATGCCACTAGATAACCAATATGATCCAAACAGATATTACTGGTAGACACAGAGTGGACTGTGACACATACCATGAACTACTAATGCAAATTTTTTTTAAAGCTGAACACCAGAACAATCATGGTGTCAAAAATCAATAAATTAATAAATTAAATAATAATCTTGAAAAATTCAGAAGTCCATATGAAGAACAGATCTATGTTACTAAGCTCAGTTAACAAAAATACAAAAAAACTGTGATTGAAGCTAGCAATACATTCAGGAAACAGTGCAAAAAGACTATTTGGAGTCTAAAGAATACAAAACATGATGGATTATTGATAAAACTATCATACCAGAAGCAAACATAAGAAATGACAGAAATAAGATCAAAATGCTAAATTACGTTTTTAATGACCTGCATACGGGGATAAAGAAAATTCTTGTAATAATT
Source organism: Phrynocephalus forsythii (assembly GCA_029282475.1). Taxonomy (NCBI): domain Eukaryota; kingdom Metazoa; phylum Chordata; class Lepidosauria; order Squamata; family Agamidae; genus Phrynocephalus; species Phrynocephalus forsythii. The sequence goes on from JAPFRF010000004.1 coordinate 36,329,720, forward strand.
ATTGCCAAGGAACACAAAAGAACAACAGAAGGAAAACAAGAGATATATTTATTTATTTATTTAAGAAATAATTTATTTAAATATTTCAGAGATATGGCAAGATCAACAGAGAAACTATATAAGTTTACCAGCATAAAATAAAAGAAGATGGAAACAAACTCCAAGAAAGTGCAAATGCTAGATTAAATCTTCTTAAAGAGCAAACTGACACAATTGTAATTGTAAAATTAATAATTAATAATCAAGAAACTGAAACAGTTTAATGATATAATTTGGTTCAGTCATCAATCAACACAGAGATCACAGCAAGAATTCAGAAGACAACACACTTGGAAGAGCAACTATGAATAAATTAGAAAAGATTCTTAAATACAGCAGCTTTACTTATGAGCAATTTGACTTAAGATCAGAAACCTGTTGGTGTTTTAACTGCTGCCTTACAATTTGTATATGTGATCTGCTCTACTTATTATTTATTTATTTATTTATTTATTTATTTATTTATTTATTTATTTATTTATTTATTATATGGCTGCTCTACTTACAAGTTGTTTGACTTATGAGCATGCATTTGGAATTGATTAAATTTATAAGTAGAGGTACCGCTTATAAGAATGTGCCACTGGGAACCACAACATTCCCTTATAGTACTGTATATAAAAAGATTAATTTGAATTGATGTCTGTGGAGACTCTCAGTCATCCAGGTGAGGTTATCTGGGATCTGGGTCATGGTAACTGGACTTAAGTGTTCTGCTTATATACCGCCCCATACCACTTCAAGTAGTCTCTGGGCAGTTTACAGTTTAATTACAATATGCAGGCTACACATTGCCCCTCCCCCCAGCAAGCTGGATACTCATTGTACTGACCTCAGAAGGATGGAAGGCTGAGTCAACCATGAGCCTGCTGCCTGAGATTGAACCCCAGGTTGTGAGCACAGTTTTAGCTGCAGTGCAGGCATTTAACCACTACAGCACGAGATTTCTTTTCTTGTGGGACCAAAATGTTTCACTATTCACCCAAGTAGGTTGCTCAGTCTGAGAAAAATTAGTGGGAGGTTTCCAATTTATAATTCACCTTGGTTTCACTCCATCCTGGTCTGAATAGGCTCTTTAGGTGGACAATGGCCTGGGGTGCGTGAAAGTCCCAGCTATTCAACCCTTCCCAACACCCATTAAGTATGGGTCATCAGCCATAGCCTTCCTGGTGGAGGTGTGAAGTGTTTCTGTCTTGTCTGAGAATAAATGAAAGGGCAGAATGTGCCTAAATCCCCCCACCCCTGTTGAAAGAGGGATTTTCAAATCAAATTAATTCTGAACTCTCACTGGAAACAAAAACAAGTAAACTAAAATTATTAGGCTATATTTTGGACTTAGCATGAAAAGACAAGACTCCTTGGTAAAGACTATAATGGTGATAGAATAAAGGGGAGGCAATAGGAAAAGGTCAAGTCCTAATATGAAACAGACCGATGCAAACCATGACCTTTCGTTTGGAAGACATGAATGGAGTTGTTAACTGTAAAATATTCTGGCAGTCATTAATTCATATGGTCACTAGAAGTTAGAAGCAACTTATTTTTATCCTGCCTTACTGCTTAAAAAGAATCAAAGGCAGCCTTGTAACAATGTTTATTTCCTAGTGGTTACTTTGTTTCGTTTCTGAAAGGGCAAGCTTGCCATGTCTGGGCTCCCAACATCTATTTAGATTTTGTGTTCACAGGATAAGGCGTTTCTTACATTTAACGTGAATTTCCCTTATCGGTTTTGCTAATTTACTTTTCTCAGCAGAAACGGAGACACAGTTTTCCAAAGAAGTAGCTATGCAAGCGTATCATATGAAATAAAAATTAAAAACCCCATTGTGGCACTGTAAAGACTTCACTGTTATATTTCAATGAGGGCTTTTGTCAATCAGGTTTGAAGAGGTGGACTTGAAGCATGAAAGTTGGCTTTGGAGTACAGCAATTGTGACTTTTTTGTTTTTGTCATAGTTTAAGTCTGAGGCGATGTACAATGTTTACTCCCTCCCCTCTATTTGCTTGAAAGCCATCGTACACTGGTACAGGGCCATATCAATTATCAATATGTGACAAATTTAGGTTTATTTTCTCAGTGTTCAGTGTTCTTCTGGACCCATGGTAACCAAAGATAAACAGCCAGAGAGAAAAACAGAGTTCATGATAATGAGTAGCAAGCTTTCAAACTAAGTAGTTTGCATTCATTTCTATCCCATAGTTTAGTGCACAAATGAATGAATATTTTTGCTGCAAAACATGTCAAAAATAATTTGTACAACTTATAAAATATAACAAAATGTGATGTTTGGGAAGTCTGTGGATGCCTTAATTTGGAAGTTGGTTCAATAGCCTCTGGCATACATTTATCTTAAGCTGCAAAAGTTTTTGTATGTCAGAGTCAAGACCCAGTTGTCAAGTATCTTGTAGCCAAATGAAGCAGCAAGGCATAAGATTTTTGGGAATTTATTTATTTATTTATTTATTTATTTATTTATTTTAACCACTTATATGCCACCCACTACCTGAAGGTCTTTGGGTGGTTTACAATCAAAAGAATTAAAACAGTTAAAACATAAAATATCAAATAATTAAAACAATAATAAAAACCTTACACAAAAATTGTCACACTAAGTAATGTCCTTTAAGTCAAAATCTAAAGAAGGCCAAGTTCTTTGACTGGGTGGAACAAACTAATAGTGTTTTTTTGATAAGCTGGTGTTGCGGTGCCAAGATCATTATCAGTACTGTGAAGCACAATGAAGAAAAGATATTACACTGTTGTTGTGAACAGGCCAGGAAATGTTAATTGATTTGAATGAACACAATAGTTGTCTCCTCTGGATTACTAGCTCATTTTAATTTACCTTTAACTGGTTTGTCCAACTTTAAAGTCTTATCAAACCATGCAGTTCTCATGACCATACTGTTGACTTCATCCCTAATAATCAGAATGCTTAGGAATATTGGCCCAGATACTTTATTTCCTGGTGCACGCAAGGCTGCCCTGTCTTCTAGAGAATTCAGTTAAATTGCTAGTGAAAAAAGCACAAGAAGTTCCTGCCTGACCAAATAAATAAAAATGTTTATTAAAACAAGAGTCTATGGGGGACATATAGTTTTAATTCATCAGCTGCTGATTTTGAACTGATTGTTTAGTGATAGTCTTATATTGTATTTCAGGAAGCTTATATTGTATATCAGGATGTGGTGTCTTGAGATGTTTCAGTGAAAACTGCAACACCAAAATGGCAGCTATAATATAATCAAAATAAATGTTCACAGATTGTTAGGCTCTAGTTTGTTTAATTCTCTGTTCATTCTTGTGTTAACAGCAATCTCCTCAATCATACAGCAGTTTGCTGCCCTGCTATAAATCATAATTAATAAATGCTGGCTTATAAATTCTGATTTACATCATAGAAATTTACATCATGGAAATCAGGTAACCCCAAAACTATGGCTTGTCCATGCCTTGGTCTGTCATGGACAAACCACCCTTAAACAAAAGATAGAACATAATAAGTTCTATCTCTTTAACCACCCTTAAACAAGACATAGAACATAAGAAGTTTAGGAGAAAACAGACCAGAAACAGGGAGAAACAAATTAGTTTGTTCAGTGGTCTGTAAGATGATTTATTGCCAAAGCACCAAATCACAGCTAATGTGATGGGCAGATATGCTCAATGATTGGACATGGCGACAACAGTGAATATAAACTACTTAATTCCTAGTTGAACAAGGATTAAACCCCAATTCTGACACCTTCAATAAACTGAAGTAAATATATTTGCTGTGGGTTAATGGCAAAGAGAATGGAAGACAGGAGGGCCTAGCGTGCTCTGGTCCTTGGGGTCTCGAAGATCGGACACAACAAATGAACATCAATGGCAAAGAGAAGCAACTCTGCTTGAAACACACATTCAAGCTGCAACTTTTTTAAAAAATTAATTCATTATTCAATTTTAATTCATTATTCTAATAAATGATTTTGGTGATTCTTCCATATTTCACACTAAAATTCAGGGATTACTGCACCTAGAGTAGACCTGTTGAATCAATTACTGAATAGTAAGTCAAGATTTATATAATGTAAATAATATTGATTGAAAGAGTCTATTTTAACTAGCAACTAGATTGAGGGCATAATGACTTTGGTAGACTGAAAAAAAAAGTAAAGAAAAACATAGCAGTGTTTATCTAGCAAAGTAGAAGATAAATTTTAGGTGATGGTACTAGTTCACTAGGTAACTGTACTGCTATCCAACACATGCACAATCTTTAGAATTCAAATTCAGTGGCCTTACTAGATGATTGAAGGAAGCCATGAAAGAGTGAGTTCTAAAATCTGCAATAAACCATTCTTTTACAGGGAGCAAATTTATTTATTTATTTATTTATTTTATACAACTTATATGCCGCCCACTACCCAAAGGTCTCTGGGCAGATCATAATTAAAATGAACAGTTAAAACAGTTAAAATGTTAAAAAGGCAATGGACAAATAAAACAATAAAACCATTTAAACAAAATCTTATCCAGTGACATCTACAATCTTCACTGCATAGAACCTGTGTTTTTCACTCTTGCTTTTTGTAGCAGTATGTTGCCCAATGAACAGGCCTGCAAATATTGACCACATATTAGTGTATATATTGGAGAATCTTAAAGTTGCTGCATGGATGTAATAGAATTCTGTAGATTGCAGAATCAAAGTAACTTTCCATTACTTTTAATATAACATTCCTTTCTATTAGAAAAACAAAATTAGAGTTTACATATGTCTCAAATGGACCCTTAAAACATGCAGTAAGGTAAATTAGAAGTCCAAAAAGTACTGTGTTTTCTCTCTGTCCCTTTTAGTTTTTTACAGTTCTTTCTGGACTTGATTATTAAGGAGAAAGACATTTTTATGCATGTGTAAATGGGATCTTGGTAAACTTGTACTGTATGTGCTTTTGCATTCATGTAGGTTTCCAGCTTTACTTCTAACTATGCATATGCACTTTAATGCAGTACTGTATATAATTTTATATTGTTCTAGCTTCTTATTCTTGTACAGCTTTGTTGTGAGCTGCTTTGGGTCCCTTATGGGGAGAAAGATGGCATATAAACAAACAAACATTATGTTTTTTATCTGAAGTGCATGAAGATCTGTATGTTATAAGACATATATCTGCATATCTTTAAAATCTTAAAATTTTATTTGAGACATGTTTCTGCTAAGTGATGGTTAATTTATTTGTATTCTGTCTGGTACATGTGAAATGTTTCTTAAGAGTGTTCAAGATGTCTACATTCAAGAGAATGTAGGAGTATGTATAAGGATACTTGTTTCTTAAATGATAGTTTTATGTCTTGGAATTTTTATATTTGGACTGAGTGATGCGCAGACTAGATGGCACTTTTTAATTTGTTGTATATGTACAATGACAATAAAGTGTTATTCTGTTCTATTCTGTTCTGGAACAGCTAGGGTCCGTACTATCACCTATGCATAACCCCAGAGAGGAAATAAATTGCTTGCTTAAATACTGATCTCTATACAGTAGGACTTGGGTGTAGGAATTGGTTCCAAGCCCCTCCTACAGACATCAGAAAGAGTAGAATAAAAGCAGCACTTACGTTCAGTTTCTTTGATGTCCCTGGTTGAGAGAGGGAGCCCTAGCTCAGTCTTACCAAATTCCAAGCACCAAATAAATGAAACCATGGGCATATTATGTATACTTGAATGTTACAGATAAAGGGAAGTAACTATTGTTATTTAAGTGTAAATACAATGGGTTCCAGAACAATGAGGGAGACCCCACCGGCTGTCTGTGTGCTTGTTCAGTCAGATGTCCAAGTGCTAAATGTGAGCAGCCAACTTCTAGGCCCCTGCTTGCCATTCTTATGGTTCTTTATCTTAAAATTTGATGTAGTGCAGTCCTTCAAAGAAAAGACCGGTTGCCATAATCGGGACACATAGTAACAGCTACTGATGTAAAGGAGGAAGTGCTTGCAGATTACATCTGGGACACTAGGAGAAACTTTCTTAATTGGCACCTGCCACTTAAGACCCGCATTCTACAGAGACGCCCACGCAGACAGGCTTTCAAATGAGATGCTTAAATGTTCTGGGCTGTATATTGTCCTTCATTATTGCATGCTACCTTGGGTCCTTTCCCAAGGAGAAAGGAGGGGTAAAATATTCTAAATAAATAAGTAGGCACTCCCAACCGACTGGTCCCTGCTCCTCCCCATCCTACCTGCAGCAGGGCAGTGAAAACACCTTCTTACAGCTCTATTTTCACTGAGGCTTTACCCATTCCCCCACCCACTCCCTCAGGCAAGTTTAAAGAGCCACCCTGCCCACAACCAGCCAACAACAACAACCAACAACCAAAACACACACACACACACACACACACACACACACACACAGAGAGAGAGAGAGAGAGAGAGAGAGAGAAGCAAGCAATCACACCCGTCCATAAAAGCCCAGTTTTTATTTAGTCTGGCTCTGCTTCCTGGGCCGTTTCGTCTCTTCCTCCCCGGGCGCTGCCTCGTCTAGTCCATCTCCCGGGACAGGCCCCTGCCGGGGAGGGCGAGAGCAGGACTCCCTCCTCCCTCGGGGCACCCCCTCCCGCCTCCCCCAACCCCAACCCCTACCCCGGACACCGCGCCCGGGAAGCACTTCCGCCTCCCCCATCCTCGTCCTCCCTCCCTCCCTCCCTCCCTCCTCCGCCGCCCCTCAACCACAGGCGCCCCCCCTCCTCCTCCTCCTCCTCCTCCCTCCATCACGGGTGGGGGTCCCCTGGCCCTCCCCTCACGCGCGCGCCTTCCCTCGCCTCCTTCCCCCTCTCCTCCTCCCCCCCCCACCGCCCGCTCTGACACCGCCGCCGCCACGCGACCCTCTGAGGAGGAGGAGGAGGAGGAGGAGGAGGGCCCCGCCTCCATCAACAACCCCCTGCCCAGCCACCTCCCCCCGCCGCCGCCCCAAGGGCCTCCTCCACCTGTTACTCCCTCCGCCTCAGCGGGGACCCCTCCCTCAGGAGGGACAACCTCCCTCCCTCCCTCCCTCCCTCCTCCTCCGGGGAATCCCCTTGCCCCCCCTCGCCCCCCTCCCTCCCTCCCTCCCTCCCTCCCCGCAACCCGAGGCCGCCGCCGCCGCCGCCGCCGCTCTGACCTGGCCGTGGGAGAAAGGAGCGACGACGACGACGACGACGACGACGACGCCTCAGAGGAGCCACCGCGCTCTCTCGACCCCCCCCTCCCTCCCTCCCTCCCTCCCTCCCAGCCAGAAGGCACCGGCAGCCGCTCTTCACGTGCCCCTCTCGCTGAAGGCAGGGCGGGTTGTTCCCGTGCGGCGTACGCGGATGACAGCTGAGGCCGGCTGCGCAGGCGCGAACCGCTCCTCCAAAAAAAAAAAAAAGGAGAGCTTCCCTCGTCACGCCACGCCACGCCCCCTTCGCTCGCTAGCTCGCTCGTGTCCCCCCTCCCCCTCCCCCGCGCTCTCTTTTCCACCAGTTCTGCTTCCGCGAGAGCTTGCGGGATGAGCGGGGGGGGGGAGGAGGAGGAAGGAACCCGGGCGGCGTCACGTGACAAGATTGTGCTGGGGCGCGGTCCAGGCGGCGGGGCCGCCGAGGTCCTCTTGGGAAGGTGGGGTAGGGTGTGTGTGTGCTGGTAAAGGTTCCCCCCCCGGAAGATTGTGCTGGCTGGCGCGGCCCAGGCGGCGGGGCAGGCGAGCGTGACCGGGCGGGTGTCAGGGGTGGGGTAGGGGTGTGTGTGCTAAAAAAAAGGTAAAGGTTCCCCTCTGCACCTGCGTGCTTGTCGTGTCACACTTTAGGGCCAAAGAACCAGTGTTGGGCAAGTCCATGGCCATGTGGCTGGCATGGCTGCAAGGAAACACCGTTTTGCCTTCCTGCCCTCACTATTTACTTGCAAGTACAGTGCATGCTTTCGAACTGCTAGGTGGGAACCCATGAACTGTATCCTGGGAACCCATGAAAGGGCCTCCTCAGCTGTGGCGCCCAGACTTTGGAACTCCCTCCCACTAGAGGCCAGGACTGCCCCATCTTTGTTGTCCTTCCGCAAACAGACAAAGACCTTTCTTTTCAGGCAAGCTCTCCCTGAATGATGGGCTACCTATTATGTGTCTTTTATATGACTATATGGGTTCGCATAGACTTTGTGTTTGTAGCTACTTATAACCGTGTTGCTTTAATGTAATGTCTATTAATGCTGCTGTAAGATGTCCCTCAATTCCTTGTTCTCAAATACTTGAATATGACTTAATTGTACTGGACTGGATATTATCCCTCATTACTGTGAGCCGCCTTGGGTCCTTTTCCAAGGAGAAAGGCAGGGTAAAAATACTCTAAAATAAATAAATAAATAAAGAGGTTGGCAGGAGCTAGTGTTAAGGCTGGGAGCTCCTTCTGCTGTGTGGCAGACGGGATTCCAACCCTTGAGCCACCGACTGTTTTGAGCTCTCTAGCCCGCTGAGCCACCACACTCCATGGGTGTGTGTGCTAGAACGGTATCAACAAAAGGGCGGGGCCGACCTTAGCCAGTGTGGTGGTAATGTCACGTGTGTGGCGGCCAGTTGAGGGCAGGGGGTGGGATGCTTTTGGGGGGGGGCGAGTTGCTGGTTGGCCATCGCTGTGTAATAATCCGTCCTAGATGGACCTCTTCCTATGGGAGAGAAGAGTGACCGGCCAATCAGAAGGCCGGCCGGCCACGTGCTGGCCTCCTCCGCGTCCTTCCCCCCCCATATCGCCTGGGAAGTGTGTGTGTGTGCGAGCACCGACTGGCGCCGGGTGTCGTTAGTGGTCCTTGGGGGCTTGTTCTGCGCGTGCGCGTACTTTCGCCTCCCCTCCGTCTTGGTTTGGGCCACGTTTTAGTGAGCCGGGAGGTGGCGCTGCTGAGTCAAGAAGGAAATCTCGCCGCGGATGCTTGGCCCGCCTGGGAGGAGCCCCGTGCTCAGAGAGGTGGAGGCGCCTCTGTAGAAAAGGTGGTCCAGCCCTTCTCTCAGGGGAACACGGGAGGCACACAGGGAAAAAATAGTCATCTGAATCAGAGTGCTGCACAGTTTAAAACTGTGGATGTCAGGAGAGAGATACAACAGGGGGAGATACCTACTCGGCCATAAACCACAACATTTATTTGTGGATAATCTTGGCTTGGTGTACAACTTTTACAGTTATATCTTTTATTAGCTGATCAGAGATAAAGTGTTCAGCAGGCAGAGGTGAAGGTGAAGATGCAGTAGCCCTCCCCCCCTTCTCTTCCCCTGTGCAGAAATCAACTAAACATAGCTTGATGCTACTTTGGTACTGGTAGTGGGGTGGTGTTTGATACCGCATCTGGACTGAAGTGAACAAAAAAAAGTGTTCTGCTTATATACCGCCCCATTCCACTTCAAGTAGTCTCTCTTGGCAGTTTACAGTTTTTAATTACAGTAATACAATGCATTACCCCACCCCACCCCCAGGAAGCTGGGTACTCATTTTACCGACCTCAGAAGGATGGAAGGCTGAGTCAACCATGAGCCGGCTACCTGGGACCGAACCCCAGGTCGTCAGCACAGTTTTACTTGCAGTGCAAGCATTTAACCACTGTGCCACGGGGCATTTATGGGCACGAAATGGGCTGCATGGCAGGCAGAATCCCTCCAGCAGGGAGGAATCGGGTAGATGGCTCAGGAAAAAAGGCTGAGGGGCCACTGCTGCCTGAGTCAGTTTTCTTGCCTAATCATAGGGCAAACTGTTTCTTTTGGGTGCCCACATAGTCCACACCTTATATATGAAGTAATCATTATGGACTCTCAAACCATGTCCAGTATATGACAATCCTATCAATTAATCTCCAGAGTGCCTTGTCGTTAATAGCCCAGTTCAAGTCTTCTAAACTCAGCGTGATGGTATATGTCATTACATGTCTCATGTTAGACCTTCCTATTTTCCACTGAGTCTTCTTATGTTAGGACCAGATTGTGACAGCCTCAGTTCAGTTATTTCAGCTTCAAAGGGGAGTTCACTTTTGATTTGGAATAGAACGTACATATTTGCCTTTCTCGCAGCCCATGATATCTAGAAAGCTCTCATCCGACACCAGATTTTGAATACATTTCTCCTTCTTTGTGGCCTTCATTGGGCAGCTTTCACATCAATGCTAAATAATTGGGGATACCATAGTATTGATGATCTTGGCCTTGATTTCTAGTGGTGCACCCAAGGATATTTTCTAGTTCATATCTGCTCTCCCAAATCTCAGCCGTTTTCTAGTTTTTGGGCTGCTGTCTCCATTTTGAGCTTAACATACCACTTTGGTTCAATAATCCAACAACCAAAGTAAGAAAATTGAGCAAGGAATTATACTAGATTTTACTTCAGTTCCAAACAAAGTTCTGGACTCTAGAACTTGTTTTTTTTTTTTAAAGATTGCTGTGCTTATAAGTATGTGACAAGTAAGTAGCCATGACTTCTCTTGTCCAGTGAAGGAAAACTTCCAGGGCAGCGAATTTGTAGTAAATGGCCCTTACCAGTAAACTTAAATAAGATCTGTCTGAAATCTTATCTGCAGATTAGAAATGAAACATGCATAGGATTGCAATTCAAGCAGCCAAGGTCCGTTAATTTTTGCTTTGGAAGAAATGTTCTGCTGTGTTCAGTTGGATGTATGCCAAGTTTATGTGTGCTGTTCTGGCAAGTCCCACTGATTTCGAGAGTCACACCTAAAAGTCCCACTGATTTCATTTCACTTTGGTTAGTTTGTGTCCTTTATCAGTTGACAAAATTAAGTCACACCGTTTAAAATGTCTGACTAAAAATCTTTTGGGACTTTTGAATTATAGAATTCCTTAGACTTTGGCTAGTTTGTGTCCTTTATCAGTTGATAGCGATGTACTGAAAGGCACAGCTTTATCTATTTGTAACTAAAATAGCTTTTGTTCCTTTTACAATTATAGAATCCACATTAAAAATTGTACCATAATTTAACTTGCAAAAGCTACAGGAAAAAGAAAGATGTACACTGGAATTAATCTTTGGGGTTTGGAGAAAGGTGCATATGTCTGAGGGCTCTGTTGAGCAGGAAAGTAGTCTCTGAAGTTTTCAATGTATACTAAATACACAACATGCTTATGTGGTTGCAATAAACTTAATTAATTAAGTGCCTCTTGGAGCTCTGTGTGTAAGCTTGACCTAAAGATAGTCAGCTAAACCTTAACAAACACTTTGAATTAACTCTCTTCCTCAGCAATCCTTAGGCAACACCAAGTTGTACAAAATTGCTTTTGTACTCAACTGATGGGTGTATATTGCCTGAACTTAAGTAATTGTGTCTAATTTATGCTAGTCTTTCTGTGAAGCAACTCTTATCAGTGAACCTTATTCTTCAAACTCATTGCCAACACTAGTAATGTTACTGGAATGATAGAGTAATCTTTCCCACCCCCGTCCGGCCCAAAAGCACTAGATGCCAATGATCAGGTAGCAAACAACTGAATGGACTTTGAGATGTCAGGCTGTTTTTTATGCTTTTTGTCCTGAACCTCTTTTGATGACTACAGCTTATTTTGATGCCCAGTAATAAGTCCTTCTTGATTCAAACTTTTTAAAAATTATTTTGAATTCATAAACAGTGCCATACATGTAAATATCGTCTGGAGTATCATTTTGCACACCCTCTATTTCATGTATTGTCTGTTTCATGTGTTAGCTACTTTTATTGAACAAAACATGTTTGTATTCTCCACAGAAGACAACTTCTAGATTGTTCCTAACTAACAGATGGGGACAGTTTATATAGTATTAGTTCAGTGTCTAAAAAATTAGGATATGGTATGTTTTAAACTTAGATAGTACCAAGGCTGAAAATGCCAAATTTGACAATCAGTAAAAAAAAAATCTGATTGTCAAACTTGGCATTTTCAGCCTGAAACACATTTTGTAAGAGCTAATTTGCTTGTGTGAAGTTGTGCCAATCTGAAAACAGATTTTCCAATCAGAGACTTACACTGTTAAAGTTGAGCATGTTGATGTTTTTGTGAATCTTTCCCACTAAAATCAATGTGACCAAAGTGCTCAGCATTAACAGAATTGTATCTTCACTTAGCTGCAAATTGTGAGGTAATTTCTTTCAAAAATAATTTATGAATTACTGTACCTAGTTTCATGCAGGTTGCAGAAAATGTCATCCTGGTATACTTTAAGCTTTAAAGCAGAGTTGCGTAGCCATCAGAGTTGGCAGCATTGGCTGAAATCCAGTAGCAGAATTTATGCTGTGTAAAGTTGATGATGTCATCAGCTATGGGAGTTCTTTTATAAATAAACATCTCCCAGTTTTCCCTTCCTCCACCCCAAAGACCCTGAGTCCCCTCTGGAGTCCTTTTTCAGCAAGTGAAAGCTGTTGGGGGTAGGGTGGGGTCTTTAATTTCCAAAAAATTGTTTTCAGTAGCATTTTATGGAAGTTGAAGACTCTCCCAACAGCTTTTTCCTTGATGAAAGCAATACCGAGGAAGCCTCAGGACTTTTGAAGTAGCTCAGAAAGATTTAATTTATGAAAAACTGCCAAGGTCATCAGCGTCACACACTGTCAGTTCCAGTGTTGGATTTCAGCCAGAGTGTCTGCCACATCTGAGTGAAACCATGGTCACTGACACTGCTAGACATACCCTCTGCTTTTTAGATGACTATTACGGTACATTGTTTCGGGTTGTATTGTCTCAAAACTGTGAGCAGATTAGCACCAAGATTTATTGCTGTAGGCTTCAATAACACCAACAAAATTACTGTACATGAATTAAAACAAATGCATTTGAAAAATAAAATAACCCTAAATGACACACTTCTAGGGATGCAAAAATTCGGGTTTATGGGCTTGGAGTATGGACTGGCAAGCATATATACATTAATCTTTTATTATTATATGGCCAAAATTAGAAAGTGTACATATTGTTTTCCTGCATATTCCGGGTATCCTTGAAATCCATCTCTATTGTCAAACATTAATCTTGTATTAATTTATGCATGGTTTTATACAAAATATATAATCACAAAATGAACATCTGTTCACTTTAGGGGAAAGTATCAATTTAAGATAATCAGTACAACTTCATTGTTCATTCTAAAGGTATTCAGCAGGGTTCTCATACCATTTGTTTTTCCCTGAATTTTCAGTACTGTATGCCCTAAGCACATCCGATCTCGCCTGATTTTGGAAGCTAAGCAGGGTCGGCCCTGGTTAGTACTTGGATGGGAGACCACCAGGGAATACCAGGTGCTGTAGGCGCCTGGAGCAGGAACTGGCAAACCACTCCAGTATTCCTGCCAAAAAAACTCCATGGACATGGAGACACGAAGGGTCGACACAACACACACATTCACTTTTTAATGCCCACTAGATGGCAGTCTGTTTATCATTTGGACCAGACGCTTGAATCAATACTTGTCTAGGAAATTTAGTAATCCTCTTGACTGTAGGGAACCTTGCAGTACTTGCAATATAGGACAGGCTTATATTGACTACACAGTAAGCAAACACACAGGAAAACTGGTAACGTTTACTGAACTGGCAGTAGTTTAAAAGCACTTTTGTTCAAAACTGTACTTATGATTATCTGCTAGCTGCTTGGTCTCTTTCAAGAAACAGCAAAAGTATCCACGTCTACAAATACACTTTCCAAATCCAAAAGCAGAAATAGCTGCCTTGAGAACTGCTATAAAGTTCAGTAACCCCTCTGCTTTCCTCTCTCATACATGGCCTATTAATGTGTTTGTGCCTCTGACACATTTGTTGGGATAGTATTAGTTCTGTGATAAAGGCCTTGACTCTATCTAAAAGTTTTCAGTATTACTAAGGCATTGCTTTTTCACAATCTTCCACAAGCAGAATTTAAGGGTGCTTTTACACGACCCCTAAGATCCGCTGGCAACTTAAATTCGGACCAGAGATCTTGGGGGTTTATCGCTGTTCCTATGTTCCCATCCCTCTGCACCCCCTGGCTCCTGTCTGCATGAGGGGAGGGAGAAAAAAAGGGAGAAAAAATGCAGGATCACCTCCGCTCTGCCTGGGGATCTGCCCCGGGAAGCATTCCAATCTCTTCCAGTCTCTTAAAGGGGCGGGGGCAAAAAACAAACAAACAAGGCGAGGACAGCCCTGCACTCACTGCTTTACATCCACATCAGAAATGTTTCACCTTTGGAGACCAGGTACTTGGAAAATGCGCTGGGACGCGCTTAGGTGGGCATGGTCGTACTAATTTTTTTTAAAAATCCGGAGCTGGTGGGAAAACAATTTTAAGCTCCGGATCTGGGAGCCCTTTGCCTCGGATTTTAGGGGTCGTGTAAAAGCGCCCTAAGCTGAGATGGCCCACCAGCATATGATATATCTCAGTGCCACTATATTAGAACTGCTGGATTGCTTGGTGGTTGAGGCCTTTGGCTGCAGAGCCAGAGTTCAGGAGTTCAATTCACCCCCCCACTGGGCCTCCTTGGTAGAAGGTGGGGAGTGGTTTGGATGTTCCAACGGGCCCCTTCCCACTCTGCAGTTCTATGATGATGATGATAGCAGAGCTATTTTCTGTAGGCAACATTCTCTTATGTTTCCTTAGAAGCAACTCCGTGCAACAAGATTTTTGAATGTATTAACCAAATGTTTTCTCTTTGTAGAAAAAGAAGCAATCCTGGTTCATTCTTCCAATCTAGACTGAGAAAAACAATATATGTCATTCTACTAGGTACTAATACTCCTCTTCCTCTATTAAAACATAGGTGTCACAATGCATGAGCTGGTTTTGTGATTTTATGCAATTTTTAAAAAGGGATTGAACAACCATTTGTGATACTACACTAAAAGAGAGAGAAAGGTCCATATGGTATATGTATAAATTGCATGGATTTCCTTGCTGTGCACTGCCCAGAGTTCCTTCGGAAAGTTGGGTGGTAAATAAATAAAAATAAATAAATAAATAAATAAATAAATAAATAAATTCCTGTAATTCAGGAGGAAATCATAATGGTGAATCCTCTCCCCCAGCTACTTCAAAAGGGAGGGATTCTTAATCAGTCATGTTACCCTTGGGAGACGTCTGTTGTGGGAGGCAACAGCCTAATTCAACCAGCTTAGTTATTATCTTGGTATTTTGATTCATTTCCTTTTATTAGCTTTCTTTTGTTTACCAAACAACAACAGCAACCAGTTTTTGTTTCAGCTCCTAGCTTAACCAGTCCAAGGAAACACAGACTACTGGTAGCAGAACTTGTTCAAGGAATAAGGATAATGACTGAACCAAACTGATGTTAACAACTCATAATGGGGGTTGTCCCCAGAGATCTTCAAGCTTGTGACCAATCACCAGGAGAAATAGGTGATGGTCTGCTTACTTGTCCAGTGGACCACAGTGTGAGCCACTTCTCTTCCAGAATGCTGTGAGAAAGGTGCAGAAGACTTCATCAGTCTGGCCATGGAGTTGGCCCCAGGCCTGATTCATACATTTCCTTTGCTAAGATAGAAACAGCACTGGATCAGAATAGGGGAAAGTCCACTTCATCTTAATTATCTTTATGTAGCCAAGAAGGGTTGGCTTGGCACAGGGCTTTGGCACTGGCACACATATATTTTAAATGCAAAAAAATAATAATAATTCAAAAATGCTGCCTATCATAGGAAGTTATTTCTATAAATTTCTTATATTTGCTTACTTATTGTTCTTAGCCTTTTTAATGATGCAAGAGGCCTCTTCACAGTCATTGTTCTTAGCTTTGACTATTGTCTTGAATGTTTCTTGGCAACTGTTGTCTGCTCATTGTCTCCTCTTTTGTATACTGTCCTTTCATGTTGTAAAACCGCCTTGGGTCATTTCCAAGGAAAAAAGCAGGGTAGGGATGTTTTCGATCAACAAGTAGCAGGAACCACCCAGAACGGCCTCCTTCCACTGAAGAAAATGAATGTATCCCAGGAAATAGCAGCCTTCCTTTCCACATACTGTATACATGAGGGGTTTACTAGGCCCCTTCCATTGCAGCACCTTGTGCCCCCGCAATGCTTCTACTAGAGCAGTGGTTAGCATTCTTGAGCGTCCAGGTTATCTTGGACTAAAACTCCCAGCGGTCTTCATAAGAACATAAGAACATAAGAAGAGCCATGCTGATCAGGCCAAAGGCCCACCTAGTCCAGCTTCCTGTATCTCACAGTGGCCCCGTCAGATGCGTCTGGGAGCGCACAAAACTAGATCTCTGTCTCCTGCAACCACTCCCCTGCACCTGGCCCTTGAAGTACCCTGGTTTTAAGCCTGGAGATTACACATCTCCATCATGGTTTGTAACCTGTGATGGACTTCTCCTCCAGGAATCTGTCCAATCCCCTTTTGAAGGCATCCAGGCCAGATGCCATCACCACCTGTTGTGGCAGCCACCTCTTCACCAGTTGCTGAGCTGGCCAGGATTTCTGGGAGCTGTCATCCAAGAACACTGAGGACGCAAGAGTGAGAACTACTGTCCCAGGTGGCAAAGAAGTCAGAATCTTGTTCCCACAGCTCTGCTTGTGTAAGCTTGATGTCATCGTCAGCCACTTACTATAGTACAAAATTTCCTACCTCTGTCCCTGAGCTTCCAAGGTTCCCTAGGGATCCTCTTCAACCTGGTGAAGTCTTTAAAACCTTTGGGACTGGGTAGGGGGTCTGCAATTCAACACAGCTGCACAGCAGGATGGCAACTTTCAGACATTCCAGCTTCAGAAACTGAGAGGGAACAGCAAATTTGTAATTAAAGATTAACATCCATGGCTGGTGACATCATTCACATTATCGACGTGGAGCTGCGTGAACAGGGTTCCAGCTGCTGTGTCCAAATCAGTAATCAATACAGATCCAGCATTCAGTAGAAAGCAGGCTAAACGGGTGAGTTTCCTGGAGGAAAATGTAGTTGCAGAGTTCCAATTGGAAATGAATTATGTTGGGAAATTAGACCCTGTTAGGCCTGTTAGGAAGAAGAAATTGGTGCGGGCCTCCCTATGGAGGGAGGCACACTCCATACTGAGGCTGCACAGCTGCTTTGTCTTCAAAAAGTGGCCTGTTTTATAGTTCAATGGACTGCAACAACAGATAAAAATTCATAGGTTTAAATTTTAATTTATTTGCCATCAGCTACCCCGTTACTGACACCAACTACTGCTTTAGAGCCGAGACATCTTCTTTGGAATTTGATGGAAAGGGGAAAAATAGAGTCGGGTATCATCAGCATTCTCTTACAAGGGGATAAGCAAATAATTCAATTAGGATGATTTTGTTGCAGAAATTGCCAGGATTCAAAAACTCTATAGCAACCTGAGTAAACACCAGGAAAACATCTCTATGTAGTACGTAGTTGAGCCCTCACTTAGAGGGCACTCAGTAAGGCTGCTCTCTCTTTTTCACATCCGGGGTATAAAAAACAGAAGACACAACTTTTGACTTGGGTTAGCAATGGATTCTTGGAGTAATCTTGGGATTACAGAAATAATAATAAAAAGCAAAGGGTGAAATTTTTTGGAAGAAAAATTGAAATTAAAGAAATTATCAGTAAGCTTTTAGTGTGTGATATCTTCTCAGAAATGTCCATTTAGTGGAGCCTTCAATCAAATCTTAAGAACATAAGAGCCCTGCTGGATCAGGCCAAAGGCCCACCTCGTCCAACTTCCTGTATCTCACAGTGGCCCCATCAGATGTGTCTGGGAGCGCACCAGACTAGATATCTGTCTCCTAATACCACTCCCCTGCATCTGGACCTTAAAGGACCCCTGTAGTATGCAATCCTTCTGTTCCAGATTCCAGCCATCCAGAGAACTAAGCTTTTCTCCATGACATTACATTCTTCCTTTCTGTTTGCTTCCCTTTGCCTGCAACCGTCAGACTCCCATGTCTACTGAGCAGCTTGGATTACTTCGGCCCTCGCCCTTTTTAAGACAAGAGTGGGCAGGGCTGGTGCTAGGGTTTTTTGCGCCCTAGGCAAGGGGCGGGGTGCAGGGGGCGGGGCAGGGGGCAGGGGCGGGCAGGTGGGGCAAGGGACAGAGCAGGGGGCGGGGGCGGGGTGGTGGGGGGCAGGGCAGTGGGGCGGCGGATGGTGGGGGATGACGGAGGGCGGCGATGGGCATGGGTGGCGGGTGGCGGGCGGGCGGTGGGCAGGCAGTGATGGGCGGATGGTGGGCGGTGAGGGGATGGACGCAGTGGCCAGCGGCGGGGGGGCAGCAGGCTGTCCAGCGCCCTCTCTCCATTTTGGCGCCCTAGGCAACTGTCTAGTTCGCCTTAATGGAAGCGCCGGCCCTGAGAGTGGGTGATGCCATTATTAATAATTAAATTATAATGTTGTGTACCATCAAGTCAATTGACTAATGGCTACCCTTTCCAGAAATTTCCAGGTAGAGAATGCTACGAAGTGGTTTATCATTCCATTCTTCTGGGGGTGCCCTGGGACTGTGAAGCTTGGCCAAGGCCACGCAGGCCAGCTGCTCTCCCAGGAATCACAATGAGGAATGGATCTTCCAATCACTTGGTCTGCAGCCAGATACCTAAGCCACTGAGCTATGCAGCCAGCTGATGCCTTTATTAGACTATGAAATATCACAGTCAAAAGCTAGCTTTCAGTTCCAGGAGTCTGGAGATTACAGCTCTGCAGGAAGTGGAGAAGAAGCATAAAAGTTGCCACAAATCATACCTAGACGTACATGCCAGGTAACTGTGTTAGCAAATAAATTAGGAGCAAGCTCCAAAATGAGGCTGCAGTCAGTTCAGCTCTGGCAGGTTTCAGATGTCCTCTTTAAAATGTCCCTCCCAGTCTTCTTGATTTTCCGAACTTCTGTGTTTCTTCTCAACGATCCCCAGCTCTGTAATGCCCAGTCTGATGAAGACTACTATGGACTTGACAAGTAGCTTTTATTTGTGATGTTTCAGTTGTCTGATAAAAGTATTGCCCACCCTTGCCTTTATGTATAAACAGCTCCCCTCTCCTTGTGAGGAATATTTTTCATTTTTAAAAATACTGTATATCTGCAATTTTTGGGATGATGATGATGACGATCTATTAGATGTTTTTTCTACTGCCCATTAAGCAAATAGCTACTTTCAACCCTCTGATACCACTCAATTGTGTATGAATAGTTTTAAGACTATATACAGATTGACATTCTGAAAAATTAGTATATATAGTCATGATTTTAAAACTATCTTAGTGTAAGGAAATGATTTTCACATTATATTATGGTTCACGGACATTTTTTTTCAAAAAGCATTTTTACTTATACAAGAAAAATGAAACTGCAGAGCAGCAGATTTTCAGCCTTGTCATGGCATGAAGCTGGAAATCATTAAGTCTGTCCAGAAGCTGCATTTAATTGCCCAATAAGTCAAGATTGAGCAAGGATAGTCCTTGTGCTTATTACGTAGTTGACTGCTGTAGATAACAAAATCAATAGCAGGTATTGTAACAGGCAGTGCTTTTTACCAGCTGTACATGCTTCTAACCATATTTAGTACTATAAAGTGAGTACTGTCTGATGTGATAACACTAAGCACGGAGTATAACGGTCCTTCAAGTTAGCATTCTACAGGTGTACTTTTGCCCTGGTGGAAAGGAGAGAAGAGAAAAGCTAGAAAATTATAGACTTCATTGCAAAATTATCATTCCAATTTTCTTAGTTTCTCGTTTTTTAGTATTTGCTGAGAAATATTTTAGCTTGTAAATTAACAAGATGCATATGACAACAGCAAAGTCAGAAAAGCTGCATGTTACATAATAGGTAAGACAAAAATACTATATTGCAACCAGCAAAGAGGAAGATCATGCAGGGCATATCCCCAAAATTAATAGACTTATTTATAAAGAAAGCCAGTTTCTAACTTTAATTTAATTGTTGTTACGTGCTGATTATGGGAAGTCTATGTGAGAGCTGATAACAGAAGTCCCTTTTCCTTATAATAAAACTTTAAGGCAGGCATGTCCAAACATTGGCCCTCCTGATGTTTTAGATCACAACTCCCAGAATTCTAAGCTTAGATTGCCAGTGTGGCAAAGGACTGTGGGAGTTGCTGTCCAAAACATCTGGAGGGCCAAAGTTTGGACATGCCTGCTTTAAGGGGATCCATTATTGAGGGCACATCTTGAGATAAAGTCAACAATAGCACTGCACTCAATTCAAGGCATGCGGCATGTGGTACCTATATGTTGAATTAACCTCAGTGTTATATGTTGTATTCTCTCTGCTAATAATTTGCTGAATAAATATTGATTTTTTTAAAAGGATGAGTGTAGAAAAGATCTTAATAATTGGCTTTTTGTTATGTGTTTGAAGGTAAAGAAGAAATTGGTCACCTAAACCAATGGTTCCCAGCCTTGGATTCTCAAGTGTTCTTGGACTGAAACTCCCAGAAGCCTTCACCACTAGCTGTGTTGGCCAGGATTTCTAGGAGCTATAGTCAAAAAACATCAGGATGCTAGGATACTCTTCAAAATATGGCAAAATTGTGTTTTAAAACCAAAACACTCTGATATCAAAGCAGATTTCAACATAAGAAATGGTGGAGACTCAGATGGTTTGTTCTGGGTTCCCATAGACCACATACTGTACACACAAAAGGCCAAAACTCACAAAATTTTGGTCTATTTTGGGGGCTAAATCAATTTAATTCTTTGTCACTGCCAACAAGAAAATCTAAGTTTTATATGATACCACTGAGATACCATCCTGAAATTTGGAGTGATTGGCTACAAGATATGTATCTTTAAGTGTGAATTTTTTGAAAAAAATTTAAAAATGTTTTTCCAAAAATTCAAATTTTATATTTATTTAAATGTGTACTTTTTTGAAAATGTACAATTGCATCATGTTGCATATCAAATGAAAGCCCTATTCACAAGAAATAAAATGGCACCTGTCCCAGGTCTGTAGCTATCACAGCATATATTAAATGACATTTGAATTTATGGTGATGAGTGAATTTTGGCATATTATTTTTTTGCAATTTTGAAAATGCAATATCTCAAAAATGGGTCGACCAAAATAATCTGAAAAAAATACTGTATATTTTTTAACCATCTCATGGCAAGGTACAAATGTACCAAAAATGAACCAAATCCATGACGTCAAGTTCCATAATGGATTTTTCATTGGTTGATTTGACATGGAATGACCCTTGAGAGCTGCTATTTGCTGAAGGCTTTTTTTTTTCATTTTGGCAAATCAATCTGCTACAGTATTTTGCTTCTGTGCTTATTAAACATCTTCTTTCCTTTTCCTAGACAGTATTATGTCTATTTATAGGTTATGGGAACAGGCCATTGCAGTGGAAAGAGGCTTAATGCAATAGCTCTGACCTGTTATCTTTACATCTGTGCTGCTGACAACATTATTGGAATTATCTGGACCAGCTTCAACCTGGTCGCTTTCAGATGATGGGCTATTAACAGCCATCAAGCTCCACAGGCATTGTTCGTGACCGGAGTCTGTAGTCTGAGAGCCTTTAAGGCAGAACTAATTCCTTAGAAATAACAGTCCCGTAATTATTTGATAAAGGCCAGGGCGCCTCTCCTTGCTTGTCCAAGAGGACCCGGCTTGACGCCTTCCCAAGGGATTTAGGGTCATCCGGGTGGAGAGAGGGTTTTCCTTTCTTATTTTTCTACAGAAGGGTTCCTGTCAGAATCAGTTTTATTCCTTCTCCGCGGGCGCGCGTGTGTGTTGTGTCGTTATTTATTTATTTATTTGTTTGTTTTATTTCTATACCGCCCATTTTCCAACAGGAATTCTGTGCGGTTTACAGTCGGGACGGGCTGGAAAGTGAAAGAAAAGATCCGCGTTTGGGTTCGTGCAAGGCGCACTGCTTTTTGGATTCTTTGAGCAGCGAAAGCAACACTTTCCGGTGGCGGGGGGGGGGCGGGGGGCCTCTCGAACAAGAAGGAAATACAGAGGATTATGTGTCGGCAAATGATTGATTAAATTGATTATTTGTAAACAAATAATACTAAACCTTAACAAAGGGGCGGGGGGTTGTTGCTGAACGCCGTGTGGTTTGCTGGTCACTGGAGGACAAGGAGCAGCGGGGTGGGGGTGGGGCGAAGATCTGGGGGAAGAGCCGGGAGAGAGAGAGAGAATCGCGGAGAGGACAAAAGAGGAATCTTCGGACAAGAGGACGACCTGCGGAGCCCGGGCGCGCCCTCGCGCCGGGAAGGTGTGTGTCCCTCGCAGCCTATGAAACTCGTGGGCGCACCGCCCGCCGCCTCTTGGAGAGCGCATGGGGGGGGGGAACGCTCTCCCGGCAGGTGCCTGGGACGGGGGCGAGGCCGCCCGGGGGCCCCTCCTCCTCTCCTCCTCCTCCTCCTCCTCCGCGGCTCCCCATTGGTGCGGGGCTATAAAGAGAGCCGGGTAGGGGGGCGGAGGGGCGCGCGCGGACGGCAGGGCTTGGGGGCTGCGCGGGAGTGAGCCGCAGGGTGCAAGGAGCGCGCGTGGGGTGTCTACTTGCCTCCCTGGCGATTACCATCATCATGCAGTCGTACGTCCAGTGGTGGGGGCGGCTGGTGGGCCGGTGCCCCGTCTCCCACCACGCCGCCGCCGCCGCCTTCGGGGAGGGAGGCAAGCGGCCGCCGCCGGGCCGATGGGGACGCCGAGGGCAGCAGAGCTGGGCCGGGGCGAAGACCACCGCCGCCGCCGCTACCACCACCAGCGCCAGCACCATCGCGTCCGCCCCGCGCCCCGCCCGGCACATCGAGCGGCTCCTGCCCCGGCACGACGATTTCGCCGAGCGGCACATCGGTCCGGGGGAGCAAGAGAAGCGAGAGATGCTGCAGGCCCTGGGGCTCTCGGTGAGGACGACCACCACCTCCGCTTTCCCGGAGGTGGGGGTGGGGGGGTCCTTCCTCGAGGGCGCCAGCCGCGCGCTCCCCTCCCGCCTCCCTCCGCCTCCCGGAGTGGCGGCTACTCGGTCTCTCGGTCTCTTCCAGGAGCCTTTCTCTGCCCGGCAACTGCCCCCCCCATGGCGCGGGGGGGGAGACAGATCCGTTTCCATCGCCCCCGTTCCCGTTAGCCAGGTCCCAGAGAGAGGGGGGGGATTCCCTGCGTCATTCCCCGACGCGCCTTTTCTTCTTCAGCCTTTTGTCTGAATCGGTACCCCCCCCCCCGGGAGGCTCCGCAGAAGGTGCGGACCTTTAAACTTGGAGAGAACTTGAGTCCCGCTTTGATGTACCCGTTGTATTATTATTATTTTTTTAGAGTATGGATGAGCTGATCGATAAAACCATCCCTGCGAACATTCGCCTGCAGAGACCTCTAAAGATGGATGACCATATTTGTAAGTGTCTGCTTCATTCCCCATCAAATAAAAAGCCTGACAGGAACCCTTTTCCTCCCCCCCTCTTGTTTTTCATGGCTTTCGGTCTAATTCAATGGGTATTACTGGGGGGAAGAGTTTCATTGGCTTGTCAGTGGAACTCTTCTGATGACTGTCTACCTAGACTAATCGCCAGAAGTCTGAAATGATCTGAAGGCACACAATTGTTATTACAGTATGTTTACCCGAGGAAATTGTAAAAACCTGCAGTAAGGAACTGGCATAAACATGTTAGGATAACCATGTTAATCTTTAATCTGGTCCTAATGTTAATTTCCTTTTAAAGATCTCGTAATATCTCTAATCTAAAGCTTTCTGATCAAAATGTTCTCTATTACTTTATTATTTCAAGGCAGTTGTTATCTACCTTGGAATATTTGACTAGGAAGAAAGAAATAGAACCCCTTAAATAAGAAATATGTGAATTTAAGAATTGTATTTTCTGATGTGTTCTTGGCTACAGAGTATTTTAAATGACTGTAATATTTAACTGTTGCATTTTTCTATGCCAGTATGAAACTGTGCATGTTATTATATTGTTACATCAGTTTAGTCATTCATTTTTCAGTTGGAATGTGCTGGACATGAAAAATAATTAATTGAAGAGATCAGATTCTGACAGTAGAATACAGTACAGTATTTGTTATACCAGTCTGTGGCACCTGTAGCTTATTGCATGCAAAAGTGTTTTTTTAAATAACTGTTGATACTAAGGAGATTCTATGTGTATCTGTGTGTTTTATAATCAGTTTCTATTTGTTCTGTAAATTTATAATGCTAAAACATGTCCTGGTTGTTTACAAGAGCTGTATTTTAAAAATAAAAAACAAGTGGCCGGCTTTCGGATAGGACTTAAAGCATACTTCGGTAATTATGATTCCTGTAACAACTTCTCCACTGGGAGGTGCAGAGGCACTTGAAGAGAAAACTCTCTGCAGAGTCTGTTTTAAGGTGACACTCTTTTATCTTTAATTGTTTGAAGCTCCCTCATTTTGTATGAAAGCTTTCCAATCAAAATACTTGTCCCTGAGAGATGTATTGATGACAGACTGTTTGATAAGATTTGACTGAACAATTGTATTGAAGTGATATTTTAGATTCTAGATTCCCCAAAGATATTTTCCCCCAAGTGTCATATTCTCTTTTATTTATAACAACATTGCTATGTCCTTTAGAACAGTTCAGTATATGTGGCATAAATTAGTTTGGCTCTGTTTGTTCTCCCTTTTGACGCTCCTCATTGCTCTTTGAGTGTAAACTTGAAGCCCTGCATCCTCTGTTAGGTTCCAGGCCAGTTCAATCTGGTTAGTTTGTGATGACATCAGAGAACAGAGGAACCTGCTGGAATGAAGGGACCTGGGGAAGATAAAACCTGAAAAGGAAGAATCTAGGCAGAGATTACAAAATGTGGTTATAGAAAGTTTATTTTTTTCCTTTTGATATACACATTTTATATGGACAGTGTGGTTTAATAAACCACCATATTTAATTCAGTTTTAGAACAGTACAGATTCAGGCAATACTAATCTTTAAGAGAGATAATAAGTAAAATTCCCTTGTGTGATTTTGTACCTGGCAAAACCCAGATTGGGCACCAGAAACATTTAATCTACACTAATTAAAAGCTTCCTTTGCCCTTATTGACTTGATGCTACATTGTTGTTGTTGTTGTCGTTGTCGTCGTCACTACCCTATTTTATGTTCTGTAGGACTCCCTTTTGTCCTTTGGGAGCCTTGGAGCAGGGTGAGGGGCAAAACTTTAAAATTAAAAAATGACTGCTGTGTTGGCATCAGTATCCCAGCTGCAACAATCTTTGACTTTTAAAGGTTTCCTCCTCCTGTCATAAGAACATAAGAAGAGCCATGCTGGATCAGGCCAAAGGCCCATCTAGTCCAGCTTCCTGTATCTCACAGTGTCCCCACCAGATGCATCTGGGAGCACACAAAACTTGATATATGTCTCCTGATACCAGTCCTTTGCATCTGGCCCTTGAAGCACCCTGGTTTTAAACCTGGAGATTACACATCTCCATCATGGTTTGTAACCTGTGATGGACTTTTCCTCCAGGAATCTGTCCAATCCCCTTTTGAAGGCGTCCAGGGCAGATGCCATCACCACACAGCAGGGAGTTCCACAGACTAGCAATGCGCTGGGTGAAAAAAAATATTTTCTTTTGTCTGTTTTTACTCTCCCAGCCCTCAATTTGAGTGTATGTCCCCTAGTTCTGGTATTTTGTGAGAGGGAAAAGAGCATCCCTCTGTCCACTTTATTCATGCCCTGCATTATTTTGTACATCTCAATCATATCCCCCCTCAGGCGCCTTTTTTTCCAGACTAAAGAGCCCCAAATGTTTTAGCCATTCCTCATAAGGGAGGTCCCCCAACCCAGTAATCATTTTAGTCGCCCTCTTCAGCACATTTTCCACTTCCACTATGCCTTTTTTGAGATGCGGTGACCAGAATTGTACACAATACTCCAGGTGCGGCCTTACTATTGTTTTGTATAATGGCATTATAATGTTGCCTGTTTCATTTTCAGTCCCCTTTTTTATAATCCCTAGCATGGAATTGGCCTTCTTCACTGCTGCCATAAATTGGATTGACACCTTCATTGAGCTGTCCATCAACACACCAAGATCTCTTTCCTGATCCATCACAGATAGCTCAGAGCCCATGAGCTGATAGATATAGTTCGGCCTTTTTTTTTGCCCCAAAATATGCATTATTTGATATTTTGCTACATTGAAAACATTTGCCATTTCGCAGCCCATTCCCCCACTTTGTAGAGATCCTTCTGGAGCTCTTCACAATGTTTTCTGGTTTTTACTCACGGAAAAGTTTTGTGTCATCTCCAAACTTGGCCACCTCACTGCTTATCCCTGTCTCCAGGCCATTTATGAACAGATTGAAAAGCACTGCTCCCAGGACAGATCCCTGGGGCACACCGCTTTTCCCTTCTCTCCATTGTGAAAATTTCCCATTGACACCTACTCTTTGTTTCCTGGAACTCAACCAGCTCTCAATCCATAAGAGGACCTCTCCCAAGGCTTCAGAGGGCTTCCCTATGTCGCTAGGGAGCCCCAGAACCTAAAACAAATGGATAGGAAGCTAGGAAGATGTTAATTAATTCACACAGATAGTTGGGTCTTATCCTAGACTATTGATGATTTCAACAACAAATATGCAGTGATTGCTTCTTACTAGTTGCACTTACAGTGGTACCTCTACTTATGAGCGGCTTGACTTAAGAGCAATTGGACTTAACAGCAAAAACCCGTTGCCATTTTAACTGCTGCCTAACAAATTTTAGATGCGGTCTGCTCTACTTACATTTTTTTATTCTTTATTTTTAAATTTTTTAGATAGGGCTGGTCTGCTTAAGCGTTGTTCAACTTAAGAGCATACATTCGGAATGGATTAAACTTGTAAGTAGAGGCACCACTGTATATTCTGCTTTCTTCTAGGGAGTTCAGAGTAACACACATTGCTTTCCTCCTTCCCACTTCATCTTCACAGGAGTCCTGTGAGGTGAAGCAGAGACAGAATGAGTAGCTTCAAGACACCCAGCAAATCTCAGGGCTAAGTGGAGGCTTGAGCCTTTATCACTCTAACTGTTGCACCACACTGGCTCTTATGATGGTTCCTTAAAGCCACTCTGTGGCCAGAATCCGAGTAAGCAAAGCAAAAGCAAAGTGGTCTTCTTATATACTGTCCCTTACCACTTCAAGTAGTCTCTGGGCAGTTTACAGTTTAAATACAGTATGTAGGCTACACATTGCCCCCCCCCCTCAGCAAGCTGGGTACTCATTTTACCAACCTCGGAAGGCTGAGTCAATCATGAGCTGGCTACCAGGGATTGAAACCCAGGTTGTGAGCGCAGGTTTACCTGCAGTACAGACACTTAACCACTGCGCCACAAAGCTTTACCCTGCTATAAATATCACTACATCAATAGCAGTGGAACTTGTCTGCTCGCTCATGAGCTGCTAACTGAATTTCTTACTATAAAAGAAGCACATGACCAGAAATGGTAGCAGGAGTTCATTGATAAGCCACAAATTGTCACTTACACTGGTATAAATCCCCCAAAGAGTTATTCCCATGGTGCCTTTGATGCCTATATACTGTATATGGGCATTTTATATCTGACATGCAGTATGTTCATAATAGTACAAAATATTGTCGGGAAGCAGATGTTTGCTTTACAATTTGCTCTGTTAAGGAAAAGTTGCATTTCTGAAACCATCATTATAAATTAACATTGAAACAAGGGGTTCCCCCTCCTCTTTTAACTCATCCTTCCACTTAACTAACTAGCATCATGTTAGCAGTCACAATGATGCACATTTATTTTATTTATTTAAAATAGTTTTAGCCCACCTTTCTCCTTAAAAGGACCCAAGGTGGCTAACAGTCAGTTGACGTAGTCATATGGTGTTACTGACAAATGAACTATTGCCTTTTAGAAAACATGTTAAGGTATTTTCAGTCATCATTTATAAAGTCTAAGCATGGCCATGCTATAATAGCCAAATGTAGGAACAAAGCAAAGCAAAGTGTTCTGCTTACATACCGCCCAATACCACTTCAAGTAGTCTCTGGGCAGTTTACAGTTTTTAATTACAGTATGCAGGCTACACATTGCCCCCCCTCGCCCGCAACAAACTGGGTACTCATTTAACCGACCTCGGAAGGATGGAAGGCTGAGTCAACCATGAGCCTACTACCTGGGATTGAACCCCAGGTCGTGAGCACAGTTTTACCTGCAGTGCAGGCATTTAACCACTGCGCCAAGAGGCTCTGGATGTTCATAAACTTCTACTTCTGCTTCTTTTTAAACTGGTAAATATAATCTTGACAGCCCTTGAAACATTTGTTTTGTTTCTTAATAATCAAGCTGTAAACTCCGTCTCTCCAGGACTGAACCAGATAATCACAATTATTTAAAAGATCAGGATAATTCAACTCGCCAATTCCCTAACAAGGGCTTTTTCTTATCATCTGTTACAACCAGGTTATCTTCTCATTCATGGGCCTTCATGTTACAGTATCCGTAATTTCGATGTGATAAACTTAAGTTTGTAAACTGGACTTTTTGAAAAAGCTACAGTTTTACAGTCTAGTTTCTTGCTTCTTATTCTGATTTAATCTGTTTAGCATGTGGTTCATATTGATGTGGTTACCACGATTATACATCTGTTGAGTCTGCCTGCTTACTGGATCCTATTACCAAACACTTTATGCTTACAGATTCCACTGGATCAGAATGATAAACGTGACCGAGTGAGGCAAGCAAGTACTCTGGCCATTTTTACAAAAGCTCTGATGCATGAATGGAACTGAATGTGCAGCTGCCTTGATGCTTGTGCGCACATCAGTTGAACCTTTCAACCATTCAGTGGCTTTGAAGAGAAGGAGGTGGTCCAAGTTCATGTGGGTGCCTGCTTGTGCAACAGCCACGACTGCATGCTGAGCCCTTTAAGCTCCAAAAGAAGATGGAATTCAACCAGTCAGATGGTTGACAGAGAAAGGCAGACTTAGCCACTCAACTAGGGACAACTGATTGGTGGGATTTCAGCCTTCTTCAAAAGGCTGTATATGGGCGCCTCCAGTTGCTTTATTGGACTGGCAGTCATACATTCAGCAGAGAGCTGGATTTTCCATCCTTTTATGGTGGATTTTTGCATCTGACTGAGTCTGAAAGCTTGCTTAAGGACAAGATGAGGTCAAACTGGATTAGCATGCCAGTGTATGAATCCGCGTAATTGACAATGCATGTAATTAATTGTGTGTTTTCTGTAGTGGTTATTAAAATTTTTGAACTATGCATGTTCTAATCTCTGTTAATCACCCTTTGTTTCATTATGGACAAGGCTCCATTTTTCAACACACAAAAAGGGGAATGTACATACATAGTTGGTTCTGCAGAATAATATAAGTCAGTAACATTGGTGTTCCAGTTTGTTCTTTTTCTTAATTTTGTTAAGCTGTAAAGCATTGGTTAAAATTTTAAAATTGGAACTGTAGTAAAAGCTTTTTGTTTCTAAATTGGCAGTTGAGTAAATAATCTGCAGTTTTTCTTATATTTTAATTATATCCCAGCAAGCTACATTTGTGGTGTGTGGAGTTGAATTTTGATCCCCTGTGGCTTGAAAGTGGCATGTGGTCTAAAAGACACACAAGGGGAGGCTTTTCCTAGGGAAAGTAGTACCCTGATCCTAAAGATCTGCGATTGCTCACGTAGGAACGGTATGTGCCGTCCTCTCACTTTTCCCTTGTCTTTCCTCACTTCTGAGATAAGAGTTCCGAAAGATCAATGAACTCTATTCTTGGTACATTTAAGATTGTTGCCTCTGATTAGGTTACGCAATATTCTCTGCTAGGAGAAATAAGCAAGGTCAGCAGCAGGAGGCCTTTATTCAGCCAAAAGTATTGCTAGCTAAAGTTCCAGAAAAGTAACTCAACCGCTTTCACTGGAGTGAGTTTGCTGTGATGCGTTTCATTTGACATGCTGTTCTAGAAATCTGGAAGCAGTAGCCTACGTAGGGTGGCTGATTTCCAAGTATTTCTTAATGGGTGTTTATTAACCTCTCGTAATTCCAATTTTTCTGACTCTGAGTACATTGCTTCATAGTTTCATCATTGAACAGAAAAGAGGGGAAGAACTCAAATTAATTGAGTAGATGTATAATCTATAGTGTATCCATTCAGCTCAGGTTTCCTTAGCCCAGCACCTTCCACGAGCATTGTCGTACAGCACCTATCATCTCCGTAGGGCAAGGTCTTTGGACTTGTGTACTAGGATGATAGCAGTTGTAATCCTGTAAATTTGGAGAGCACTAGGCTAAGGGGAGCGAGGGAGGGGAGAGCGATAGAAAGTACCCTATCCTAATGTAAATATTTCAGCATTGCTTTGCACTGATAGCTGTTCTGTAATAGGTTGACTGAAGATGGTAGCAAGGATCTGAAAAGCCATGAAGCAAATTCCATGATTGTAAAAAAATAATACCGTGTATAAGGCATTTCCTTAGACACTACTTCCCCATGTTATGGGACACAACTCTTGGAACCGTGGAGGATTTGACAATAGGTTTATGGTCATGAAACTGGAGTTAATTGGAGTTGGGGAAACCAAAGATTCCGCGGGACAAATACAAGTTCCTGAAGTCAATGGATTCTGTCTGCATCCCATGTAGCAAATAATACTTCTGTTGCTAGCGGGTCCTCAATATTGTAATACCTGCCAAGGATGACATGGGGCACGAGACTCATCATGTTTATTGTTTAGATTACCAATTGTAAAGATCATTCTGTGACTTTCTTTCTAATTAATTAGGTGAAAATGAAATTCTTGAAGTTTTACACAATATTGCCAACAAGAACAAGATCTGGAGGTCGTATATTGGCATGGGATATTACAACTGTGCAGTCCCTCAGGTTATTGTGAGGAATCTGTTGGAGAATGCGGGATGGTAATGTACCTTGTTCTCTTACTAAACACACACAGATCGGCATATAGTACATATTGTTAATCTATGGGAATACATAAGATGCACTGGTTGTAGTGCTCCTGGTGATTCAGGATGATAGGAAACAATGTTAAAATCAGATTTTATCAAAATAATATAAATCTTCTTCTTCTTCTTCTTCTTCTTCTTCTTCTTCTTCTTCTTCTTCTTCTTCTTCTTCTTCTTCTTCTTCTTCTTCTTCTTCTCCCCACTGCCTCTGTGTTTGTGTGTGGTTGCAGAATGGCATTACTTCATCATTAATAAGAATTGCCAGTTTACTAGATTTGGTAAAGAACAGTTTACTAGTTATGGTTTCTGTAGTTTTACTTGTGTATTTAGCTAGTTGTATGTACTTCAATTATTATACTGGAAAAACAATGGGTTTGCATTTATCCACACTTTATTTCTCTTTTTGTAAATATTTGATATTTGGAGAAAAACAAAATGAGTGTCATTGGGTAGTATCACAGTGGAATGTTGTTAAAAGAAATGAGTAGAACACTTTGTAAAATTCCCAGTCTAATCCTGGATGGTAATTAGTTCAAGACAGTTAATCTTTTTTAAAAAAATAATAATCTTTATTATTGGTATGACTATGACAGGGAAATAATGGAGGGCAAAGGTCCAAGACAGTTAATCTTCTAAGTGTTAACCAGAATAACTTTTGTGGTCCTTTTCAAGTGTCTAATACTGCATTTTAAAGAGAGGCTTTTAAAACGTGTCAGAGTTCTTGTCTTGAGGCAGGGTGATCCTTCTCTGTTTGAATTTGGGGTAAATGTTTAGAGCAAAATGGGTTAAAATCTAAATTGAATTGTTTGGCTCACTAACCTACAATCAGCTCTCAAATGTGTGACATTATGAGGTGGCCCACATTTTTGTGCCTTTGCTTCCTGACTGTTTTCACAATGTCTGCTGTGGTGTTGCCCTGGAAACCAGGCTAATTAATTCAAAGTACGTGACAGGAACATCAATGAATTAAGCAGACACAAGAAATAATGTTTGGCTTCTTGGGTGAGTTGACAATAAGTCTAGACTTAAGCCACAAAATCTGTTTTGCCCCAGCAGCATTTGCCTGTATGATGTATGATGTACAGTATATTTGTATTCCTAATAATATTAATCTGAAATTTTTCTTAAAATTTGTGCAGTGCTGCATGCTTTAGTTGCAGCTGTGTCACACACTGGGTTATGCTTCACTTCTTTTTAATTAAAGGCTGAAAAATGAGTTGTGCTTGTTATCAGAGCTTTTGAGTTAATCCTGAAAAGTTAAATTTAAATGTATTTAAATTTATTTAATAGAGATATTCAGTAACAATGTAAATATTGAGGTGAAGTGCAAGAAGAACTTGCATGGATAATAATAATAATAATAATAATAATAATAATAATAATAATAATAATAATAATAATAATAATAATAATAATAATAATAATGTGAATGATCGTGTTTGTTTCCATACTTAGTGCAAGGTAGATAACATGGTCATAGCTGTGGCCCAGATCTTTACAGAAGGATGTTGTGTGACCTTCACCATTTTTTCCCATCCAAACTGGAAGTGATGAAATTTTCACATCTGCATTTGGAAAACTACTTTTTTTTTCTAAAACAGGGCCCACTGGAGCTACAAACCTTGTTTAAATTAGAATTGTGCTATCTGGTACATTTGGGGACCTTAATTCACTTCATTTTAACAGCAGTGAAAGGACTGTAGAGCGCAAGGGCGCATAAAAATGGGAAGGGGACTGCTTAGTGTCTCCACCACCACCACCACATAGTATAAACTGAATAATAATTACAGGAAGGTTAATTTTTCCTTTCACTCTAGGGAAGTGCCTTACTAGTCCAGAAGGTAATTAGGATGTTAGGAGAAAGTTTGATTTCAAGATTTTATTAGCCACGAATAGCCCCAGGGCTACACAGAAGTTTTATTTTGAAGAGTCCCAAGTTGGCTGCCAATAGTTGATGAAGAATAAAACAAAGACAAATCATATTTGCCAACCCTACTCATGGAACAGAATATGCAATTTAAGGAGGCTCAAGGGCAAGATTCAGGGGTGTGTATGTCAATCATTGTTTACAGCCATTTTTAAAAACTAAATAATAAGTGCTTGGGTTGCCTCTTCCAGTTTTGCTTTATCAAAGCAAAATTGGAAGCTGGAGGGACCTTGAGGGCTTCTGGAAGCCCTTACAGGCATATCCAAACTTCGGCCCTCCAGATGTTTTAGGCCACAACTCCCACAGTCCTTTGCCACTGGAAATACAGGCTTGGAATTCTGGGAGTTGTGGTCCAAAACATCTGGAGGGCGGAAGTTTGGACGTGCCCACCTTAGAATGACAGTTGAGGCTTCTGGACACTTCCAGGAGCATAAATAAACCAAACAGGTTGTGGGGAGGTTCAAGGGGAGCTTTGGGGTAGGTTCACAATGTAGAGTTAACAGCGGTGACATTGTGAAATGTGTAGTTATGTTTCCATTCTTTGTTCAAGTTCAACACAGATTACTGTTACTTTTAATAGGATTACTCAGTATACTCCTTACCAGCCAGAGGTCTCTCAAGGAAGGCTGGAGAGCTTGCTGAATTACCAGACCATGGTCTGTGACATCACAAGAATGGACGTGGCCAATGCTTCATTGCTGGATGAAGGAACTGCTGGAGCAGAAGCTATGCAGTTGTGCCACAGGTAATAGGCTCAAATTTAAAAAAAAAAACTGGCTCCTGTGCTCTTTAATTTATGGGAGTAGCTCAGTAGTTAAGTGTGGTAGCTATATTGTGTTCAATAAGCACCTCTAATTTTAAAGGGAACACAGGAGAGTCGCAGAAGAGGAAATAATTCTGACTTTTAATAAATCATAACAGAGTAAATATTAGCAGTATGAACACTTCTGGTTCACACCAAAGCCTGGGTAGTCTAGCACCAGATTCCTTTGGCATGGGCTCTGTGAACACACGGCAGTGGGCTAGTGGTATGTGTGCAGCCCAGCAGCTGAGGTGTTTTGGCAGGAGCTCTGCCTCCCTATTCCACCCTGTGCCGTTCTGTTCCCCCAGCCCACCCATCCCGTGCAGACACCTGGAAACCTCTCTGTCCTCTGTTGTCCTCACGGAGTGATCCTGCAAAAACAAACAAAACCCTTCAGCTGTACATATATCACTCTATGGACTGTAAAAACTTCTAATGTCCTGTAGATTGTTTGTTTTCTCATTACCATGACATCTTCACACACACCCCTTTCCCTTTTGGGAGGCGAATCCCTCACA
Source organism: Phrynocephalus forsythii (assembly GCA_029282475.1). NCBI lineage: Eukaryota > Metazoa > Chordata > Lepidosauria > Squamata > Agamidae > Phrynocephalus > Phrynocephalus forsythii. Next base: position 36,363,838 of record JAPFRF010000004.1, read on the forward strand.
GCCCACCTCTGGCTGCTCCTTGGCATGGCATTGGCACCCCAGCCTTTTGAGACCTGTGTCACTTGCTCTACAAAACCTCTTGTTGGATGGCCACTCCAAACGCCGACTGTGCCTTTCAAGGGAATCACGGCACCCAGGACTGCAGACTTGGCTAGGCCTTTCTTCCTCAGGACCAGAACAATTAGGAGGCCAAACTCCAAAAAGATCCTCCACAACAGAGCAACTTAGAATCAGATTCTCTCATCTGTCACCCACTCCATTCCATTCAATTGCAGTACGTACTTTAAAAATACCAAGACAGACACCTATGACATTGACGCCTTCCTCAATACTGCGGCAACTGGAATTGATTTTCCTTGGCAATGAACTTGGCAATGCTTTCTCTATTAGCCCTTCTGATGAAGAAAAATGTCATGGCCTACCAGTACTGTACCGTATCAGATAGTTTACCCTATTGGCCTCAGTAATGACAAGGCCAACGTTGGGATTAACCATCACTTAAGGTGCCAGACTGATATCAATCCTGGCATCGACCCAGCAGTTTGACTGGCCTATACTGGCATTGGCCTCTCTTGTGTTGATGCATCAGCTCCTCTCCACTGGACTTCTCTTATTAGCACAGCATGACGTGTACCCCACTGACCTGTTCAACGTCTACCGACCTTGGTACCACCACAGCGACCACAAAGATTAACAGAACACAACTCCTATGACTCTAGTTCCTCTTTCAATTTGGACTTTCCATCCCAAACCTCACCTGATCTGCAGGTGGAGGTCACTCAGTCCCCGTCACTGGTTATATCAGATCTTTTTGATGACCAACTTCTACACCTGGCAGCAGCCCTTGAACTTGATGTTCAAATCTCACTGGAAGAAGTCATTGACTCTGTATTTGCAGAGATCAGGTTCAGTCTGTCCAGGAGCCATACCTGTGCTCCCCTTGGTTTATCCCCTGACATGGCACCCTTTACTTCAAGCAGGGGCATATCTTGGAGGGGGGGGCAGAAGGGTACCTCTGCCCCGGGTGCAGCATTCTGGAGGCGCCTGGAGAGGGAGCAGGAGGAGGAAGCCATGCACCCTCCCGCCGCCCAACCATCCTCCTTTCCCCTAAGGCTTGGCAATGGCGCCACCTCCTCCTCCGCGGTGGCCATGGCACCCTCCTCCTCCACTTCCTCGCCTTGGTGGGAGAGGTGTAAGGCGCTTACATGCTAACGCACACACACGCGTGCTGCTCCCACCCCATGCCTGTGCACGCATGCACACATACACACACACGTGTCTATCCGTGCACACGGGTGCACGCACCCACCAGCATGCTCAGCCCCCCCATTGCTGGGTTGGTGCAATGTGGGGGCGGCGGCAGGAAGGGCACAAAAGTGAACTTTATCTACAGGTGCTCCAAATCCTGGCTACACCTCTGACTTCAAGGAAACTTGAACCACCTTGTCAGGATTCAGAAGTCTGGTTGTGAATTTCTTTGAAAACACCCCACACCCAACTCAACAATTGCAGATGCCTCATGGGGAAAATCCAGATCGAAGCCTTGCTGAGCTCTATCCAACAAAGAAGGCAGAAAGCTTGACATCATTGGGTAGGGTGGGGTGGCAGCATTAACCTTCAGTAACCTTATCCTTGAAGATTGCTAATTATCCGGCATACATGGGGGGGGCTATCAACAATATTTTGGAACCTTTGTTTTAGAATACCTCCCTGATCACCATAGGGCTCTAATCTTCAGGTTTCAAGGGGAGGCTTAATTATGAGCCAGTAGCTTTCTACAGTCTACACTATGCCAGCAAAAATAAATAGAGTGCCTTGGTCTTTTTAGGGTCTATTAGCCAAAGATAACCAAATAAAGCATTCATTTTATATGACTAGGACTGGCAGTTGCTACAGGGCAATTATATCTATTATTTAAATATTTGTATGCACTGTGATTTGTAGATTATTAACACATTGCTCTGTAGGTTTCCAAAGACCATACTAGTAGTCACTGTAGAAGAACAGGTTGCTTACTTGTAACTGTAGTTCTTCAAGTGATCATCTATGAACTCATAGCAATGGGTTAACTGTGCCTACACAGTCCATCTGGAAACCTTCTGGAGCCAAGCTGGTGGAAGCTCTGTCCCCTTACCAGGCAGTGGCCCACCCATTCTAGCCAATTCTCCTCAATTTTGGTCTGCCATAAAGACAGGGACATTTTGTGAAAACCTTTGCGGCATTGGCCAGGCCAAAGGGAAGGACATGGAACTGGTAGGTATGATGAATGATCATGAATTGGAGAAAATTCCTGTAGAACAGACAAGTAGCAATGTGGAAACAGGCATCTTAAAGATCTAGGGTGCCAAAGTCATCTCTTTTTCAGAAGAACTGGAGAATGGACTTGGTGGTGGTCATCTGGATATGCTTGGTGTGTATGAATTCACATTTCAGAGTTCCAGTAATGGTCTCAGGTCATCATCCCATTTAGGAATCGTGATGTAGCGGGAGTAGAAACCAGATCTGCTTTAATTTGGATTCCTGCATTGAGCAGGGTGTTCGACTTGATGGCCTCATAGGGCCCTTCCAACATAATTATTCTATGATTCTATGTTTTGAAAACTGTTTTTAACATATTTGAAAGTCATTTTGCAGTGTATATGTGTGTTTTTTCTCTTTCCAATAGACATAACAAGCGAAGGAAGTTTTACGTCGACATCAGATGCCATCCTCAGACGATAGCGGTGGTGCAGACGAGAGCAAAGTAATATTTCTTTGTGTTTTTCTTTTTAAAGAATGGTAAAGAACGGTTAAAATCACCCATCTGCATCTGAATACTCTTTGGAGAAAGGGTGGTGTACTAGTCACATTGAATCAATACCAAATTTGGCTGTTGCTCACCTAGAAACAGTTCTTGTTTAACTAAACTTAGGGCCTTTTTACACGACCCCTAAGATCCGCTGGCCACTTAAATTCGGACCAGAGATCTTAGGGGTTCCTCGCTCTTCCTCTGTCCCCACCCCCCTCCGCACTTCCTGGTTGCTGGCTGCCTGAGGGAGGGAGAAAAAGAGAAAGAAAAGAATGCCGGTTTACCTCCGTTTTGTTCCCGGCAGCATTCAGATCTCTTAAAGGGGCGGGGCACAAAAAAAGAACAAACAGAAGCCAGGAGAGCCCAGCACTCACTATCCTTATACCGGATCAAATATTTGTCACATCCAAAAAGCAGGTACAAGAAAACTGCTGTTTGGTCGCGCTAAAGTGGGCGGGGTCTCAATTGTCTGCAAAGTCCGGAGCTGGTGGGTAAACATTTTTAAGGTCCGGACCTTGCAGCCATTTGCGACAGAGCTTAGGGGTCGTGTATAAATGCCCTAAGGCAACAATAAAACAAGTCAAATCAAAGATGTCTCTGAAGATTCTCAGTCATCCAAGTGAGGTTATCCGGAAGCTGAGTCATGGCAACTGGACTTTTTTTTTTCTTGTGAGATTGAAATGTTTCAGTCTGCAAGCACTACAGCTCTTCCCTGCCCCTTGCTATCTAGCAACTCCCATGTACTATGAACTACTCTGGAGGGTTTGGAAATATTCTAAGCAGTTTCCTCTACCAGATAAACTAGGAGGGTCACTGTGAATATCACCCTGGACTTAGACTCGTGCCTTTCCTTTTCTGACAGATAATCGTACAGTACTTGTGTTTTTCTCTCTTTCTGAGTTCTGTTTAGAGGATTATGGGGGATTTAGTAGGAATGGTTTGCTCTACTGATGCATTTAACTCTTGCTTTCCAGTTACACTGGCATTGTTATTGAGCTGAAGATGCCCCACGAGATGGACTTCAGTGGCAAAGACATCAGTGGAGTGTTGTTTCAGTACCCAGACACTGAAGGGAAAGTGGAAGACTTCAGCGAACTGGTTGATCGAGCCCATCAGAATGGGGTAAAGCAAGGCAATAATAACATCCCACTATATTTTATGTCCCCAGCAAGTTTTAATCTTTTGTAACAGCAATGGAAAATGTCTGTGAAGATTCTCAGTCATCCAGGTGAGTTTATCTGGAAGTTGAGTCATGGCTACTGGACTTCTTTTTGAGAGATAGAAATGTTTCGCTGTTCATCCAAACAGCTTTCAGACCAATGAAGCTGTTTGGATGAACAGCAAAACATTTCTGTCTCTCAAAAAGAAGTCCAGTAGCCATGACTCAACTTCCAGAGCAATGGAAAACCATTTTCCTGTGCAAAATATAGAAAAGATAGATAGATAGATAGATAGATAGATAGATAGATAGATAGATAGATAGATAGATAGATAGATTAGGGTATCAGAATTTCTGTACATGCACAGAAATTCATGGCACAGTGGTTCAACTGCTGTACTGCATCTATAACTGTGCTCACAACCTGGGATTCGGTTCCAGATAGGCTCAATGTTCACTCAGCCTTCCATCCTTCCAAGGTCAGGAAAAGGAGTAACCAACTTGCTGGGGGAGGGGAGGGGAATGTGTAGCCTGCATGACTGCTTGTAAACCACTCAGCATGCTTTAAGAACTATGGGTGGTATGTAAACAGAATTTGCTTTGCACATTTTTTCTTTCTTTCTCCCATCTGGATTCAGTAGAGGCAGCAAATCTAATAGGCATATGCCCCAGAATATCCATATCTCCTGTCCGTGTTTAGTCTGAAGATTTCTCACAGGATGGGCCAGTATTCTGACATTATTTAAGACAATTTCCTAATGCTCAAATGCATTAGCTACAATTTCCTAATGCGCTTAATGTGCATTAGCTATCTTACATTCTTGCCTTGTAGGTGAGCAATTAAGAATAAGTTTGGCTTGCATTGTACTGAAAAGCCTGCCATTAATGTTCTCTTGTGTTATTTTGCGTCTGACCTTTTGTTTTAGGAGTACTCATGTGAGTCTTAGAAATTTTAGGTAATTGCAGTTTGTAGTATTGATTATCTTGGATCATAAATAGATTGTTACTTGTAAGAGATATTGGCAACAACATTGATGTCTTGTCTTCTTTCAGACTCTTGTCTGCTGTGCCACTGACTTGCTGGCGCTGTGCATTTTGAGACCTCCAGGAGAGTTTGGAGTTGATGTTGCTCTGGGTAGCTCTCAGAGGTTTGGGGTACCTCTTTACTATGGGGGACCACATGCAGCCTTTTTTGCTGTCAAGGAGAATCTGGTGCGGATGATGCCCGGAAGGGTGGTGGGAGTTACAAGGTAAGTTAACTTTCAGCTAAAATTTTGAAACTGAATAATGTTCAGGGGTCTTAGCGGGTTTTGCAAAATTCCGTTCTTCTAAGATAGTGTTTCCCACTGCTTGAGCTTTTCTCCTTGTAACATGCAACCAAAAATAGTATTTTTCTGAAATGTGATCCTTTCTACTTTTGTACCAAGTAATAAAGCATTTGTACTTTGTTGTTTGAATGTCTCCTAACTTTGCTGTGGAAAGTACTTTCACATAAGGGCAAGTCTGCTTTACTTTGATAACATATAAATTATGAATTAAAGAAAACTAGATGAAGATATTGGTACATTTTGAATTGTGGCATCAGTGGAGGGGATGGAAAAGCCATAATCTTGGCCAGACAAAAGTAAAGCCAAGTGTTCTGCTTATATACCGCCCCATACCACTTCAAGTAATCTCTGGGCGGTTTATAGTTTAATTATGCAAGCTACACATTGCCCCCACCCAGCAAGCTGGGTCCTCATTTTACTGACCTCGGAAGGATGGAAGGCTGAGTCAACCAGGAGCCTGCTACCTGGGATTGAACCCCAGGTCGTGAGCACAGTTTTACCTGCAGTACAGGCATTTAACCACTGCGCCACAAGTTCCCTAATGCTTACATGGTTTGGTAGTCTTGGTAGGACCTGCCTTTATATCTTGGCTCACAGGAACATAATACTGTATGGAAGTTTGAAATTGAACCCGGGTTTTCCATTTGATTTCAGGTCATACTGAAAAGAGGCTACCCTGACATACAAATTTGTTTCAGAATAGTTGGGAAGAGTTCATGCCACTTCTTATTTTGCTCAGGCTTATTGGTTTCACCATGCCCTTTTTACAGAAATGAATGCTGGTTATCTTTTTATTAGAAGTAGAAGGCCTCTTTGTCTTAGATCAGTGGTGGTCAAACTTTACCCCCCCCAGAAGTTCTGAACCACAACTCCCACAGTCCTTTGTCATTGGCAATACAGGCTTGGAATTCTGGGAGTTGTGGTCCAAAACATCCAGAGGGCCGACGTTTGGCCACCACTGTCTTAGGGCGCTTTTACACGACCTCTAAAATCCGGTGGCAACTTAAATTCAGACCGGAGCTCGTGGGGGTTTGCTCCTCTTGCTGTGTTCCCACCCTTCCACACACCATTGCTCCTGTCTGTGGTGAGGGGAGGGGGAGGGAGAAAAATGCAGGCTCACCTCCATCTGGGAGCAGCCCCAGAAGCATTCCAGTCTCTTAAAGGGTGGGGGCAAAAAAATCAAACAGAAGGGAGAAGAGCCCAGCACTCACTGCTTTACAATCCGCATCAGAAATTTTTTTACCTCCGGAGGCCAGGTACTTTTAAAATGTGCTGGGGCGCGTTTAGGTGGACATGATCGTACTTAATTTTTTTATAGTGTGCAGCTGGTGGGAAAACAATTTTAAGCTCCGCATCTGGGAGCCCTTTGCCTCGGAATTTAGAGGTAGATTAAGATGACAATATTTTCTTGTGTTGCTCAAGGGATGCTAACGGAAAAGAAGTGTATCGGCTTGCTTTGCAAACCCGAGAGCAGCATATCAGGAGAGATAAGGCTACAAGCAACATCTGCACTGCACAGGTGAAGCTTTCTACACTTTTTACACACTTGCCGGCCGGCCGATTTACCGACGTGGGGCTCCGGCTCCCTCTGGGCAGGCTCTTCACCTCTGCCAGCGCCCAGTTCTGGACCTAGTGGCTTGGGGCGTTGAGGGTAGAAGACACCACCGCTGCTGCTGCTTCTGCTCGCCCTCTTTGCTGAGTCGTTGGCCCTGGGGAGGGGGCGACATTGGGGTGGGGAAGAGCACCGGAGAAGGCAGGACCCTCTGGGTGCCTCGTGGGGCCAGGGGGCTGATGGGGCTCTTTGGTTGCCAGTTCCCCCAGGGGAGATGGGAAGGAAATGAAAGGGTGTTGGGGGGAAGTGGATCCCAGCAAGAACCTACCCTCTTGCTGGGCTGAGGCATCAAGTAGTCCCATCATTGCATTTTGGAAAAGTTACTCCCCCCCCCACCACACACACACACATGCTTCAGTTCCGGGAGAAAAGGAGGAAGATTTTGGATCCACTCTCTCATTGGGGGCGAATTTAGAAGTTCTGGGCCTCCTTGTGACGGTCTTTGTATCCCGGACTCTTCCCCCCCACACACACACACAAGCTATGCCCTCTCCTAAGAGACAGGATACGAACCAACACAACTTCTCTTGTGGGTCCGTTTTAAAAGAGATAAATAGTTATGTTTGCCTGTTTTGCATTTTTTTCCCCATTGCACTTTGGGTGGGAACAGGCTGGGGTAGTCTTGCTGGTTTCATTTCTCCATGTTTGCAGTCTTTTTTTCCATTGCTCTGCAGGCAAAAACGGGCTGGATTTTTCTTGCTGCTAATGTTTATCTGTTTGTATTTTTTCCCAGTTGCGTTTTTGGCAAGAAATATGTGAAGTGTGCATAGGGATTTGTTCATATTTTAAAAAAACTATAGTCCAGCCCCCCAACAGTGTCTGAGGGACAGTTAACCGCCCCCCCTGTTTAAAAAGATTGAGGACCCCTGATATTCTCAGCCTCTGGATTTCCAGCTGGGAAGCTGTAGATCATGGTTGGGCAGAGTATGGTCCTGGCTCTCTAGGCAACTGCTCCAAGCCTTTTTGTCTACCCTCCTATTTTTATGCTTCCCCCCCCCCAAAAAAAAGGTGTATTGCAGCTCATGAAAGGTTTTGGAATGATAAGTCATCTAAAATAGGCTCTGAACTTTTAAACAGCCATCACCCCAAATACCCATTTTTTTCAACACTAGAGGTGGACCTTTAGCCGCTTCCAATTTCGTTTTTGACCAGGGGAGCATTTTGAGCAGTTTGTGCAACCCATGGAGGTTCCCAAGAGCAGAAAATGGGCCCTCGGACCCATCAGAATAAGCCACCTCTGTGCTGGGGGGCTGGGGGGGGGACTCGCCTGCTGCAGCCACAGTGTAACGTAGGGAGATTGGAATCCTCCTTGCTGCAAAGTTGAGCACAAGCACAGCTGACCAGGCAGATTCTGCCGCTGTTCTCTCCACAAGCACCAGCTGTTCCACGACTTCCTTCCTTCTACACTCCATTGGCAATGACAGTGGGGTTCCTCTATTACATAACTGTTTGCTTTAGTAAAATATTTCGATGTATGTGCCAATATGTCTTCCCGGAGGAGGGAAAATGAAGCGGCAAATGACTTAGTTCAACGGTTTCCTGAAATGGCCTTTTTGGATATTAAAAAGCAGTGTTACCTTCTGTACACTTACGTTGAAGAGCTTTAAATGATTATATCACTACTGTGGTGTTCCAAGCATGCTATTATTACCTGTAGCTGTGCAGACTAATTCAGACACTCTTGATGAGCCAACATGGAAAGTTTTACAAGTTGCATTTTTTCCAATATGGCTACATTAACAGATTAAACGACTTATTTGTTCCCGTCTTCATGCCTTGTAGGCCCTCCTAGCTAATATGGCTGCCATGTTTGGAATCTATCATGGGGCTCATGGATTAAAGCACATTGCGATGCGGGTGCATAACGCCACTCTAGTCTTAGCTGAAGGTGAGTGATGATTCGATGGCTATATGAAAATTTAGAAATTTGAATCCTCTCTGCAAAAAACCAACTCTGTACTGTACAACCTTGTATAAAGGAATTAATTCATTCCAAATGAAATTATGTTAAGCAAATTTTCCTTTATACAAATTTCCCATAGGAATGCATTGAAAACAGAATAATCCCTAATCGCAACCATTTTTATGTTGTACGGATTTGCCCCAGAGGCGATTCTGTTAAGCAAATTTCCCCTGTCTCCATATTTTTTATGTTGTATAGATTTTATGTTATACAAACCCTTTGTTATACGAGGGTCCACTGCCCTTGCATTACAGTCAGTGGGGAAAGTGTTCACTGGAAGAGCCGCTGTTGCTCTTGGAGAATGTGAAAAGAATGGGCAGCAAGGAGCATGTAACAATGCCCAAAGCAGATAGGGTCTGTGACCATTACTGTGAACACATTTAGGTAACTTAGTTATGATATACCCACACTTGGGGCCTTTTCACATGACCCCTAAAATCCGCGGCAAATGGCTCCCAGATCCAGAGCTTAAAATTGTTTCCCCACCAGCTCCGGAGTTTTAAAAAAATTAAGTGCGACCACGCCCACCTAAGCGCATCCCAGCGCACTTTTCAAGTACCTGCTCTCCAGGGGTGAAATATTCCTGATGCGGATGTAACGTGGTGAGTGCCAGGCTCTCCTCGCTTCTGTTTGTTGTTGTTTTGCCCCCCCCGCCACTTTAAGAGATAATAAGAGACGGGAATGCTGCCAAGAGCAGAACGAGACAGCAGAACAGAGGTGAGCCGGCATTCTTTTGTTCCTTTTTTTTCTCCCTCCCCTCACACAGACAGCAGCCAGGAGTGCGGAGGGGGTGGGAACATAGGAACAGCAACAAACCCCCAAGATCTCTGGTCCGAATTTAAGTGGCCAGTGGATCTTAGGGGTCGTGTGAAAAGGCTCTTAATGTGTAATCCTGGCTTAGCTGCTAATAAAATAACAGCAACTGAAAGATGCATCGGCGTAGAACCTGCAGAACCTTACGGAAAAGGGGTCTGCTAGTGGAACAAAGAGTTCACCTATTGTTTCTGCTAGGCCTGAAGAGAGCTGGTCATAAACTCCAACATGACCTGTTTTTTGATACCTTGAAAATCCAGTGTGGCTGCGACACTCAAGAAGTCTTGCACAGGGCATCCCAGAGGCAGATAAACCTGCGGATTTACAGGGATGGCACAGTAAGTGGACGTTAAAAGTATACCCTTGTCTTCCAAAACTCAAAAAGTTACATTTTAGCTATAAAAAAATTCATAAGTCATTATACAGTACTCCCCCATTTATTGCGGGGGTTGCGTTTCTGACCCAACCCGCAATAATGGAAAATCCGCGTTATGTGGACACCTTTATCTGTGGGTTGAGACGGGACGGGACAGGGCCTTTTGGAGCCTCCTATATTTACCCCAGACCTGCCACTGCCCAGAACCGGTCTCCGGTGGATTTCCCAGGCCTGTACAGGCCTCAGAAGTGGATTCTGTCAAACCAGAAGTGACTTCTGAGCTGCTGGAAGCCATTTCTGGAGCTTGTACAGGCTCAGGAAGCCTGCCATTGGCCCATTTTGGGCAGCACTAGGCCTGGGATAAGTACAGGAGGACACACACAGGCCCACCGGTCCTGACCTGCAGCTTACCCTGGGCCCTGAGCCACCTGGCTGCTTCCTTGCCACCCGCCGGCAACGGCAGCCCCAGTAAATCAGCAGTGTACGCGGCGCGATATGGTGGAGTACTGTAGCCCCCTCTCCTGAAACAGTGCTCCATAATTGTTAAATGTTCCCATTAAGAGATGGGTGTTTTGTGCTCATTTCTTGGGGATATAAATATGGATTGCAGCACAAACATGCTGTGGTGTCCCGGTGCCCTTCCCCAGAACCAGTCCTGTTTAGTCACCAGGATCCTCATGGTGCAACAATGACACATCAGTGACCGTGTGCCAGTCCTGGCTGTTGCTCCGCTGGCCCTTCCTTGCCTTTCCTGCACAAATGACCACTGAGCAGCTAGGCGGGGAGACTCCCCCACTCCACGCCACAGTGGTCAGCTATGCACGGACTTGGGGAGGAGCTGTTTGGGTTTCAACCAGTATTATTCTGACACTGGTGCTGCAATTTGTATTCATACCCTGAGGGTGCAAATGCCGAGGGCCCATCTCTATCCCCTGTTATTTGTCTATTACTTTTTTGAGGACAAAACGGTAAGATAATGGCCTAAAACTGGGCCCTCAACTGCCCTAGGAGACTACAGTGGTGCCTTGAGATATGGGTGCCTTGTGTCACGAAAAACTCAAGATACAAAAGGGAAGTCTTTCTGGGGCGCAGTGTACCCTGGGAATGGAAAACTTCTGCAAAAACTTGAGATATGAAAACTTCCTATGGAAAGCCCCGAGATATGAAAATTTTGCGGAACAATTCACAGGATGTATTGCACCCCATTCGGTTCTCTGATATAAAAATTTCACGAGGTACCACTGTATTTCTAGGCCTTTAAAATTTGGTGGAAAATATGATCTGTACGTATTAAAACAGTTTATGGTTTATATAAAGGTTTATCTTTTAAATAAAGGGCTGGCCTTTATTTATGCCCTCGTTCCCCTGAACAGTTAATTGTTAAAGATGTAAGCCATTATTTCCATCTTTGTCACAGTAAGGCAGCATAAACCAGATTTGGGCACTTGAAATCATTCCCTTCTGCAAACTGGATCTTTCTTATTCCCCCATTTTAGGTTCCTTTTTTTGCCCTGAGCGAACCCATCAGAGCTTCATGATTCTCTCTGTGTGTGTGTTTGCACGTGCACACATTTTTATTGCCAAAAATATCACTGCCATCTCTTTACCATTTATTTATTTATTTATTTATTTATATGCCGCACCTCCTGACCAAAGGTCACTCTGGGCGGTTAGGGACTGGCAGCAACAATCCAGGGTGGCAATTTCTTATTATGAGAAGCCTCCCCCATCTGTCCCAAGGCCCCCAAATACTTCCATTGGGGAAGACAGAAGAACCCCTGGGAGCTTTGGATCCAGCAAGGAGGGAAGAGGAGAGAGGAAGCATTCGGTTTGCAAAAATTAGTGATTTCTAGGATCCAGATCTGTTTTTTGCTGGTGTAACCACAGCAGCAGGATTTTCCCCAGTGTTACACATTTTCCACGTGTCTATATAATCCATAGGTGGGGTTCTTTGAATCACAGGGGGCAGGCCAGCACAGGCGTCTAGCTTTTCTGTATTTTCATTGTGTGTTTATATTTACAAAGTGAATATTAATTCAAGGGCAAACCTCATATTCTATGCATGCTTTGTAGAAATTATTTAGCACAGCATTCTGTAAAACGTAGTTCTGTTTAATGATTAATAGGGCTATTAAACATATCTTGGCACAACACAAAAAAGTATAGCAGTTTCCTAGGTACATGTTTTTGTTTGGTTTGAACATAACGGATAAATATTATGAACACCTCCAAACATATTTTGTACGACATCCAAGTCCTATAAATTAAGGCCATTTCTGTAATAGAAGCTTCGTTTTGAAAGTGACTTTCTGAGCAGGTATTTTATATACTGTATTCTTAAATTTTAGTTCAAAAATTGCAGGTATCGCAGCACTTCATTGCCGATGAACCAGGTTTTTTTTTTTAATTTTTGTCTTGTTTTCCCCCCCTTCTTCTCTTCCAACTGCCAATAGCTTGGAGTATCTCTTGATGAAACGGTAACTGAAAAAGACCTTGATGATTTGCTGTGGATCTTTGGCTGTGAATCATCAGCTGTAAGTCAATCAGGGATCAGGGGGATCATTTCTTTCCTTTATGTGTTAAGATGACTTTTATACAGGGCACAATCAAATCTGCCCTAGCTGCTGCACTCCTCTCTGAACTCTTGTGGGTTCAATAAATAAACAAATAAATAATCAAGTCCTATTGATTCAGTGATCCTGCTCAAGTTCAACTTACTATGTTTAGTAACCAACAGGGTCCCTTTCAGTTGCTTGTAGCTGGCAATTAACAAGTCACCCATGGGACTCTTGGAGGCACCCACACCCACTGGCTTGGCATACACAGAAGAGTCCCAGTGAGGATTAATTAATTGCAGGCTAGAAGGCACTCAAAGGTTTGTTGTTTGCCTTCCTTGTATGTAACAAAACAAAAGGATTTCAGCCAATAACACAATCTAAAATAAAACAACTGTAAGGATCCTTTTAAGAACAAATCCTTTCTATTAAACTTATGTGTTTGATGCTGTCAGTTCCATATGAAATTTTCAGAGGAGTTGTACCTGAACCAAGATGATTGATTTTAAAAAATAGTTTATTGACCAAGATATAACTGGCTAACTGATTCTAACAGGTGGCAGCCAAACAGAAGGAGACTGAGGTGTGTGTCCCAGATTCCACTTGCTGTCTGGAAAGTGATTTTAACAGGAACCCACTACTGTACATCATCCATATGATTAATTAAAGCCAATTCCTGAGTTCCTTAAGTGTACAGCTGCCTTAAATTTTTGTTGTTGTCTAGTTTAACTCAAGTGGTTTGAACACTGACTGAGAGATAAGAACTTGATCTGGGTAACATGCTTTATAATCTGTTTCTATTCCTCCTTCCTACTGCTGCCAAAAATTGGCATTCCTGCCTTGAGCCGTGTGCAAAATAAACTGATTTGCAGGCACTGGACACCAGAAATGTATATACAGTACCCTTCAACTCTTTCAAAGTCTCTCAATGTGGGCACATGCTTCATGTTACGGTGAATCGCTTTGGGTATATCTCGACAGATTTTCTTTTGAGAATATTTTCCCCACATTTCTGAATTGGGGACTTATAAAACATTATTTCCTGTGGGTTTTGCACATATTAAGGTAGGATTATGGAGACAGGAACAAAGTCCTCTGTTATTAGTCAGAGTAAACTTTCTCTGAGATGAGAGAACCCATACCGATGAGTCCATGTGTCTTGTCCTTGAAAGGAACTGGTTGCAGAGGGCATGGATGAAGAAATGAGAGGGATTATTGGTACTGCATTTAAGAGAACTTCAACATTCCTCACGCATAAAGTATTTAACAGGTTGGTGAAATTCAGCAGTTTCTCGTTTGACATTGCTGTCCTTGATATTCCGCAAAACCATGTTCCTGCTGGCCAAAGGTTAAGTTAGAGCAGTGTAAATGTGCCGGGCATTTCACCTGGTAAAAGGAATTGCCCTCTTCAGTTGTGCACTTGGTCGCACATCCCTGGCACAACCAGTCGCAAAATATACCAGCATGAGTTCTGTTTGGATAGCACTTCTGCCTTGGCACTCTTACAGCTACCACAGGCACAGTCTTGAGTTGTACAACAGGAGTTTGGCCATTGTTTGACAAGCTGGCACAAGGGTCACTGTAGTGTGTCAGGACGGAGATATGATGCTTTAAAATATGCCTGTGGTGTGAGCCTTTGGGGCAAGTTAAAGAGTGAGTCACCTGGCTCAAATTCTTATGCACTGCATTTTAACATGAAGCTTTCCAGGCAAGATGCACAGGCCAAGCTATGTCGTATTGCTGGCTGGCTGGCAAAGGCTAATTTATTGCAGGAAACCTGTGGTTAAGCTCAATATAGTGTTTGTAAAGTCTTGTTCTGCAGTCGAATATCTGAAAATTGCATTATGCAGTAGATTTTACTTAGCCTACAGTTGCTGTTGTTTCAGTAGTCATCTTGATTGCATAGTGTGGATTACCAATGAACTAACGGACTATTTGGGGAACAGAGAAACATCACAAATCCTGTCTGGTTTATGTAGTTACCTGGTTTGCTAACACAATGTTTTATGTTTCCAGCTATCACTCTGAAACAAATATTATTCGATATATGAAAAGACTAGAAAACAAAGATATTTCCCTCGTTCACAGCATGATTCCTTTGGTAGGTATGGGGGGGGGAGGGAAAAAATGTACATGCTGATCTCCTTGCATCAAATCAACTGGCTGTATTTTCCCTCCCTCAGGGATCTTGTACAATGAAGTTGAATAGTTCTTCAGAACTTACGGTAAGCTTTTCAGGCAATTTATTGTTTTTCTGAAAGTACAATAGAGAGCTAAGCTACGGTAGTCCCTGGTGTTCTATCTGAACATCAATAAACGATTGATGAAAGTAATTCTTTTCAGTACTTAAGAAGCAGTCGTTTGCTAAGTTCTGAATGGACACAGTCTTCAGAACAGGCCTAGTCATTGGTGCATGTATAATATTTGAATTTCCCCTATTTGTAAGACTGGCCGAAGTCCTGTTGCTTATTACTAGAGCAGTGGTGGCGAACCAGGCACTCCAAATGTTTTGGACCACAACTCCCAGAATTCCGAACCTAGATTGCCAGTAGCAATGGACTGTGGGAGTTGTGGTCCAAAACATCTGGAATGCCTGAGGTTCACCACCACTTGACTAGAGGATGCCCATTGATTAAGTGGGATTTGGTGAGTCAACTCCTTTGTAGATTCACTGATTATCGTGGGCCTCCTGCCATTATGCCTTACTGTGCCAAGGTGAATGGCAACGAGGTTCGGCCTGCTTGAATTGATGGACTTTACAGAGGAGTTGACTTACCACATCCCACTGATTCCCTGGTCCTGCTCAAGGACAGCTTGCCATGCTAAAGCAGTAGCATTTCACTCGTTGTATAGTTTTCACCAGGAAAATGGTTGAAAACATACCAGACAGTGATTTCAGAATCCTTATTTGGAATAAGAAGTTAAAGAGCTTGGGGATTTGATAATGCAGTTTAAGATGTTTTCTCAATGGGTAGTTTATTTCTGTAAACCTCTTCAGCTGATTTAATTTTCCGAACTGTTCAGCGGAAGCATTTTACAATGAACAAAGAAAACAATGTGCTCTCTTTGTATTAAGCAAAATCCTTTTTTCCTAGTTGCTAGCCAAATTTGAAAATATTTGGTATAAATGTTCAGTCTCTCCAGCGGGTAAATCTTATTAAAGAATTATGACTCGCATATCATAAGCATTGTATAATTTCTGTGCCTAAGTCTATTAACCCCACAAAACCCTTTCATTTTCTTGTATGTTTGTGTCTGTTTTTTTTCCAATTCTGTAGCCTATAACATGGAAGGAATTTGCCAATATCCACCCCTTTGTACCTCTAGATCAGGCTCAAGGGTACCAGCAACTTTTCAGAGAGCTAGAGAAGGATTTATGTGAGATCACAGGTTATGACAACATTTCTTTTCAACCAAACAGGTAGGAGCACACTCGCTTGAATCCTGCTTCCCTGGTTAGCTTTTTCTTAAGACTGCTTCCTTCCTCGAGCTGAGGTGAACTTGCCTCCATGTTGAAATCGGTTTTCAACACGGATCGAGAAGTGGATTGAAAAGATTCCCGAGCTCCAGGATGGGAATCTCTCACCCCGCTTGGAACGCAGTTCAGGGGGCGTGGTCGGGGTGAACTCAGATTGACCCCACAAGGACGTGAGGTTCCGTTCCTTTGAACTCGGATTGACCCCACAAGGACGTGAGGTTCCGTTCCTTTGAACTCGGATTGACCCCACAAGGACGTGAGGTTACGTTCCTTCGAACCGGTCTCCAGCGGGGCCGCGAACTGCAGCGAGAGAGACATGAAGTATCAGCCCTAGAACAGGGGTCTTCAAACTAGAGCCTGCAGGCTGGATCCAGCCCACCAGAGTCCTGAATCCAGGCCTCCAGCCATTGAAGACCCCCCCTTGTCCCCCCTAAACCGAATACAGAGAGCATGTAGGCAGGAATGAAGGAGCCACGGTGGCAGCGAAGGACCCTCCAACCCCCGTGCCCAGTGCTACACCCCCTTCCCCGATAGGCATGCTTCAGCGAGCACCGAGGGTCCCCCGCCCTGCACTTGCGTGGTCTTCCCTCAGTCCCCCCTCCCCACCCTCCCTCTCATTGCACCCCCATTCCCTCCTCCTCCTCTTCCTATAGTCCGGCCCCCAACAGTGTCTGTGGGACAGTGAACCAGCCCCCTGTTTAAAAAGGACCCCTGTCCTAGAACCAAAATAGCTGCCCAGGTGGATATAGGGTAGCCTCTTTGTGTGCGTACTGATAAAGGCCTGATGTATGTGCATATGCATTTTGTGTGGAAAGAGGTTTGTAGAAAAGCCTGATGAAACATATACTGATATATATTTATTACAATTTTGATAATGAATAAAGGATTGAGCCTAGGTGCTACATTAGTGTACTTTTTATCTTGGGCATCCCAGGAACAGCAATCAGATTTCTGTAAATGAAAATGCCCCTTTTTATTCACTCCCTGTTTCTTACTAGCAGAAATCTTCCCTGCCCCACTGCAGAAGAAGCTATATTGATAGAATTCAAGTAATGACATGACAAAGAGCCCTCTGGGTCACGAACAAGTAGTGGTGCCTGAATGTACCCAGTGGGCAGAACGTGCTAATACTTCCTTCCTTTCATGGCTGCCTCAGGAAAGCTGAAAGGTCAATGACCTATCACGACATACTCAGAAGAAGGGGTGCTGTTGTTCAGTTGCACCCAAAAGACCTTGACTTCCCGTGGAAAAAAAAAATGAAAGTGTTCTATATTTGTATTCTAGCTGCCTGGCACATAGGTGTGGAGGCCTTCGCGCCTACATCAGTAGACCTTCCTCCCCCACCCCTTGACAAACCATTAAACCTGGTTAATGAACTAGATTTGCAAAAATGGATGTTGGTCTGAGGTTCTCTGACACGTTTTGCACCATGACATTTTGATATCTTGTCAACCTTCCGGAAACTCTTTTGTAGTGGAGCTCAAGGAGAATATACTGGACTAGCTGCAATCAAGGCTTATTTGAATTCAAAAGGAGAAAGTCAGAGAATTGTAAGTAGAAAAAGATCACTGTGCCAGGCTTGGACACTGCTGGTTGCTCATAGAAATTGGATATATATATGTCCATACATACTAAATGTCTAGTCTGGGATGCTTACAAGGCCACGTGCCTTATGTAGATGTTTGCAATGTATGCCAAACTATGTCTGCTAGGATCTGTGTGAGACAACCTTGTTCCTCCCACCCCGTCATACATGTTCTTACCAAGAAATTGTAGATTTCTCCTGCTTAATTTCTACAGAAACCATATTTTGTATTATTTATTTATTTATTTATTTATTTATTTATTCATTTATTTATTTATTTATTTATTTATTTCCATTCATGACTCCAGGCATGGATGGAAAAACTGAAAGTTTATTCGGGATAAAGCATGGTTTCTTCCCCATGGAGTAAACACAGCACTATCCAAGGCTGTCTAAATATTCTTGCCTCAGCAGGAGGAGGGGGGGCGGCGGCCTTGCAGTCTGCCAAGCAGGCTCACCAGGTCCATTCCAGACCTAAGTGTGGCAGCAAACTCAGCGGGGGTTCATCTTGGACTGGGCTGATGCCCAGAAGCAGCGAGGGGTTTATCCGGCCTTCCGCTTGCCCTCCGCAGCAAGTCTCCGTTTTCTTACCTCTGCAGAGCTGGCGGTGACTCAAAATAAAATTCCTCCTCAGTAGGAGGAAGCCAGGATTTTGGTCTCAAAGCAATGCTGAGCTACAAAGAGATTCTGAGGGCAGAAATGTACAAAAATGCTTCAGTTGACACTTAACAAGGGTTGCGCCTTACCACAACAGAGGGTGCCCCTAAGTGGAACACTGATCTGTTGAAAATGGCAATTCATTTATTTTTGTTTTTTTGGGGGGTGGAGGGAGGTGCTTTCTCTGTGGATGCAAGTTCCTGCTGGGACACTGTCTCTCTTTTATCTGGAGGAGAGCGGTGCTGCGCACAGTATGAGGCTCATTGCAGAGATCCAGGAAGTGACTCATTAGGAAAATTAAAGGAAAGCAGAGATTAGAAGAAAAGGCATGCTGAGGCTGGCCCTGGGTACTTCCATTTTCTCAAAGCCCCCAGAGGGGCAGCCAGAAGGCTTTTGTGTAGGGATTAGAGCAGTTTCAGTGAATTTAAATTCATGACTAGGCTGCTTTGCTGGAACCAAGTTGTCAGAATCCATGGCTGTTGTATTGGTTGTTGTTTTTTAAACTAAGAATCATTTTTTAGGGTTTAATGTTAACATTTCTATTTCTTCTCTGCTGACTGTCTAGTGCACTTAAGCACCTCAGCATTTGTTTCCAGAGCTACACAGACTATTATTTCAGGCCTAAAGCACCATAAGGCCTCTTGAGGTTTTTTTTTGTGGTTTTTGTTTTGTTTTGTTCTTTTCATTTAATGAAAAGAATGTGCAGGCAGTACTTTACTTTGGTCGAGCCTTTCCTTTCAGAGAGACATGTTTTTTAGTTTCTCTGTGTCATGTGCCATTACGTCCCTTCTCACTTATGAAGGCCAATCCATTGGTGTCCTGCCAAAGGTCCCATCAGTAACTGCTCTGCACAGGTCACTCCCTGGCTCAAAAAAATTTCCTCCCATGCAATATTTCTTGCAGTTGCCTTTTTTTTTCCTGCCTATTTCTGTGGTCATCCTTTGGGCTTAGGAAAGGATCTCATCAGAATGACAGCAGATGTCCAACCAGTGTGTTTCTGCATTGCAAGTATTTTGACCCTTACCAGTGCTACAAAAGATGAGGTGTGCCGGTCGGGAGGGCCATTTTTTAAACTAAGGGCCTTTTTACATGACCCCTAAAATCCGCTGGTCCCTTAAATTCGGACCAGAGATCTTGAGGGTTCGTTGCTGTTCTTCCCTCCCCACCCGCTCGGCACTTCTTTGTTCTGTCTGCGGGAGGGGGGGAGGGGAAAAAAGCCTTAGGGCCTTTTCACACGACCCCTAAGATCCACTGGCCCCTTAAATTCGGACCAAAGATCTTAGGGGTTTGTTGCTCTTCCTTCCTCCCCACCAGAGAAAGAGAGGAAAAAATGCAGCTCACCTGGAGGAGCTTCCAGGAGCTCAGTTTCTCTTCCATTTCTCTTCTGCTTGCTTTTTTTCCTCCCACCTCTTCTCTTAAAGGGGCAGGAGGCAAAAAAAAACACAAGCAGAAGCCAGGAGAGCCCCGCACTGACCAGATTAAATCCGGACCTGGGGATTTTCACCCACCTCAAGCAGGTACAAGAAAGTGCAGCTGGGTCGCGCTTAGGTGGGTGGGGTCGCACTTAATTTCCTGCAAACTCCGGAGCTGGTGGGAAAACACTTGTAAGGTCCAGAGTTTGCAGCCATTTGCTGCGGAGTTTAGGGGTCGTGTATAAAGGCCCTTAGACAGAGACAAAAGAATAAAAGGCTTACCTCCTGGTGTTGGGGGAAGTTGCTCCGATCTCCGTTTACTTCCTGGTTCCTCTTTAAGGGACGGAGGCAAAAGAAAAACAACAGAAAGAAGCAAGGAGACCTCAGGCAGTCTCCGGATCAAATATTTTTCACCATAAAAAAGCAGGTACAAGAAAACTGCTGTTTGGTCACGCTAAGTGGGCAGGGTTGCTCTTAATTGTCTGCAAACTCCGGAGCTGGTGGGTAAACATTTTTATCGTCCGGAGCTTGCAGCCATTTGCGGCGGAGCTTAGGGGTCGTGTATAAACGCCCTAATGCAGTGGTTCCCGACCTTGGATCCCCAGATGTTTTGGATTGCAACTCTCAGAAATCCTGGCCAGCACAGCTAGTGGAGAAGACTTCTGGGAGTTTTGATACAAGAACATCTGGGGACCTAAAATTGGGAATAATTGCTCTAGTAAAAAAATCTAAAAAAACAAAAAACAAAATACCATATATTTGACACGCCTCCAATCCAAAATGAACATACCTCTCTGCAAATTTACAAAGTATTTTGTACAGTTGTCTAATTTGGTGGTTAGTATTTTCAGTATTTTTCTACAGTATTCAGAACTTTTATCAAAGAGATAACATGTTGGAACTATAAAGTAGGCATCATTACCTCAGACTAGAGGCACTTGTATGGGTGTTTGCCGCGTAAATGCTGTGTAAGTGTACAGTATGTACCTGTCACACAGAAACATGTACATTCTCAGCGTAAAACCTCTTTTTAAGAATAGTTTGTGGAAAAGTTAACATTGCTTTTTGCATGGCTCTCATGATGTGTGAACATTTTAAATGAAGACATTATGTGCTAAAGCACTGGCTCCCAACCTTCCTAATGCCACAACCCTTTAATACAGTTCCTCATGTTGTGGTGACCCCTTGCCCTGCTTGGAAGGGGCCACAAGCCCCCTTTGTCAGGCCACTGCCACAGGTACCAAGGAGAACTTCCCTCTACAGGCACCCTCAGCCAATTGCAGCCTCTGGTGCCATTGACTGACGTCCCCTCCAACCTATGAAGCTGTAACTCACTCTCCCTCCTCCCCCCATCTTCCAGACCCAAGCCATTTGTGCCTTTTTCTTCACTGGCTCATGGCGACACCTGTGAAATGGTTGTTTGACCCCCCAAAGGGTTCCCGACCCCCACGTTGGGAACCACTGTGCTAAAAGGTTTTGATATCGTTGTTTACAATACGAGACTACAGAGCATATGGTGAATAGAACTCTATGGATACAGATAACTGCAGACAAAGTCACAGCTTGTCAGCTCTCTAGTGTAGGTAAACTTAAGATTTTAATCTAAGCAAGAATTTAAGGGGCCAAGGGGAGCTATGTATTGAACAGCTCCCGTCTTAGATGGTTTCTGCAAGACTGACATATTGTTTACTCTGACTTGCTTAAGGTCTGTCTCATTCCTAAATCTGCCCATGGGACCAATCCAGCCAGTGCTCACATGGCAGGAATGAGAATTCAGCCAATAGAGGTAGATAAAAACGGAAATATTGATTCTGCCCATCTTAAGGCCATGGTGAGTTTCTCGTGTCTTTTAAACTTCAATTAATTCTTGCCTGTTTTCAGTATCTTGCTGGTACACAACACAAGAGTGTATTTGTCTTTCAAAACAACTTTTATGCTCAGCTATTGTTCATTTTAATTATGTGGAGATGCCTCTCTCTCACTTTGAAATCCAGTTATATAGACGTGTCTGCTTTTTTGTTTTGTTTTGTTTTCTGTTTCCCATCTCTCCTTTATTAACCACTAACAAAACATAACTCTGTGAAAGAACAGGTGGAAAAAATAATGGTAACCTGGGCCATCCTGTTTCTCCTAACCAGAGATTTCTTGCTTTTCGTTCCAGATGTGGAGAAAGGCTGTTGATCTTCTGATCTCCCTGACATTTCAGTCTCCTTGTTTTCCTCCATTTGGCAGGTGGACAAGCACAAGGAGAACCTAGCCGCGATCATGATAACCTACCCATCCACCAATGGCGTCTTTGAAGAGGAAATTGGCGATGTGTGTGACTTAATCCACAAACATGGAGGCCAGGTTTACCTAGATGGCGCTAATATGAATGCTCAGGTAGGAAATGGGTTTTAGACACCCTTTGGCCTAGGATACCAAATAGAAGATGTCTAAGATTTCTGGAATTGTTGGTAGCTGGTATACAAATGATTAAATTAGAAGCAATCAACATTAGAGGATGGCAGTATGTCAGGCTGGGCCAAAGGCAGGACCCAGGTTTACGCAGTGGTTTATGTAGACCAGTTGTTTTCCTGCATTCAGCCTCAACAGCTCAGTCCCCCGTCCTACTCATTTCTGAGGGAATCCTCTGACAACGTTTCTAAGTAGGTTCCTTGGTCACTTTTGTCAACAGAACATGTGTGTAAAATAATAAATTGATTGTGCCTAGGCATCGTTTCTAGCACTGAGATGATGAGGGGACTGGAGCACCCCCAGTCAAACGGAAGCTTACAACAGTTGGGGCCATTTGGTTAAGATAAAACTAAAGTAAGGGGAAGTTGTAATAGTTGGGTTTCAAATTAAGTGTTATGTATGGGGAAAGTAGACAGGAAGCAGGTTTCAATTCTAAAATCTGGAATCATTCACTGACGCTGAACTGCGGGAGATACAGAAGAGATAAAAGGAATTTTTGTGGTTGCTTCCAAAGTATGTGGTTGTAGGCATGAACCCAAAAAGGCATTAAAATGGATTGAATGGAGCAATAGGTGACAAGTTAGGGGTAGCTAACAGATCAGCAAGAGTATCCCAATGAATAGCAATTCCAGGTGAATATTAACAGGAGGAAATTATATTGCCACTTGTGGGTTTTCTGTTAGCCTCTGCTTGCATGAGGAGACCATGAAGCCAGAGTTAGGCCTCTGGTGGCCCAGAAAGGCTGCTCTTACATTAGCATCTTCCCATACTTTGTTACCACGGGGGTGGGGGGGATTTGCTCCTAATCTGTAAACTTTTAACAAAAGGTAATATACAGCCTTAGCATTTTAACTTTCAAATGTTAAATTTAAAAGGGGAGGGATATTCTTTAGATAAAACATTTACATTTGTGTTTAGTTCCAGATTCAGTATCTCCAAATATGGAGATTATTGTGTTAAGCTTTGTGTTGATCAATCCATTAAGAAACAGCTGTCAAAGAAGACTCTTTCTTTACAAATGTAGGGTACCCCTATATACTTGAGTATAAGCTGACCCGAGTATAAGCCGAGGGCCTATTTTACCCCACAAAACTGGGAAAACGTATTGACTTGAGTATAAGCCGAGGGCGTTTTTTCCATTATACTCAAGTATATACAGTATACCAGCAAGCTCTAAAGGGGCTGGGGGTAGGAATTAATAGCATAGAGTAAACTCCCTGATTGCCTCCACACTCTCTGCACCTTGCCAATACTATCCCCAGCCCCTTTAGAGCTTCATAACTAAGTCCTCTTACCCCTAAGTCTTTCCAGTTTTCAGGGGGCTCCCTAAAATTGCTTCAGGAATATCCCCCCTGCTACTTTGGAGTCTCAAGGTAAGTAAATTTTGATTGCATATTTTTAAAAATAATTTTCGAGAGCATATTTTTTTAAAAACATGCACTCAGAAATTACTTACCTTGGGGTACCAAAGTAGCAGAGGTACCTTCAGAAAGCGATTTTAGGGAATTGCCTAAAATTTGGAAACCTTGGGGCTAAGGGGGCTGAATTATGAAGCTCCAATGGGGGTGCCCCTAAACCTTCTCATTGGAATCATATGAGAAGAAGAGGCATCACTATATCTCTCCTGATCAGGACTTGCCCTCCGCCGCCCTCACCAAGTTGTCCAAGCACCTAATTTTACCTCAAAAAAAAAAAAAAAAACCTGGGAAACTTATTGACTCGAGTGTAAGCCAAGGGCCTTTTTTCAGCCAAAAATAAGGGCTGAAAAACTTGGCTTATACTCGAGTATATATGGTATTTTCATTCATTGACTTGTTTCAAAGGTTCTAAGCAGAGGTTCACTTGATTCAGATCATTGTATGCTTATGGGTCCCTAGTACCTAATGAAAGGGCCAGTCCACCCACAGGACAAGTACCGTATATACTCGAGTATAAGTCAACCGGAGTATAAGTCGAGGCCCCTAATTTAACCTCCCAAAACTGGGGAAACGTATTGACTCGAGTATAAGCCTAGGGTGGGAAATGCAGCAGGGCCTGGCAGCTCCTCCTTTGTAAGCTGGGGGAGTGGTGTGTGATGTTTAAAATGACTTTTAGCCACTGACTTGCCTCCAAGTCACATTTGCTCCCCATGATGCAGAGGGGGTTAGGAGAAGCAGCACACAATGTTTAAAATGACATTTAGCCACACCCAAGCACTTGCCAGGCCCTGCTGCATTTCCCCTAGACTCCCCTGTGATGCAGAGGGGGGTCAGGAGAAGCGGCATGCAATGTTTAAAATGACTTTTAGCCACCGACCCAAGCACTTGCCTCAGTGGCTAAAAGTATTGACCCACATATAAGTCGAGGACCCTCTTTTCAGCTCAAAATTAGGACTGAAAAACTAGGCTTATATTTGAGTATATACAGTAAACAGGGTCTGTAACCACCAGCAGCAAAGTGAGACCTGCAAGTGAGCAGGCTTTTCAGCGTTGTGTAGTTGCCTAGCTGTCCCTCTCCATGCCTGACATTGAAGCAGAGAGCAGAAGAGGACACAAGTACTGAAGGGCAAGAGTGCCAGATGATCATTAGAGAGCGAGCTCCTCACTCTACTTCTGAGTACTTTACATGTGCATTTTGAAACACTGTGATCTGCTTTCCCCCATAGGTTGGTCTGTGTCGTCCTGGAGATTATGGATCAGATGTATCTCACCTAAATCTTCACAAAACTTTTTGCATTCCTCATGGAGGTGGAGGACCTGGCATGGGACCTATTGGAGTGTTAGTAGCTGCCTCCCATGAGGAGAGCATATTCATTCATTCATTATTCATTCATTCATTCATTCATTCATTCATTCATTCATTCAAGCTCAATCCTGAATCCATTAGTGAGAGAAGTAAGCCTTAAAGAATACAGCGAGTTTTATAGCTAAATAAGCAGACAGACTGTGACAAAAGTACATGATGTAGTTCTGTTGGAAAAGAGCAGTATTGATATGATACAAGCATTCCAGCTGCGGAACCTGCATCTTGCAAATTCTTGGGGTAAGAAGGCCTAATGGGCAGGTTCAGAAAAGGCATCCGAAATAAAGGTTTGCTGATTTTGGTTGCTGGAGTGTGAAACTCCTTTCTTGGTGTATTGGTTTTATATGGCAATTTATTTGGAGGTGAAAACAATTGCCCATTTCAAAGGATGGTATAATGATTCCTGTTTTAGGAATAGCCAAGTGGAGAAGATAGTTCTTAAAAGCATATGATGTTTTAGTAAGAATTATCTGGTTGGAGTACAGTATTTTTGGGTAGAACTTTGTCATTAATTAATGATTTTATTTTATTTTATTTTATTTTATTTTATTTTTATATCCCCCATCTGGCTGCAAGGCCACTCTGGACAGTTTACAACATGCATTAACCAACAACAGAACAATGCTTGGCTGTTGGATTGTTATGAGATACCTTATCATAACTACCATATTTTTAGTTGAAATCACTTACTTTTTATTGAAATTGTATGTGCATATTAATAATTTTATATTGTTTTTAACCCAGCCTTTTGCTGAATGTGCATATTTATATTCATACTTTTTTATCTGTTAGCCTTATGCTTGTTAAATTGGCATCTTGCTCATGTATATATTATTATCTGTACTTATGATTTAATTTGGTGGGAGTTGAATGACCAGAGTGTTCAAAACAACAAGAAAGCGATCCATGCCTGCATCCACCCACCCATCCATTCAGCTTCTGGAATATATTAAGCTAGTTTTAGCAGAGGGAGGATTCAGTGGGAGAGAACCTCCATTGATAGACCAATCTCTTTGTTCCCTTATAGAAAGAAGCATTTATCTCCCTTCCTGCCAAGCCACCCGGTTGTTGTGATGCCACGAGACAAGGATTCCAGCCCTTTTGGAACAGTCAGTTCTGCCCCCTGGGGATCCAGCGCTATATTGCCCATATCTTGGGCTTACATCAAGGTATGGCTTTTCTGTGGTCCCTCCCCCCCCGGTGCTCTCTCCTTCCAAAATCCCATTAATAGTTTGGGGGTCAGTTCCTCCCCCTGCTTTTTTAAAAGGGGAATTGTGGTAGCCACCAGTACAGGGAGTGCCTTGCCACCACCTTCCCTTCCCATTTCTATCCCTGTGAAAAGTTACTCCAAGTTGAGGGCTTTCAGATAGTGCTTTGCAAGGGGCTGCAAAGCACGGGCCAAGAGATCGGTCTGGGGGGGCAGGGGGGCAGGGAGATCTCAGCATGATGTACCATTTAATTTTTGCTGAATGCTCTGTTCCCCTGCATCACATGCCCTGGTGGGCCCTTTGCCTTCAGTAGGATAGAAAAGATGATATTTTATTTCACCTTTTTCTTCATTATTGATTGCTATCCTTTCAGATGATGGGAGGAAAAGGCCTTAAGCATGCATCTGAGATTGCAATACTAAATGCCAACTATATGGCAAAGAGACTGGAGAAGCACTACAAAATCCTCTTCCGAGGAGCCAGAGGCAAGTATGACTGTCACCGCCTTGAACTGTCTTCTGGCCAGTAGGACGTACTCCAGGCTCCCTGCGGGCAAGAGTGTACGAGGGGAAACCAGGGAGGCAGCTCCACACTGTTTGCCCAGCTGGCAGCGGGAGACATCCTGAGCCATGGCTCACTGCATTGCAAAAGGAACACGGCCATTTAGGGAAGCATGTCTAGGGAAAAACAGAAAGAATGAATCCAGCCATAGAGCAATCATGTCCTCATCCATGCACACCACCACCCCCAAACTTGATCCAGAGCTTACAAGGTTGTTACTTTGAATGTTACATTGGATCAGTAGTTCTCAACCTGTGGGTCCCCAGATGTTCCTGGACTGCAACTCCCAGAAGTCTTTATCACTAGCTGAGCTGGCCAGGATTTCTGGGAGTTGCAGTCCAGGAACATCTGGGGACCCACAGGTTAAGAACCACTGCATTGAATGGATAACAAGGTGTGTGAAACAGGCAACAACAGTTGTAGCGTTGCTTACTCAACAGAAAGAAAGCTACTTTAGTGTTTTTTTGGGGGAAACATTACTTCATAAATATGATTCCATGAATATCATTTATGTTATTGGGAAAAATTGCTTCATAAATATCATTTTAAGATTTTTTATGTCATTCTTTCCTCATTCTTAAGTTTTCTTTCCAAAAGAGGGACAAAGTATCAGAAATGTAATGATCAGTGCCACAAGCAACGGGTTTGTTAGTTTTTCCTTGTTGCAATAATTAGGGATTAGCATTGTAACAGAGAACAAGGAATGAATTGCTTTAACAAAAGAACATTCCCGAGGCCTGACCCCTACGCCCAACTGGAGGGTTCTTACCTTAGTCCATCTGCTGTGTCATGAGATGTAAAATTTTGAAGCCATGGGAAAAAGACTTGCAGATATTGAAAAATTGGGGGAAAGCAAGGTTTCTTTACGCATTCTCCTCCCCCCCCCAAAAAAAAATGTCTCTGGAATTTTTACATCTCTAATTGTCTCATCTGACAAGGTTCAACTAGCAGCACACTTGATCAAATAGTTATACTGCTACATGCCATGGTCACGTGCCATCTTCTGCAAGGAGGCTGAAAGATTTTGTTCACTGTTACGACTGAACCAGCCAAACTAGGTAGTCTCAACTCCTATGGACAAATAAAAGTCACCTTATTTCACGTCCTTTGCCTTTTTTGCCACACAGCAAAGACAAACTCAGATTGTCAGATTGTGAGATGAAAACTACAAGCAGGAAGGCATTCATCCTCCTAAGAGGATATTCTCAAGAGATTGAACAGCAGCTGCAAGCTTATCTGTTTCTCAGTGAAATCTGTGGGGCTGCCCTCACTCTCAGTCTGTTAGAATGCAGTTGTACTGGCCCTTTTGCTACAGGCTGGTGTAGTCTAAACTGGGTCTCTTGAAGTTGACGGAAGGAGTGATAATGCCATTTGGTGTTATCCTTACATTGAAATGGCATACCACTTAAGCAGCCCTATTTCTGGTATCATGAAGTGGCTAAACAAACCCCTTAGAGTTTTTTTTCTGTTGAACACTTCACCTGCTCTTCTATAGAAGGGCAAGGAATGTAAAATTATGGTGCGCTAAATCACTTAGATAATTTAAAAAAACATTTGCTTTGTACATGATGAAAAAACTGCCCACTGCCATGGTTTTGATTGTCATTTCACACTTTTCCTTGCCTTGTGGTTTGTAATTGTCATCAGTTGTCTTATGCCTCTTGCCAATCATTTAATTGTTGTGGGGTATTTTCCCCTTTATTTTATTATTATTGCCATTTTATTAACTATTATTATTTTGTGGACTTCTTGTGTTTTTATGTGAACCACCCAAAGCTTTTGGGAAATTGGTGCGGTATATAAATATAAAAATAAATAAGTAATAAATAAATTAAATATATGGATTTTTTTTTTTTTAAAAAATAGTGTTTCATTACACTTCCCCAGCATCTCAAATGAAAAAGATAAAATGAAAATGACAAAAATGTGGTGGTGGTGTTAGTAGCCATATATAAATATTTGCCATTTCTGTCTTTTAAAATGCCTGAGGATGTGGACTTCTCCACAAAAGCTGATATTAACAGCCTTTAAGGAGCCACTGTGTTTTTGTCTTTCTTATTTGTTTTATTTGTTTTTAAATTTCACCTATCATTTTTAAATCCTATGTCACATGTCAGCTTCTCACTAATTGGTATTTCCTGCACATCATTGTACCATTCAGTTTTTGAAACATGGATCTGAGTTTCCAGTTATTCATAATCACTAATCTGGCTGCCCTTTCCAAATTCATAATCTAAAAAATTTAAAAAAAATTAATGTAAAAATTGAGAAAAGTAAAATGGATGGGTGGTTTGTGGAGATAACAGTTCTTCTTCGTAGCCTCTGTGAAATCCCACTAATGGTTTTTCCTGCGCGCCTGCGCAGCCTCCGGACCTTCTAGAGTCTTCCTTCCAGCTCCTAGGGACCTCCTCCTGCCCCTACTGGGCATGCTCCAGGACTCCCGCGCCTCAGTTCCTTTTTTGCCGCCGCCAGCAACGGTCACGTTTTCTCCAGCTCCTAGAGAAAGCGAAACTACTGTTAATTCTTCTAACTTGATAAGTACTTTCTTGTATATAGTTATAGTGTAAATTATTAGATAGTTATTAGTTAGATAGATTTGGCCCCAGGAGCGCTATTCAGCGCTGTCTGCAGTGCCCAAATAAGATCTCCGTTTCGGACGGGCACTCCACCTGCTTATACTGTTTGGGGGAGGCTCACCAACCGGGCACTTGTAAGGAGTGCCAGAAACTTTCTAAGCCGGCTCTTAAGCAGCGACAGGGTCGCCTCCGAGTTTATCTTTGGGAGCAATCCCTTAAGCTAATGGAGCAACAGCAGACGCAGGAGGCTCCCTCTCCAACCACCTCTATGGCCTCCCGAACTTCGCAGGCCCCTAGAGCCGTCTTAAAGCCTGCCAAAAAGACCAAAAAGAAGGACCCCCCTTCGCGGGCAACGGCACCGCCTTCCCCGCCGAGAAACACCCGTCCACCACTCCAACAACCGGGAAGCCAGCCGCCCTCCCAAGGGATTGAGGCACGACAGGATGCCGCCCGAGACCTCTGTCTCGCTGGCCACCGATCTACCTCCCCTGTTTCATCAATATCGGGGAGTTGGCCTGTTACGTCCCAGTCTCGGGACACAAGGATCGAACCTCGCCAGCGTACCCCCATATACCATACCGCTGTGCGAAGTGTTCACGACGACACCGAGGGACGAGCTTACTCTGGAGCCTCATCCACCACCACTCTGCGTGGAAACGGTATTCGCACGACAGCGGTGGAGGAAGCGAGAATGCTCCCTCGCCATCGACAGGTGACTGGCCGTCCCTCTCGCTCACCGCAGAAGCGCGCTCTCGCCGATACAGGCGCTATTCCACCTCAGCCTCCGACTCCACCTCGCCCAGTGGAGACAGTACGGACGAGGGAAGAGCAGCAGCCTCACGCCGCTCCAAGAAACCAAAGAGGCGAGAACGCAGGCGTCGAAGGCGCCACGCCTCCATATCGAGGAGTCGAAAACACAAACGTTACCGCTCCACCTCCTCTTTCGAGCTCGCTATCACGCTCGGATAGGCGACACCGTAGCCGCTCGTCCTCTGCCTCCCGCTCACCGACGCCTAAACGACATCGCCGTGCCCCTGTCATCGCCACCGCTCTCAACGGGCGCGCAAACACGGGAACACTCACACGATACCGAGATAGCTCGATTGCAGACATTACCATCGCCTCTCGATCATCTGTCTGCGGACCCTATACCAAGAGAGCGCCCTATGGTAAGCCCTCGCGTCGACAGCGATCCATGTCGCCAGCGTCAATGGACAGATCCTTGCTGGCCCACTCTGATGATGACAGCCAATCGTTCCATTCTTCGCATACCAACCAAGAACATCAGCAGACCCAAGGGTCGGAAGCAGGGGACGATTAGTAGCCACACCAGAGGAGGACTTCTCTACTTACTCACATATTATTAACAAAGTAGCGCAGGTCATGGAGCTGCAAGTGGAGCTCCCTGATCCGAAGGGCTCCTGCAAATTTTTCGGTCACCTCAGGAAACACAAGAACCCGCCACTGCGCTAGGGTTCATCCCTCGCTCCTGCAGTCAGCTAAGGCCTCCCTCACAAAGCCAGCTACTCCACTCATGCCCAGACGTACTGACAACCTAGATATCGTACACACGGGACAGGTTGAATTTCTGGCACGCCACCCGTTGCCTAACTCTCTGATCGTAAACGCCACTCAAAACAGGGCGAAAAATACCTCGACCACAACACCGAGCAACAGGGAAGGGAGGAAGCTTGACCTCATGGGCAAGAAACAATACTCCCTCGCTTCATTTTCCCTTCGCACCACGAACCACCTCTGCGCTATGGAAGCCTACTCACGACATCTCCTCCTCGAGATGTTACCAGTGTTTGACCAGCTTCCAGATGATGCCAAGGCCAGACTCACGGCTGCCCATACAGAACTCTTAACATTACTCGACTATCAAACTATCGCTGCCTGTCATATAGCCGATGCCTCAGCAAGACAACTCGCCAACGCTATCTTTCTGCGACGCCATGCATGGCTTCGCACTGTTACCATCACAGATGATGCGCGCAATAGAATAGAGGGTGCCCCGTTTGATGGAGAGGGCCTCTTCGCAGCCACCACGGATGAGTCTCTGGACAATATTCTGAAAATGCGCAAGACTGCCAGCTCTTACGCATACCAGGGCTCCACCTCTCAACAGGCGGCACGCCCACCTCCTTACCAATGGCGACGCCCATACCAAGCTTCGGCCCAACGCAACCAACAGCGAAGTAAGCCTCAATATCACGCTTCTCCTTACTATCGCTCAAACCAACAGCGCCCTGGCCGCTCTCAATCGGCAAAGCGCTACGACAGGAAGCCCAAGCAGGCATCTTGACCTTGCTTCCCGCATGACATCGCTAGACGGAGACGCTCGACTGTGCCCCTTTCTTCCCCAATGGACAGCAATCACAACGGACACTTGGGTCCTTACTATCATTCGCGAGGGTTACGCCATAGAATTTCACCGATGGCCCCCACTCGGGCGAATTGTCATCACACAGCCCTCACCCGCCCTCGAACACGAAGTGCGCTCATTACTCGAAAAGGATGCTATCGAGCCTGTACCGCCACACGATACATACGGGTTTTACTCGCGCTACTTCACCATCCCAAAGAAAGACGACTCGCTCCGTCCTATATTAGACCTCAGGGCACTCAACCTGTTCATCAAACCGAAGAAGTTCAGGATGACTACACTGGAGTCTATTATACCGCTGCTCCAAAAGGGAGACTGGTTCACGGTCTTAGACCTTCAAGACGCATACTTCCACGTCACTGACCCTCCCACAGGAAATATCTACTCTTCATCATGGGCAAGGACACTTACCAATTCAAGGCTCTTCCCTTCGGCCTTTCCACCGCCCCGAGGGTTTTTACGAAGTGCCTCGCCCCGGTAGTGGCGTTCCTCCGGCTGAAGGGCGTCAACGTATTTCCGTATCTCGACGATTGGTTGATTGTTTCGCCTACAAAAAGCAAGGCAGAGAGACACGTTCATTTCGCCATGAGGTTTCTCATCTCCCTCGGCCTTACCATAAATCTACAAAAGTCCACCCTTCGACCCACCCAGTCCGTTCTATATATCGGAGCCATTCTAGACGCCAAGAAGGCTATGGCCTTCCTGCCGCCGGACAGAAACGCCAAAATTCACAGAGCGATACAACACTTCAGGCCTCGGGGCACCGTCACTGCTCGTGTAGCGCAGCATCTGCTCGGCCTAATGTCGCCCACCACATCCGTGCTGCCCACGCACGGCTCAAACTCAGACCTCTACAAGCATGGCTCCTATCCAGATTCCACCCTCTGAGACATGCTCCTTCCAAGAGACTCAAGGTAACCCCTTCTCTTCACTTAGCTCTCCAGTGGTGGACGACCCCGAAACACCTGCAGACCGGCCGCCCGTTTCAGCAACCCCGCCCGGCACTACATATCACCACAGACGCCAGCACCACGGGCTGGGGAGCCCATTGCGACAACCTACAGACGCACGGAACCTGGCCAGCTCCTCTCAAAACACGCCACATCAATTTCTTGGAACTGATGGCGATATTCAATGCCCTCAAGGCATTTGCGCCGCTGGTCAGAAACAAATCTGTCCTCATAGTCACGGACAACACTACGGCGCAACACTACATAAACAAGCAAGGAGGCACCCGCTCTCGGTCGCTACTACACCTGACCATGGACATCTGGACCTGGTGCTACCACAACCACGTCTTGCTCACAGCGGTCCACATAACTTCTCACGACAATACCACGGCAGACACGCTCAGCAGACGCCCTTACAACGACCACGAATGGACCCTCTCCACACCAATTTTCAACTGGCTTTGCCGCCGATGGGGGAGGCCGACTGTCGACCTATTCGCCTCCCCGACCAACGCCAAGTGCCCGCTGTACTGTTCCAGAGCGGGCCGCGGGCCACACACCCTGGGAGATGCCTTGTCAACATCGTGGCAGGGGATGGTCGCCTACGCCTTTCCCCCTCTCCCCCTCCTTCACAGGACGGTAATCAGACTCCGTCAGGAGCGAACACGAACAATCCTCATTGCACCCTGGTGGCCGAGACAGCATTGGTTCGTTACCCTCCTGGGGATGTCCCATCAATACATCCGCCTCCCGAAGCGCCCAGACCTCCTGTCACAAGAAGAGGGTCGCCTCCTCCACCCCAACCTAGACTCCCTACACCTCACGGCATGGCTGGTCCATTCTCTTTAAGGGAAGTTCTCCATCACTCGCGTAAATCTTCAACTACGACGCTCTACACGAGCAAGTGGAACGCTTTCCTACAGTTCGCTGCTGAACGCGACCTGGACTCTTCCCCGACTACGCTAGACGCCGTCCTGGACTTCCTCCTACTCCTGTTTAACAGGGGCCTTGCTCACTCCACCTTGAAGGTCTACCTCGCAGCCGTGGTTGCACATCAACCACCCGACTCACCTTCAGCCTCCTTTTTCCGAAACCCATTGGTGAAACAATTTCTAAAAGGAACGATGAATCTCCGACCCACGAGATCCCCCGTTCCACCCCAGTGGTCCTTAACGCTTGTCCTTAGGAAGCTCACGAAGCCGCCCTTTGAGCCCCTGGCTACGGTGCCGCTACACATCCTATCACTGAAGGTTGCCTTTCTCCTGGCTATCACCTCCGCTCGCAGGGCGTCGGAGTTAGCAGCACTACGGATGGATCCACCTTTCCTTCAGTTCTTCCACGATAAAGTCACCCTCTACCCGGATGTCACCTTCCTACCCAAGGTGGTCTCTCACTTTCATCTTAGTTAGCCGATCATCCTGCCGACTTTCTTCTCATCACCGGACAGTGACATAGAGAGAGCTCTACACACCTTAGACGTGCGCCGAGCTCTCTTATTTTACACCTCCAGGACTCAGTCTGTCAGGGCTTCTCCCCGCTTATTCATTTCCACCTCTGGACAGAATAAAGGACTCCCGGTAACATCACAAACCATCTCAAGGTGGATAGTCGAAACTATCCAACTGGCGTACCACCTCTCTAACACGCCTCTGCCGGCCACTCCGAGAGGTCACTCCGCCAGGGCCATCTCTACCTCTTCTGCATTCCTTAAAGGGGTCCCCCTGCAGGATATATGCAGAGCGGCGACCTGGGCCAACCCGTCTAGCTTCGCTCAACACTACAAACTAGATGTACGGGCCAGGTCTGATGCCACCTTTGGCAGAGCTGTCCTCTCTTACTCATTACCGTGACGGCCCACCGCCAGTAAGTAAGCTCGCTAATCTCCCATTAGTGGGATTTCACAGAGGCTACGAAGAAGAAGAACGGGTTACCTACCTGTAATGGTAGTTCTTCGAGTTACGCCTCTGTGAATTCCCACTAATGGTTTTTCCTGCGCGCCTGCGCAGCCTCCGGACCTTCTAGAGTCTTCCTTCCAGCTCCTAGGGACCTCCTCCTGCCCCTACTGGGCATGCTCCAGGACTCCCGCGCCTCAGTTCCTCACATGTCCGCCGCTGCAACGAGAGAAAGAAAGAGAGGCGTGACGGACAGAGGGGAGGACGGGCGGGGAGTGGGAATTCACAGAGGCGTAACTCGAAGAACTACCATTACAGGTAGGTAACCCGTTCTTTCCTGGTTCCCACTGAAAGTCAATGTATGGAATAAAGGTCATTGAGGTAGAAACCAACAGTACTGTTAATAAACTTACTCTTGTGTTCAGATTTCATTCATGTATGGATATAAAGCCATATATAAACCTTTACTCATATGCAGGTTATATAGCTCATGAATTTATTTTGGACACTCGGCCATTCAAGAAAACGGCAAACATTGAAGCTGTGGATGTTGCTAAGAGACTGCAGGATTACGGTGAGTCATCCAAGAGACTGTTGGCAGCAAGGGTGTGTGAGGGTCGCTTTGGCCAGAACCCAAGCTTGCTAGTTTTGCTGATTGGGACTATTAAAGTGGCAGAGATGCATGTTGGGGTGCCATGAGGTATGGGGTTGAAGGGTGAGAGAAGGCAGCTCCTCCAAAGAATGGTAGGGAGTTTCTTTTAGTAGAATAGTAAGGTTTAAGTAAGTTGATTTTAATGTAGTATCAGCACTATATCCACTGGATCAGCACCTGCAGTTTCAGTTATCCACAGCCTAAAAGTATAAATAAAAAACTCAGAAATACAGTGGTACCTCGTATAACGTAGGGTTTATATAACGTAAAATCCGTACAACATAAAAAGTTTGCAGAAAATAGCGGACCCGACTTACCGGGTCCAGAGTTGTGGTACGCTGCCCAGCCAGACCTCTGCAGGGCTGGAAGATGGCGCCGGGCGAGGGCCATCCATGCAGAGTCATACACGCCGCGCCTGGCGCCAGGGCCAATCACGGGTGCCCAGTAGGCTTTGCAGCCATGGGCATCCCGGCACTGGCTGGCCCGTGCAGGCACAGAGGATCCGCTAGTGCCTGCCCCTTTTAAAGGAGCCCACGGCCTCCAAACGCCGCAGCCGCTGGCTTACAAAGCCCACCCCCACACAGGTCACTGGTGACTTGCAGAGTCCACCCCCCCAGCACCCCCCCCCCGATCAGTCAGACCTGGCAGGCGCTGCTGCGCTCTGCTACTCCCCTGCTGAGCTGGAGCCTGCCGCTCATCAGCTGACCAGCGCTGGCTCTGCGCCAGCACCGTGATCGCTAGAAAGGGCTGGGGGGAAAGGCAGGGAGCTGTGCATGCCCCGTTGTTGCTGTCTGCCGCCGCCGCTCCCTCACACTCTGCTGCTGAGAAAGCTGTTGCTGCCGGCTCCGTTTGGGTTCCGCCGCCGCCGCTGCCGCCTCCTTCTATCAGGTGATCTGTGTGGGGGTGTTTCCTTGGGGGTGGGCTTTGTAAGCCAGCACTAGTGCCCCTCCTTTCTGGTCCGGTTGTGGGTGGGGGCATAAGGAGGCGAAGAGCTGCATTACGAAGAGGATGATCTGCACCGGATCCTGCAGCAGGTCATCCTCTCCGGTAACCTCATTACTCTTGACTATGCATTGTAACAGATTAAATCCGTTTTCAATGGATTCCTATGGGAAATTGCAATTTGTACAATAGAAAATTTGTATAACGTAATTTCATTTGGAACAAATTAATTACGTTATACAAGGTACCACTGTACATGTTTCCAATGTATATTACCCAATGCATATTACCAGAACTGGCCACTAGAGGGAATCAGACTAGACTAGACTATAGTAGGGTTTCTATTCGACGTGGATGTTCCATTTCGGAAGGGGACTGGTTTCGAAACAAAACATGCCAGCACAGCTGGCACTCGGAACACAGTCCCACCCTCCGGAACAAAATCAACCACTGTCTTACCTTGCTGTAGTTGGTGCCGGGGGTGGGGTGGGGAATCCAACCAGGAAGCAGCCTCCGATGCATCATCTTTCCCTCTCCCTGGTGCTGGCCAGTCAGACAGGGAGGCAGGATGATGCATGTCCTTGCACAGCTCCTGATTAGCTAGCGCCAGGGAGGCGGAAAGATGACGCATTGGAGGCTGCTTCCTGATTGGAATTTTGCCCAGCGCAAGGTAAAACAGTGGTTGATTTTGTTCTGGAGGGTAGGACTGCATTCTCAGAACCAGTCCCCTTCCGAAATGAAACACCGATGTGTAGTTTCTATACTCACACTTGCTGGCATCTGTGGTAGAGGGCTTGCAAATGATTCCCCATAGATATAATGGTGATTCTGTAATTGCATTCTAATACTATTTGTAAATTAATACTGCATTGTAATTAGTTTGAAGGGAGGTTGAGCCCCTCTTTGGGAAGAAAGATGGGATCAAAAATCAAATGAATAATAAATAGGTCAATAATTGTGCTTTGCAGACAATGTTACATGCTGAAGATTGCTGTATAGAGAAGGCCAGGAAGCACTAACTGAGTCCTATAAAGGTTGTCCTTCCAAATCTCTCAGTCTTTTTAAAGGGGCAATTGTGAGCATCCGTGCAGGATGTGGGAACATGCCAGGGATGCTTCTTTCAACTGCTAGTGGATTTTTGTTTTGTTCCTCCTTCACTGCCTTAAGCAAGATTCCTCTCCTCCAGGATTCCATGCTCCAACAATGTCCTGGCCGGTGGCAGGTACCCTTATGATCGAACCAACAGAGTCTGAAGACAAGGCAGAACTAGACAGATTTTGTGACGCAATGATTAGCATCCGTCAAGAAATTGCCGATATAGAGGAAGGGAGAATGGACGTGAGAATAAACCCACTAAAGGTACATTGCAGGGTCCAGGAAGGTTTTTAACAGTTGATCTCTGTCAATATGATTGAAATAGGCAAAATGTACATTATGGAAGGAAGGATGGGGAGGAGACGGATGGAATCCACAGACTGTATTACTGACCCCAGCATTCTGCTGTTCCATGCAGTAGAAATGGGTGAAGAACCTTGGAGCATGGATATAAACCATCATTATTTAGGGCTGCTGCATCAAGTCCATTGGGGCCATGATGTGGTCCAGCTGAAGGGCAGGATTCTCAACAGCAAAGATAAATCCTCTCCTCCTCCCCTCCTGTCCCTTTCCATTATTAGTTTTGTGTAAGACTGTCAGTGATCCGGTGCATATCTGCTGCCCTAATACAACTTTCCTATTCCTTGGCCCTTCCATGGAGCAAAGTAATTGTTTAGTTTGCTAATATCCTGAAGTGGCTTTCTTATTAAGCCACTTGACAACACTGGAAAATTGGTTGGACCAAGCTTGAAACCCATTGGCATTTAGACAAAAGGGTTGTATCAAATAGCATACTAGACCTCCTCATGACCTTATTAGCACAACCCAGCCTATTCCAAAATGGGCACATAGACCAACCCTTTGTTACATTCAAGAATTATTGAATGCTATAGTAGGACTTAAGGTTGAAACTGTTAATTTCTCCAGCTGATTTTTAAGGTGACTTCACAATATTTATTTTGGATGGTGTTATATTGATTGAGCAATTTGACACAGTGTTTTTAACATTCATTTGAAGGGTTCAGGGTTCACCTAGCTGAACAGATTTAAGGAGCCCAGTTATTTTGCAAGTTTTAAATTTGATTTTTCTCAACACAGATGTCACCACATACCTTGACTTGCATTGCTGCTTCCAACTGGGATCGCCCTTACCCTAGAGAAGTAGCCATTTTCCCTCTAGTAAGTATTTAGTAATTGTAACTTTCTATCATTTGAGCCACTACCTTTTTCTTGCTACTGGGAAACATTTTGTTAGATATTTTCTAGCCTTCCTCTAGATTTGGTCAGATTTGGTCTTTCTACGTCTGGAAATGTTTGAGGGCCAATGTATTGTTTGTTTGTTTGTTTGTTTGTTTGTTTGTTTGTTTGTTTATTAATGATCTAGACTGCCCATCTGGTAACAGGACCACTGGGCAGTTTACAACAATAGCACAAATACAAACAAAATGGAACATAAAAGTGAACAAGTAACTAAAATTATGCCCAAAAAACAATAAACATAGATGTGATGTTAAACTTATTCCAGTGGAAGATTTCTTAAGGAACACATTTGAGAAAGCACCCTATACATATATGTCCTCTTAAATGCCTGAGTTGGTTCATCAGCAGTAACAGACTGCTACAAATTACGAGTTCTTTTTTAGTTTCAGGGTGTCCATATCTTTGTATATGGCAAGAGTCAAAGACAGTGTAATTGAACTTTTAAATTAGGGACACATAATTTCTGTTGTGCAGATGGAGCTATGCAACAGGATTATCTGCCACTATGTTTACATTACATTACATCAAGACCAGAGACATCACTTTGCCAACTAAGGTCAGGATAGTCAAAGCTATGGTTTTTCCAGTAGTGATGTATGGAAGTGAGAGCTGGACTATAAAGAAGGCTGATTGCTGCAGAACCGATGCTTTTGAGCTGTGGTGTTGGAGGAGAGTCTTGAGAGTCCCCTGGACTGCAAGGAGATCAAACCTATCCATCCTGAAAGAAATCAATCCCGAATGTTCACTGGAAGGACAGATTTTGAAGCTGAGGCTCCAGTACTTTGACCACCTCATGACGAGAGAGGAGTCCTTGGAAAAGTCACTGATGTTGGGAAAGATTGAAGGCAAAAGGAAAAGAGGACAGCAGAGAATGAGATGGTTGGATGGTGTCATCAAGGCAACCAATATGGCTTTGACCAAACTCCGGGAGGCAGTGGAAGATAGGAAGGCCTGGCGAGCTCCGGTCCATGGGGTCACGAAGAGTCGGACACGACTGAACAACTGAACAACAAAATTATTTACATATAACATTAAGACGTCCATCTAAAAGGAAACCATAGAATCCAGTTTTAGTTTTCCTACTTATCTCAACTCATGTGCACATAATGAAACTGGTTTTTGCCTCTTCTATGTGCCCTGCTATGCTTGCTGTATCATTTCTCATTTTGTCTTGTCAGTTTTCTAGGATAATTTCTGATTTCTAAAAATACTTTTCACTCCTGTTCTGTAGCCTTTTGTGAGACCTGAAAACAAGTTCTGGCCGACAGTCGCTCGAATTGATGACATCTATGGAGACCAACACCTGGTTTGTACCTGCCCACCAATGGAAGTCTACGAATCTCCTTTTGCTGAACAGAAGAGAGCATCCTCTTAAGAGTCGGCTGCTCCTCACCGTCTCAAATCCCTTTCCCTTTTGACTTGAGTGGATCCAGTCTCCCCTGCTCCGTTTCATTTTGAGGATGAATGGGTTTCTTATGGCCCAGTGAGCGAACTTTATACAATGTATATTTTTATAATTTCTATATTATTAATAAACTCCTTTGCACTTACATGTAAATATACTTGTACTAGGTGGAAACAAGCTGAGTTGATTCAGTGCCTCAGTTTTGCCAGCAATCCATGCAGAAGTGGCCTTGATCTAGCCCTCTTGTTCTATTCAGGACCAGGGCTGCTTTCCTGGGGTCAAGGAATTAAATGTAGAAGTATATGAAGGGGCATGGTGGCTCAGTGGACTAAGGCTTCCGAAAACTGTCAGCTGCAAAGTTGGCAGCTCGGCGGTTCGAATCCCGGGTGCCACGCAGCGGAGCGAGCTCCTGCTGATAACCCCTGTTCCTGCCAACCCAGTAGTTTGAAAGCATGCAAATGCAAATAGATAAATAGGTACCACCGTAAGAAGTGGGAAGGTAAAACAGTGTTTCCTTGCAGCCATGATGGCCATGTGGCCATGGACTTGTCCAACACTGGATCTTTGGCTTGAATACAGAGATGAGCACCGCCCCTAGAGTAGGACACGACTAGCACGCATGGGGGGGAGGAAGGAACCTTTACCTTTTACCTGATATTAAGAAACCCAAAACGATTTGTTTTTCAAAAGGTGTCATGGCAAAGGGCCTGCTCTCAAAATAATACTCTAAGAAGTGCTAAGTTGGAAAGGACCTTCTGGATCATTGGGTCCAGGCAAGGTTCCCACCCACCCAAGCGTAACCAGTGCCTCCCTCCAGGCAGGGCCCCTTCTTCCCCATGCATCCACCACTGTTGGTTTTGTATCAGTTACAATGAAAGCTGTGCCGGTGGGTGGGTGGATGTTCTTTCACGTGCATGTGGGGGGAAGAGAAAATTACAGAGAACTTTGGATCCAGGCCATGTCAAGGAAGCACAGTGGGGAATTGAACTCCCCATCTCTAGCACTGCAGCCAGAAAACTAAACCATTGAGCCATCCAAAGTGACCCATGGTACAAAGCAAACTTAAGTCCTTTTTAGCAGTCTATACTCTCTTAGCCCTTGTGGGGCTCACGGTGGTGACTAAAATCTAGTGAATACTTATTTTCTATCAGCTATAGATACAGGCCACAATCGAAGAATGTTGAAACCTACTAAGACTTGCGACAGCGTGGACCTCCCTATGTATTAACTTTTTTGGTGTTCATGCTGAGTGATGAAATTTATACTCCTCCTTCTAGCACTGATGTCCTTTTAAGTGTATGCCCCTTTTAAGAACTCCAACTATTAGCATTCCAATAAAAACTGGTTGACTCGGTAGCCTTTGAAGTTTGATTTCAAATACATAAAATTTCTGAAATAATGTAATACTGGGCTTCGTGCATTTGTAAATTAAAGCGGTCCGCATCCAATATTAGAAGAAGAGATACCTATGCAAGGGAATTCCTGGTCCCCTCCTTCACCAGATGGCCATGAGCCCTTGCAGAATTTTCTTGGGTTCCCTCAACACCCTGTAATTGTTCACTGAGACAGGGTGGAGTATATTAAGCTAAGACACATGCTGTATTACATACATATTCTGGCAGCCCCCATCTCTGGCCTTTACAGAAAGATTCCAGTGCACTTATCACCTTTCACATTAGCCTAGGGGCTCTAGGGAATGTAACCCAAGCCTGAGGCTTTATTACAGCAGGCATTTAGAAATATAGAAAACAAGCTCTTCTCAGATAGACCTATTCTCATTTTGATTAACAAGCAGCAGCACCCCCTTTTTTTAAAAAAAAGTTTCAGACACCTTCAACTGCTAAGGGCATTCTTTATAGCTCACTGGGGTATTCTCTTCAGATTTTTTAAAATGTAACTGACATTTTATTATGGAAGAAAGCCCCCTTTCTTGCTTTTAACAGTAGTCTACTCTAGACAGAAATAGTAGGCCAATTCATGCTCTAGTTACCTGGAATTAAAGTAGACATTGCCCTCACTGGGTCAAATGAGAATTATTCCTCTTTCTTGCAAAATCTGGTTTATATACTCCCAAATCCAGATTACCTTGGAATAGGTCACGTATAGGAGTAACAGAAAATGCATCTCATGCCATTTACTAGGAAAATTAATGCAAGTGCAACAAACTGAATTGGAATTTATTTCACATTAAAGGATGAGCATACATCCTTTACAGTGCATATCAGGCCGCAAATCACTTTTTAAAGCAACTATCTTACAATTAACAAATCTGTTAGCAATTACCAAAATGGAAATAACACAGTGATATAAATCTAGGTGATGGGAAAAGAGTTGTGAGTTGTGTACCCAGCTGGCTAAAAGAGCAGCAGGAAAGACCTCCCTCAATTTTGTTTTATAGAAATAATTGCCCAAACTTCGCTTAACATATAACGGCCCAAATCTTGTGGTTTAGCATAGTAAACTGAACTAAAGGAGGCCTGTTGACTCAATGGGACTTGGTGAGTCAGCTCCTATGTAAGATCTAGTTCTTCAAAGAGGCCTACTCGAACTACAACTGGCTTTAGCGTAGAAAGGCACAAATTAGAGTAGGAATCTATGGATCTCATGGGGAAGATGATTCACCAGATTCACCCTGGGCCTACTCCAGTGCGGCTTCCTACACTAAACAACTGGATTTGGGCCATTATGTTAAGGACTAAAATTATCTTCGGAGGGATGTCTTTGTACAGATTTTTCCGTATAGTTCTGACTCTTTTTATCTTCCTGCCCACAACCAATCAGCAAGTGAAATATAGTGCGAACATAATAGTCGAGCTCCTGCTACATGCAGAAGGATGCACATGGCTTTCTCTTGGTTGCAGTTTCGAAATAAATTGTTTTAGAGAAGTGGGAGACTTCTTGAAAACATGGGAATCTGTGCAAGGCGCGTTGGCCAGAATCGGGCAGAGACCCTTTGTGTGAATGGAGCCACCTCCACGAGGTTCCTCTATCCATCCCAGTTTTTAGAAGAGTTTTGTCCAGAGAAATGTGGGAGGTGGTGGTGGGGAAACAAGAAAGCCCCCCTTCTGCTCTTGGCAATCAGGATCTAAGCAATTAAAAAGCTTGCTTCTGTAATGTATTGTTGCTCTGAAATCTCACATGCACTTACCTGATTGCAAGCCAGGAAAACCAGGAGACTATGCTTTGAGCAAGAGGGATAGAGGATTGTGCAGCGAGTATTTAGCTGCACAGTGGGGAAAGGATCTGCACATGCCTGTGAAAAACCAGGCATGTGCCTCTCCTACGGAAGCTGTTTGGGACAGCCTCACTGGAGAGCCTAGTGTCTAATCTTGTCAGCTGTTCTTTTTTTCAGAAAGGAAGAAATTATATTGTGGCAGTGGTCTCTTTAAATGGCCAAAATGCAAAGCTGCTACACCAGAGGCTACTAAACATTCTGCATGCCGGTCATTATTTTATAACAGTGGTTCTCAACCTGTGGGTCCCCAGATGCTCCTGGACTGCAACTCCTAGAGACCTCCACCACTAGCTATGCTAGAAGGGGTTTCTGGGAGTTGCAGTCCAGGAACATCTGAGGACCCACAGGTTAAGAACCACTTTTTATAACATCAGAATGTTCTCCATACTCGTTATTCAAACTAAAGCACGAGTCCCTTGGCACCATACATGAATCCACAGTCTAGCATCACCTGCACATGACTCAGGCCCGTGCGCCCTCACTTGCACCCCTTCAGCAGCTTTCATCTTAGGCAGCTGCAGGTACTCCAGATCCAAATTCATGATCTTGTATTGAAGCATTAGCCATACTAGGCACAGTTTGTTCCTCTAAGCCAGGGATGGAGAGCTAATGGACTCCAGGTACTGTTGAGAGACTCCAGCCAGTCTAGTCCATTTGTCAGGGATTAGGAGCTCCAGGCCCCTAAATGTAACACTGGGATAACAATGGCCTATCTTGCAAATCTGCTGGGAACTATTAAAATATATTGTGCGTACTGTACACTTTAAAACCACTCCACAAATGTTCTGAGATGTGGTAACAGTCACTTGCTGAACTATAAACAAAAATAGATATGAAATGTAAACTCCTAAAAACAAAGGTCTTTTAAAAATACATTTTTCTAGGGCACAAGTGAGGACTTGTGGGCCCTGTTATCAAAAATTCCAAACGAGAGAGTCCTTGTTCTTTATAAAAGACCTCCATTAGGAAATGATTACCATGTGTGTAAAATGCAAACAATTTAACACTTTATGAATCATAAAATATTTAATAAGGTATATTCAGGGGGAAGGGAATATACTGTATATAAAATTTCAGATCACAATATGAAGCCGTTGGAGCCCTCTCCAAGCACTGCTCTCAATGCTCTCTATATCAGATGTATTGCCACTGATACACGACCTACTAAAAGCATACAGTTTTACCTAATACAAAAGTGGCTTGTTTCATATGAAAGTTTTTACACAACTAGAGTGTCTGTAATACCCTCTTTTAAGTGCAAAAAAACCACAAATCACTTTACATTAACAGCGACAATGCATTCATATTGTTCTCAGTCATTAGTAGTCAACTTGCATAAGATACGAGAGCACAATGACGCTCACAAAAAGCAGACTAAAAGCCTGTTCTCGCAAAAGGAGTAAGAAATACAGCATAACGGGAAGAAACACAAAAAAAGAAAGGATTATGCACACCACAGAACTGGAGGCTCTGCAATTGAAAACAGGCTTCAGTGCCGTTTTCTTGTTGTCAAATCAAATTCTACGGACCTGGCAGAACTAAGAGCCAGAAAGGCAGCGTGTAGCTCAACTTCGTTTGATGTGCTCTTAAAATTTCCCCACAAATTGTTTTCTTCCATCTGGGGTAGTTACAAGAAGAAATTGAAGCATCTGCTGGGGCTGAAGCCGAGGTCGCTTCTTCTTGCGTACCAACAATGGTTGGCATCTGTCCAAAACTACCGTTCAGCGCTGAAAGAGAGCCGGAAATTTGAAGTTGCTACTACACACAAAAAAAAGATGGCGAAGTCGGAAAGAAGGTTGAAGGAGCTGCGTCATGAGA
Organism: Phrynocephalus forsythii; assembly: GCA_029282475.1. Lineage (NCBI taxonomy): Eukaryota > Metazoa > Chordata > Lepidosauria > Squamata > Agamidae > Phrynocephalus > Phrynocephalus forsythii. The sequence continues at coordinate 36,408,782 of JAPFRF010000004.1, forward strand.
GGACAGCGAGGCGAGCTCTCTCAAGCCAGCTGATCCGCTGCCCAGTTCTCCCGAGTTTCTTCTCTTTTTACCATCTCTAAGTCCTTAGGGAAGTCGACGGGGAACGGAACGCGTTATCATCGTCCTTTGCTGTAACCGGGGAAGAACTGGTCCAGCAGTGCCTGCAGGATCTTGTTGGGAACCATGGTGTAGCCTTTGCCCAGGTCGTGCCGGCAAGCGGGGCAAGTGAAGACTTCCGCTCGGAAAGAGCGCTGTAGGCAGCTCTAGGGCACAGAACAAGAAAGGACAGACATATCCCATTGGGTGACATGGTTTGAAATCCGATTCACAAAGAAAGAGACATTAACCCGAGTCTAAAAACATCGACATTAAATGTAGTAATTGCCTCCTTTTTAAGACATATTCTAGGTGTTCCCAACACAATCAAACTTTCAACCATGATCCTTGAGTTGGGTATTCACCTACCTTCCACTCTGGCATGGTCTCGGGCCATCAAATACTGGTTAGCCCTTTATTATAATTCTTCCCCTGGTTCCTTACTCTCCGCCCTTTTAAAGGATCCCTTTACTTCCACCTGGGACTCCCTCTTTGTAAACAAACTTCACAACTTAGGCTTCACCCTTGACCATTTCACTAACTTTGACTTTAAAAGAGCTTACTTGACAAAATTATTTGAAGAAGAAACTGAATTACTCTCCTCTAGTCTAAATTGGACCTGCTCTCCATGTTTCTTTAACGTATCCCGTTTTTGGCCATGATCTCTGTTACTTCCGTAAGTTAATTAATCCAAATAAGAGACGTGCTTGCATGTTGGCCAGACTCAATATTTTCCCTGTCCTCAGTACTCTCAGGAAGATACCTGGGTATACCATCATCCCAGAGGCTCTGTAAGTTTTGCCATCTCGAACCGGACACAGTCCCTCATATACTGTGCCGTTGCCCTGCCCATACTAGGTTACGCAAAAAGTTTTTAGATCCAATTATGTCTGAGTTCCCTGCCCCCCCCCAAGAGGAATACACAAGCCTTTTACTTTGTGACAATTCCGAATGGGTCACCCTACAAGTTGCAGATTGTCTAGTAGCCATTATTAATAAGAAATGAGAGTGCATCCCCTTTTGGTCTTTTACCTATTGTTTTATTTGACAATGCTCTCCCATCACTGCTTTGGTTGTGTTCTATTTTCTCTGTTTTAATGCCAATAAAGGTGTATGCATGTAACATCTACATTTCAAAAAAAAAAAAAAACAGTAATAAAATTTCCTGAAATCTTTCCCCCAATTTTATTTTACATTGCTATGAAGTCAACAGAGTCCCCCTGGTTCTTCGTGTGAGGGTGAGGGGTGGATGACCAACCCCTGTCCGAGGCAGAGAACCTGAGAAGATGTCTGCAGATGGGTGTTTGTGGGGCACAGCTCCCATACTTCTGCCTGGAAAATTCTTGGGAATGGCCATCCAAAACCACAAAATAGCAAACCCCAACATCCATGGTCCCTCTTCAGACTCCTCCCCTTTCCCATATGCAAGATCAGAAATGTCCCTGCTTGAACAAACCACCATGCCTTGTGTTTTCAAAGAAGTAGCTGAGATTGCCTGTGTCAACCTATTGGGGGAGGACTAAATGTCATCTTTGATTCCAGACCACCTATCAAAATACAGCAATTAAGTCTTGAAGGTCTTTCTCTCGTTTGCTGTTGTTTTTTTCCTGCCACTCCTTGGCTGTATTGCCATGAGAAATGGGGTTTCATTTAACACACGTGAACATGATACTTTAAAAATAAAATCAATCTGGAGAGTTCTGGGAACAATTTCTGAAGAATTCTGGAGCACGAAGGATTAGCAACAAATAAAAGATTAAATGGGAATGCCTTGTATTTCCTGTTGAACAGACCCAAGCTACCAACTGCCAGAAAGTATCACTTCTGCTTCTTGGATGGCTGAAATAAAATGGCACGGGACATTTTCTGGTCCAAATACATTCCAGTGTCTGGGACAAAAAAGGTACCCCATGGCAAGGATCAATAGAGTTCTGGGGACAAAAGCATCTTGCCTCAAAGGTTTCTCTTTGCCCTCGGCACAACCTCTGCTAACACAAATTTTAAAAACTTGAATACTTTTCTAAACTTAGTTGGGGAAGACAAAAACGGAGCTTTCGGGGTTAATTCCTAAAAGAACTGGGAGAAAGTGCATCCGTCCAGGAGGGGAGAGGCAAGGGTTTGATAAATGCAGTCCCATGGCCCATTCTCTCAGTCTGCCCAGCTGTACTGGTCCTATTAGGTTAAAACCCCCCACAAAAGGGACCTGTCCTTCTTGGGGAGACTCAGAGATGAGGCTTTAACAGTCTGGGCAGGCTCAGAAACACTGAATGTGTCCTACATTCGGTCCTTAACTGTCCAACTGGCTTCTAACTGTGAGGTCAGTCGAGCTTTAGGAATTTCTTACAACTGCACACGAGGGGCCAGACCAATGACCACTAGAACAAAAGAGAGAGGGTGTGCTTGGGTCCAAATCCTGTTGATTTTAATTTAAGATTAAGAGGAATATTCTCCCTTTCAGACTCCAAAGCCTATCTTACTAGATCCTCTCAAGAGGAAAATTAAAAGACCATTCTTCCATCAAAAGGTAAAACACCCTGCTTCCATTTTAATTGCAATCTGCCTAGATGCCCTAAGCACATCTGATCTCGCCTGATTTCGGGAGCTAAGCAGGGTCAGCCCTGGCTAGTACTTGGATGGGAGACCACCAGGGAATACCAGGTGCTGTAGGCGCCTGGAGTAGGAACTGGCAAACCACTCCAGTATTCCTGCCAAGAAAACTCCATGGACATGGAGTCACGAACAGTCGGTCATGACTGTAACGGCACAACACACACACAAACTGCCACAATGCCTCTCTTTTTAAATAATGATACAAAGATGAGGAGAAACTGCAAAAAAACCAAACAGCATGATGGGTATGTTTGGCCATGAACTGTATATATTTAAAATATATATATACAGAAATGATGATTGAAACACAGATTCAGTTGGCAAAATCCTGTTGTATCAAGGTCATAATATGTCTATAAAATGGACTGAGATGAATTGGAAAGTTTTCTATTCACACCCTTTTCAGGTTCCAAGCCCCCCCACCACCACCAATGACTCCCTTTTGCAAGGGAAACCTTTGGGAACCTCAAGATGGAGACAAGTGCCTTTAAATAGCCAACCCCTCGGGCACCAGATTGCTGTTCCTGGAACAGGGGTTAGGCGGCTCTCGTTTCATTCCAATTAAATATTACCACTGCCACATCAGGTTTGCACTGTATCTGTTTACACCAAGTAGAGTATTGGGGCCTAGTTCTCAGGTTAAATAGTGATTCCGGTTGCTGCACAATTTTTCATGTATACTTACTTTGCAGACATTGTGGAGGCACTCTGTGGTCACGGGTTGGTACACCAGCTCCTGACAGCAGACACACATAAAAGATTGCTCCAGTTTTTTCAAAAAATTCTAAAATGGAAAAAAAAATCAATAATCCATTCTTAATGAAATTTTCAAGTACTGTAAAGGTATTCTTATGGAAGTCACCCCATGCAGAATTCCAGATCTGTCAAACCTTAGTTGAGTAAATCAGAATACAGATTTCCAAACTATGCCACCCCACCAATGTTAATAAAAGTATTACATATTTGTTAATTCTGGTCATTCTTAAAAAAAAAAAAAGAAAAATGTCATTAAAAACATACTGGTCCTTCCTTAAGGGAAACTAGAACTTCATCCCACAATTTCTGGTTCGGAGTGTCTTCCTGAATCAGCCACTGTTGTTGCTGAGTTAACTGGAACGCTTCCCCTCGTCCTCCGTCTCCTAATTTCATGACTTTGGCTGTGTTTGTCGATTCTTCTATACCTTCTGAAAAACACATCACCAAGCTGTCACCACCACCACCACCATCATCAAGCAATGGATTATGTGATGATATACATACAGTAGATACTCCCTAGGGAGAGGTTTACTGAAGGAATTGGAAAAACTCCTCTTCTCGAGACATGATTCTTGAGAAAAATACGATATTAAAATCAATGATTTTTTTTAGAAACAATCCATTTTTAAAGAAACGAATCATTTTAAAAGGAATAGAGAACTTAATATTGGTATTTTCTTGTGTTCGATCCATGCCACTTTGGTACATAACACGTTCTGGCAAAATATCCACCTTGCAGTTCCTGCCAAGAGGCTCCAGCGGGCATCATTCAACTAGATTCATGAAGTTTGTCCTGAGCCATACAAAGTGCATACAAGGAAAAGGTAAATATTCATTTAAACTACAGCAGACATGCAGATGTCAACTCTGTAGATCAAGGGTGGGTGGGTGTGTCATGGTGGAACTAGGATCACATGATTTTGCTGGGGGTTTGACATTCACACTAGACGCACACTAACTGACATCACTCACGGTATTGTTCTTTTCGGACTCTGGCAGATATTTAGGAATTATAAACCCTATCAAAACGAAAAATACTCCACTATGATCCCCCTTCCATGGAGTTACAATGAGACTTTCTGCACTGGCCTGTGGTTCACCTCTCTTGTTTGGGTGGAAGACTAGGGCCGTGCTGGAGAGATGTTTCCTCTTCTAGACTTCAATTAGATCTCTCACCTCATGTCATAAAACATGCTAATGAATTTATGGACAAGCATAAAGAGTCAAAGCTGTCAATTCCAGTCCTATATGTGAGAGATTGTCAGATGATGCTTTCCAGATGCTCAATTTCTTTAGTTCTAAAAGAAGACAGAAAACCACGGGTTGTTTGGGAACAAACAAAGGATTCTGTGAGACAGCTATCTTTTCAACACTGCTAATGAGAGGCAGGCAGGAAGTGGCAGTTCATCCGGATTCATCCTTTGGGCAAAAAGCTGGTTGGTGCTTCTCAGTCCCACCTCCTCCAGCAAGCCCCTACTCAGAGGCACCACCCTGGCCTCCCTGCCCTGCCTCCTCCCAGTGGCCCGTCTCCACTGCTCCAAGCCATCGGTCAGGGAGACTGATCGCCCAGCAACACTGGTAGAATCACTTTGCACCCCCAATGTACATTCACACCCCCTCTGATTTAGCATTCCAATGCATCGAGTAGAAGAACGCCTGTAACTGCAGATTCAGTTTCCATGGTTTCAGTTATCTGCCGTTTACCCTGAATTATTCATTCCGGTCATTATAGTGTCACATTCACAGTTCCTATCTTGAGAGCTACTTCAGGGTCTTAAGAGGCCTGCTTTTCCTCTTGTTGCTACTACCATTGGTCGTGGCACCTCTGCTCAGCCTGCTCTGACCCAACTACAATGTGGCAGCAGCAGGAAAAGGCAAGCTGTTCATCACTCCCATTAAACACACCTAAGAACATAAGAAGAGCCCTGTTGGATCAGGCCAAAGGCCCATCTAGTCCAGCTTCCTGTATCTCATAGTGGCCCCACCAGATGCGTCTGGGAGCGCATGAGACTAGATATCTGTCTCCTGATACCACCCCCCTGCATTTGGTCCTTGAAGTACCCTGGTTTTAAGTCTGGGGATTACACATGTCCATCATGGCTTGTAACCTGTGATGGACTTTTCCTCCAGGAATCTGTCCAATTCCCTTTTGAAGGCATCCAGGCCAAAATATTTCTTTTGTCTGTTTTCTCTCTCTCCTAATCCTCAATTTAAGTGGATGTCCCCTAGTTCTGGTATTTTGTGAGAGGCAGAAGAGTGTCCCTCTATCCACTAAGGAGCCCCAAATGCTGTAGCCTTTCCTCATAAGGGAGGTGCCCCAGCCCAGTAATCATTTTAGTTGCTCTCTTCTGCACCTTTTCCAGTTACGCCATGTCTTTTTTGAGATGCAGTGAGCAGAATTGTACACAATACTCCAGGTGGGGCCTTACTATTGCTTTGTATAATGGCATTATAATGTTGGCTGTTTTATTTTCAATCCCCTTTTTGATAATCCCTAGCATGAAATTGGCCTTCTTCACCGCTGTCACACACTGGGTAGACACCTTCATGGAGCTGTCCACCAGCACACCAAGATCTCTTTCCTGATCCGTCTCGGATACCTTAGAGCCCATGAGTTGATAGATAATGTTTTGATTTTTCACCCCAATATGCATTACTTTACATTTGGCTGCATTGAAATGCATTTGTCATTTCGCAGCCCATTCGGATCTCTTCACAATCCTCTCTGGTTTTTACCACATGGAAAAGTTTGGTGTCATCTGCAAACTTGGCCACCTCACTGCTTATCCCTGTCTCCAGGTCATTTATGAAGAGATTGAAAAGCACCAGTCCCAGGACAGATCCCTAGGGGACACCACTTTTCACCTCTCTCCATTGTGAAAATTGCCCATTGACACCTACTCTTTGTTTCCTGGATCGCAACCAGTTCTCAATCCATATGGGGACCTGCCCTCTTATCCCCTGACTGTGCAATTTTCTCAGCAGCCTTTGGTGAGGGACTGTGTCAAAAGCCTTCTGAAAATCAAGATAGACAATATCCACCAATTCACCCAAATCTACATGTCTGTCAGCCTTTTCAAAGAGGCTTTCCACCATCTTCGCACCCTTCCTTTAAAAAAAAAAACTTGTGTGACATCTGCTATCCTCCAGTGCTCCAGCACTGTGGACGTTTTAACAGACACTTTGCACCCATCACTGATACCACCCTGCTCTACAGAAACAGTACTGGGGCTACAGCAGCAGCAGCAGCAGTGTGTGTGAGAGAGAGATGGGGGGAGGGAGAGGGAGGGACGAGGGAGGGAGGGCAAAAGAAGTGACATTTGACTTGTGTCAAAAAAACTCTATACTTAAGATCATATTAGGAATAGGAATAGGAATAGGAATAGGAATAGGAATGCAATTTATTGTCATTGTATAAATACAACGAGATTAAAAGTGCCATCCAGTCAGTCATTCACACAACCCAGCATAAAAATCCAAGACGTAAAATCTACAATTTAAAAACAAACCATCCATACACATACTCCAACATTCACATGCCAAAACATCACTTACACTCATTTAAAACTGACATAAAATCCAAACATACCCACATCCCTACACTCTTACACCTAGCAACATTCCTACACAATCCATAAAAACTACAATTTAAAAAACAACAACAGCCATACACCTATACGATATATATGTAACACATTCAACACCAATATTACCCGTCAACTTAATTTTTAACAGAGTTTAGCATGGATAATGCTATTGGGTAAAAACTATTTTTGAATCTTTCCGTCCTTGTTCTAATAGATCTATACCTTCTGCCTGATGGTAGTGGTACAAACAGAGAGTGACCAGGATGAGAAATATCTCCTACAATATTCTGAGCTTTCTTAAGACAGCGGGAGCTGTGTAATTCCTCCAATGTGAGGAGTGGGCATCCGATGATCTTCTGTGCCATATTGATAACCCGCTGGAGTGATTTCCTCTGAGCCACCGTGCAACTGGCATACCACACACATATGCAGTATGTCAGTACACTTTCTATTACACAATGATAAAAAGACACCAATAGTCTCTGAGTGATGTTATTCTTTCTGAGCACTCTCAGAAAGTACAGTCTCTGTTGGGCCTTTTTCAGCAGCTCAGAGGTGTTTACACTCCAGGTTAAATTCTCCTCAATATGGACTCCCAACAAACGGAAGTCGGTCACCCTTTCTACACAGTCCCCACTGATGAATAGTGGTTGAAGATCTGTTTTCTTCTTCCTGTAATCTATTATGAGCTCCTTAGTTTTTAATGTGTTCAGCACCACTCAATCAACCGCTCCACCTCATCCCTATAAGCAGACTCATCTCCTGCTGAGATAAGCCCCACTACTGTGGTGTCATCCGCAAACTTAACTATAATGTTGTTATGATAGGCGGGAATGCAATCGTAAGTATAAAGAGTAAAGAGCAGTGGACTCAGCACACAGCCCTGTGGAGAGCCAGTACTAAGACTCAGATCTGTAGATGTACATTGACCTACTCTAACCCTCTGACTACGTCCGGACAAAAAACTATTTATCCACATACATATAGAATGTGGAAATCCCAAATCCCCTAATTTAACCACCAGTCTGTGAGGGAGGATGGTATTAAATGCTGAGCTGAAGTCCACGAAAAGCAGTCTTGCATAGCTTCCCCGCTGTTCCAGATGTGACAGTGCAGCATGAAGGACTGTAGCTACAGCATCCTCTGCAGATTTATTTGCTCGATATGCAAACTGGTGGGGATCAAAACTCTGGGGGAGAAGTGATGTGATGTAATTCCGGACCAGTTTTTCAAAACATTTCATCACCACTGGAGTAAGTGCAACTGGTCGATAATCATTAAGACTGGAGATATAAGATTTTTTAGGTACAGGAACTATGGTGGAGGACTTCAAACAGGATGGAACCCTAGATTGAGCCAGAGACTGATTAAAGATCTTGGTAAAGACTCCAGCTAGTTGATCTGCACAGTCTTTCAACACACATCCAGGGATTCCATCGGGTCCAGCAGCCTTCCTCGGGTTGATCGTCCGCAGCATACGCCTCACTTCATACTCCTCTACTTTAAGGATAATTTCACATTCTAGAGAGGATGTGGTGAAATAGGCACTCTCCTCCTACAGTTGACAGATCTGGGTCCTCCATATTAAGGGGAAACTGGACCAATCAAAAACCAGAACTTAGCATTAAAACTTGCCCAAGCACTGCTAAACATACTTAACATTGACCCTCAAAACATACTGCACTAAAATCTAATAACTTTCTTAATTTCAACTGGGATAGAAACTGCCAAAAGATTTCTTTTTTTCCCCTCCACATAATTTAGTGAAAAAGAAGGTTCACTATTCCATATGTGGTGGTTATGTAAACAAGCTCAAAAATATTGGAGTAAGATTAGACAGCTATTGCAAGATGTTCTAGTGAGCCCAATAGATTTAAAACCTGAATTCTTTTTGCTAAACATAATGCCAGACACAATGGATCAGCAAAGTGTGTATTTAGTAATTCATATCATAGCAGCGAGAATCGTCTTTGCAAAACACTGGAAAGAATCAGGAATACCAAATGAACAGGAGTTGATAACTAAAACCCTTGAGAATGCAGAAATGGACAAACTATCAGAATGGTTAGAGGTACACCAGGAGGTGAAACACCAGGAATGCTGGAAGAAGTTTTATATGTGGTTAGAAAAAAGACAAAGTTAAATTGAAAATATGACAAAAGCCAAAACTGTTTGGTTATTGATATGTACATATATGCCTGAATTTAACTGTCTATAATTGTAAGATGAATTTGATATTTTAAGTGTTCTGCCCAACCTGCATCCTCCTTTTTTTCTGTACCCCAAGTTATTCTCCCCTATTTATCCTTTATCCAAAAGATTTCTTTAAAAAGATTCTTCTGTGGTAGAAAGGGACTTGGTAGGTAGTATTGGAACCCTCAATTCAGGACAACAAAAGAGCAATCATTTGTGGATGCATTTGGTTTAGTTTTCATTCAAGAGCCAGCATGGTGTAATCGATAGGGTAACAGACTAAGACTTTAGGAGACCTGGCCTCAGGTTCATGCTCTGCTGCATTAAATAACTCCTATACCTTGAACGTATGGTAAGGTTTGTCATAATCCTGAAGCAATCTGACAGCTCATAATAAGAACATCTTATTTTGATCTGCTAGAAATAACACTAACACAAACATCTTCCAATATGTGTATAAATTAAAATAATTCCAAACAGAGTGTTTATACTCTTCTCTTGTATAGTTTGGGATTTACTATAATGGAACCTCAATCGTCTTCGGGTTTTGTTTCTACCTATATAGTTCTGGTAGTTTCCTGGGTCTTTCCTCCAGTAACTTGAACAATACTATGGAGTGGGGAGAGAAGTTAATACACAGAAGGGATTATAAATTTGCACAGAACCAAGAAAACGGATAATTGAGTGTATGCCTTGCTTGTACATTATTTATTTTACAACAAAATAAATAGCCTTCAACAGTCATACCATCATCAATTTGTCTTTTTTGATTCCCATTGCTTTGCTCTGTTGGCTCCTGTTTTATAGGTTGCTTTTTCACTTTTTCCTTCTTTTCTTTACTGGCCATAGCTTCCAGGTAGCCTTCTGGGTACTATAACAGAGGAACGTCACACGTAAGACATATTATTAAATAGCAGTGACATAAAAGTAATGAGGAGTGCACAATCAAGTCAGGAGTGTTGGTTTCAGTTCCACGCCTGTGGCTGTTGACCAGATCGTCCCTCCCGAATTCACGGGGGAGGCCAGGCGTTCAGTGTCCTCTCTCCTCCCACTGTGTTGACAAGGAACAAACAGGTTCCTCCCAGAGGAGGATTAAGCTTACACAAACGTGTGAAAAATTTCCTATCAGAGAAGTCAGGCAACATTTAGTTTACACACTAGTTACGTTTGTTTAAAATCATCCAGGCACAAAAGATCACTAATGAGAACAACTTCCTCCAACTGATAGGTAACGCTTCTATTTTGGCCACAACTGGCTCATTTAGTGTGCAAACTAAATTCCGTCCCAACTTTTTTGGGACAAGTCCTGGCCCAGAGATCTAGCCATGGGTTAGCACCGCCTGACGAATACCAGTTTGGGTCAAAATCTAGGTTCTGTTTGTAATGTTTTAGTGGTCTAATCAATGTATAGTCTGCCCTTGCCTTCGGATCCTGTACATTACAACAACCACGTGGCTTTCTTCTTTTTGTTGGACAACGCACAAAGGTTGGTCCTAAAATTAGGTAGATTCGGGCACATGGTATCATACGAGCAAGAAAGCTACAGCCCTGAAGAGAGAGCCTACACCGAAACAAGAAAATGCCATTTCTCCCTTGAAAGCAAAGTGTTCTGCTTATATACCGCCCCATACCACTACAAGTAGTCTCTGGGCGGTTTACAATTTTAATTACAGTGTGCAGGCTACACATTGCCCCCCCCCCAGCAAGCTGGGTACTCATTTTACCCACCTCGGAAGGATGGAAGGCTGAGTGAACCCCAGGTCGTGAGCACAGTTTTACCTGCAGTACAGGCATTTAACCACTGAGCCACGAGGCACAAGCTGATCCTTAATGCTCTGTTTCTAAGCTAGCACAACAAATACACTTGAGGACTGTAGCCAGGCTTTTAGTTTCTGAGATCAGCAGGGGACTGGGGGGCTGATATATAGGGAAATGAAGTGTGTGCTAATCACCTGATCACACTCTACACAAACTCAAACACATTTCTGACTAAAATTAAGAAGTATTAAACATCCTCAAAACTGATCTTAGCAGAGCCCTTACTACAGAGGATTTTCAACTGATAATATAATAATTTGTTATCTCTTTTGTAACTCTCTTATAATATCTATTGCAAAGGTTATGCTTTAGTACAGTTAGTAAAAATAACAGCCATTGTTAAGTTCCAACCTGCAAACTCAGGCCCAATTTCTTTGATCTTTCAATTCCTTCTGAAGTCCAAGGTGCTGGTTCAGCATCATCTCTTCTCAGCAGATAACGCCAAACTAAGAATCCACATTTTCCAATTTCTGGCCAGTATTTCACCACCTCAGATACAAATGGCCTTGTAAGTTAAGTGTTACTTAGAAATCTCATGATTTATTCCATCATCTTCACTGAATAAATTTCATTTTTATACACAGCATAAATATAATCTTAGAAGCAACAATTACAGTAAGACCTTGCTTTATTGGAAACAATCCGTTCTCTGCGACGTTCCATCAAGCAGAAATTATGTAAAGCGGCTCCAGATGGGGCACAATGCATCCTGGGAAACTAAGTCCTTCGGGAAAAATGTGTAAAGTGGGGAGGTTTTACGTTAAAAATTGCGTAAAGGACTTCCTTACATCCTGTGGAAATTACGTAAAATGGGACGTTTTTAAAGCGAGGGCTTACTGTATTTGAAAAATATCTCAGACAGGAGATCAAATCTTTTCTTCCCTTTCTTTCTTTCTTTCTTTCTTTCTAGACGTTAACTGTACTACTTGTATTAATGATTATATTGTCATGGACCTCCTAAGCAACAGTGTTATAAATATACAACTTCTCTGGTTTTTGTGAGACAGGTTTCAACTTGGTGTGTTAAGGCAACAATGCAGTTTAAGGCTGGATTTCTGTGGGTATTACTTAATGCTGCTCCAGGGTCAGCAGAAGGCATCCGCAGCTGATGGCTGAAATGGCAACAGCCCAACGGATGAGCCAGAGATTTTTCTATTTCCACTTCTGACTGTACCTCCTTGCACGATTCTTTGAGGTCATCAAACATTTAGAACAAAATTTAGAGCCAGCATGAAATTCTCCACAGGTAGGAAGACCAGAAAGGGGCTGCCGTAGGCCCTTTATATTCCATCCCATTAATGCTTTTGAGCTGTTGTCAAAGAATAGTGGCTTGTGTTTCCATAGATACATATTCCATTCTATTTTTAAGTATGGAAATGAAAATAAGAAGAGGCCCAATCCTTGTCCATTTCACTCAATATGCCTGTTAGCAAATTTAATAATAATAATAATAATAATAATAATAATAATAATAATAATAATAATAATAATAATAATAATAATAATAATAATAATAATTCGCCAATACATCACATAGTCCTAAATGCTTGGGAAGCGTTCGACTAGTTATTGGTAATATGAAATCCAGCGTAGTCGGCTGTGTGATAATAATAATAATAATAATAATAATAATAATAATAATAATAATAATAATAATAATAATAATAATAATAATAATAATAATAATAAATTAATTAAAAAACCCAGCAATTAGGATAAAAATGGGGTCAACATGATTGAATTTGTCATTTTGAGAAATGACCCAATAGTGAGATTTGAGCAACTAAATATTTACTTTACATCCCAAACATAGAACTTCAGCTCTTTCACTACCAAGAAATGTACCTCTCCCTCTCTCCCAGTCCTTGCGTCGTTATCTTTACTGTCAACTGCTAGAGCAGTCAAACTACCTGCTGGCCCTCCTTCCTTCTTCAGATACAGAGGGCAAACGCCAAAACTATCGGTACTTAATTCTACTATCCATGAGCACAGTTCTACTATGAGGACAACAATCTTCAACAAAACATGCTGAGCCTGAATCTGTATTGATGGGAAGGTGGCTTCCATGTTTCCCTCCCTCCCGTAGCCTCCACGGTCCCAAAGCAGTCTTTCCAAAGGGCCTGGGGACCCTTCTGAAGGGTCTGCTCTGGGACATGCAGGAGCCTTGGAACGAGAGGAGACCGTCGCCACCATCTGGGTACCAGCACTTTTTGCACAAGTACAGCTTGGATCCTCCAAGAGGTCCCACGTTCACATAATTCTTAACCATTCCTCCACCCCTCACAGCAGGAAGGACTCCAGGCTCTCTGGAGAAGCTTCCTCTGGAGTCCAGCAGAGAGGAAGTGGAGGAGGTGGACAAGATCTCTTGCAGCCGCGGCTTTTCACTCACCCAACTTTGGTGGTCAAATACTTTTCAGTAGAAAACAAAAACAAAACAACAACCCCCCAAAAAACCACCTTGCTATTCACATCTCTGCGTGCAAGGCAGAACAGAGCAGAAAAAGAGGCACCTTGTAAATGCCATCATAGCGATTGCCTTCTTCAGGGGCATATTTGCTGATCCTTCTGCCCTTGGAGCTCCGAACCACACGCACAGGCTTCCCGGCTCTCCAGTTTTTAGACTCAGCTCCATTTTTATCATCCAGTGGAGCGTCGCAATTTAGAGCCAGCGCCCTGAAAAATATTTTTTTAGAAAATATATTAGAGAAATGTTTGCTAAAACTGCATGGGGGTGGGGAGGGAGGAGGATCATGTCATGCCCTGCTCTTACAATTTGCTCTGCCATAAATAACAAGAAGATGTATCATTCCAGTCAACCCTAAATTCATGAACGGTTGGCTCGAAAGGTGGAACTGCTATCAACGATGTTCCATCTTGGGTTGCTCTGCTTCCTGCGGCTCTTCCCTCTCTCACACCAGCCAATCATTTTTAAAAAGTCTGCTATATGGTATTGCACTGTACCAGATAGCAGAGGAAAGAAGCGGCAGTGGTGTTGACATGCGTGAAATCAATTCTTTGACATTTCAAAGGCTCAATTTCACGCCCGCTCCAAAATAAACAGACCTCTGGCAGGAAAGCAGAAACATTGGCGTGCACGTGCATAGTGCGTATGCGTATGCTTAAATTTGTGTTGGTCCAACAGCAGTCTTTTTGTCAGTGGGATCAGGCTCCAAGCCTGCTTCTAAGTAGCACACGGTATAGACGGAACCATGTGTCCACTGAATGGCTCTTCCTTGAAAGAAAACAAACTGGAAAAGTTCGAAGCCTACCTGTTCATATTTGTCAGCGTCTGATCAAAAGAATGTTCTCCAATCCTTTTATTGCCAGAGAGATCTCTTCCACCACTCCCTGTGTAAGTAAATTCATCTCCTCGATCCTATATGAAAAGATTCATCATTATCTTTAATATCTCACTAGGAATGTAGGGCTGGTTAAGAAGTCACATGTATTAACAGAAATTACGACGGCCTGTTCAATAATGGCTTTGCATATAAAACCAAGTCAACATTACATCTTCTGTTATCATACAAGGTCTTGGTTCATATTATACTCTAAAATAAATAAATAAATAAATAAATAAATAAATAAATAAATAAATAAATAAATTTGTCTCATAATACAGTACATCTCTCTCTCTCTCTCTCTCTCTCTCTCTCTCTCTCTGTAGGGGTGTGTGGTGTGGTGTGGTGGTGGTGGTGGTGTGTGTGTGTGTATGTGCATGTACAGTAGCAGAATGATCCTAAATGAAGTAAGAGATGAGCAGATTGATGAATCTCTTTTTTGCATCCAAAACCCTGCCACTTCATGCCAGCCAAGGCCAAAGCCAGTGAGGTCTCACTTGGCATTCGCAATCCCCACATTTGTGATCAGGGGTTAACTTTGCCATCTCCAAAGCTAGTTCAGTTTACTAGTTTAAACTGGGCTTATCGGGGAGAATGGAGTGGCTCTAGAGATAATTTCTCGTAGAAAACTGGAGGGCACACTGGCCATGGTGCTGCTCTCTTCCAACAGGAAGCCTTAAGTTTCCCAAAATGGCATCAGCATCAGAGAAGATAAGACTGTGATGCTAATCATTAATTTGCTGGAACAGAATTTAAGCAGTTACACTAGTGCAGCATGCTCATTACTTGTGTGCCTCGTTCTACTTCACACACATTGCAAATGGAGAACTGTTCTAAAGCAGTGGTTCTCAACCTGTACATCCCCAGATGTTCCTGGACTGCAACTCCCAGAAGCCTCTACCACTCACTGTGCTGGAAGGGGTTTCTGGGAGTTTCAGTCCAAGGACATCTGGGGACCCACAGGTTGAGAACAACTGTTCTAAAGCAAATCATTCAGTAATGATATATAGTATCTGTAATATTATTTAACACCATCAGCTCTGTAATGTTACATCTCTTCTTTAAAGCAAGCAGTAAGAGACCTGAATTGATGGCCTCTGTGTGCACTCTATATTAGCCTAACTTACTTCATTTACTGGATTTTGTCCTCACTCATTAAATAGTCTACCTTTCTTGTTATATTTTAAATAATCTGGAATGAAAACAAACACGTTTCTGACATTCACAACAGGTGGGAATACTTTTTTACGACAACAGCAACATACCCTATATTCCAATATGCTTTCATACCAATATTCTTTCATGGTCACCATGGCGGCAAAGAGCAAGGCTGCTGTATTGTGACTCTTTCGCAGGTGCCCGAATCCATCCGTGTCAAGCCACTACCAACAGTCCATATCCTGACACTTAGCATAGCAAACTGCACAAGAGTCGGGCTCACCGAATCCTCTTTTAAATTCTGTTGATTCAAACGGGCCCTACTCTAAATGTGACTGGAGCATGCGACACCAAGCAACAGGATTCGGGCCAATTTCACATATCCCCCCCTCCAATACACATTCAGCAACCAGGCTTGAGGAAGGGAGAAAGCCTCCCATGGCCTCCAAAGTAAGGGTTTTAGTACAAGCGGTAAATGTACACAGCTTAACCTTTGCTACTGACTGTGAGCCCCCAATCCCCCCAAAAAACCACTAGAATAAAGCTTGAGAAAATTCTCGCAGTGGTCTTAAGGAATTTCAGTAATGCTTCTGGCTGTTTTGTGTTTGCAACTGTCTCTTGTTTCATTCTGTTACTAATGCACTGTATCTATTGCCGGCGTGATTCATCTATTTCAACAATACAGCAGAATCCTCCTGGATGCAAGGTGATTTGGAAAAGCTTCAAATACAGTGGACCCTTGTATAACAAACAGCTTGTATAATATAAAATTTGTACAACATAAAAAAATTCAGAGATAGGGGAAATTTGCTTAACAAATTTCTCCCTATGGGGAGAATCCGTACAACATAAAATGGGATTACTCCATTTTCAATGCATTCCTATGGGGATTTGTATAAAGGAAAATTTGCTTAACATAATTTCATTTGGAACGAATTAATTCCTTTATACAAGGTACCACTGTATATAAATATACTTGAATTCCACTGAGGAAATTTTTGGCACAGGAGGGTCCTAGCTCCTCTCTCAGTTGTGACTCCTCCCCCTTCCTGCTAACACACTTCACAAAAACTTTCACGGGCTCCCACAAAAGCCTTTAAAGCAGTGGTTCTCAACCTGTGGGTCCCCAGATGTTCCTCGACTGCAACTCCCAGAAGCCTCCACCACTCGCTGTGCTGGAAGGGGTTTTCTGGGATTTGTAGTCCAGGAACATCAGGTTGAGAACCACTGCTTTAAAATATAATTCCTTTAGGACAAAACTGCCTCTCTGGCCTGCTAGTTCTCCATTTGTGAGCTCTGGTAAAAGATTAATATATACTTAGCCAATAGCATGGCCACAATCTTTTACAGAACCATAAGAGCAGATTCCTTGGGTTGAATACCATTGATACATAACTATGCTAGCAGTAAAGAAGGTACCTTTTTTGCCACATTAGGAGAATCCCCACTTAGTCCCAGGAACACTTGAATATACAAGGGCAATATAATATCCAATACGTTTCTTACCAGAACAGAGTACAGTTAACTGCAATTGACACTAAGGAAGTGAAACCAATCGGCTACAAGAAAACCACGCCCACAGTCTTATTAACATTAATCACAAACGTGTTGGTAACAACAGGCCAAACTGTGAAGCAGGGAGGTGTAATGAATTATTCATGACTCTTTTTTTCTTGAGCAAGGAAGGTGAGCATTGAAAAGAAACTGTAACTTTAAAAGATTTATTAAATAACTATTAAGATGTGCCAGCTGATACCAGCTGAAATATAACAGACTGAAGTAATCAGTAAAAATTAGAGGGCTGTAGCAACTTACTGATTTGTTTTCCAAACTCAACACTGATGAATGATTTATAAAGCATACATTATCTGTTTCGAACACTTTATGAGCCACTTATTAAAATACAGTACAAAGTGCAATCTGTTATTTTAATACCATTATATGAATTGCTTTTACAGACACATTATAAATAATCTTTTCTTTTTCCCTCACTCATTCATAATTAAAAATAATTTTACAAATGAGTTTTAGAAAAGCAACGTTAATATTTGTTCTTATCCTTAACATGGACAGGGAAGCCCATGATTAGCCAACAGTAACTGAGAAAAAAATACCTATTTCCAAATTTAAGAATAGATTATTTAATATGTGATAACAATAGATAACAAATATTTTAAAAATACAAAATTAACATAGTCTTATCAATACAAGATGACAGGGTCTCTGTGATTTCCCAGTGATTTATAATGGCAGTATTTCTCATTGTTCAATAAAGGATTAAAATATGCTACAAAAATAATACTAGTGTTAAATTGATCTGACTGGACCCTCTTCTCCCACAAACAACATCCCCTATAATTTTTGGCCCTGCTCCGTGAGGCTCAGTTCCGTGTGTGTGGGCACCTCCCCTCCCTCACATGGGTTCCATTAGGACTGGAACAAAAGTGGTTGCACGCAGGTGAGGAAAAGCCCTGTGCGGAGGTGAGCAGAGCTGTGTCCCCGCATCCCTTATAGCAGGCATGTCCAAACTTCGGCCCTCCAGATATTTTGGACCACAACTCTCACAGTCCTTTGCCATTGGAAATACAGCCTTGGAATTCTGGGAGTTGTGGTCCAAAACATCAGGAGGGCTGAAGTTTGGACATGCCTGCCTTATAGGGCATCTGGCCCATAAACAATTTTCTTCTGAGAACCTTTGTTTTGGATTCTGGCTGATCGCTATTATTCCTGGTTAATGCAAACTTTCAGGCATCCAGACTGGTTCTAGAACCCAAGAATTTGTGACTTAAAAGAGGAGAGGCCTGAGCCACAGATAAAAGGTGATTCCACAGGCTCTTCCCAACTCCTGAGCCCAAGCTCATGGCCTAGGCATGAACCACTTCAGCTGCCCATGACAGAATGCCAAATCAAAGTGTACCTTGGACAGACGTAATGCTATACATGGTCCATAATGGGATTTCTATAACCTTCCCTGATAGATCTCTGTCATCTACTATTCACCTAAGAAGGGCTGCTTGTTAAAGACTGGGGGGGGGGGGATTCTGTAACTGCTAATGTCAATTGGTCACGTATGCTATGAAAACAGAACCGCAGTTTTGCCGCTGACGTTTCTGGAGTACAAAGAAGTCCTCAAGAAACGTCGTCTAGAGGCAGCACAAACAGACTGTAAAATGGTTCTGTAAGAAAGGATCTGATAAAGGTCATAGGTCCAGCACAGAAACAGCACTTCTGTCAAAAATAGTCACTGAAAGAACAAAAGAAAAATCAAATCACAAAAATGGAAGCAATTTGTCACTTTGAAATCCTCCTTAACTATAGCCAGAAATGTTGCCACTGTATAGAAATTTCACTGGCTAACCCAGCAAAATGCCACTGGCATAATTAAAAAGAAAGCCGCTGCCATCCCTCAAAACTCAACTCAACTCTCCACTAGTAAGTTAGGTCTCTTTTGGTTCTTCTCTCCCAGGGCTCTAGTAATGTTTCAGCATCAAGTACATTTTTGTGGGTTTTCTCCAACCAAAAGATGCCGGTGTCCCTAGAACAATGGTTCTCAACCTGTGGGTCCCCATATGTTCCTGAACTGGATCTCCCAGAAATCCTGGCCATCTCAGCTAGTGATGAAGACTTCTGGGAGTTGCAGTCCAGGAACATCGGGGGACCCACAGGTTGAGAACCACTGCCCTAGAGGGAAAGCCCCCACCACCACTGAAAACATTTGAGTAAGTATTGTTAGTAAAAAATACCTTATTGTGAGACTACTGAGAAAGTTGGAATCATTTTCCTTACTAATGGATCTTAACAATAACTCTAAACACATTGCTTACTGCTTTATTGTTCACCTGAAGCATGCTTCAGAATTCCTCCTGATGGTACAGAGCTGGAGAAGAGGGTGTAAACATTACTCTGATTGCAGAAAACCGCTTATCCCTAAACAAACCATGGCTAGATTCATGAAATGAGAAAGACACAAAAATTGATTCATCACATAGCAGAACAGCTTGCTCCTCTATTTATGTGAGAAATGTTTCTCAATATCTGCTAACAGATGACAGACACTGAGATCAGAGGCTGAGAAAATCTGTCACAAACAGCAATACCTATGGAAAATTAGCTGAGTATTCCCCAGTCTTACATTTCAAGCTTTTAATCAACACTCAGTTGACACCTAACTCTATGCAGGGAGGTATATCTGTGTTTGATCTGTAGCATCTGGAACTGTGCAGGGAGGCTCATATGAGTGCTTCTCCATATAACAACTACCCCCATGCAGGAAACTAGTCACCCTGACTGATGCACCTGTTTTCTACTTATGGGGATGATGGATAATCAAGCATTTAAGCGCCGTCCTGGGGACGGAAGGGGTTACCATCAGAGGGAGCTTTATGCCTAATGCAAAAGACTCTTCTAGGTCTTAGGATATGTTCACATGGCCGTCACCTTGCTGAAACTAAAACAGCCTGTTCTGCCAAACTCTTAGAGGACAGGCTGTGTGCAAAGGCCATCAGCCACATTTTTCAGTTCCATTATAGAAGAAAGGCAGGGGGTAAAGAAAGCAAATAAAGTAAGTAATAGTTTGGGGGGGGTGACAAGGAGTATTGTCGTTTGGTGACTGAAGGTTTTTTTCCCCCCGCCATCTGCAAAGCCATTCTTTATCGCTTAGTCTGGCTATCTGTATTTAACTGTTTTTAAACTGTTTAATTGCTTATTTAATAGCTGTTATTAGTATTTCTTATGTTGTAAACCGCCCGGAGTTCTTCCGGGAAGACGGGCGGTATATAAGTCCAATAAATAAATAAATAAATAAATTGTCATGCCAAATATGATATTATAATGTCCAATGGATTATGTGTATGTTGACATCCTGCATGTTAATAACCTTCTTTAAGAGCAAACAATTACACAGAAGGGGAATCCAACTTGTGTTCATTCTGCTGACAAATATTTCTATGATGCAGTGGAAACTTCTCATTGAAAGGGAGGGAGGGGGCAAGGGAGGGAGCAACATTCACGGATTCCCCTTTCCCCCTGCATCCCGCCCTCCACCATCACATTGGCTTCAAGTGTGGGTAGTTCCCGAAGCTTGGGCTCAAGGGTCTGCTAAAGGGGAACTCCCCCCCCCAAAAAAAACACACCCCCAAAAAAACTCTGGTTCATAAATGTCTCTGCCAAGTCAGAGATACCTTCAATCAGCTAAGCCTAAGGCAATACATGCACAACCGACTGTCTATGTGCAGGCTAGGTGGGAGCAACTATCTTTAAGATCCATTGCTAGCGATTAAAAATCAATTATTTGCAAAGCAAAAACCATACTCTGAAGTTCCCCAAGAGGCTTGTCCCTACGTGCGTCTTTCAGGTTTAAGACACCGTGCGAAAAATCTTAAACTGAATCAGTGGCTGAAATCCAGCAGTAAACTGCAACTAAAAGTAAGCCCACCAGAATCAGTGAGGACTTTGTGCATCGACACTTAATTTTATTTAGTTATTTACAATATTTTAACACCACTTTTCTCTTTAAAAAGAACCCAAGGCAGCTTACCTCCTTGAAAGACAATATTTAAAGCCATGAAAACAATGAGGATACAACAGTGGTTTATGTAATTAAAAGCCAGTATTAAAAGCTAAGAAGAATGAGTACAAAGAGGCCGCTCAATGAAAGATAATATTATAGCTAAAATAATAGGTATGAAAATACTAAAAAGGAACAAATAAATGCCACTCTGAGAACACAAGTAGAGTCTAGTCTAGTTGAAATTTACTACTGGATTTCATTCAGCATATGCTATTTCAAACCCACATTAAGGCACCAATGGACATTACTTCAGAGATGATTAGGACGTCTTACTGTACAAAACACTAAGCCCAATTTCTGAAAACAGGCAAAAATAATTTGCTAACTTTTCTGTGCAAGTAAAATTATCTGCTTCAGAAAGATCTGATATAAGTACAGGGCCCATTTCCCTCACATCTGCAGAAAGGTGGAGGAATGGTGCTGAAGATAGTAGAAAATATGTTCCTTGCTTCCACAATTTTCCAATCCTTGCTATCAATAAATGCTCTGAGCCCCATCCTTAGGAAGAAAACATGTGGAATTTCCTCAACTTCCGCTCATTCCGAGGGGAATCCCAAGGCTTGGATTTAAAGCACAACACACTAAAGCATTGTCTCTGAGACCAGAGTTCTTCATCTTTTCCTCCATCATTTCCGATACTTCAAAGGGAAACCAGGTGTTTGGTTTTCACTCACTGAAGACAACTCTTCATGTTGCTATTCAACATCTTTATTAATGAATTGGACAAAGGAATAGAGTAGACTGATTAACTTTGCAGATGACACCAAAATGGGAAGGGTTGCTAATTCCCTAGAGGATAGGATGAAGATCCAAATGACCTTGACAGATTAGAGTGCTGGGCCAGGGCTAATGGAATGGGTTTCAACAGAGGGAAGTGTAGGGTGCTGCATCTATAGGATGGGAGACACCTGGCTGGAGAATAGTACCTGTTAAAGGGATCTGGGAGTCTAGGTGGATCACAAATTCAATGTGAGTCAGCAGTGTGATGCAGCTGCCAAGAAAGCCAATGCAATTCTTGGTTGCATCAACAGAGCATAGTTTCTAGAGCAAAGGAGAAGATAGTACCACTCTATTCTGCTCTATTCGGATGCCACCTGGAATACTGTGTCCATTTCTGTGCACCTCAATTTAAAAATGATGTTGGCAACCTCAAGCAAGTCCAGAGGAGGGTGACCAGGATGGTTAAAGGTCTGGAAATATCTCTTATGAGGAGCAGCTTAGGGATCTGGGAATGTTTAGCCTTACAAAAAGAAGGGTGAGAGGGGATATGATAGCCATGTTTAAATATTTGAAAGATGTCACATTGAAGAGGGGGCTGGCTTGTTTTCCATGGTTTCAGAGACTAGGACTCGGAGCACTGGTTTCAAACTACAGGAAAAGAGATTCCGTTTGAACATTAGGAAGCACTCCCTGACAGTTAGAGCTGTCCAGCAGTCGAATATGCTGCCACGGAGGGTGGTGGAGCCTCTTTCTTTGGAGGTTTTTAAGCAGAGGCTGGATGGCTATCTGTCAGGAGTACTCTGAGAGGGGTTCTTGCATGGCAGGGGGTTGGACTGGATGACCCTTGAGGTTTCTTCCAACTCTATGATTCTATGGGAACTCATTTCTCTGGCTGAAATGTTTTAGCTAACAAACATGCATCTTCCTCAGCTGCCAGAAATATGCTCCAGTGGTGGCATGCATGCACCACCAAAGTTCAGCAGAGGAAGATGCACAGCTAAGATCATTTTTAGTGACTCATGCTTCCCTGCAAGGGTTGGAGACCTTTGTCATCCCATTTTCATCTCAATTTAGACGTCCAGCCTATCTGTATGCTGGGACCCTGGCAACATAAATTATGACTTGACCAGCAAAACAAAGTAAAGCAAAGAAATTTACTCTCAGCACAGTAAATTTCTGTGAAACTTACTACTTCATCTTCAAATCCTCCGGCCAGCACAAGGGAGTAAGCGCCATCGTTACTACGTCCATGTATTCCACCAACGTGAGGTCTGTGAACACCTGCTTCACTCACCTTGGAGATTAATCAAACGGACAGTAAGTCCTAATAGTAATTAAAAGTATTATGTGACTATTTCTTGAAATATATAGGGAATTGCATTGTTAAACTGTCAGTTTACAAATTGTTTCAGCAACATTCATGGAGCGGCAATTCAAGCAAGGTGACGTCAGCAAAGAGAGCAAAGTAAACTCAAGTTTCAATCTTTGCAAGAATGCAAGAAAGGATTATCTAAAGAGTTTTAAAAATTCAGCTCTCAGTTACAGTAAGTTCCGAGGAATTAATCTCTTAATGGACCTGCCGCTAGATCCAACAGATAGGGGGAAATTCAAAAACAGCTCTGATACTGCTGTACCGAGTCCCTGCTATACATAGCAATGGGACTTTTGGACCGTTTTTCATTTTATATATTTATTAGACTTATATACAGCGCCATCTAGCCCGAAAGCTACTCTGGACAGTTTGACCTCAACTGATGACAACACACATCTCAAACTGTTGTTAAGCTTTAAGAATAAGAAATACATGTTCTCATTAAAGCAACAATGCAGAGAAAAGGAGTGGGGGGAGGAGGTTAAGACCACAAATAAAATACCTGCACTCTGAATTTCCAGGTTGCTCCAACAGGAACTCCAGGTATAGGTCCATAGTGGTTAGAGGGAACAATAGTACATTCCTTAGTACGACCAACACAGGCCATACCCTATGGGCACAAAGAAGATACTAAGTAATAGTGAAATCAGTTGCAAAGCTTTACAAGCAGATGCACAGTTTAGCCATTTAAGTTCTTGATTCCTAGTGTGAGACTGGCAGGGAAAAATGAGTAGTAAGTTGGAATTAGAGCAATCAATGGAACTTATGGAGGAGGTGACTCATCAAATCCCAACTAATTTTACTCCAGCTGCAACTTACTACTGGATTCCAGCCACAATATATCCCACATCACACTGGCTCACCTGTATAATAAATCACAATCGGGGTCATCGGAAATGCTGCATTCCTTTCTAGGAAACCGAGGGGAGGTCTGCCTTTTTCTAAGAGTGCCAAATATACTTTGGATAACTACATATGGGATTCTCAATGTAACAGAGATGAATTTTATGTCAGCTGAACTTTATGTCAGTTGAACTGGATTTTAAAATATGTTATTTTAGTCAAGCAAAAGTGAAAGTGCTAATGAAAGCAATGAGCAGAGATGAAGAAGGTAAAATGTTGGGGGACTCTCTTTTCATGGCAAAGTTAAAGGGGTGGGCACAGCTGAGTCTCTAGGATGGGTGGGGAAGCTTCGACCCTCTTGATGAAACCTCAGCCCTCCCAGAATTCTGATCTTAGAGTACCAAAGATAAAGAGCTGTAGGAGTGGTGGTCCAAAACATCTTGAGGGCCAAATGTTCCCCACCCCTGCTGAGAAGAGTACTGTAACTTTATAAAACAGCCACCTAGCAAAAAGCCAAAAAAGCCTGGACTGTCCCAGGTCACCAACCTCCCTGACCTCTGAAGGTGGTGACCTCCAGAGATCTTCCTCATGAAGACAGATACTGAGGAAGATCTTAAATTATAGCCATGTTCAGGGGGGGGGGAAAGCAAATTATTTAAGTAACTTGGTCCTATGCTTTGTAGGGCTTTCTAGCTCTGTTAAATGGTACACTGAAACAGACTGGCAGCCTGTGAAGAATGCCAGACAGATATGTTCCATTGCCCCATCCCAGTCAATCACCTGGGTGCCGGACTCTCAATCAAGCGAGACATTTGTAAGTAGACTTCAACACCATTCATGTACAATGGACTGTAGTAAACAAGTTCACTCAGTGTTGCAAGAGGCATGGACACTGGGTGAAGATTGTGAAACTACCTTCGCTCATCAAGTACTACAGTTCAACATGGCACTTGAGTTTACTAAAATAAAAACTATTTAATGCCATAGATGCTACTTGAAATACTAGAATGAGCACTGGATCTAATGTCACTGCCATGTACAATATGTTTTCCCTTCCCTGCAGTCCATGTAGATCATACTGCTTTACACAGTCACTGTCACTGACTGCACAATAAACTCTGACCTCTGCTGCACTGGCTGAAGCAGTGCAATCCCAGGTTACTATGCGTGAGCTGGGGTGGGGTGGGGACCTCCTGTTCCCCAGAACCTCGGCAGGATAGCAACCGTGCAAACCAAATGCTTTTAAAAGTAGTCTTTACCTTGCCCCAATCGCGTTGGCTGTCCGTGCACGCAGAGGGCATCTTGGCCTTCTTTTTGCTTTGTTTGAGCTTTTCTCCAGCTTTTACCACTTCATCTGAATCGTTTTTACAGGATGGGCAGTACCTTTAAAAATGGCATATCATAAAATGAACAACAAAAAAAACAAGACAGAACAGCACTGAGGAAAGGCCTTGAACCATCTGCCTCTGTAGCACAGCCTGCTGAGTGCATCTTGTCTTGTAGTTTCCCTTGCTGTTTCCTTGCTCCCTTTGCTGACTCAAAAATAATTAAAAATCCCACAAAAATGCACACTTGAAGGCGCGTGCAAGTGCCTCAACACCCCCTCAAGTGCAGGGTTTCCCCACCCCCAACACCCATCACAACCATTTTTGTTAAGGTGATGAAGGAATCCATGGGGGTAGGGGAGTTTCACGTACACACAAAGAAAAGAGTCCCCGCACAATGGGGAAGAAAAGTAGAGGGCACATTGGAAGTAACAGGTTGTCCATTATTCAACACAAGAGTTAGCAGATTGGTCTTAAGAGTCAAACAAAAATGTCTTGTTGACCAGGCCATACCCTTCTCTGAAGTGATGATGGAATCTCATACCTGACCTCACAATATGTCTCCCAAACACCAAATAAAATGTTCATTACAATCTGCAGCTCCTATTTTAGCTCTAGACCAGTGATGGCGAACCTTTTAGAGACTGAGTGCCCAAAATGCAATTCAAAACCCACTAATTTTTTTGCAAAGTGTCAATACAGCAATTTAACCTGAATATAGGTGGCTATGAAGGGGCGATGCCGGATGCCCACAGAAAGGGCTCTGAGTGCCGCCTTTGGCACCCATGCCATAGGTTCGCCATCACTGCTCTAGACCCTCAGATAGGAGGGCTTCATTGCCCAGTGGCACATGGTCATGTTCCACCACTAGGGGAACAGCATAATCCACAAATTACCAAATTCACACAAAACACCTTCCTCTACACCAGCGGGTTTGCCTTCATTTTTTAAAGGGTACTTCAGAGAGGCATTAAAAGTGAAACACATTCAAACACAGACGCTCATAGCCAAAAAGGGAAAATACTGTACATCTCTAGAGCACTTTGAGTTCCCAACTTTGGTCAACCCTTTGCCGTGCTGACTGGAGCTGCATTCTGAGAACACATAGATTACCTACGGTTGGGAACCACACTGCTCTCTACACAGTCTCCCGAATTCATTTTCCTTTGATGAAACAAATTTTTGGCTTGGCTTGGAACAAAAAACTAGATCAAAGTATCTGTCCTTGGAAGGAAGTGAAGCCTTTCCACCTGATTCTCCGGTGGTTGACCACCTAGAATATTATATTACATTATACCTTTCGCCTCACCACCGTCACAAAAGTCCATCCCATTTGGGGTGGTGTAGGGAACAAACATAAATGCAAAGGGGGGAAAGTCAGCTTTTCCTCACAACTTTCCACTAAAGTCCTATCTGGAAAAATAATAATCTTGTTTTAGTTAGAGTTGTGAAGGCCTGGAAAAAACCCAGAAAAATGGGGGGAAACTGTTTTGTTTTGTTTTTTAACATTTTTGTGGACTTTTGGTTTCCCCCCCGAAAAATTGGAAAATTTTAAAAAAGAAAAAAATGATTACAGAATATTTTATTTTAACATGATGAGTAAAATATTTTACGATAGCGTGTTCAAATACTTTCCAAATCATTTCTAAAAATATGCATATCATCAGATTATTCTAATTTCTGTGCACTGAGGATAAGCAAGTCCTAAATTACAAAATGAACTCTCCAAACAAGATGCATTTCTTCCTTTAGGAGGAAGATTCTGATTAAATTTCATGCCCGCTTATTGAAACTTAGTCCAAAGCCCTTCTATACATTTCCTCCTTCTTCATTTCTTTTTATGAGAATGAGGATTTTATTTTATTTTTATTTAATACTGTGGAGAGGAAATATGAATAATTGTTAATTCTGGATTTTTAAACATTTTGTAGAGTTTTTTTGGTTCCACATAAACTAGTAAACAGTCCAGGAGATTGTTACTCCATTTGTTACTTACAATTACAAATAAATATTATTTTAAAAGTAAATACTGTTTGTAATAATAGTTTGGATACACTATATTTCAATATGCTCATTGTGATAACTGTATGCCAAGTCATTTTCCCGTGATTCAGACACGTATGATAATACTTGTCTCCAGACAGACCTGAAAATAAATAAACAGACCTAGCATCAACCAACAACACCCCATCACCATCCAAAACCCTTGTCATCTGTCAACATTTTCAGCCTACAAATCCTAGCAAACCCAACCAGCAGACCTGATGGCTTATGGGAGCTACATTCCAAATGCATCTAACATTGCTCATTCCTTTTTAAAAAGAGAGAAAAAAAACAAAAGGGGGGGAGCCAAACCAATACAATTACAGAGGCTTATGGTGAAAGCAAAGGAGATAACTTCCTCCCCACAGCTGGGGATGGGGGGGCTCACTCCACCACCCATGCTACAATCCATCCTGAATACTACAGATCCATAACATCTGAAATTTTTGATACAGCATATTCCCCCCCCCCGAAGATGTCCCCTTGTATAAGATAACCCTCCACTTTTACAACTCAAAATTATAGTTTTGCAATGGTGTGGTTCAAGGCCATGTATAAGACAACCCTCATTTTTCAGCCTGACAATTTTAGACAAAAAATATAGTCTTATACACAGAAATATACTGTATATGTTTTACATCAAATATATTAGTAAAATAATCTTAGACAAAATGGATGAGAAAGGATGGATGGTATCCTACACATCTCTCTCCTAGGTACTGAAAGTACAGTATTCTTGGTTTATGGTGTCAAGCATTCACCAGAACTATAAACCGCCCAGAGTGGCCATTGTTGCTAGATGGTACGGTATAAAAATCTAATAAATACATAAATTTATACACAAGGAAAAGTCCAAGATTTTTTGTGCATTTATGTGAAGCAGTCTCATTTCATTTACAGCACAACCATGGATTGACACCATGGGGGAAATCAAACTCCTTTCCATTGTTTAAGGACTAAAGTCAATTTGGCGTCACTATCTGTATTCAATGACAATTACAACAGTGGCTGCATTTTAGAATTAATTCCTCTTTGAGTGAAATAATAACAAACTCATATTTCCTTCTTTCATCAAATACAGACATCTCCCAGCTTTTCTGCCAAATGAAAGGCTAACTTGTTTTTAGGGAATTCAGCTTTTTAATGGTCACTTAGAATACCTCAGACATAGTAAAACTAAAATATTGTATTATCTTTGCTATATTCTACATAACAACATTATAAACCTGTCTGGGGTTATTTACCAGTCCTCATCTTCTGGTATCTTGCTTAAAGGTGGATTCAAGCAGTAGATGTGATAGGCCATGTTACATTCATCACAGAGAAGCTGCATGTGGGCATCCTGTTTCCCCCCGCACAAATAACAAGAACAAAACCGACATTCTTTATCGGGGTCAGCTCGGCAGTGCTTGCATTCAGGGCCACTCTTTCCTGCAAATAAAAATGACACAAACTGATCTTTCTTATTAAAGAGAATGTTTAAAGTAAGGCGAAGCAAACAAACAAACTGAAATACAGAAGGATCTCCATATCCACAGGATCGGGATCCACAGGTTCACTTATCCACGGTCTGAAAATATTAAAAATACTGTATTAAAAGAAAAAGAAAACGAGAAAAACTATTTTCACATGTATTACCAGAACCAGCCACTAGAGGATGTCAGACAGCATGCTAGGAATATTTGTTAGTGAAGAATACACAGCATGGTCTCCGTCAGGGGTCCTCAAAGTTTTCAAACAGTGGGCCGGTCCACCAGCACCCAGACACCACTGGGGGCCGGATCACAGTCCAAAAGCAGCTGTGGAGGTTGGCTTGCTCCCAAAACAGGGGGTAGGTGGGGGGGTTGCAATTGGTCCCAGGGGCCGGATTCAGGACCTTGGGGGGCCACATCCGGCCCCAGGGCCTTCGGTTGAGGACCCCTGGTCTCCGTCATCTTCTAGCCCCAGTGATGGTGATCCTTTTAGAGACCGAGTGCCAAAACTGTGATTCAAAACCCACTAATTTTTTGCAAAGTGCCAATACAGCTATTTAGCCTGAATACAGGTGGCTGCTAAGGGGCTATGTCAGGTGCCCACAGAAAGGGCTCCGAGTGCCACCTTTGGCACCCATGCCACAGATTCGCCAACACTGCTCTAGCCAGTTTGGCAATGCATGTGAAAATAATTTTTCCTGTTTGTTTTAACTACCATGCTATAGATAGATAGATAGATAGATAGATAGATAGATAGATAGATAGATAGATAGATAGATAGATAGATAGATAGATAGATAGATAGATAGTGTTTGCTATTATCTATGGTTTTCAGTATCCCCAGGGGGAGTGTGTGAAACCACTCCCAGCAGAGGAGCAGGAGTGAGCTGTTGGCTCTTATGTCAGGCATGACCAAACTTTGGCCCTCCTGATGTTTTGGACCACAACTCCCAGAATTCTAAGCTTAGATTGCCAATAGTAAAGGACTGTGGGAGTTGTGGTCCAAAACATCTGGAGGGCCGAAGTTTGGACATGCCTGCTCTATGTCGATGAACAATGAGACCAAAATGTTGGAGGAAGATGCAAGGGATCAAGTAGTCAAGTTGAAGAAGAGATAAAAAGGCAGAGAAGGAGAAATAAGGGGTTATGTAAGGATGAGTTGAGGCATGAGGAATTGGGAGGTTGTTTGGTTCAGAGGTGATTTCTCCTCCCCCCCCCCCATGAGCATGTCCCCAAGCAGCAATCAGAGGTGCTATACCTTGATGGAAGAAGCAGGAGAAGATTAAATGTGGGGGTGGTGAATTATGGGTAGAGTTAGGGAATTAGTACAAGTTCAGGGATTTGTGATTATTAGGTACTGTTTTGCTAGGATAGGACATCACAGTATGGGATCAAATGAAGGAATAATATTAAAATTGAATGGTTAAAATTTAAGAGTGCTAACTGTGAATGTTAAAGGCTTGGGGCATGATATAAAAAGGAAAATAATTGAAGCTTTGATTAATAAAGATAAAGCAGATATTGTTTATCCATAAGAAACACATAAAAATCAGTAAATAAGCTAAAATCATCTTGGGCTAGAAATTATGAAAAAACATGGAAGCTCAAGGTCAAGAGGTTCCTAAGAAATGTGAATTTAAAGTTAAATAAGACTAAAAAAGATTATACATGAAATTTTTGATGCTCCAAGGGCAAGTGAGAGATTATACTTTAGTCAATATATATGTACTGAATGAAAATCATATTTTTTTTTTTTGAGGTACAGTGGTCCCTTGCCCTTTCGCGGTTCATATAATGTGGTCCCGCTATATTGCGGGACCGTAATACCACAAAAGGGCTTGAGGGAAAGGGAGGAAGGTTTTGGCTCTGCAGCCAGAGCCCTTTCCAAACATTGCACACTGCTTGCCCGCACCCCTTTCGGGGGTGCGGGTGAGCGGTGCGCTACGTTTAAAGGGCTCTGGCTGCGGAGACAAGCCCTTGTCTCCACAGCCAGAATCCTTTCTGAAGTTCACGCACCGCTGGTCCGTGCTTCCCTTGGGGTGCGGGCCAGCGGCGCACAACATTTAAAGGGCTCTGGCTGCAGGGACAAGCGCTTGTCTCCACAGCCAGAGCCCTTTCTGAAGATTGCGTGCTGCTGGTCCATGCTCCCCTCAGGGCACGGGCGAGTGGCGCGGGACCTTTAAAGGGCTCTGGCTGCAAAGACAAGCGCTTGTCTCCACAGCCAGAGCCCTTTTCGATGATCGTGCGCCGCTGGTCCGTGCTCCCCTCGGGGCGTGGGCGAGCGGCACTGGACCTGTAAAGGGCTATGGCTGCAGAGACAAGCGCTTGTCTCCGCAGCCAAAGCCCTTTCCAAAGATCGCGTGCCGCTGGTCCGTGCTCCCCTCGGGGTGCGGGCGAGCAGTGCGCGACAGTTAAAGAACTGATGTAGGGTTAATACATGGAGAAAAATGGAGAAAGAGTTGATGGAAATATGGCACATTGAGGGGGAAGTATGGAAAGCTTAATTTTGGACACAATGAAATCTATCATATGGCTTTACGCATCAAAGAATCTTGCAATTTAAGAAAGCAAGAAGAAAAACAAATAGAAAAATTGAAGGATGGAATAAGTGTTGGAGATGAATTTTGTAAAAAATAAGGAAATAAAATTTTTAAAATTTAAAATTACTTCTCGAAACTATCAAGGGAACACCAAATACCTACTTCTGAATTCTCCATCTGCAAATGTTAGTGGATATGCGCCTGGCTTTTCAATCTTGTATATTTCATCTATAAAAAGTAGCTTGAAATCATTTATGACATCTTCTGGGCCTCTGAAAGTTAACACATAGAATAATTTAGTTTCTCTAATTAAAATTATAGTAAGACCAACATGACACAAATAGAGGTTACCTTGAACTACAGGTGTTATTTTTTTATGAAAGGATTATATAAAATATTTAAACTAGTCCAAACTGAACAAAATTCAGTTGTAGTTCTTAAAGTATTCAATACTACTGAACATCAACTCAAAAAAATACTCAACATTCAGAGTAAAACAAATGATAAATCCATGTGAAAATCATTCAACAGATATATGCGGAAATATACTGTACAGTGGTCCCTCATATAACAAACGGTTTGTATAACATAAAATCTGTACAACATAAAAATTCCGGAGATAGGGGATATTTGCTTAACAGAATTGTCTATGGGGCAAATCCGTACAACATAAAATGGTTGCGATTAGGGATTACTCTGTTTTCAATGTGTTCCCATGGGAAATTTGTATAAAGGAAATTTTGCTTAACACAACTTCATTTGGAATGAATTAATTCCTTTATACGAGGTACCACTGTATTTACATTTCTGATTCAGAAATTATATTTCCTTCTCAAATGAACTAAACAGGTCATCTCTACTAAATTAATGGTTTCATAAAACTACTGAAGACCAAAAACAAGTAAGTAAAACATCTGAAATAATAATAGCAAAAACCTAAGTATAATCAAGCTAAAGCTCCAATTTCTGTATGTTTAGTCATATACAAAAATTTAACCACAAAACACACAGTGATTAAAACACTTTTATTACTTCTGTACTGGTAAACACAGGTGATACATGGCAACAGAAATGGAGTCAAAATAGGGTCACAAAAGGAGAAAGTCAGTTGTTTACAGATGTTTACAGAAAAAACACAATAGAAAAATAATGCAGAATATTCAATAGCCATGGACTGTTCCCCAGGAAAAAAAAACGGGAAAAACTCAACATACATTGCAACATTTTCTTACAGGTCCCCCTTATTTCTCATGGATTTGAGGGACAGGTCAGAGCTCCTGTATACCATTCACAGTGAAATGAACTAAAGTTTTGAAGTATTTCAGGTTGGCAGGACCTGCATAAGAGTTTCATGGTGCAGTGCTTAAATTGCTGTACTGCAGCAAAAACTGTGCTCACCATCTGCGGTTCAATTCCAGGTAGCAGGCTGAAGGTTCACTCAACCTTCTAGCCTTCTGAGGTCAGTAAAATGAGTACCCATCTTGCTGGAGGGGGGGAGGTAATGTGAAGCCTGCATAGATAAGTTGTAAACCGCCCAGAGAGTGCTTTAAGCACTATGGAGCGGCATATAAGCACAACACTTTGTTGTGTTGTTTATATTCAGAAATGTGAACACGAAAAAAACCCTAATACTGGACAGCATGTTTTGCAGATAAAATACTAAAAGTGAACCCAGCTTTAGATATTTAACAGCATGTGTAACAACGAGCAGCAGAGGAGACACACATTACTGTCCCCACCAAACTTATAGCAAGAGCTTCACACAGAGGAGTACATACACCATGGTATAATCTTTTCAACTGCTCCTCCCTTAAAAATGGGTACTTGGCAATTGGATGCCCCCAGCTTTGTATGGAGATTCCGTATCACTTGTTGCGCTGCAGGCCCACACCAGCTTATATGGTGTAGAAACACACCAGTTTCTACACCATGTACTCTGCAGTCATTTTGGCCATCTACAAGTTTTTAATTCAACGCTTCTGGAAGTAATGGGCTGTTCTGCTACACACCACTGTCTAAGGGATGCATAAGTGTGCTTGAAATGCTTTTCCATTCTACAGGAAGATTCCTTCTACATCTAGGCTCTAGCTGGACCATCCAGAAGCCATTTAATAGACTGTGAAGCAAAGTAGGAAGATCAAAGAATAATCAAGTAAAATGGGACTATTTTGGACAAAATACTCTGTGATTATGGAGAAATTCCATCAATGCAGCACTTGTGTGCATGCAATTTACATGGAAAAACGAAGATCTAGTAAATGGCCAAGACTACCTTGTGTCCTTATAAGGAAAAAGGTGAGTTGAAAGAAAGAAAGAAAGAAAGAAAGAAAGAAAGAAAGAAAGAAAGAAAGAAAGAAAGAAAGAAAGAAAGAAAGAAAGAAAGAAAGAAAGCTATTGAAGTAGCCCTCTTCTGGTCAAAATAGCTAATTATCTTAACATTTAAACTTATTTAAACAGTGAGAACATTTATATTAGAAAGTGGACCTTTTGCATGGTTCTTTTGAGCAATTAAATAAGCACCAGCCATGTCCTTTGCAATTAGTAGCATCAATCTGAGTTTACAGCATAGAAAACAAAAATTAACAGCTAAAATCAACATCCCACTGGAAGAAGCTACTTCCACCACCCCCCCTGCAGCCCTCTGCAATGCCTAAAGCCCAGCTTTGGCAGGTGTTCTGGGGACGGGCCTGCCTTCCACCTGCTCTGCTGGATTCACCAATGGAAACCCATCACTGGATCCCAGCCAAAGATCCAAACTAGGAAGAAGAAAAGTGGGCTGGTATTTTGATCTGGGTCTAGCAAGCAGAGAATCTCTCAACCATCTAAAATGTCACAAGGTATTTGGAAAGAAGCCATATGGAGCAAGATGGTGCTTCATGCATCCCCCCCCACACACACTCCTCTTCTAGCTCTCCTCTGAACTCAGCTTCACTTAAGACACTTTTCTCTCCACTACAATAAATAGTGCAAGACAACAAGTAACAAACAGGGCTGTGGAGTCGGTAGATAAATGTTCCGGCTCCGACTCTGACTCCAACTCCTAAGTTTTTTTGTACTTCCGACTCCGACTCCCTGACTCCGACTCCTCTGTATTAATATGTGAATGTATTTTATACATTCCTTGAAGGAAAGAAGGGCAACATGCATGTCATTACCACAGGACTACTGGCTGGGAAGCCAACAGTCTACTGTATTGAACAGTTTAAGCAAAAGACAAACACAATGAAACAACAAAGTTTTATTACTTTTTTTATTAATTAATCAAGTGGCCCTCCATTCCCTTCACTTATACAAGTGTCTCTAGTCCTGCAAAAACATATTTACTTAATCCCTTATCAGTGAGAGGCTAGGTTACCCATGGGCGCTGCGTAACAGCAGAACACAACACTATGGAAAGTATAAGTATTGTCGCTCCTAATTGTGTGTTGTGTGCCATATAGTGAAGCTCATGAAAAGCATGCTTCTTCACGGTCACTTAATGTGTTCGTTTTGCGGTTATGTGAGGCACTGCATGCACTGGTCTTTATTCTTACAGTAGAGAAGTCATTAATTATAACTTTTTGTGAATTGGGACATTTAAACTTGGTTTGCCGCCATGTCCAGGACTGCTTTTTTCCATCTTTGACAAATTGCCCAGATTCATCCATACCTGGACGGGGACTCCCTGAGAACTGTTGTGCAAGCGTTGGTGATCTCAAGAATAGATTACTGCAATGCTCTCTACATTGGGCTGCCCTTGACTCACCTTCGGCGACTGCAGCGGGTGCAAAATGCGGCAGCCAGGCTGGTGGCGGGTGTGCATCGGTACGACCATGTCACCCCAGTTCTGGCTCACCTGCATTGGCTACCAGTTGCATCCCGAATTAGATTCAAGGTCTTGGTTTTAATTTATAAAACCCTCCATGGCCTGGGACCTGACTACCTGGCAGAGCGGATCCCCCAGCGGTCAACTTCAGCCCGACCAACTAGGTTGTCACAGGCCCACTCGCTGTGGGTGGCCACGCCCAGGGAGGCTTGAAAAACGTCCACTCGGAGCCGAGCCTTCTCTGTGGCTGGCCCTACCTTGTGGAACCATCTCCCTAGCGAAGTGCGCCTTGCACAGTCCTGCCAGCCTTTAGGAAAGCTTTAAAAACCTTGCTTTTCTGTGAGGCATTTGGTGACTGTTAATTTTTTTTCTTTTTCCCGCCATCTGTCTTCTTGCCTTTTTATATTATGAGGTTAGATTTTTTAAAATTGGTTTACATTGTTTTAAATTGTTTGTTGTCTGTTTACGTGACTATGTTTGACTGTTGCTTTCTTTGTTTTGTTGTAAACCGCCCGGAGTTCCTTCGGGAAGACAGGCAGTATATAAGCCATAAATAAATAAATAAATAAATAAATAAATAAATAAATAAATAAATAAATAAATAAAAATTACCAAGGCAAATATGCATATAGGGTATTATTGCAGGTATTCTAAGTAGCAATTAGCAAAGGGAGGCATTTTGAATCTCAGACAGCCAATACGATTTCAGTGTTAAACTCTCTGGCAAGAGATGCTCAGACAGATTATTGCTTACCACAAGCAATTAATTAGTTAGGCAGTTGTCATAGTTACTGTCAAAGGGCCCCCTCAAGGTCAACAAGAAAATATCTGAGACTAGAAGACTGAAGATTGGGAATCAAAAATTTGAAATATAGTAAACATAAGCTTAGTCTCTGCTGAAACTCTACTGTATTTTGCTATGATAATGGCAGACACTGTTAATAGTACAGTGTTCAGATTTAAATTTTCAATAAATAAAAAGCAATACAATTTGAGGTAAAATGCACACTAAAATAATGGGGGTAAATGCTACTATTCAGCAAATAGGTGACTGAAATGGAAGAAAAGACTTTCCTTTTGCAGATATTTTACTCTTATCAGGTAAAAGGAGCCCCGTGGCGCAGTGGTTAAATGCCTGTACTGCTGGTAAAACTCTGCTCACGACCTGGGATTCAATCCCAGGTAGCAGGCTCATGGTTGACTCAGCCTTCCATCCTTCTGAGGTCAGTAAAATGAATACCCAGCTTGCTGGAGGGTGAGGCAATGTGTAGCCTGCATAGTGTAATTAAAACTGTAAACTGCCCAGAGACTACTTGAAGTGGTATGGGGCAGTATATAAGCAGAACGCTTTTGCTTTAAAAAAACATTCCTCTTAATTTCAGACAGAACTAAGCAGAAGCACACCAATACCTGCTTCTCATGTTGAACACCAGAACTGCTCCTTAGTCAAGAAGCAGAGAAATGTTTCAGAAACAAAAACAAAAAAATAATAATTTGAGTAGTTTCCCTGGAGCAGAATTCCGAGAGGCATGGATTCTATAATGAGAGGGAGATTCTGTTCCTCCTATATGGAGTGAAGAAAACCATCTGCATCTGTACAGGCACCCCTGGGCAATGTCTTTTTACTGACTTCTTTGCACATGCTATCTATGTATATGCAGAGTTCAAACATTTGACACTTCTATATCCAGGGTAAATGCTTTTGTTGCCTACTATTGGCCCCCAGCCACCTATGATTACAAGCATGTCTTAGAGTGCCAGAAAGGTGAACAAGTGATTCCTAGAGGACATCAAATCTGAAATTTCTCGGGGTGAAAAAATGTTGAAACTTGAAGCTACGTTGGCCACATTGTAAGAACACAAGATTGTCTGGAAAAGATAATGCTAGGGAAAGCTGGAGGGAGCAGGAAAAGAAGGAAGATGACATACGAGATGGATTTACTCCCATAAAGAAAACAACAGCCTTGAGTTTCCAAGAGATGAGTAGGGTCACTAAAGATAAAGACACTGTGGAGGTCACTTATTCATAGTGTTGCCATAAGTTGGAGACCACTTGATGGCACATACTGTAACAACAAATGCAACAATATGTATAGCTCAGGTAATATTATTTATGCATACAGTATCCTGAAAACTACAGACCTTGCTAGTATTAGGTCCCTCATTGATAGAGTTGGAGAAGACTGTTCATCCCTGCAAGTCCTAACCAAAAAACATATTCTGTTGTACGCTTTAAACAGTCCTGTTAATAACCATGTTTGCCATTTCAGCACTTCACTTCTTACTCAAGAAACTGGGGATGAAGATGAACCTCACTGGCAATTTTGCCAAATTCAAGATATATAACAATTAAGTCATTTTCAAGTACTGACATGTTGAATGAATACTGAGTACCAAAGAATGAATTTTTTTGTTGTTGGGCATGCCATTCCGATGAAGCAATCATAGGTCAGCAAGCAGGCAGACATCAACAACCAGATCCTTTACACAGTACAATGTCACCTTGGTTTAAGAAAAGAAATTATTGGATATCAGGATGCATTGGTTTATGAAAATTTTTCAATGGAATGCCCCGGTTTAACTTTTTTTCGTAAGGCATTATTAGCTGATGTGTGATGTTTGCACGACAAAAGAATGGAGATGTCTCGGATTAAGAAAAAATTAAATGGAATGCCCCCATTTGCCTTTTTCCTGATCTCCGGAACGGATTAATTGGTTTTTCAATGCATTCCTATGGGAAACAGTGTTTCGGTTTACAAATTTTCCGCAATATGAAATGGCCCGGAGAACAAATTAATTATTTAAACCTAGGTACCACTGTATCTTGTTTAAGATCCTGGCTTGTTATAAAGCTGGTAAACACAGTTTCTGGATTCTGAACGGTGTAAAATTATGATTAATTGAACACAATAGCCCTCCCTATTCAGACATCACTGGCCCAGCTTTATCCATCTTGGGTTCCCTGATCTCCCTAGAACTCATTCATCTATTGCTGATTTCTTTACATGGAAAGCAGCACATCTGAAGAAGACTGTTTGTTCATCTGGAGGCTCTCCATGCAAGCCTCCACATGAACTCTAAGGACTCATATGAAGAAAGTGACGATGGAGGTCAGGGTGAGGCACCTTTCAAATTGCATTTCAGCACAAAACCTATTGGCTTATTCTGGTTTTATCATGACATATCAAGGGGGGAAAGGGGGATGATCAAATGTACAGTAATCATAATGCCCACAGGCTCTAAATCAGGCATGTCCAAACTTCGGCCCTCCAGGTGTTTTGGACCACATCTCCTAGAATTCGAAGCTTAGATTGCCAGTGACAAAGGACTGTGGGAGTTGTGGTCCAAAACATCTGGAGGGCCGAAGTTTGGACATGCCTGCTCTAAATGCTCTTGAACCCTGCCACAAGCTAGCGAGGTCTCTCTTCTTCTCCCCACACCCTTCAGATCTCAGGCCACAATTCTTCTTTCTTTGCCATGGCTGAGACTCCATGGGAGCTGCAGTCTCACAACATATGGAAAGCCACGGTTGCCCAGTTTAGCTGTGAGCAAGGATCCAGGTCGGATAGTCTTCTCTTCTTGGTTCTAGAGTGTTGGAAAACTTTGAAAGGAAGTCCATTAGGCTCAGAGATAAACTGTGATAATGTAGTCTATGAACCAATCAAATACAAACTATGTCAAAACTCTTTCCATCCGTTTTAACCAAGGATGGTACTTTCGTATGTAATGGACTTCTACCCCTATAAATTGGCAAGAACCTCCTAAGCCAAATTATGGAAATTCAAGACCCTCACAAGTAGGAGGCAGAATTACCCCTCTTTCGCTATTCAGTTCTCAGATGTTCCTCCCGCAAGAAAAGTGCCCCGCTGAGCTGTAGGAGTCAAGAGATTCCCTAAGACAGCAGTTCCAACAGAGGCTGGCTCCTCTCCCAATCCTCAGAACTTAGTTGGGTGCTTTCTCTCCACTTAATGGAGAAACAGCTGACAACCAGAGCTAGAGCGGCTATTCTGTCTCTTGCTGCTTTTCCCATAATCTGGTTTGCCTGCTGACTTATGAGGATGGGAGTCCATTAAATATTGATGTACAATCAAAAATCTGTACGAAAAGGAAACCAACTTGCCTCTACAATCTGCTAAGATCCCACAGCCAAAATCTTGAGTGTTCCTCCTGCTTTGTAGATGGGACATCAAAATTGATACCACAAATAAAAAATCTTACCCAAGCAGAATTTTGGCATAAACTTCTTTGTTAGTCCTTGAAATTT
Source organism: Phrynocephalus forsythii (assembly GCA_029282475.1). Taxonomy (NCBI): domain Eukaryota; kingdom Metazoa; phylum Chordata; class Lepidosauria; order Squamata; family Agamidae; genus Phrynocephalus; species Phrynocephalus forsythii. Next base: position 36,448,294 of record JAPFRF010000004.1, read on the forward strand.
CCCTCAGAGCAGTTATTTCTGCATCAAACCAAAAGCCTCTCTCTTCAGGACTCTCTACATTGTAGTTAACCATCACTACATCACCCACACGGAGTTCATTCCATTTCAAAAGAGTTCTTGCTCGTGGTCGTAGATTACGGACAGTCATTTCTACTATGCCACTCTCTGGGTATCTGGAAGAGACAAATGAAGACAGTAATGGTGGCATAAAATTTATTACAAAAAAATAAAAATAAAGCAAATGCAGTAATTTTACTTTGGCTATGGGTAAACATAATTTTGAAATTCACAATGAGCATATTTTTTGGAATTATAACACTGCCATTTCAAGTTCTTATCAATTCCTGGGTGGGTAATCTTATGGATTTTTTCTCAGATTACACAGATAATGAACTAGAGTCATTCAACTGAACTGTGATTCTATGCTGGTTTCCTTAAAGTAAGTAGCATTAAATTCAAGACTTACTCCATGGTAAATACACTTAGGTGTTCAACCTGCATAGCTAACTAGAACTTCCTGTGATACTACTACAAAACTGCTTTTTTTAAAAGACTAGGGAATATCCAACGCCATCATGCAAAAAGGATAGTGATGGTTATTAAACAGACACTTTTCCAAATACTGTAAAGATCTGGAAGTTGAGTCATGGCTACTGGACTTCTTTTTTGAGAGATAGAAATGTTTCACTGTTCATACAAACAGCTTCATCGGTCTGAATACAGCTAGTGCAAGTACTCCATCTTATAGTCAGCTTTCACCTCTAGTCACCCTGGTCTGAATTAGGCTCCTATGATGAACAGTGGACTGAATACGCTCATTAGGGAGACAATAGTATCCATAGCCTTAAGGTGAACAATGGCCTAAGGTGCTGAAACCCATCAAGAATGGGTCGTTAGCTATGGCCTTGGTGGTGAAGGCTTTTTGACTTGTCTGGGTACTTTGGAAAGCACAGCCTGATAAGTAGCAGATAGACTATGCCAGAGCCCACCACCTCTGTTGAGGGAGGGGTTTTCAATGCTCACATGAATGGCTTTCCTTACTCCTCTCTCAAACCACCCCTCTTCTTTGTCTAATATGTGTACATCCTCATCTTTGAAAGAGTGCCCTTTGTCCTTCAAATGGAGGTGTACTGCTGATTCTGGTCCTGAACTGTTACCCCTCCTATGTTGGGCCATCCTTCTGTTTAATGGCTGTTTAGTTTCTCCAATGTAGAGGTCTAAACACTCCTCACCGCATTGGACTGTATATACTATATTGCTCCTTTTATGGTTTGGTATCAGATCCTTTGGGTGGATAAGTCTCTGCCTTAGTGTGTTTGTGGGTTTGAAATAAACAGGTATGTGGTGTTTGCCAAAAATCCTTTTAAGCTTCTCCGACACTCCAGCCATGTAAGGAATGACCCGGTTCTTCCGTCGGGTCTGGGTCTCAGACTGATCCCTTGTTCTTCTGGGATGGCCCACTGCTTTGTTGAAGGCCCACTTTGGATATCCACAGGCCTTAAGTGCTGTCTTCAGGTGCCTGTCTTCCTTCTTCTTGGCTTCTGTGGAGGTGGGGATGCTCTCTGCTCTGTGGCTTAGGGTCCTGATGACTCCTAGTTTCTGCTGTAATGGATGGTGGGAGTCAAACAGTAAGTATTGATCTGTGTGGGTGGGTTGCCTGTAAACTTCTACTCCCAGGCCACGGTCAGGTCTGATGATGACTGCACAATCCAGGAAAGCCAGCCTGTTGTCTTGGGTGTCTTCCCTAGTGAACCTAATATTAGGGTCCACCGCATTTATGTGGTCTGTAAAGGCCTGTACTTCCTGAGTCTTGATTTTCACCCAGGTATCATCTACATACCTGAACCAGTGGGATGGTGTTGTCCCTGGGAAGATGTTGAGTGCCTTCTTCTCCACTTCTTCCATGTATAGGTTTGCAACAATTGGTGACACTAGGGAACCCATGGCACAACCATGCTTCTGTCTGTAGAACTCCCCTCTGTACATGAAATATGTGTTCAGACACAGGTCCAGGAGCAGGCATATCTGTTCTGGGTTGAGGCAGCTTCTGGAGGTGAGGGTACTGTCTTCTCTTAGTCTTCTCTTTACCATTGTTAGGACATCAGTGGTGGGGATGCTGGTAAAGAGCAATGTAACGTCAAAGGATACCATGGTTTCATCTGTATCCAGTTTCAGCTCCCTGACTTTAGAAACAAACTCCTCTGAATTGTGTACGTGGTGGTCTGTGAGTCCAACCAGTGGGGCTAGGATAGTCGCCAGGTATTTTGTGATGTTGTAAGTCACTGAATTTATACTGCTGACAACAGGTCTGAGGGGAATTCCTTGCTTGTGGATCTTGGGAAGTCCATAAAAGCAGGGGACGGCCTCTCCGGGATATAACTGGTGGTAGGTCACCCTGTCAACTGTGTTTTCCTGCTCCAAGAGTTTTAAGCATTCTATTACTTTCTTCCTGTAATTGCTGGTGGGGTCTCTTTTTAGTTTTTCATATGTGTGTTGGTCATCTAAAAGTGTGATAACCTTCTTGTGGTAGTCCACAGTATTGAGGACGACAGTGCACCTTCCTTTGTCCGCAGGCAGAATTGTGATGCTCTCATCCCTGCTGAGGGATGTCAGAGCACTTCCCTCTTGGCTGGTGAGGTTGGCTGGTGGTGGTTGAGCACTGGAGAGTGGGCCTTCAACAAAGCAGTGGGCCATCCCAGAAGAACAAGGGATCAGTCTGAGACCCAGACCCGACGGAAGAACCTGGTCATTCCTTACATGGCTGGAGTGTCGGAGAAGCTTAAAAGGATTTTTGGCAAACACCACATCCCTGTTTATTTCAAACCCACAAACACAACTAAGGCAGAGACTTGTCCACCCAAAGGATCCGATACCAAACCATAAAAGGAGCAATATAGTATATTCAGTCCAATGCAGTGAGGAGTGTTCAGACCTCTACATTGGAGAAACTAAACAGCCATTAAACAGAAGGATGGCCCAACATAGGAGGGGTAACAGTTCAGGACCAGAATCAGCAGTACACCTCCATTTGAAGGACAAAGGGCACTCTTTCAAAGATGAAGATGTACACATAGGTATTAGACAAAGAAGAGAGGTGGTTTGAGAGAGGAGTAAGGGAAGCCATTCATGTGAGCATTGAAAACCCCTCCCTCAACAGGTGGTGGGCTCTGGCATAGTCTATCTGCTACTTATCAGGCTGTGCTTTCCAAAGTACTCAGACAAATCAAAAAGCCTTCACCACCAAGGCCATAGCTAACGACCCATTCTTGATGGGTTTTAGCACCTTAGTCCATTGTTCACCTTAAGGCTATGGATACTATTGTCTCCCTAAGGAACGTATTCAGGCCACTGTTCATCTTATGAGCCTAATTCAGACCAGGGTGACTAGAGGTCAAAGCTGACTATTAGATGGAGTACTTGCACTAGCTGTATTCAGACCGATGAAGCTGTTTGTATGAACAGTGAAACATTTCTATCTCTCAAAAAAGAAGTCCAGTAGCCATGACTCAACTTCCAGATAAACTCACCTGGATGACTGAGAATCTTCACAGACTGTAAAGATCTGTGTGCACATCTACAAGACTATTTTAAGCACAGTCATTCATTTGCACAATTGATGTATACATTATACAGGATGGCCTCACACTTTATCAAGTGATTTATTCTGCAAATTAATTATTGCCTTTTTCATAGAGCTTCTGACTCACACCTGGGCAAATCTCATATGAGTCTCAATTCATTTAATTAAAACTACCATCTGAAAAAGGATATCTCTCTAATCCAAGCACATTTACTTGGGAATAAACTCTAGTAGTTTGTTTGTTTGTTTGTTTGTTTGTTTGTTTATATACTTGTTGACTGCCCGATTTTCCCACGGGAACTCTGGGCAGTATACAACACATTGCAAATAAACAACTTGCCCAAACATACAAAAACCCCAGACATATCAAATCAAATGACATAATAATAATAATAATAATAATAATAATAATAATAATAATAATAATAATAATAATAATAATAATAATAATAATAATAATAATAATAGCACATCAACAATCATATAACATAAGCAGGATCTGGCAAGAAAGGGCTGGGACCAACAAACAAACAGACTAATAACAAAACCACTGTACACTCAAGGTCACCCAAACCATTCCCTGAGGAGCCAGGTCTTTAATGCCCTTCTGAAGGCCGGGAATGAATCTGATATCTTCATCTCCACCAGCAGTTTGCTCCAGTGTGCCGGGGCGGCCACCGAGAAGGCCCAATTCCGGGTAGAAACCCTTTGGGCCTCTCTAGGCATGGCCACCCGGAGGGAGAGGGAGAGCAAAGCTCTGGTCGGTCCGGACAAAGTTGACCTCTGGAAGAGCCGCTCTGCCAGATAGACAGGTCCCAGGCCATGGAGGGTTTTGTAAACCAAAACCAATACCTTGAACCTTATTCGGGAGGCAACAGGTAGCCAATGCAGGCGAGCCAGGATGGAGATGATGCAGTCATACCTGCCTGCACCAACCACCAGCCTGGCCTCCGCATTCTGCACCTGCTGCAGATGCCGGACAAGCGTCAAGGGAAGCCCCATGTAGAGAGCATTACAGTAATCTATCCTTGAGATCACCAGTGCCTGCACAACCGTCCTAAGGGAATCCACATCCAGGTACAGGCGAATCTGGTGATAAGCCTAAGCTGGTAAAAGGCCGCCCTAGACACAGCTGCCACCTGGGCTTCCAGGGACAAAGCTAGGTCCAAGACAGCGCCCAGACTCCTCACTCGATCCGCCAGTGAAGGGTCAATCCCCCCAAACTGGGGAAAGGGCCACTATACCCATCTGGGGAGTCCCCCGAGGAACAGAACCTCAGACTTCCCAGGGTTGAGCTTGAGCCTGTTAGTCCTGGTCCACTCCATGACTGCGTCCAGACAGCAGTCAAGGGTCTGCACAGCCTCCATTGCAGAGGTGGAAAAGGAGAGATAGAGCTGTGTGTCGTGAGCATACTGATGACAGCAGACTCCATAACTCTGAATGACCTCAGCCAGCAGCCTCATATAAATGTTAAAGAGTATAGGGGATATTGCCGACCCCTGGGGCACCCCACAAGAGAGTGTCCATGGGGCCAACAAAACACCCCCCATCTCTACTCTCTGGGCTCAGCTGCTGAGAAAGGACTGAAGCCACCACAAAGCATGACCCCCAATGCCCGCCTCAGCCATCCTGCCCAGGAGGATACTGTGGCCAACTGCCGCTGACAGATCAAGGACCAACAGGTTTGAACAACCCCTGACGCCCCCTTCAATAGGTCATCTTGCAACACGACCAGGGTTGTCTCAGTCCCATGCCGCGGCCTGAACCCAGACTGAAAAGGATCCAGGATGCGATCTTCCTCCAGGAATGACTGGAGCCTCACTGCGGCAACCCACTCGATCACCTTACCCAAAAAGGGAACACTGGCTACCAGGCAGTTAGACCAGTGATGGTGAACCTTTTAGAGACCGAATGCCCAAACTGAGATTCAAAACCCACTAATTTTTCCACAAAGTGCCAATCCAGCAATTTAACCCGAATACAGGTGGCTGTGAAGGGGCGATGTTGGGTGCCCACAGAAAGGGCTCCAAGTGCCACCTTTGGCACCCGTGCCATGGGTTCGCCAACACTGAGTTAGACAAATTGTTGGCAGCCAGGCCAGGTCTTTTAAGAATGGGCTGGATCACAGTGTCCTTCAGGCAGTCAGGCAGAATCCTGTCCCTGAAGGAGGCAGACACGATCACAGCCACCCATTCTGGCATGCTCCCCCCCGGCGGTCTTATTCAGCCAGGATGGGGCAAGGGTCGAATGGAGAAGCCGCTGGTCGGCAACGAGCCAGCGCCCTCGAGGCCTCAGCTGGAGTCACAGGTCCAAACTCAGCAAATTGGGGAGACCGAGGGGTGCAGCATGAACAATACTCGGGGACAGATTATTGAATCCGGAGTCCAGATTGGCCCGGATGGCCTCTATTTTAGATTAAAAATGGGCTGCGAAAGACTCACTAGTGAAAACAGTAGGAGGAGGCCTCCGTCGACCAGGATTGGAGAGGTAGGTCCCAAACCACCCTGGACAATTCTGACTGGCAGTTCGAGGCCTCCCCAATTCTCAGGGAGGCATGAGATCTTTTTGTCTCCCTGATCGCCCTGACATAGCGCCCGGTCAGCAATTTAACCACAGCCCTATTACTTTATGTCCAATCCCATAAAACCATTATATAACTGCAGTTATAAACTAAGAACGACAATTTGCTGTCACATCTATGTATCTAAAATTGTTTATCCAATGCCACTGGAAGGACTCAAAAGCAAAAATTGCAATTGTTTTCAGCAAAAATAAAAGAAAATAGGTTTTTCGTTATTCTTAAGGGCTTGCCTATGCCCAGTTTGGTTTTTTTAAAATCCAAACCCATGTCATATCAGAAAAGACTTCCAAAACTCTCATGTTTTGAAAGTCAGTATGACACAGAAGGCTTCTGATTCACATGCCAAGTCCTCAAGTACACAGACCTAGTTGCATATCTCTTCAGATTTTGCTCATACGTTTCAATTTTGAATTAGGTCCAAATGAGAACAGAGTAAACTGACATTTGAAAGTTCAGTTATACATTAGCAAAAAGTTTAGACCAAATTGTGTAGTATTGCTGTCCATTCTTATGCCAAAAGGGTTGAAATTGCAACTGTCTCTCTGTTTTAAATTGGTCTAAGGACTGTAATAAAATATATCATTAGTAAGAACAAATGAAAGGACTGTCATCCAGAGGGAAGGGTCTTTCTGTATACCCCACCCTATGCCCAGACCAATACGCACTGTTATTTCTTAAGAACATTTCTTATTTTAAACAATAAAAGCTAAACTATAAATTATAAAAAGTAACCACAATAAAGGCTAGTGAGAAATAACTGGCTTTTGACAATAAACAGGATAAAATTCAAAGATTATCTATGGGATTCAATGAAATATTCCTTTTAGACTGGCACCTTCTACAAGTGACTGAAATTCTGTTAAGATACGTATTTTCTAATCAGTTGGGTTCTACATTTTGTGTAATTACAATCACAGTGATTGTAATTATCAAAACTATCAAAAGGCGTAAGTTACTTAATTACTTCAGTTTTGTTTATCCTCAAAAACCAAGCCAAGCTGCAAGGGATGCACACATTTGCATAAGGAGGTCCAAGCGCTTGTGAGTAACTTCAGAAGTAAAAAGTATTGGTAACATCTAAGTGAAGATTTAATGGCCAAAAGCTAGAGTACAGGTAAAGTAAGACATTTTACCTCTGAAGTTCTTAGTATTGGGAAATATTATTCTGTATGTGTACATAGTATGAATGCAGCATCTTCAGGATTCACGGGAACACAATCAGGGAGAAATGAACATGTTACTTGCCTGTAACTGTAGTTTGGCAAATAGTAACCTATGAAATCACACATGAAGGTGCTTCTGCTCCCATGTGAACTCCTTCCAACATGCTAGAGCTTAAAGAAAGGTTAGAAAACCCTCTCCACTGCACATGTCCCAGTGCCTAACAGTTGTCCCTCAATTGCCACATCCCATCTCCTGCTGTACAAATTCGCAACTGGCCACTCAAAGAACCAGTTACAGGAAAGTAATGTGTTCCTCTTTGTGGTCTCTTGTGAATTACACATATGGGTGACTGACAAGTTCACTTCCTGGCTGGTAGGATGTCATGCTAACATGGATGGAATTACTGCACTCCCAAACGCAGCAACAAGTTATGACCTAATATGCAATATTTGTTGAATGTCAAAGGTTGAGACTACGTTGCTGCCTTACACATTTTTCTTAGCTGGATGCCTTTTGAGAAAGTCTCTAATAAGAGTACCCTTTCAGAGATTCAGACTGGTTTCTTTGCCAGCTGGTAAGACAGTGTGATTGTATTAACAAGTCACTTTCATAGGCACTGGGGTGTAATCTGTCCACCCATTTTGGAACCCCGATAACTACGAAATAGACTACTAGTTTTCTCAAGGTGCTTAGTTTTTGAAATCTAGAAAACTAGAGCTTGGCAAAACTCTTACTACTAACGTCCAATGTGTGAAAAGCTTTTCCCAGCTGTGTAGAAGGCAATGGAAATAAGATTGGGTGTATGAAGGGCTGGTTGGGGTAAATTGGAAACCACTTGGGGGGAAATTAACAGGAAAGATGGTAAATTTTATGCTTGTAGAATTGTGGGTCATGCAGAGAATGAGTGATTCCTTGCTCTATGCAGTTGATGTAATGGCTATGAGGAATACAGTGTTACTATTAAGTATTCTCAGTTCCATTGTAGCTATTGCTTTAAAAAGTGGTTTCATTACTTGGTTGAGAACTAGAAAAAGTAACTACTGCAGAAATGGAGCCCACCCAAAATGGCCTTCTGCAAACTTCAAGAGCTTCTTCCCAGGTGGATTCTTGAAATATTGGGGTGCTTTAGAGTTGGGGGGAGCTGCTTTACCACTGTAACAGCTAGATATATATTTTATGAAATAATGGGATAGACCAGTGGTGTCCAAACTTCGGCCCTCCAGATGTTTTGGACCACAACTCCCAGAATTCCAAGCCTCTGTTACCAATGACAAAGGTCTGTGGGAGCTGTGGTCCAAAACATCTGGAGAGCTGAAGTTTGGACACCACTGGGATAGACTGTTCTCCTTAAGGTATAAGAGAAAATGCAACATTGCATGCAGTGAAAGTGGAAGATCAGATTTTCTGACCGAATGGGCAAAAGAAGCAAACCTTTGCTATTCATATTCACAGCTGTCAAGTGAAAGTTTTTCTACATAATGTACTGTATGATCTTTATTAAGCGATGGAGAATTCTCCACATTGTCAGTCTCAACCAGGCTAAGTCCGGAGGGGGAACTGTCCCTAGTCACATGCCTCTACTTTCAATGTTGCAAACCCAGCTTGGCATGGCCACCACAGAGCACAAGGGCCTTGGACCTCTCTTGGTGAAACTTCACTATTACCCGGTGCAGCAAGGGTATTGGAGAAAAGAAGCTGCAAAGGTATTTCGACTGCCAAGTCATGAAGGCACCTTCCCAATGAACCCTGACCCCATTTTACATCAGAATAATATCCCTAACATTTCTTCATGTTCCGAGTGATGAAGAGGTCTATATCTGGCTGATGCCACCAGTTGTGTATTTCACTGAAAAAAAGTCTGTCTATCTAAGAAGTGCAATGCGAGGAGCAAAAGAGAAATGGAGGTGTCTTCTGCTATGATAAGTTTATACAGTATAGTACATCATTACAGCCTTGTTGCTGGACATCTGAACTACCTTGCCCACAATTATTGTTTCTAATGCCTTGAAGGCCTTCATTTCTGCAAGCAACTCCAGTTTATGTAAAAAAAAATCTTTTTTGGACCACAGAGAATAGACTTGGAAATCCAAGCAGTGGGTGCCCCAGTCTGTGAGACTTGCACCAGTTCCCTGACTTTTGGGCCTGAGATGTCTGAATGGCCTTTCTGTGGATACGTTGGGTACTTTAGCCAACTACTGTTCCACTCTTCATTTGGGAGTCACAATCAAGATAATAGAGTTGCTGTCTGTCAACACATTAAAGAAGGCCAGGTATCAAACCTGGAGGGACCTCAATTTCAATTGTGCATGTGGGGCTGTGGATGTTGTTGATACCATCAGCCTGAGAAGGCTCTGAGATATGTATGCCGTAACATTTAAAATGTTTGCTTTAAATGTCCTTTTTAAGGTTAGCAGCCTGAGCCTCTTTTCTCAAGAAAATTAAGCCCCTTCAGTTATGGAGTGCAGAGCTGCATAAATGTAATAAACATTCTGATGTGGAATTAAAACCAACTTTTCTAGTCTTATTCAATGACCCAGATCTGTCAGGAGACATATGGTAAAGGAGACTTCTTTTATCCCAATAATCAACAACTCATCTACGTGCAGAGATGCTATCATGCCACAGAGTCTCAGATAAGCAACTGGAGCCATACACTTCATGAAGACTCTAGATCAGCCATGTCCAAACTTTGGCCCTCCAGATGTTTTGGACCACAACTCCCACAGTCCTTTGCCATTGGAAATACAGGCTTGAAATTCTGGGAGTTGTGGTCCAAAACATCAGGAGGCACAAAGTTTGGACATGCCTGCTCTAGATGCTATGGAAAGACTAAAAGTGAAAGCCATGAACTGCTAGATATTGTTGCCCAATGAAAGACACAGGAGACTGTGAGGGTTGGACAGATAAAATGGAAATAAGCATCCTTGAGGTCTATTACAGCAAACCAATCTCTCTTAATAAGTGATAATAATGTTTCTATCATCACCATCCTCAACTTTTTTGTGTCGTACACAGAGTTTACACCTCTTACATTCAAAATAGATCAGTGAGGAATGATGCTATAATGATAGTGACTTTTTAAAAAGTGCCAATGTTAAGAGGACCTCAATCTGTAGGCAGTCAAAGGTGCTGCTTTGACGTCTTCATACTGTTTGGTGGCAATTGGTTGTTTTTAATTCTGTAGTTGAGATTACTTGTCATAGTGTGAAGCTGATGATGGTGGGTGCTTTTGTCAATCAGATGGACATTTTTAAGGGGTATGGATACATCTGTCTCCAATAAGGTATATTGTTGGTACTTGGGATTAAAAACCCAATTTTTAAGCAGTGTTTATTTTATGTGTTTGTGAATTGTTCACTATTTCATCTGTCTTTTGGTTAAAAGAGCCTCTCTCTGCTGAAGGGAAAAATCTTTTATTCTGGCCATTGAATCCTCAGAGGCTAGATGAGTGGAGCCACACATATTGCATTAGGGCCATTGCTGCAAACATATTGTTTCCAGCACAGTCAATTGTGTGGTGCGCTAAATGCATTTGTGTGGCAAGGGCCATGGCCTCATGCTGGAATTACAACATAAAACTGTATTATAGTCATCTCTGTTGTTCACATGATGTCCTTGGCCCTGGTTTGAGAAGCCACCACAAGAATTGAATTTGGTTGTAGATGCTTGAGAAGGAATGCTGCCTCCTTATCATAGATTCTGTATAGGTTTTCCAGCTGTCTTGAGGTGGACTGGGAGGTGTGGCTCATTACACAATTCCTTGACCTAACAGAGCAAAGATGGTAACATGCCAATGTGGACAGAAGGGCCGAAATCCTTATTTATCTGATCAGAAACTCAAATGGATCTTCTGAACTCTATCTGCAAACTTATTAGCATTAAGTCCGAATAAAAATAAAAATCCTCAAATGACAAGAGAGGGTTGACATGTCCCACATCCAACTCTATGTGGATGGCAACCGACATAGCAAAGTCTAACAATTTGCTGGGTCAGAGGCAGCAGAATGGGAACCCTTGCTAAACAGTAAATCTTCTTGTTCTATAGAGCACTCAGAGATTCTGAAATGTTCCCCAGATGTTGAAGAAGCTATGGTATGTGGTTCCTGTTCCTCTGATTCTGGTAGTTTGGATGAATATTTCTGCTTAAGACCTGAATGCTGAGACTGGTGTGAATGGGGTGCTTGGACATAGGGTAGCCCTTTCGTGGGCTATAGCCTGTTTTGTCAGAGCATGATTATGATAGTCCGTAGTCAACTGTGAGTCAGCAGAGTGGGCCTGGGAATGTGTGTGTTTTGGGGTTGTTTTGGTTTTTTCCTCTTTTCTTCCCTCAATTCCAGTGTTAATGGCAAGAACTGATCCTGGGATCTTCTTGTGTTTCAACAAGACCACTTAAGTCAGTGGTGGCCAAACTTTGGCCCTCCAGATGTTTTGGACCACAACTCCCACAGTCCTTTGTCACTGGCAATAAGGCTTGGAATTCTGGGAGTTGTGATCCAAAACATCTGGAAGGCCAAAGTTTGGCCACTACTGACTTAAGTTGACTGGAGTGGTGATCAGGATCTATGCAGGATCTACGATTATGCAAGGCCAAGCTGGAAGATGAACTGGAAGGTAAAGAGGACAGTAAAATTAAGTACCTGTATTTACTTTACATTAATTCTGAAGATCACAATGTCAATGTGTCTCCTCAAGGATGTGTTGATTGCTTAAGGCTCTTACACAAGGCAGCACATGCAGGTGATTTCAACACCATGCAGGATTCTGCATCAGACAATTACTTTGAAACCAACCACTCCTATCCATGAGCAACTGACAGTTTAGGAGGTCTTTGCAAGTCTATATTGGTGGTTCCTTCTCCCTTGTGTTTGGTATGTGGTTGCCGTGCCTGTACCCCAGCAATCTCAATACCTGGCTTTCATACCAGCAAATAATAAGGCAATACACTTGTGTACCCATGAGAGATCCAGGATGCTTCTCTCTGTGGATCCCCTCAAAAAAGTCAAAAAATGGTGAGGGGAAATGTCATTCTGGTCCAGAGTATGATTTCAGATAAATTTAAGGCATCACACCACAGCAGCACAGTGGAGGTCCTCTCAACTTTGGCATGACCTCCTACTGCTGATGGGTCCTGTGGAGGCTTTTTAGTGGGGAGCACTTTGCTCCTGTACTTTTGACAGACACCGGGATGACTCATGGGACTGATCTTGACCTGTGAGAGATCATGGGCTTCTCTGTAGAGGAGAAATCTTACTCAGTGTTTTTTTTGAGTAAGGCAGACTCTGAAGATTGACTAAATGCAGGAAAAGAAGCTTGAATATGGGTTGACTCCTCCTCCAGTCTATCCAAGGCACACCAGACCACCTTGCTTCTTATTTGTAAGGACAGGAGTTCCTTGGATATTTTGATAATCATGAGCAGTTCTTTAGATGCTTTTGTTGATGTTTCTGCTTTGATTTCTTTCCAAATATTGCATCCAAGGTTCCATCTAAGTTGCGTAATTGCATGCAGCTGTACCATCCTCCACACATTGATGGCAAATGTTTCCAGCTACAATGGTTCTGGTCACAGTGGAATTCCGTGCATGCAGGGATGGGCTCATGTGCACAGGGGGTGGAACCCCACCCAGCAAGGTTGAAAATTAGAGGCATTGTTTGCACCAAAGTCAAGGTTTTTCTTTACTTTTTAAATAAATCAATGTTGATGCTACTGTCAAAGAGATTTTCAAGCCTACTGTCCTTGAGGTAAATGATACGTCACTGGTATCAGGAGATTGTTAACCACCTAGAGTTCCATCTGGAAGATGGGTGGTATAAAAATATAACAAATAAATAAATAAATAAATAATTGTGATTGGGCCATTTCAGCCTCATTTGGCCTCTGGTTGTCTTGGCTCTTGGGAGTGTGTTCTGACTGAAAGATCTATATGATTTGGTTTTAGGTGTCCAACCCCACGATGCCTGTTGAGATCCAACAGCCTGTAGGGGGTTCTCCCAAGGACAAAATTTGAGAGTGTTGCATTTTAACTGTAACCTCTGTAAACCTGCAGCAATGCTGACAGTTCTATGTTGACTACCTTTCAATGAGGAATATAAACACTTTGAATGTCCATCAGTGAGGGACATAAAGCACATTTTTAAAAGAGCCTACCAGGCCATAAAAAGTTGGAAGGCATCATAATGACTATTTTCTTATTATATTCATTCATTTCTAGCTATTCAGACAATGGGAGAAAGATGGCAATGAGTAAGATGATGACAATTGAAGGTTTTTGAAATTAATTGGAAAATAGCTTTTAGCAAATATTACTAGGAGTTTTCTCAGCGATGGCTAAGGGGATCTGAGGAATAACTACTAGTGACAGGGACATGTGCAGTGCAGAGAGCTATTCTAATGGTTCTTTAAGTTCTAAAATATTCTAGTGAGTTTCACACGAGTACAGAAACATCCATATGTGATTCAGAGACACCAGAAAGAAGCTTTTATTATACTCTTCATATCAGGATGCAAGTCCCTGAGAATGCAAGTACCAAACAGTCTTAAATAATGTGAAGAACAGAGTCCAGATTTCTAGTCCTGTGAATTGTTTTAAAGTTAATGTGAAAAATGAACCGTACTACTAAAATAAAGTTAATTCAGAAAAAGGGCTCCTGCATCTCATTTAAAGCTGTGTTTGACACTGTTGATCTTACCTTGATTGTTAATCAAGATAATCATATCAAACAGTATCAGAAAGATGGGAGAAAATGTTCTGCAAATGATAGTAAAAGATGCAATACAACATTATTCACAGAGCAGTAACCTAAAAATCAAATTATTCTTCAGAAAATGTGTAGAACCAAATGCTTAAATTTTTGAAAATGTACAGCTACAGAGTATATGTGCAGTAGCATATATAAAATTTTATCGAGGAAGAAACACCTGGTAGTTAAAAATGAAATAGACCTGAGTTGGAACCATATACTCTTTCACCATAGTGGGAATGAGAGTGACACACGAATATGACAATTTACATTTACAATTGCAAAGATTTAAATAATATCTGTACATCACATGCCATGTTTCTTACATTAACAGTTTAATGGCTCTACACACAGGATTTGAATCTCAGTAATGTAGTAATGCAATGCAGCATTTATCAGTGCAGCACTGCAATCCATAATGACTAGAAAATCAGACAAAGAAACAAAAGAAGATTCCTTTTTCCTTTTTCAAAGAAATGAGAAACCAATTAAGCTAAAATGAGTCTTAAAAGGGAAGCAACTCCATTATTCTCTATTTTATTATGTTGCTCTTACTTAGTGTAAGCACTGCAGCATTAGCTCAACACTAAAGATGTCCTTCTCAGATACATTCAATCTGTATATCCATATACACTGCAATTGTACCTGGTTAAATGAAGCAAGTTCTTAACTTCTCATTTATTAGAACATAGTTGATACATTTTAAATAACAACTTGGGTTGATTAACAGCTTTTAGCAGCCAAAGAGGGTCATGCAAAAATTATTTTACTCTAGAAAACTACTGGTTAAAGCTTTAAGTTTTGATATATTCAGCACATATTCAAAATAACCGTCAGAACAAGACATGGAAAAATATATACTGCATAAACTGCACAAAAGAGGAAGCTTAACCCTACTCAGCCTGCTTCTAATTTTAAATATTAATGCTAACATAGCAGCACTTTCACGTGATCTACCATCTCTATGGAAACCTTTCTTAGCAATTGGTTGCCCACGAAGAAAAACTCCCATTTTTCCTTGACCACAGGCTCTGTCTGTACATTCCTCGAATGTGATTCACCCACAAATGTTAACCCTACAGTAGGATATGACAAATGTATTCAGAGTTCAAGGCTTTTTAGAAAATCATCATTACCTTTCAGTGATACCCTATGGAAGATATGCAAAAAAATTCACTCAACAGCTCCAAAGCAAATACACTATGTTGATCAGATTCATTGTATTTCTTTTCCCTCAATCTATGCTGGTATTTAAGGCACAAACAATAAACAATGCCTAAGCAAGCAAGCAAAAAGCAGCAAGAGTGATTTGTGTTCAGAAACGGGCTTGCAGGCAAAAGCTGGCGTTCTGGATACAGACAAACGATGCTAAGGTAAGAGTGGTATAGGGAATGAATTCAACATTGAGCACATTGGTATGTATAAACCCCATCCCATCAAAAAGATGGCTGAAGCAATCAATTCTAATTGATTGAAGATGATCTGTCAGGGCAAAAGGAATCATTTGTAGCACAATAACCCATGGCCACACACCAAACAGCTGATCAGCCATGTCAAAGCTAACCATCTGTTGGTTCTAGCTATACCCAAGGCTTTGGCATGTCCAAACTTCGGCCCTCCTGCTGTTTTGGACCACAACTCCCAGAATTCTAGGCTTAGATTGCCAATGACAAAGGACTGTGGGAGCTGTGGTCCAAAATATCTGGAGGGCTGAAGTTTGGACATGCCTGCTTGGACGAATCAGGACTATTAATACATATTGATGCTTAGAATCCTTCTTTTTAATTTAATTTTGCTGATTTACACTGGAGTATATGAATATAGCACATCAGTAATCTTTCTCTTAAATTTTCCTTTCTAATTCCTATTCTCCACAGCCTTGAGATCTGTAACAAAGTGTTCTGCTTATATACTGCCCATACCACTTCAAGTAGTTTCTGCGCAGTTTACAGTTTTAATTACAGTTTGCAGGCTACACATTGCAGGTTGTCTAGTAGGGCAAAAAGATGTCCCTAACCCGGCTTTTGCTTGCTGCCAAACTCAACAGGACACACAAGGCAGACAGAGCAATAGGGAAAAACCTTGATACAGTGGTACCTTGTATAAAGGAATTAATTCGTTCCAAATGAAATTATGTTCAGCAAAGTTTCCTTTATACAAATTTCCCACAGGAATGCATTGAAAACAGAGTAATCCCTAATCACGACCATTTTTATGTTGTATGGATTCACCCATAGACGATTCTGTTAAGCAAAATTTTCCTATCTCCAGAATTTTTTATGTTGTACTGATTTTATGTTATACAAACCGTTTGTTATACAAGGGTCCACTGTATACATTTTGAGAGGGGGACAGCTGATTTGAGCTGTCAAAAAGATTCAAGTGTATATCAAAAAGATTAAAACAGGGGCCAAAGATTCTTAGCACGCTAGGTGTATTATTAATTAGTACTCTGAAGTTATCCAGTCTGGGCTACAGTTTTAAACAAAAAGTTTTCCACTTGAACTGCTCAGCTTCAGAACGCTTCAAACAATATCATTTTTGCGAGTCACAGAGACCATATAGCAGTGATTTTTAATGACACAACTCTAATTTCACATAGCTACTTCTTTGAAAACTGCCATATATGAGAATCTTTTTCCTGAAGCTAAGGCCTACAAAATAACACATAAAATCATTAAGATTAATACATTGATTCCCAACCTGGGTTTCGGGATCCCTTTGGGGGTCGAACAACCATTTCACAGGGGTCGCCATGAGCCAGTGAAGAAAAAGGCACGAACAGCTTGGGTCTGGAGAAGGAGGGGGAGGAAGGGGGGAAGAGTGAGTTACAGCTTGATAGGTTGGAGGGGATGTCAGTCAATGGCACCGGAGGATGCGATTGGCTGAGGGTGCCTGTATAGAGGGAAGTTCTCTATGGCACCTGGGGCAGTGGCCTGCCAAGGGGGGCTTGTGGCTTCTTCCAAGCAGGGCAAGGGGTCACCACAACATGAGGAACTGTATTAAAGGGTCGCAGCATTAGGAAGGTTGAGAACCACTGGATTAATAGTATTTCAATACACCTTCCAAACAATGTCCAACATACTCTTTACACATTTCTACGCTGCACAAGTAGGATAATGTCATCATTGTGCAACAGGGATATTTAATTGAGAGTTTACAATAAAGTTGTAAAATAGAATGCTGAAATAGTGTATCAAATAACACTGCAAAGAAAGTAGTTCTTTCTATATGGCATTGTGCAAATTGTGGCAGAATCATATGTATTCAACTCTAAGAGGCAAAACATTTTTGCTAATTGTGTCTGTCTCAAACCACCATTTCTACTCCCATTTCTTGCTATGTCTGCACATTGTGATTTGGGACTAAGGACAAGTAGTGGAAATGCCAATGGTTAGAACTATGGTTAGAAGCACTGGCTAGTATTACAACTGCATTACTCCATCATTTGTGGTATACCTCAGGTTAACTCTCACCCTGCCACCTGAAATCTTACTTTTTTTTAAAGCAATCAACTTCAACAACCCTGGATGATGAGCCACAAATACAGAAAGGTTGAAGAAAAAGAGAGAGAAGATAATGGGTTTGCCTTACTATCTTTGGTCTAGTCAAGGAGTCTAACCTAAAATAAAACAAATACAGTGGTACCTCGAGTTACGAATTTAATCCGTTCTGAAGGCATGCTCTTAAATCGAACTACTCTTAAGTCGGGGTACATATCTTAAAAATTGAAAAAATAAGTTAAGAAATAAAAAAATGAAAATATATTTGTAAGTCGAGCAGATCATATCTAAAATTTGTAAGGCAGCAGTTAAAATGCCAACAAATTTCCGTTCGTAAGTCGAATTGCTCTTAAGTCGAGCTGCTCAAGTCAGGGTACCACTGTAATTCTATTGCAGTAATGACAGAATTTCTTGGACATACATTCACCAATGAGAGATCTAGAATTAAACTTTGCCAGAAAAAGAAATGCTATTAACAGTGTTTAGAACAATGAATAACCTCAATAAACCAAGCTGTAATTATGGTTTTCTTGAGTCTTTCTAATATTTCAGAAGACACGGCTTTCACTATGACAAATGAAACATTTTATGGTCTTGAGGTGCAGTGAGGTTAAGCTTACTAACTTAGCATTATGACAAAAGGTGACAAGGTTCAATATATCTTTTAAACAATAATCTGCATTATCACATGTTATTTGCTGCTTAGCTAGGTGAAGAGCTGTAGCCTGAAAACACACAACTCAGCTGTTTCTTACCATCTAGAGAGCAATCAAGAAAAACCATAACCATATTTTATAACATCCTTGGTGATACTGAGAATACTTAATAGTACCAGCTCATAATCTATGAAAAAAGGGACCACAATATTTTTCTGAATGGTTATAAAAAAAAGACACCATCAAACTTAGAGTTGGTAAGATTTCTAATGCTAAATTGTTGTCAGAACGAGCTAACCAGGGGAATTGGGAAAAGCAATGGCAGATGGCTGAGTGCAATGGAATCTCAACAAAACTTAGGAGATGGACAGACAACAATTGTGCCCCATGAGCCTATAACACTAAACGCATAGAATAGAAAATCAAAAGAACGGAAATAATTATCTTTGAAAATAAACGGATTTAGATACCCAGCTAGTCTTGTTTAAGAAGAATGACCTTGGATGTGGCTACCAACAACAATGGACTGGCCACCCAAGATGATCTCAAGGCATCTTTCACTCCCACCTTGAGGATGTACCTAGCTTTTCAAGTACTGCTTCCTCCCCTTCTGCTTTGATGTCATGGCAGATTCCAATCTAGGCACTGAGAAAGCTATTCCTGTACTCTGACTAAATCTACAGAATATACAAGATGATGTCACAATATCAAACCCTGAAACTTGTTAGTTCAGTACTTCAATTCAGTTGAAAGTAATGCAGGTCCACCTACATTAAAATAATGAAAGAAAATGCAAGCTATATGTACTAAGAAGGCACAAGAACAACTAATTATTCAATTGACTGTAAAAAAGACATATTTTCAATGACTGCTATGATGGCAATCTTAAAAACTGAACACGAATGTGTTCACCCTCAAGGCATGTACAGATAGCCTCTAGGTATGCACAAACAGTTTTAAAAACCCTCTCAGTGGCTTCCTAGCTAATTGAGTATGATGATTACCTAGAGATGCTAGAATCAAAGAGAAGAAATTCCAAAAGATTGCCAAACACAGAGACATAAACATTGAGAATGAGCAGTTACGGGGTGGGGTGGGGTGGGGTGGGACTAACATGTTTCCGGTTGTAACTGGTGCTTTAGGTGCAATATCAATGACCTCAAAAATCATCTTTGTACTTTAGGAGTAAATGAGATCACAACACACCAAATGAAGAAGGCTGTCTTACTTGGAACTGTGATGAAAAGGGCACTAGTTTGAATATTTATTAGTTTGTTTTGAATACCCAATCACCAAGCTGGTTATATAGGGAAACCTGAGGGGTGATGGGGAGTTCAGTTGAGAGCAGTTGAGTTCAGTTTAGTTGAGAGAGTCGTCAGTTCTGATTGTCAGTTTGTCAGGGGTGAGATCCTGCCACTCAAAAGGATCTGGTTTCTATAAGCAAACACATTATTACACAGATATATGATTGCAGTAATATAAGTTGTCAACATTGCCTAAAGTTACCATAATATTGAATATCTATTTGTAAACTAATAAACGTTTCATGTTCTGTTTTAAAACTTTAACACCAAGTGTTTGACTCTCTCTCAAATATGTAAGTGTCCAGTTAATCTGGTGGTTGCAGTGTGTGTGTGTGGTGTGCACGTTACAGGAACAGCATATATTTCAAGGAAATACCTATGAATTGGGCAATACCATTGGGAATGACCTGACATTTAAGGAATTAAATTCAGGCATCATTTGATGTATAGTTGTTCCCTGCTATATTGCGATTCAGTTCATATACAGTGGTACCCCGATTTAGGAGATTAATCCATTCCAAGCAAATGCTCGTAAGTCGGAGGCGGTTTCCCATAGGAATGCATTGAAAGTCAATTAATCTGTTCTGGAGGGAACGGGTTTCAATGCATTCCTATGGGAAACCGCTTTAAACATCGCCCACCACTTCTCCCGTCGCAGGGGGGTCAGGAGAAGTGGCGGGCGATGTTTGAAATCCCTTCCAGTCACGGAGGCAAGTGCTGCCTCTGTGAATGGAAGACATTTCAAATTGTGTGCGCAGCTTCTCCCCCCTCGCAGGGGGAGGGAGTCGAGAGAAGCTGCAAGCGCGATTCCTTCACCAGCCAGCGCCAATCAGTAGCTTGGCGCTGGCTTTGGGCCAGCGCTCCCCGGATATCTCCATTGAAAATGAGGAAAAAATTATCCATTGAAATGCATTGAGCCAATGACCCAGGAGTGCTGGCCCGAAGCCAGCGCCAAGCAACTGATTGGCGCTGGCTGGGGGAGGAATCACATGCACATCTTCTCCCAACACCCCCCACAAGGGGGGGAGAAGCACGCAATTTGAAATGCCTTCCAGTCACCGAGGCAGTGTTTGCCTCGGTGACTGGAAGGCACTTCAAAAGTGGTGCGCCGCTTCTCCCGAGCCCCCGCGGTGGTGGGGAGCAGCGTGCCACTTTTGAATTGCCTTGCAGTCACCGAGGCAAGTGTTTGCCTCGGTGACTTGAAGGCAATTCAAATCCCTCTGCCCCCACCTGCTGCTCACAAGACAGGGAATCCCAAATTTGCTTGCAAGCAGCCAGTGGGGGGAGGGGAGCACTGAGGAGCGCTCGTAAGTCGGGATTTTCGTATGTTGGGCAAGTCGTAAGTCGGGGTGCCACTGTACTGCGGTTCCGATATATCGCAGGACCACGGTACTGTATATGAAGGCAAGGGCTCCTGGGACAAGCTCTGTGGGCCTATTTGGGGCTTCCTGCAACTACCCCAGGCTTGGCGCTGCCCTGAACAGACCTCCAATTGGCTTCCTGGGCCTGTCGGAGGCCCTACTAGTGGTTTCCGGTAAACTAGAAGTGACTTTCAAAAAACCAGAAGTGACTTCCGGTCCACCAGAAGCCATTTCTGAGTCCTCTGACAGGCCCTGGAAGCCTATCGGCAGCCCATTTGGGGCAGCGCAAAGCCTGGGGTAACTACAGGAGGCTCCAAACAGGCCTCCCAGTCCCAACCCAACCCAGCATCCGCGTAACACAGATTTCCCTTTATCACGGGTTGGGTCAGGTCCCTAACCCCTGTGATAAATGGGGGATTAGTTTACATGTATATAATAATAATAACAGCAGCATATAGTTAAGTTGATTCTAACTTACAGTGACCCTTCAGACCTCTGTACTGTTTCCAGAATGACTGAACACAGGTGAGAAAAGGCAAGAAAAAGAGTAGAAAGGCCGAGTATAAATGGGTTAGTAACCATACCAAAAAATGAGAACTGATTACTGCTAAATGTATGCAAGTAATTAGGTCAGATAACGATAAGACTCATATTGTGATTTAGTCATTTGGACTGCTTTTATAAATAGTTAGAATTTTTAAAATAATTGTTTTAATGTTTTAACCTACAAAGCACCAAATGACCTGGCTCCAAACTACCTCAAAAATCGAATCTCACAATATGAACCATGTCAGGTGCTAAGGTAATCAGGAGAGGCCTTTATCTCCATCCCACCAACTTCACAGGTCTGTCTGATAAGAACACATGAAAGGGCCTTCTCTGCTGTTGCTGCTCCCAGACTTTGGAACTCCCTCCAGCTAAAGGCCAGGAAAAAAAAAGGAAGTAGCTTCCAATGTGTCATCATTCCTTCTCCCTGGCGCTGGCAGTTGTGCAGGGACATGTATCACCCTGCCTCCCTGTCTGATTGACGGCGCCAGGGAGAATGAATGATGACACATGGGAGGCTACTTCCTGGTTAGAGTATAGCCTCGCGTAAGGTAAAGCAAGGTTAAGTCAATGGGTGATTTCGTTTCGGAGGGTGGCTCCAAGTTCCGAACAACAGCTGTGCTGCCATGATTCGTTTCGGAACCGGACCCTTTCGGAAACGAAAGGCCCATGCCTAATTACCATGCATGAATACCATGCATCTAGCTCTCATAATGTAATTTTTTTCCTTTTCACATGCTCTTTGTAGCTTTAATGTTACCTCTGAATGCTGTAAGAATGCTTCTTCTATATCCCTGTTCCTAACCTGAGTACTGTATGCCTTAAATATTCTGACCTGTATATTGTCCCTCATTATCATAAGCTGCCTTGGGTCCTTTTCCAAGGAGAAAGGCGGGGTAAAAAATATCCTTTAAAATATCCTAAATAAATAAATAATAAATAATGTCAAATAAAACCGTGCAGTCGATATAAGTTTTAAATAAAAAAAAACCCTACGTATCATAGCTTGGATCCAGGGTTAGCTAGATATAAGGGTCCCTTCCATTCACAGAATGGGCTGAGCTCCAGCAAAAGCTCCAGCTGGGAAGAAGCATGATTTCTGATTCCCTCTTTCCCTCAAAAACCACCACTAACATCTGTGATTATATTCAAGATCTCCCCACCACCACAAAGAACAGCTTTTTGGGAAGCATAGATTTCTGCAGAGGAAAAGAGGAAACAGTGCAAACTGCCTGCCACTGGAATCGAAGTCATTAGCACAAATGTGGGAAACCCTTTCTCTCTCCACATAGTGTACTAAGACTCCCGTAATCTCTCAGCAAGTGTCATGCTGGGTAAAAACCATAGCAGCTGGAGTCCAGAAATATGCTGAGGAGCAGAAATACGTTGAGAAACATATTCACCACCTCTGTGTTAACATTTCAGCCAGTCCTGGATATTATTTCTGTACTATTTCAATTTAATGCTTGAAACTGGTATTTTATCACAGTGTTGATACATAATTGAAATGGTGAACTAACTTGTGGAACCAACAAGAAAGTTGAAAAGTCTTAGGCATGTCCCAAGGGTTTGTATCTGTCCCTGTATGTCTGAACACTTTTCTCTCATGCTGTATTACCAATACATTGTCTTTGTTGGAACTCTTCTTGGTTCAAAAATTGCTTGGCACATCACAAGGTCAGCTACAGCTTAACAAACATATCCAAAACCATGTTGGCAATAAAATCTAGCTATACAGATCTGTGGCTCATGGCCCATTTTGTTTAAATCATCCAATTAAGTACCCTGTGAATACTAGAAGAGAAAGTGAGATGGGCGTGTTACTTACTTGAAACTGACTCTTTGAGTGTGAGAGCCCAACTGTGAATTCACACATAAGGCTATGTGTGCAGGCACTGTGATCATGAATAAGAACCCTTCAATTATATCCCAAGTGCTTCTGGGGTATTATGATTTTCATTAATTCAACTCCCATCCCAGAGGTACTTAACTGATTTCCAGGCTGAAAATCAATAGTTTTTAAAGACACTGGACTCAAGGACATAATGCCAACCACAGTGAGCGTTAAGGTGCAGTTCCTTCTGGACACAGGTATTAATTGTCAGCAGATGTTATTCATTCTGTAGCTCATCAAAATAATTCACCAAATTCACCTGGGTAATATTGTACTCTCACCTTCTGCCTGAGTTTTGCATCTCTCTCCCACATCATGAATATTTACAGTTTTGTCAACCAGCACTGTATACTACTTTCCATCTCCTGTGATATTCATGTTCCGTCCAGAAATACAAACTTCACTTATGGAAAGTTCTGAGAATTTTCAGGGCACTGCAAACCATGTACTCTCAGAAGTTTCTACCAACAGAGCTTATGGCTAAGCAAATGTGCTTAAGATGGCACACTTGACTTTTCAAGTAAAATATCTTGCTCAGTGTCCCCTGCACATTTACAAAGAAGACTAAAGAAAAATCCATATATTTTATAGCAAGCCCCAATTTACCACACTGTCTAATACACGGAAGTTTTACAGTGAAGAAAGCATTGCTACGTAGTCATAACAATGATGCTGAAATACACTACAGTACTATAAAAGTTTGTCTAGTGCAAAAACAGTACAGTGTGACCCCAACATCTGCTGATTCACCAACCACTGATTCAGTTTTGAGCAGTTGGTGATCAGGGTACAGGGGTGGTCCAAGCCCGGCAACCAAGAGGGAAAAAAGAAAGAAAACTTATTGACACCAAACGGCCAACCACACTCCTCATTGCTGCCACTGCACACTGGGTGCCCTCCAGAGGGGTGGGGTGGGGACTTAAGAGGACCCACCTGGCCAACCGGCCTTTGAGCTTCCCACTTAAGTCCCAGGCAGCGGACTGGAAGTTTGAGCTTGAGCGTGAAGTACAAAACTTCCGGTCCTCCACCCGGGACCCAAGCAGGAAGTTCAAAGGTCGGTTGGCCAGGTGGGTCCTCTTAAGTCCCCACCCCACCCCTCTGGAGGGCAGCCAGCCTGCAACGGGGTCAGTAAATGTTCTCCCCCCCTCCTCACTACTTCCACTGCCCCCACAGGCTGGCTGCTGAGCCCTGTGATGAGGATGGCTGGCCAGTGGCAGCAACAACAGGGGCATGCAGCAGCGAGGGGGGTGGCAGTGAGGAGGGTGGCTGGCCACCGCCATCGCTGGTGAGGAGAAAAAAAAAAAAACTTTGTTCCCTCCTTGCCGCCAACGCCGGACTGCCCAGCATTTGGGGAATGTCGGGGCAAAAGCTTTTTGCCCCAGCACCCCATGACCACGTCGCCACTGTCAACCCAGATAAGAGTATTTGCTCTTATGCGCAGATTTAGCTATCCATGGGAGGGGGTCCCCCGGAACCAATCCCCCACAGATACGGTGGTTCTACTGTAGCATGTCAAATTAGCATGTCTGCTCAGGAGAACATGTATGAGTTTCAAGTGGAAAGCATTTTATTGTTGTTGTTTTAGTGATTTAATTACCTTGAATCAACCCAATCTCCTCTGACATTCCTCTTACCAAATAGTTATCTTTACTCCTAAAATCTATTACAGTGGACCCTCCTATAACAAATGGTTTGTAGAACATAAAATCTGTACAACATAAAAAAATTCTGGAGATAGGGGAAATCTGCTTAACAGAATGGTCTATGGGGTGAATCTGTACAACATAAAAATGGTTGTGATGAGGGATTATTCTGTTTTCAATGCATTCTTATGGGAAATTTGTATAAAGGAAAATTTGCTTAACATAATTTCATTTGGGATGCATTAATTCCTTTATACAAGGTGCCACTGTACTTTTCCCCATTCACTATGAGTTTTGGAATCAACAACAATCCTGAACTTGGCCAGACTTCTGCACAAGTATGAAAAGGAAAAAGAAAACCACTTAGAGCACAATCCTTTGTCAGCCTACCCTGAAGAAAGTCCCAGTTTCCTCCAAGGTAGCCTAACTGTATTTTTGCTATGCTAACAAAGAGTTACATATTTCCCCCTCCTTGAAACAAGATAACTGCAACCTGTTTACACATACTTTCACTTAAAATTGTTAAGGAAACAGAAACTGATAATGGCATGAAGTCATCAAATCAATTGAAGCGAATCAGTCCCTCCTTTGGTTTGAGTATTGTCTGAGCCATTGCTAGAAACACAATCAAGATTAACACAATGAAAGCATAGTTTTTTGACAACTTCTGCACACACATATACTGTACCATCAATAGGCTTTTCTGATATTGAGTCTTCCAATGCAGTCAGACCATGTGCCACACAGTGGGAGACTCTCTACCTGCTTTGCCCCACAAGTAACTTCTAGTACTGATCAAGCAAAGAGTCAAAGTGGACTGATGTGTCATTTCAAAATCCCTTTTACCATAAATGTTTATATAAAGTAAAGGAAATAATACACTAAGTAATTGGTCTCCCTAAAATATTTTTGCCCACCCAGCCTCAGTTCTTTGGAAATGTCCACATATTTCGTAAAACATTAGATATGACTTGCACTCCATAAATGTATTCTGCAACAAACAAACCAAAATCTAGTCAGATTAATTTATGTTTTCACATCTCTCTGGAGGGCCAAGTTAGCAAATAACTTCATTCAAACTCCAAAAGGAAATTCATTCATGCCTAGAAAATAAAACTGAAACACATATACTTTTTCAATTACTATTTCCTTTATAACTGAAATGAAAGCTTGCCTGCTTAAGGATTCCAATTTCGTAAAAATGCTTAGCTTATACCAACCATATAAATTTAGATGGTGGCTTCATAATAATATCAGCAGCACTTACTCATCATACTTGATACGATATATAATATCTTCATCATTGTCCATATAATCTGAATAAGACGTAGAAGGTGCATTGTCCAAATTATTCGTATTTTCTCTAGAATGATCTTGGCTTAAGCTTCCATTAGTCCTTTTGTAATTACTGCCACTCTTTTCTTGAGCTTTTCCATTTTTATGTCCTTTTGTTCGAATTACATTTTCTATATGAGCTTCAAACCAGGATCCTATAGTATCATCTCGGGCATCCACCAATTCATTTATCTAAAAATAAATATAACATTTAGTTAAAATTATGCCAAAATATACCAACAATTTAATGATGCGCTATGCCAAATATTATTTGCTGCATTACTTTAGATAGTATCTTTTTTGTCTTTACCTTTTAATAATATAATAGAACCTTGTATAGTCTGCCAACAAATACTTTTAAAGTGCATTTTTAAAGAGTACAAAAACCACATATTGAATATAAAAAGAGCTGCTGCTTTTGTGTATATGCTCGTCTCTCTTTCACGGCATTGTTCACAATCACTAGCATTTAATGGTTGTTGAAATTTTCTAACAGTGCTTTCTTTCTCCTTATTTCAGACTGCAGAATTTCTAGCATTTGACTTCATGCATTTAAGCTCTGCATACATGTTGATTTTCCCACACAGTACTGAAATTCTTTGTCCCAGAAAATGTCTTCCAACACAGCATTTAGTACTGTTGGAGGAAACGGATGTTCAGTTATGTTCACTTTGTTACATATAATTTGTCTATGGGAACATTACTATGGTGTATAAGGAGAAATGCAGGCAGGCAGGAAGGCAAGAAGGGAGGAACGAAGGAACGAAGGAACGAAGGAAAGAAAGAAAGAAAGAAAGAAAGAAAGAAAGAAAGAAAGAAAGAAAGAAAGAAAGAAAGAAAGAAAATCCCTGAGTGCTACATCTTACACAATGGCTGAATTTTCATTTGAGTTGGCCTGAGATAAAGTTACACCTGGAGAATTGTCTTACGCACTATGCCTTGACAGGCAGCACTGTGCAATCTGACTGACAATCAACCACATGGTTCATGTCATGATGCTGCATGTCATGCCAGTGGAAGTGCTTCATGTATATTACTTCGATCCTGCTGCAATTTCTTTTACCACTTCCACAGCTTCCCATTACCTGTAGCTATGCAACAGATTTTTCCACCCAATGCATGCAGAGAATTCAGATGCCTTCCCCCACAGAAACACTTCTGGAGACTGGAAATCACACATTCCTAGTACATAAAATGCAATATTTTGCTCTTTGGATCTGCACTTTCAGTTGGCACTCTTACTACGACAGCTGAAGCAGTTAGGACTGTTCACAAGGAATTACCAGTACTCCCAGTGTCATACTTTGTGATATACAGTGGAGCCTTGTATAAAGGAATTAATTCATTCCAAATGAAACCATGTTAAGCAAATTTTCCTTTATACAAATTCCCATAGGAATGCATTGAAAATGGAATAATCCCATTTTTATGTTGTACAGATTCTCCCCATAGGCAATTATGTTAAGCAAATTTCCCCTATCTCTGGAATTTTTTGTTTACAGATTTTGTTATACAAACTGTTTGTTATACAAGGGTCCACTGTACATAACAACTCTCTCCCTCTGTGCCCATGCTGTTCATTTTTATAGATAAAACATAGCTTTAGACATGCCTAATCCTTGTTGTGGATTTGTAAACACCCACAGGCGCTAAATCAAAACTTCCTCCAGACAACAAGACTGGGTTGTTTAGCTGACTGTTATCTTGCAAACCACAAACTACTCCCACAAGTATGCACTGATAAAGAGCCACACTTCTGTGCACTTCTGAGAAAAGTTGCCCTCAGGGTCTGACTGATCATTGTGTAGTATTTGCATTCAGGAAGACATTCTTTCCAGTTGGATTGGCTTTGAATGTATTTCCTTCCCCTGCAGTAAATGACTTAATTTGTCTGCACATCACATGTTGAGCTTTCTAACCTGAAAGAAAGGCAAATAAACTTTCCTACCATGCATTTCCCCACTACTGGCAGTTGCAACCTGGACTGATGCAATGCAGATGAATGGATGGGTCTGTCTTGCTTAACAGATAGGATCCTTTCCTTTCCTGACTAACAGAACCTGTGCAATTGTACTGCAAACTATAATAGGTCTTGCCTTATGTGGAATCAAGTTGCATGTTCCTCATGCATTCATACTACTCAGACTGAATGCTCCAATTAAATATGCAGACTTGCGTGCAGCTGCAATGTAAGCAATGAAGCAGTGTCAATTGATATGATGCACAGCTACAGAAAGCCATCATCAGTAATGATAGGACTTCTATTTTTCTACTAAGTGAAAATAGAAAACAGTGGTCATTCTTGAGTCACTGTCTGATATTGCTATTTGTGTTCACCATGACCACCTCCAAAACATTTGTGGAAATACTGATGAAACAGAAAACCAGTGAGAAGAAAGGGTTGAGGAAATAAAGATATCTATGTAGATCATGTGATACTCATAACAAGGAAACTGACAGTCCAGGGGGCTGCAGAATGTGGAGCCCTGAAGGCTTCAAATATATGACAGCATGGCCTCAGAATATACCTGTTGATTTAGAACCTCCTGAAGAAATACTTGGTTGCACAAAGCTAAACCATATTTCATTACTTCTAACTGAGTGCTTTCACGGCTGAGCTCCGGAACCTCTACTGTTTCTCCATCTTGCTCTTCTGACTTTTATTGTAGGTGTCCCGGAACCCATTCCTCTGAGGTACACTGCAGCAGCGATCGAGGAATGCACAAAGGATTGAAGCAGATGGAATTATGTCAAGGGGTGGAGAGCCCTCATAACTCATCTAACGATCATAATGAATTAAATTGCAAAACTCATATTAAAGAAGTAAATGACATGATTTTGACATAAGACTCAAATCTATGACCTTAGGTGAGTTACTACATTGAGGTTGCAAGCCCTGGTAAGATTTTTTTAAAGAAATGGGTCATTAACAATGCCTGAATTCCAGCTCCAGGAGTATGTAGTACAGTATCAGCAAATTTCTATGGTAACTGAATAGGAAATGAAGCATGTGAAAAGGCTTCTGCATTTTGAGCCAAATCAAATCAGCATGCACGCTCACTTGAAACGGTCTGTAAAATCATGCAGAAACTGAATTTCCATATTGAGGAAAATGGAAAAAAAAGCACCACCATGCAATACAGCCTATTACCAAATAGAAGTTGCCATCTTCTTACAGGAAAAAGTATGCTGTATCACACAAATCAGTTTTCACTGCAGTTTTCATTTATTCTAGTGATGTCTCATAGAAAAAGAAATTTTCATTTTAGGTGTGTCATATCCCACACCACTTACAGACATATACTCTATTTAGGTTAACTTCATTTAGTATTTAAAAAAACATTAACAATGGACAAAATACAAATCCAGTGCAGCACGCAATTCTGTTAGTTATCTTTTTACATTACAAATAGAGATACTAACAGAATGGTAAAGTTTTAATTACAAAAAAGCAACCAAAGTGACAAAACAAAATTACAAAATAATTAAATAAAAGATTACCACAAACATTTCTGATTCTAATACTGAATAATAGGATGTCCAGCTAGGAATAGATGATTAATTATTGTAATTATCTAATTCAAGTTTCTTATCTTCAACACATCAACATCCCTGCTTTCTCACAGATTTCAATGTCTTCTATCTCACTAAAATGTCTTAGAATGATTCACAGCCACCCCTAACCTCCCCTCCCCCAAAAAGCCAAAGGCTGAAGGTGTGATATTATGCTGAATGTAGTATTCTATATACCAAAATAACCACTGGAATAAGAACTCAGATCAGAACACAATAGACAAATCTTCTTAATTCCAATTACCTGAGAACTAGAACTAAGTTTAAAGTTTCTCTAGTATCACCACTCTGATGTCAATGCTCACTGCTTTTTTCTCTGAGTAGGCTATTTAATCTTATAGTTGCCTCCAGTAAGGCAAGCTTTAGTTTTAATACTCTCAACTGCATTTTGGATTTTATGTTGTTCTTCACCCACATTTGCAGACTTATTTTTACTATTTTCTATATTTTAAGTCTGTTTTGGAAGTGGCCTATAAAGCCACCAACTCCCTGCTCAAGGCAGGAATCCAAATTAAAGTATATCTGGCAAATGGCTATTAATTTTTTTTCTTGAATGCCACCAGCACTAGAGCACTCACCCGATAGCTGTTTCCAATGTCATACTGCTCTAACACTTTAGGAAGTTTTTCCTGATAGTCAACAAAAATCTGTCTTCCAGTAACTTGAGCCCATTATCACATATCCCAGTTTTCCAACTTGGTGTTCACTGCATCCTTAACTTCCTCAAACATTCCATTAAATCTATGCTGTAATGATTTGAACTTTGTATCAATTTTCTTCACTTCAGCTTGTCTTAGCCTCTAAAAATTCATCTGATGCTGACTATAAATTCCCTCTAGTAATGGAAATTTTTCCTTAGTTTCCTTAAATCTTCCTACTTATTCATTTATCAAAGCTACTTTTCATTTTCTTTGTCGGAGAAGATCTAACTTTGATCCTGATCTAGAAATTAATCCTAGTCAGTTATATATTCTTCAAAAGAAATATTTTTATGATCAATGTTGTTGCAGTCTTGCTTAAAACATTCATTATTGTGGTACAAATAAAACAACTACAGATTTAAGCAGATGAGAAGGAATTGTAGGCTGTTTCCTGGAGTGTTTACTTAGTTGGTGAGGCATTGAGTGACTATAAAAAGGAGAGGGGGATCTTAAGTCAGAAGAGTCAGTACTATTTTGTTGCTTTTGGAATTTGTATTTTTAACTTTCTGTGGGTTTAGCAAACAGGATAGTCTGCTTAGCTAAGTCATCTGTACTTAATGAATGCTGGGCATGATACACGGAGACCCCTCATATAATCTTGGACTGAACTTAGTAACATAGCTCAAGGGTCATTTACATTTTGCTCTCTTTCTAAAGCTTTACTGAAGTTGCATGAGCAGTTTTCAGGGGGAGGGATGCTCAGAAAGAGCTAGGTCAGGAAAGGAGCATGCTGCCAGCCACAGCTAGAAGAGTCAAGGTCTGGAAAGCTGCCAGCAAAAGAAGCTTCAAGCCAGCAGTCCTGAGTGACGAGACCACATACATGAAAGCTGAAATTTCTAATTCAACTTCAAATCCAGATTTCAACATGGCAAAAACAAACCACAGGTAATGTTCCACGGTAGGTCAAGACAAAGAAACAAACTTACAATATTATTAAATAAACCATGGTTTAGCCCACTCCAGAAAGAATGCCTACAAAATTATTGTTGTCCATTTTACCGGACCACTAAAACAGCTGCAAAGCTTAACGTGGTGCACAGCAATACTCATCTTTGTGAATATCACAGATTAAGGGTTACTCAGGGAGCACTTCAGCTGCTGAAAACTGGCTGAAAGGTGGCTGTGGTTGCTCCATATGATACCAAGTTCTATACAAAGAGGTCTAAAAAGCTATAAGTCATACCCAAGACTGGACAGTTCTAACAGAAATTACACTTTGATGTTTGACTGCAAACCTCTGATGTTTGGCTTTGTTATCACTCTGCTGATTAATATAATATAAACATTCAAGAAATTGGCTGTCAGAGATGTGCTTAATGACCAGGTGCATGATCTGAAAATGTATTACAAGGGCTGGGATTCTGACCATTGGTGAGCCTCAGTGTAAACCAGATTCCAGAGTGAGCTGCATAACTACTGTAATTTCCAGATGTTGCTCACCCCTTGTTCTTCAAAGTTTCCAATATGCAGAAGGCATGTGTTCTCTCTCTCTCTCTCTCTCTCTCTCTCTCTCTCTCTCTCTCTCTCTCTCTCTTATTTTCAATGTTTGTACTTCATGCTTTGCTATCTTATGCCTCTTTAATAAAGTTTTGCATTCCTCCATAATGGAACTGATATTTTACTTGACATCTAACTTCATAATGTTCACAGGAGTAGACAATAGACAATCGTGCCATACCAGCGACCCAAGATTACAAAAACCCATAAATACCTTGTATTGTCCAATGCCAGGATCAATGAGAAATGAACGGGCAGATGTAGATGGCAGATTAGATGTTCCACAGTTTGCTCCTTGCTTGACTTTGTTCTTGCAATTGGCAACCGCACATGGACTAGGTTTTCCATCTTGATTATTCAGTGGCGCATTAGGAGCATCAGAATCTGAGCGTATCAAAAGCTGAACTATATCATTGAGTCCAACATTGTAATCAAATAAAGTATGTCCATCTTCAAGCTATCCAAAATAAAACCCAACAAAGCAGAAATCAGAAAATGCAATTTCCACCACCTGTATTTTAAAAATATGAAGACCTGCAACAGCATAACATTAAAAGATTTTTCAGACATGATAAATTCAGTCATAAAGAAGCTTTCACCAGGTGCAGCTGAAAATAATAACAAATGACAATTAAAAACATTAATTTCATTTTTTTGAAGTTGCCTTTTTACTCTTCTGTGAAAGGTCAAGATTATGTCACACTTTTGCTTCTCTGTTGCATAATAAATGAAATAGGGCATGCTTTCATATCTACCTCAATCAATCCAAAGCTACATTAGCAGAAGGAATTCATCAGACTATATGGAGCTAAAGCCAACTGATGCCCCAACTGTTCGGATGCCAATATTGGACATATATATTACAAACGATTTTAAACATAGTTCTATTGTTTACTTTTTGTACGTTTTACACCTAAAACAGAAAATAAATGATGGAAGTGTTAATGGATTAGAACCTGTGTCCCTTGCAAAACTGTCAAATGCTAATGGGACCCTAATCCAGTAGAGATACAAGACGAAAGATACTGTGGAAATCGTGGTGTGCCAACCTGCTCATTCTCCAACCTGATATACTGTACGCTGCTTTTTGCCAGCCTGCAGCATTCTACTCTGGACCAAGACGCAAAGCCATATCCAAAAGAATAAAATTCAATATTCGAAACAATAACATTCAAAAGGTCAGCCTCTATGCTCCATATGGTCATTCCTGAAAAAGAAATTGAAACACCTACCAACTCTGAAGGCAAACAGACTCTGAAGGGAAGCAAATGGACAAATACATATTAAGATGTTCTGCTCTACGTTCCTTGCTCAGACCAGTAGCTTTTCATTCTCACCATATTTGCTAATCATCCCACTCATGGCTACTTGCACCACTACCACTGTTCTTCATTTTATGATAACTACTTACAATTTTGCACAATGTGGTTTCCCATAACCCCCGAATTTTATTTTGTACAGATATGCATTACTTTTATTACACTTAGACAAAATTTTCCCCACCATATCTCCTTGCATGTACATATCACCAACCACTGGTAAGACCATCAGCCAGTGACCTTTTCTTTATTATACCTTATAATGCCTAACTGATAGTCGACTAAGGCTTAATCCAATCTGCAACAGTGAGATTAGCCCACAAAACCTCATTCCCTATAAAACATGGTAGCTTTTAAGAGCCACCAAACTCCCTGTCCTTATTTAGCTCTTGTCAGTAGTAAGAAAATTATGCTGAATTACCTTAGTTTTCAGGAAGCCTACAAAGCATTGGCTACTAGAAAGGGTAATTTCTACCAATGCAAGCTTTTTACCTCTGGAGCAGTGGTTCCCAACCTTGAATAACCCAGATGTTACTCAATGTCCAGAAATCCCAGCCAGCACAGTTGGTAGTACCATAACAGCTTTTGAGTACTGCAGTGTGAGAACACCTACCCTGCCTAAAAGCTGGGAGCCACTGCTCTGGAGGGATGTGCTCCAAATCCATTCTCCTCCCTCAGGGAAGACAAGACAGTGAAGACAGTGAAAGAAAAATGCATCTTATCATATCAGAATCTAACTCTCTCTTCATTGCCAACTCCCAGCAGAAAAAAAATAGGTACACAGATGGGGCAGCAATTAAACTTGGTGTACAAAGATAGTTTGCATTACATCTGTTGGGACATAGGGCTTCCAGAATGCATATACGCTTCAAACTGCACCAGAACCTAAGCATTATCGAGCAGCAGTAAGTGGGGTGTGTACTTTTCCATATGAAGAGCTAAATGTCAACTGCATTTAAGGTACTGTAAAATGAAAAGAACAATCTGTTCCCCCATCGTCATCTCCACCTTCAAACAGTGTGTAATCAAAATTGTGTGGGTCAGGATTCCACAACAGCTAAAAGCACCACAAGACAAAATCAAGGCATGTTATTGTTGTTTTGACTTACATACTACCCCATAGTGTTATACATTCTCTGGGCCATTAATATTAAAAATCATGCACATAACACTAGGCAGAAGTGCCTTCCCTCTTATCATGTCTTCTTTAAACAGAAGCTGTCATACTGAAGGAGGATAGGAAAACAATTTTAGAACTGGCTGACATTTTTCAGCTTGACCAAATGCTTAGAGGCCATGCTCTTGAAAAGGGCATATATGGAATGAAAATGAGTGGGTTTATGTTGCCTTTGTTGATACACAATCTTTTAAATACATTCATGTAAAATATACTTATTTCATTGTACCATAAATCTATTCTCCTCAGTCTTAAGTTAATAATCTTAAATTAACCTATTCCAGCAGAAGAGTCTGGCCACTGAAATTAGCAGTATAAAGAACAGGAGCAGCAATAACTCCAGCAGTTTCCAATAGAGTGCATCAAAAGATTGCTGGGGTGCTAGTAGAACCTAGTATCATACAGACATGGTAAATGAATTCACAAACTGCAATAATAAAAAAGAGAATCAGGCTGATACATAAATAAACAAGACACGAAGAGACTAGTTGGGGGTATTTAAAACATCACACCACAACGGAAGCAATTAAGCAAGGCGTAGGGAATCTTTCTTTTACAGAGAAGAATTAGGATGCCTGAGGTTTGCGGCTAATTTTCAACAGCAGATTACATCACTGCTTTTGACAGCAAATAATTTTACTTCAGTTTATTCTTGAAGGCTTGAGGGTGGTTGGGGAATCTCATACGGCCCACATGTTACATTTGGCACTCTAGCTTAATGAAGGGGTAAATAGACCTGTAGGCAACCGTTTGCTGCATCTGGAGAACAGGTTTATCGGCAATGCTTAGCCAAAGCTTTTATTGTTGCTCTGCATCAGCCCTTTCTCATACATGCACAACAGCTAAGAGAAGACAGCAATTAGTAGAAATTATCTACTGTGATGAATCTTGGTCACCAACCACATCACCCTCCAGTGAGTCCAGTGGCTTGAGTAGAAAGAGAAGAACAGGCAGCAGCCAGATCCAGGGCACAGCATAAGCACACAGGTTACCTCAGAACACTGAGGAGAGATACTATTCCTGTTCTGGCCAGAAACAATCTATGGCAGTGGGAAAGGTACCTAATGCAAAAATAAAATAAAATAAAATAAATACAAACTAAACATGCTGGCTCCCCCTCCCATAGATACAAAGAGGACCTCAAAAGGCAGCAGGTAACCATTTTTTTAATATTTTGCAGATGAATTGCGTGTGCAAGCAGTAATCCAGAGCAGGTAAAAGAACATTCTGCTTAACAGGGCACAGTAGGACATTGGATTTGCTTTGGGCAGTTTAAAATTCAGCATGGACTAAGATGAGTGTATATGTGCATGACAGGCCACCACCATGATTCACAAAATTCACTATGTCTAGATCACAAATATTCTGTCTTGAATAAATATGATACGTGAATAAACATCTCATAGTGCAAAAGCCTTTTCTTAGAGACACACAGATACATCAAATATAGCTTAATGCACTGGAGCACCAGAGATTCAGGAGTTTGACTCTCCACAGTGTCTTCAAAAAGGGCCAGCTAACACCATGGAGTATTTGAAGCCAAAATGGCCTCCAGCTGTGCAGCCTTGGGCACAATGTGCAACTACAGAGTTCTACTGTAATGAGGGACAAGTCAGTCACTTATGAGTATCTCTAGGACACGTTGGGGAGGGTTGCCATAAGCCAGAAATGATGTGAGAACATGGGACATGGGGTCATACACACAATGCTTACCTAAGTTTATACAGTGTTACATGAGGTTGCTTCTAGATAAGCAAATGTGATCAAGATTACAGCTTTCTATCTTTTTTTACTTCCACTCTTTGTTATTACACTCAAGTAATAACATTCTTACCTTTCCTATTGCCTCTGAGAGTTATAATTATACTGTAGCTCCTTGAGAAATGCTACTAAACTTAAGATCCTGAAGGAACTTAAAATCCTACACTTCCCCATCACGTACTAGGGGTAAAGGTTTCTGAGAAGAACTTTGTAAAATTAAAATTTATATTCTTCATTTACTGTTTGAACAGCTCATTTTTCTGAGGAAAGTGCTGTTTAATGGATTTTCTGTCATCATACATCACATCAGTGATGGCAAACTTTTTTGAGTGCCCAAATCGATTCAAAACCCACTAATTTTTTGCAAAGTGCCAATACAGCAATTTAACCTGAATACAGGTGCCTTTGAAAGGGGCGATGTCGGGTGTCCACAGAAAGGGCTCCGAATGTCACTTTTGGCACCGTGCAATAGGTTCGCCAACACTGCATTACATTATATGTGGTTTCATTTACCAATAATTGCACCTATTATTTCTGGCTTCACTTACTATTAGCTTTTTCTTACTTCAACTTTATTAACATTGAGCACCACTGTCTTTGAAACCACTGTTGTAAGAAACTACAGGGAGGGCCATGCTTATTAAATAGCTTACATTTAAGGTACAGCATAGAATTCTAGCCTTTCCACTAAAGCAGGGGTAGGGAAGCTTTGGCCCTCCAGATGTTTTGAATTGCAACTCTCAAAATTCCAAGCCTACAGTGCCAATGAAAAAGGGCTATGGTTTGTGGTCCAAAACATCTGGAGGGCCAAAGGTTCCCCACCCCTACACGAAAGTATGCTCAAATGTCCATTGCCAAGCCTGGCAATTCCTCAATCTCCAAGTTCAACAAGGGTATTAAAGAATGGTCCTATTGTCCCAAACCACATTTAATTTGGGAAGTCAACATTGTCTTATGTACAGTAAGGGAAGCATAAAAACACAGTAAGTTTGATCTATATCCTAAGGAAAGCTGACCAACATTTCTGCATCCATTGAGTCCTTATTTTTATTTATTTATTTATTTATTTATTTATTTATTTTTATTTATAAATTAGTAGATGGTGGTTCACCTGGCACTGTGGAATGTAAGCAGGCTTTGTCTCTGAAGGCTGATACCCCTCTACACAGCACTTTACTCTTCTACACCCCCCCAAAAAATAGTACCCATTCACAAATATTTTAAAAAATAATAAATGCATGCACAAACTATATAGCAAGGACTTAATTGCTGGTGGTTCCACTGACTGACCCGCATCAGATTTTGTATTTTCTCAGTTATCCTGTATATTCAAGACTGCATCATACTTAATTTGCTCATATTAGTTCAACAGCTTAAATCCTATTCATACATTTTAAATCTTATACCAACATGAAGGACAGAAAGGTATAATAAGTGTGCTATCACCATATCCTTCCATCACTACACTCATCACCTTTTCATCTTCTGGGTGAACTTCTGAAATAGGTAGACATTTGTAATACAATTTTTCCTCTTATAATACAAGAATCCTGGAATATTAGGGTTCAGCATCAGGTAAGGATACAATACTAATTTAAAGTCTCCCCCTGTACAAAAGTCCAAAATAATACTTCACATTGGTATAAATCTTCACAGCTCCATAGACCCAATATAAAAATAATATCTATAATGGCAGTAATTAGAGGACATACAGGATTATGGCTAATTTCTGCAGCAAAAATTATTTTATAACACAGAACTGATGAAGGCTAAACCAGTGTCTATCTTGACAACTCTAAGGAAAAAAACCAAGAAAGTACAGTACCTAATTTTTTAGACTTCTGATTCACCTGTTAATGTTTTTATGTGCAGTAAATCTATATACTGTAATTTTTTTAATGTGAGGTCCCTTCCATTGACGGTAGCTCAAGCAAGATATATATTAATCACCTACTGACAACCAAACTAGTAAATATCATGTTCCCCACTGAAAAATTACACTTCAGAAAAAGACCCAGCACCCCCAGCAACAGGCAAACCCCAAGGACTGTCTATTCTCTTAAATCAGGAGCAATAGCTGTCCACCCCATCACTCCATGT
The DNA here is from genome assembly GCA_029282475.1 of Phrynocephalus forsythii. Classification (NCBI taxonomy): domain Eukaryota; kingdom Metazoa; phylum Chordata; class Lepidosauria; order Squamata; family Agamidae; genus Phrynocephalus; species Phrynocephalus forsythii. The sequence goes on from JAPFRF010000004.1 coordinate 36,486,729, forward strand.
CAGAGAGAAAGAATAATACCCAATCCTGCTGGGACATCACTATCTAAAGAGGCATGATTGAACTCACATGCACTAAGTGTCTACCTACAGCAAAGGACTCCTTGAAGAGTAAAGCACTTCTCCTGTGTAGGAGTTTCCTCATATGAAAACCCTAAGGTACTAAGCTCTTAATGTGCTACAGCTGAACTGGGTCTGGGGCTCTGGCAGCTTACTTATAGGTCTCATTTACAAAGTAGAGAAGCTGCTAGAATAGTGTTTGTAAAACACCTCTGGTTTGTGTATCTAAAGTGCCTTGATGACTCCAATGGAAGCCTTGCATATGCAGTACTCTTGAACTGCCTCTGATTTTTTTCCTGCTCCTTGATGAACACCCTGAAATTTGATAAGTGAGCTGGTAAGAGTTTGTCTTTTCTGTTCTTCATATTGCACTCTTGAGTATATTTTTATTTATTTATTTTGAATATTTTTACCCCACCTTTCTCCTTGGAAAAGGACCCAAGGTGACTTACAATAATGAGAGGCAATGTACAGCCTGGAACATTTACGACATATTCAAGTTAAGAAGAGGGAATTAAGAAGAGGCATCTTAGAACATTAAAAGGTAATAATATTGCTACAAAGAGCACACAAAAAGAAAAGAAAAATCCATTACGAGGGGTGAAAAGTACCATGGAAAATGCTGGTGCTCTTACGAAATGAAAATGCAATCATGTATGGCAATCCATATAAAGTTACATAACAGGAAGTCCCTCATTCACTGACTTTGATTCTGGGTCAGCTTAATCTCCCTTTAGCTGCTCTCTTCACAGTATATTCTATAACACCGACATTGTCCCTTAATCAATACCTACCATGTCTCATAAAAAAATGCACTCCAAAACTCATAGAAAACAAGATAGAATATAGTAAAAGTTATTGAATTGGAAAGTATTCTTTACCTACTGTGCCCTGTTTCCTTATCAAGAACTAAAACCATAAAACCCTATAGAGCAGTGATTCCCAACTTTTTTGGAATCATGACTTTCTTTTATAATAGCCAAGTAACCTGCAAACCTTCACCGCACTGCAAAAAAAGCCATTTAAGATGGCAATCCCTTCTCAAACTATAAGCTTCTTACTCCCCACCTCCTAAAGCAGTGGTTCCCAACCTGGGAGCCGAACCACCATTTCGCAGGGGTCGCCATGAGCCAGTGAAGAAAAAGGCACAAATGGCTTGGGTCTGGAGGAGGGGGGGAAGGAAAGTGGGAAAAGAGTGAGTTACAGCTTGATGGGTTGGAGGGGGTGTCAGTCAATGGCACCGGAGGCTGCGATTGGCTGTGGGTACCTGTTCTCCCTGGCCCCTGCGGCAATGGCCTGCCAAAGGGGGCTTGTGGCCTCTTCCAAGCAGGGCAAGGGGGACACCACAACATGAGGAACTGTACTAAAGGGTTACAGCATTAGGAAGATTCGGAAGCACTGTCCTAAAGGGTCTGTTTTCATACATACACATACATGCTAACTTTAATGTCCCACTCTGAAAGGATGAAGAAATTAACAAGGGTTACGATACGATTATATATCGTATACACCTCCAATTGGAAATCACTGCTATAGAGCGGTGGTCCCCAACCCCCGGGCCGCGGACCGGTGCCGGTCCGTGGACCAATCGGCACCGGGCCGCCCGAGGAACTTCAAAATACACTAATCCCCTGAGAAAGCTTATTTGCAGTGAAGAGTATCTGTAGGGGGCGAGGCTGGTCCGAGTGGGTTTGTGTCATTGGTTTGCAAAGAGAGACCCCGCCTATTGCCCAAAGAGTGCGGGGAGGGGGCTGCTCCTTTGGACATTAAGCATACACGGTGTGGGAAACGGCAGGCGGGGAAGGGAAGGGAGAGGAAATCGAGGCTGATTTTCCCAGGCTTGGTCTTGTCGACAGCACGCTCTCTCCCATTCCTTTGGAGAGCCTATACCTGCAGTCCTTAATGTTTGTGCCCCTGCTAGCGTCCATGTGTTCTCGCTTCACTGCGCCATCCAGAAAAGCCAAAGGGGGGGTGGTCGTGGTGCTGCTGGCGGTGGCAGCGGCGGCGGGAGAGAGGAAGGACAAGGGAAAGCTTGAAACGTGAGGACATCTTTGGTCATCTTTTCGTTCTCCCAATGTTGCGTTAATTTCGGGTGAATATTGGCGCGCTCTACACCTGCCCCCCCGCACGGTATAATCATGTTCAAGGTGTGTTTGTGTGTGTGTGTGTGCGTGTGCGTGTGTGCACGCGCGCGCGTGCATGCGCGCAAGCGGGTGGGTGTGATCGTCTGGGCTCGCCTCCCTTCCTCCCCCTCCTCTCTCTCCTTGCTTTCTTTTTTCTCTCCTCCTCCCTCCCAAGTAGTTTTAGAGCTGGAGAAGGACGGGCGTAGAAGAATACATGCCCCCCCTTTTTAAAAAATTACGGGCCAAGAGAAAGCGATCTCGCGCCTAGAGCCCTGTAAAATAAACAGTTGCAAGAGAAGGGAAAAGGGAGAGAGAGTGTGTGCGTGTGTATGCAAGCGAGTGGGAGTGATCCATCTGGGCTCGCCTCCCTTCCTCCCCCAAGAGAAGGGAAAAGGGAGGGGGGGTTGTGTGTGTGTGGAGGAGGAGGAGGAGGAGGAAATGAGCAACGGTTAAGCGGAATCAGGACGGTCTCGGCGGCACTTGGGGAACCGGAAATGGAAGCGGGGCAGGAAGGAGGGGTGATGGGGCTGTTGCCAGGAGGGCACGGCCACCATTTGGGAAAGAGGAGGCTGCTGGCGGCGGCGGAGGTCCCGCGAGCGGATGGCGACCCCCCCTTCCTCCTCCTCCTCCTCTTCCTCGGTTCACCAGGAGTCGTTCTGGTTGAGGCCGCCGGCGAGGGTGCCCTCCGTGTCTCCTCCTCCTCCTCCTCCTCCTGCAGCCAGCCTTGCCCGACTTCCTGGCAGCCTAAAGCGCCACCGCCGCCCGCTCCTCCTCCTCTTCCTCCTCCTGCTGTCAGGCTGCCGGCTTCGGCTCCAGTTCTCCTCTTCCGGCTCTTAAGGGTGGTGGGCGCCCGCCCGACTCCCTTCTCCCCCCACTACCACCACCACCCTCATCCTTCCCCTTGGCATCTCTCTCTCACACACACACACCCCGTGGGCGTGCCCGCCCGCCTGCTTGCTTGAGGCCACCCTCCCTCTCCCTTCCTCCCTCCCCACCCCCACCCCCCCACCCCACCTGGTCTCCTCTGCCCCCAGTCCCCTCCACCCTGCCCTGCCACCCCTCCCCCCATTCCTTTGCCATGGCCACCCGCTCGTGCTGGGAGAAGGCGCAGAAGCAGAACGAGCAGCACCAGGCCATCCTGGCCAAGCTCCTTTGGGAGGAGGACAACAAGTACTGCGCCGACTGCGAGGATTGGAAGCGCCGGCCTGAGGGGAAAGAGAGAGGAGGAGGAGGGGCCTTTTAATTAAATTAAAATTATTAAATTAAAACAAGCGGGCCACGGAAAAATTATCAAACATTTACCGGTCCGCGGGGATAAAAAGGTTGGGGAGCACTGCTATAGAAGAATCCTTGGGCTATGTGGTTTGCAGTACATTAAATAAACAAACCACTGCCATAAAGCAACTGAAAAATAAGGTCTGTGCTGGGTTCTCATTCAATTAATAGAAGACTGAAAGCTTTTCTTAATTTTGCAAGCTATTTAACTGAGGAGCAAGAAAAATAGGCCTTAATTTAGCCTCAAATAGTACTCTACCTTCCATTCGCAGAACTCAGTGTGAACTTTTTATCTTGGTTGTTACACTTTTAAATTCTACAAATTTAAAGCAACAAGATTTCCAGAGAAAATTATTTTTGTATGAGAATTAAACGACTAAGGAAACTCCCTCCCCATAAACTCCTAAAATACACATTTCAACGCTCCAACAGTCCAATTACTCATTGACCATCTCAAATAAATGTTAAGTCCACAGTTAACTATGCAAATAACTTTCTGGAGTCCAGCTCTACCTTATACAAAAAATGAAGCACAGCTTTCTTCACAATCACACTTCTTTGGCCAAGGGCAACAACTCAGTTGGGAAACGCATGCTTCATAATGAAAAAATCTTAAATTCAATTCTAGATGTCTCTCTATACAATTAAGATCCCATTCTGAAATGCTGCAGAATTACTGCCAGACAGTGGTGACCATATGAGCTGCAGATACCAGTTATGTTATATAAATAATACCTTCCTATATTTTTATTTCATCATAATGCTAAGTCACATTAAAAAAAATAGGAGAACTACATTTTGGCACTAGGGTTAATGTTTCCTAAGCTTATTAGCAGGTATAACACTCCAGGTGAACCAAATTAACTTTTAAGTCATTAACTAACGTTTTTTGCTTGCATTTATTTTTGGCTATGGCACCTCTTTTAAGTTTAACCATGTAGACAGGCTTATAGAAAATGGTCTATAGTCTATTCTTACTATCCATCCAGCAAGCATAGCCCATAACATATTCAAATTAATATAGTGTAAAGCCAAGGTCCAAGAACTTTCTTTCTTGAAGGAAGATGCCATCATGTGATGGTTGGATACAGTTAGAGAAATGCACCACTTCTCTGTCCCTCCCATTACTGCTTTTCTTTTTCTCAGTAAATTGAAACGTAATGGCAAAGGGCTGCATATCTCCTATCAGAAAGCCAGATTTCGATTGATTATCAGGAAAGATTTCCTAACGAGTAGAGCAGTACAGCAATAGAGCCATAACCTCAAGAAGTTGTGAGTGCTGGCTGGTACACTGGGGGCATTCCAGAGACAACTTAGACAACCATCTGGCAGATATCCTTTTGATTCATATTCTTGCTGACGGCCTTACCTAGACCCCTTCTAAAATCATTACTCTGAGTCTAGCATTGGGTCTCTTCACAAATGCATATTCTGTATAAAATGTGCATGAAAGTGTTGTGTAGTGTCACATTAATGACAATGTCTACACCTAACCATAATGACCTCTGCTGAACCTATTCTTCCTCTACATGACAACTAAAAGGGTAGTAGTCAGATCAGAACCGAAGTTATTTGGGTATTAATAGTTGTGAAGGGATTTACAATTGTCTTTCTATAAAAAGAAATAAATACAAGAATACAACAATAGTGCTACCCTCTTTAATATAACAAAAATAACAGGCAAATTATGCCTCACAAAATAAAGCCATAGTCATAGCAATGAATGCTTACACTACATTGTATAAATTGCAGTGGATCCTCCTGGAAATATAAAATTCTAGTAATGCGGCTTGGCAGTTATTTTTATTTTGAAATATGCATCTTGAATGCTAGCTTTTACTTTGACATTAATAAACAGGATAAAATTACTTCCTATAACAGATGATTTTATGCGACAAACTCATAAAATCATTGCTATAATGTAACATTTTAAATTGTTGATTTGACATATTTGACAAACAGCTTAGCTTTAAAACACAAGCATAAAAACTAGGTTTCTTTGTGGAGAAGTTGCGGGTTCATATGATGAAATATCTGCCCCCTGCCTCTATATGAAAACAGCCTCCTACAATTAACATCTATTGCAAGAAGCAATAGCAACTATCTTGGGCAGCTATGTTTCTCTGGATTTTTCTCAGGACTCATGCATGTTATGAGGAGAGTAAGTCCCTTTACATGTTGCAGAAAACAAAGGCTTAAGTACATTAGAACTTATAAAGTTAATGTAGAATGCAGAACTCTTCTACATTAATGTTTATATGGTGGATGAACAGCTGTAAAGTTTAGCAGCCTAGACAGATTCTGCCACACTAAACAATTGGTTTAGATCAGGCATGGTCAAACTTCGGCCCTCCTGATGTTTTGGACCACAGCTCCCAGAATTCTAAGCTCAGATTGCCAATGGCAAAGGACTGTGGGAGTTGTGGTCCAAAACATCTGGAGGGCTGAAGTTTGACATGCCTGGTTTAGATATAAAATAAAGGCATGCAGAAAGGATAACACTGGCATGAAATATGTTACTTAACTTCATACAAAGGCATGGATACTTATCCTGATGCTCTAAGACAGAAACTGAAACCACTGGAAAATTAGTACTTTAATGCTGTTGATGTAGTTTACGTCAACCTGACAGCCACAGGCAGCTGTTCTAAATATAAGCCATTTTCATATTATGCACCTATACATAATAGCGATTTATATTCTGCTAAAGAGACGGGCATCAACCCATTTGTCTAAGTGGGTGATCAACGAAGAGGGCAACAGCAGGGCAGAGAAGCCTAGGTTCTAACCGGGAGTAGAAAATCAGTTGAGAAACTGCTAGCAGTTAACAAACTGGGCCAGATGATTGGCTATTTGAGGTCAATGAACCATTGGTTCTCATCTCTATCGTGGTTGTTCATGTACACAGAACATCATAAAGCATATACACAATGAGTATGTGCATCAAATGGATATATGCAGGCAGAAACCACTTGATGTTGTCAGGTATTCACAAACAGCTGGTCTTATAATTTGCATCTGTGTTGATCTATTCTGTGACTTGATTTACACAAAAAATTATCATGTAATTCATCCTTCTGACCAGAGCAGCTATGTCATTACACAAAGTGAGACAGCCACCTCAGACAGAAAATCTGGGGTTTCATGGAACGGTATGAACTAATCAGATGTTTATTGCATTATTACTGCATTTTAATGGATTTTTATTCATTTTAGTTGAAAAAAAAACAACCTTGCCTGCCTTTGGGTAATATTTGTGTAATATTGATGTGTATGTTAAACAAATGCTCTTTGCTCAAGTTCATTCTTCATGGCTAATGTGGTATCAAGTGAGAACTAACTTACAGAGACCTTAACAGGATTTTCATGGGAAGTAAGTTAGTTAACTAGTGGTTTTAACAGTTCATCACCCTGACATGTTTCCATAGCCAAACAAAGATTTTAACTCGACTCTCCACATCTTAGTTTCCTTTTGTAACTTGACCTTATTATTGTACTCTTTCATTATTTCCCTTTCACAGAATTTAAATTCAAACTCTCTAGTGCTGAATGCCATTGATGTTTTTATCATTGTATCACTCTTTCCCTATATATTTATAAACAAATATTAACCCTTCTGTACATTCTGAATACCTGAAGCTCACAGCAAGCAAAACGTTATACAGTAATACCTTGATTTACGAGTGCCTTACTTTACAAGTGATGTGCAAGACAAGCAACCATTTCTGATCAATTTTGCCTTGATCAACAAGCAATGTCTTGCAATACGAGCACTGGAGCAGGTCACATGATCTCAAGTGAGCCAATTGTGACTCTCTCCCTCCCTGCAGGATTGTGGGGGATTGGAACATTCCATCTCAGGCAAGTCTTAAAAGCAGAGGTAGGTGAGAGGAACAGAGGTCTCCCTTGCACTGGCCAGGAACATTTTTAAAGTAGAGTGCAAGTAAGAGGTTTGTTTTTCTTCATATTTATATATTTTTAATTAATTTGTTTTTAACATTCTTATTTTTCAAACCATTTCTAGTCATGGGGCAGCTAGTCAAGCATGTATAGGACTGCAAATTGTATTTTATTGTCACATTTAAAACATAAACAGTCAAATCCAGTTATTAGTCCCAAGCAGACCAGATTCCGCAACCACTTACCTAAACTTTAGTGTGAATGTGGACTTCTAGCCAACTTCTTTGGTGAGTTTTGGCATTTTTGTGTGTACAGTCTGTGGTATATGGGCCCCCAAATGAATCATCTGAGTTTCCATTATTTCTTATGGGGAAATTTGCTTTGATATGAGTGTTTTAGTTTACAAGCATATTTCCAGAACAGATTATGCTTGTAAACCAAGGTATTACTGTAATAACAAGCCATATTCTAACCTTCCCCAAAAGCACACAAGGCCTTCTAAGGATGAAGCTCCCTCACTAACCATCTAGGGTACACTGTAATGATAAAAATGTGGAAGGATAACCTATATATTGAGACTCCAGCTGAGAGAATTGGAAAAGCAAATCTTTTTTATCCATCAATTCTTGTTGCTATGTGTCGTCAAGTTGCTTCTGCCATATCACAATCCTATGAATGAGCAATCTCCAAAATGTCATGTCCTCAACAGCTCTGCTTAATGGGATAAATAGCCAATGCAGCCCCAGGAATGATCCTGGGTGTCAGTTAAAAGTTCAGAAATGCAAGAATAAGGAAAGGAGAAAATGTTTCCACTCCATTTGGAAAAGCTGGAGTGTGGGAAAGAAGCCAAACAATACATACCAAAAAGCAATATGCCTCCCCTTTCACTGTGGCAACCTGTCCTTACAAAGGATAAAGAAGGATCAAGTATACACAAACAGTGAAACACACGGGATGTATACCTGTTGCACAAAATAATGTCATCAGCTGCAAAATGCTGTTGATGAAAAACTTGCTTTGCCAATTTGGGGGTGCATATGACTTTGTTGCATTCTGGAAAGGTTGTGTGAACCTCAAAATCACCTTCAATCAGTAAAAATTTGGTATCATCCTCATTGCACCTGCAAATTTCAGCCATAATCTAATAAAAGCAGGGACATACATTTTCCTGACGTTATAGATCACAAGTAGCTTATAAAAAAGAGAAGCCATGTTTCTTTGCCTCAAAGTTAAAGGAATAGGCCTGAAAGCTCTTTTACTGTCAAACAGTGGAGCCTTAGGCAAAGATGGGTTAACAGTGTTTTCAGGTACAGTAATTCCTCAGTTTTTTTTACAAAGGCACTTTTCTTCCAAGTAGGCCCAACTGATAATGGAAGCATACTACAATCATGCTGTACAGCACAAATATAAACTGTTGGAACACAGTTTTTCTTTCATATTTCTAAGTGGAATCTTGTATTGGATAGGGAAATAAAAAACACATTCTCTGACCTGGAAAATCCTCCTTCATTTGATATATATTTTTAAAACCATGCATCAGACACCAGAATAGGCCTCTCTGTAGCAGAGACAGCCTATTCTCACTGGTTATTTACTGTAATTTTTACCTGGCATTTTGCTGCTATGCAAAATGTAACTGTTCCAGCATAGGCAAAGTTGTGGCTGTGGCAACCGATCATTGCAGAGTATTTACCGGTATTAGGAATGCAGTAATAAAGATACAAAGTCAGTTAGGACGCTCACACAAGGGTTTGAAAAATTATGCAATACAGGAAATTAACAACCATCAGTTTTAAGAATCTGAATTACCACCTGAAACACAGCACCTGCTATTAGCAGTGATCTACCACTATATGCTTCATGGTATCCAAAGGTTCTAAAACTAATTGGTGTAGCTGCCAACCTCTGGACTAAGATGTTTCATCTAAGGCTGTTGTCAACTGAAATGTGTTAAGCAATTCTTTTCTTCCCATGGAAACAGGACTACATGGGCATCTGGCAATGCACAATATGTTTAAGTACCACCCAGAAGATTGCATCCCTGTAGCAGAGAGGGAATAGATGCTCTGAATGGGTCAATCTGCCCAACAGCCATAAGAAGCCTTGTATTTCAACTGCTGAGCACAAAAGACACAGAATGTTTTCAGCCCTGCCCAAATATCAATAGCATTTTCTACAACATAGCTAATTGTGACTTAATCAAGCATCCATAGTACTCTTGAATGTTATATTCCCTGTGTTGACTCTTCTCTGCATATCATGCAGCACCCTGTATAGTTTTTTTCAATACTTCAAGATCAATTACAATGATCCAAAACAGAAAAGGAGATTTAAACATGAGGCAACAAAACCATCTACCCATAGCCAGAAAATACGAGCTAGTCAAAAAGCCACAGCAAAAGAACTATGAAATAGAGGGAAATGGCTAAGGGAAAACAGAAAACATGTACTGCTATAAACATAAATTGACACCACAGCCTTGTGGCACCTTAAAGAACAACAGATAGGCTATGGCACAAATTTCATGGTTCATCATCCACAAAATCTTGCCTCATCATAGAGGTTAGCCATTACAGTGCCACAAGCTTCTTTTTCATTTTTGCTCCAAGAGACTATGATGTGGCAACTCCTCTTTAAGAATTTCTTCAAGTGGATTAACTATACAGTGGTACCTTGTATAAAGGAATTAATTTGTTCCAAATGAAATTTGTTAAGCAAATTTTCCTTTATACAAATTCCCATAGGAATGCATTGAAAATGGAGTAATCCCATTTTTATGTTGTATGGATTTTCCCCATAGGCGATTATGTTAAGCAAATTTCCCCTATCTCCGGAATTTTTATGTTGTACAAATTTTATGTTATACAAGCTGTTTGTTATACAAGGGTCCACTGTACTATACTTTACGCTGTCAGGTTTGTGTTGCTTGCTCACAGGAAATTAAGAAAAAGGACAAGTCACCTGCTGCACCTCATCCCAAAATGAGATACATCCATTCTAATCCCAAACTGCCTGTGCCATCCACCTGATTGTGTATCCCCAGGAGATATTAGCCATGACTGCAAGGCAAGGTGTAGCCTGCATACTAAACCGCCCAGAGACTACTTGAAGTGTTATGGGGCGGTATAGAAACAGAACACTCTGCTTTGCTTTTTAGTATGCTGTTGTGTTTCCTGGTGCCTCCATCTCCCCAACGTTGGCTTCAAGTAGGTGCACCTTCAGGTTGCTACTGAAGAAGATCAACTCAGTGGCAGCCTGGATTGGGTGCCTGGCCAGAACCAAGCTCTCTTTTGAAAGACCCTTAGGGCTTGGGGGGGGGGGAGGCTTTCCTTTTGATCTGGAAGAAGAAGAAAAACTAGTGCTTTCAATCCAAGGCGGGTGGAAAGAACAGGTCAGGACGCGGAAGAACACGGTGTGGTGTGGTGGAAAGCCCTACAGTCCGACACGGCGAAGAACTTTCCTTGGCCAAGGGCCACTTCCCCGGGAGGGCAGCGGAGAGGCGCAAACATCGAGGACCACAAAGTCAAGGGGGAACCCCCCCCGAGCCACCGGAAGTGGTGCGAGGCACCGGGGGGGAAGGACCCCCGCACGTTCATCGCTTCCCAGCCGCCTGCCTTCCTCTTTCGCCCCCACTCCCACCCCTCCGTGGGCGGGGGGGCAATTGCCAACCAGAGGCTTCCCTCGCCTAGGAAAGCGGTTCCCGGACGGGAGACCCCGCCACACACACACAGTAGCCGAGGCCATGCCAACCGGGAGAGGAATGGGGAGGAAAGAGGCTGAGACCGCACCAGCCGACGCCGCCTCTCGTCCTCTTATTCTACAACAACCCCCCCACCCCACCCCCGTGGGGCACCCGAGGCATCATCCCTCTCTCGGCCCCGATGCCCGCCTTCTTCCCTCCCCAGGTCAAAGGGAGGCGTGCCCCGCCGAGAAGCCCCGAGGGAGAAGCGGGCGGCGGGGCAAAATAATAATAATAATAATAATAATAATAATAATAATAATAATAATGATGATAATAATGATAATAATGATAATAATAATAATAAAAGGCGCCCCTCTTGGGGGCGAGAGGGGGGGTTATCGTGTCCCGGGGAGGAGGGGGCGGCCGGCCTCACCTGCTTTCCCCGGTAGAAGAGGCGCTGCCGGTCGGGGCTAACGCGGAAGCTCTCGCGGATCTTCTCGCGGAGAGACTCGATCTTGGTGAGGCGGCTGAGGTCGTCGATGGTCTGCGTCTGGGCGCCGTCGATGGTGCGCACTTGGATCCACATGGCGGGGGCCCCGGGAGAGAGAGAGAGAGAGAGAGAGAGAAGGGCAGAGGAGGGGGCGAGGAGGGGCGGGGAGAGGCGCTGCGCCCGCCTCGGTCCTCCGCGGGTTATTCCGGTGTTCGCGGGCCGGGAGGAGGAAAGAGGCGGGAGGCGGCCTCCCTCACTTCCCCAGGAACCCCCCGCTCCCCTCCTCCTTCAGCGGCTGGCTGGCCTTCCTCCTCCTCCTCCTCCTCCTCCTCCTCCTCGCCCGGTCCTCAACGGCTGCTCCGCTCAGCCGCCACCTCGCTTCCTTCCCGGCCTCCTCCTCCTCCTCCTTCTTCTTCTTCCCGTCCGTCCCCCCCTCCCTCCTTCCAAGCGCCCGTCCGCTCCTGGGACCCCCGGCCGGCTCTCAACGGCGCAGCCCAATCCCGCCCGGGGGCTGGGCCGGGCCAAAGCGGACCTAACGGGCACCGGCGGGAGCCGCGTCCGAACCCTGAGGAGGAGGAGGAGGAAGACTGTTTACCAGCCGCCGCTCCTCTCACATGGAGGTCACGGCGCGCCAACGCGGATCTCGCGAGACCAACACGGGGCGAGAGAAAGAGAGAGAGAGAGAGAGCCCCACCCCCTTGTTCCCTCCTCCGGCATCCCCCTCCCACCCACACAACAGCAGCCACCGTCGCCGCCCCCGCCCTCGACGCGTCCCCTCAGCGCCCGTCGCCCACAACAACCGCGAGCGAGGCCGCGGGAGGAGGGGGAGGGGCCTGACGTGTCCCGTCCATGTTCGCGCCTTCCTTGCGGGCCACGCCCCCCTTTTTTTCCGCCCGCCTATCTTCCACCTCCAGGCGCCCGATCCAGAAGCGTGGAGTTTGGGCTCGGCTGGCGGAGCAAGAGGAGGCTCCGAAGGTCGCGGTCTCTCCCTGCCTCAAGGGGGCGCACTGCAATTGAGCTTCTTGGGGGCTGCATCCTAAACCTCTTTACACAATCCTACAGATTTCAGTGGCGTTTGGAGAGGGACCGTCAAGCACCGGGACAGAAATAAACGGGGTTCCTTGCAGCCCCAAGTAGATGTGCCTAGCTTTCTAATTCTCCATATATATTTACTTGGGAATAACTCTCATACAACAAGACTTGATTTCTGAGGAGTTAGCATAATATAATCTACTACCTGCGTTGATCCTGGAGAAACCTCCCTCCCACGCATCCAAGAACCACAGTTGCTCCCAAATAGGATCCTATGTGAGCCAATGTACAGTAAAAACACGGGTGGTTTGCCCCTTGCCGTGGCTGCCATGGCGTGACCCTCAAAACAAGCCTCCCAAGCCGTTTCATTTCTATGCTGGGTGTCACTACCATTTCTATCACATATTTGACCGTGTTTAATCTGTCCAGAGAGAGAGTTCGGCCATAATTCGCAGCACAGAACACATCTGAAGAATAAATATTCTGATTTTTGAAAGATAAGCCTGAAATCCACAACAATCAGATCACTTCATTTCCAGACATCTGGTATTTTATTAAAAAAATAGATGTTGAATCATTTGGAATTTTCTACAAAATTTGGACAGGTTATATCTTTAGGCTACTATAAAAATAACAGCATTACTAATATTTTGGGGGCAAAACCCTCTTCCTCAGAGCAGTACCAATAGGTTTTAACATGGCAAAAGATGGATTTGCCAGGAGTTATTTCTTAGATGTAGGCTCTTTGGCAAGATGGGGGGAAAGCCAGGCAGTTTACTTGGGGCACAGAGCTTGGATGTTCTTAGGCTGCATCTGAATTGCAAGGAGGGAGGTGTTTTAATTGTCCCAGTTCTTCCAAAGACATGTCACAGCTCTCATGTACACACATTCACACCTCTCCTCAATGTGACTTGTCAGGCCAAAAGCCCCTGATTTCTCAGCTACGGGGAGGGGGTTTGGTGCAGAAGGCCCATGCATTTCATTTGAGGATTAGGATAAAATTTGGAAAAGTCCACTGAGTGTAGCCAATTGGATCAAATAAAAGGAAAGAGATTACCCAGTGTTGCAGTCTTGGCTCTGTTGATGGTTCCATTTGCCTCTTTCTTGGTACATAGTGGGGGCAGCTCATTCCTGGTATCTCAGTATTTCCAATGGAAGCAAAACAAGTTGAGGAGCCATGTAGCCATCACAAAAAAACATACAAAAGTGGGACAGGTGATTTAGGCTACTAATAAAATAACAAAGCATTACTAATATTTTGGGGGCAAAACCCTCTTCTTCAGAGCAGTACCAATAAGTACTGAAATCCACACACAATTCACGGCTGGAATCTGTGAGGTTACTATTTTTTCATCTTCAGTTTTCACTGAAACAACTGTCCTCTGTATTGCTTTCTTTTTTACTGTATAAGATAATAACTTAGAATTCTTATTCCCATGTTCATAATACTTTCTCTTTAAATAGTTCATTGCTATCTGAGTCTTACTTGTGTCTAGTGCCTCTAATTCTGTTCTGGCTCTTTCTAGTTCAATATATACCTTTTTTGATCCAGATCTTTTACCCTGGTCAGAGAGATTTTTTATCTTATTTTCTAATTGTTCTTGCAATCTATTTCGTTCTTTTTTTAATCTGGAGCTTTCCATAATAAATTTCCCCCTTAAATATGCTTTTAGGGTGTCCCACAATAATGCAGGTTGCATTCCTTCTTTATCATTTATTTCATAAAAAATCTTTATATCTTCCTTTATTTTTTTAATGATTTCTGTATTTAAACATATGTTGGAACTTAATCTCCAGATTCTAGGCTTATTTCTTACTTCCTTGTTAGACCATATGACTTTTATTGCTGCATGATCGGAAGTTATGATAGGAGTAATATATACTCTCTAGATGGGGTATCAAATTTTCTGAGATAAAAATATGATCTATCCTTGAGTAAGTGGCATATTTTTTTGAAAAAAATGTGTAATCTTTTGTTAAAAGTCTCCAACCATCTATTAAACCAGCTTTCTTAATTAATTTTTCAATTTTGCTTCCATCACTTGAAACTTTCCTTTTTTTGGATGTTGTGTCGAACTTTTGATTTAAAATACAATTTGTGTCCCCACCCAAAATAATATCACCCCAGGCAAATTTTTTTACCACTCTCAACAATTTTTGCATAAAAGCTGCTTGTCCTGTATTAGGAGCATAATAAGAACCCAATGTTAGCAGTTTATTTTCAAACTTTCCTTTTACTAGAATATATCTTCCTTCAGGATCCCTTATTTGGTCCATCACTTCAAGTTTTGAATTTTTTTTGAGGATTATAGCCACTCCTCTTGATTTGTTTGTCCAATTTGCAAAATATTGGTCTCCTAGCATTGGGTGCTTTATAATATTTTTTGCTTGCTTCTTTTGATGTGTTTCCTGTAAAAACAAAACATCTGCCCCCAGCTTTTGAATCGTTTTCATGACCCGATACCTTTTAACTGGTGAGCCTAGTCCATTTGTGTTATACGATACAATACTAAGATTATCTAACATTACATGCTTGGGTTATATAAACTGCAATAATAATCATTTTTGTCCTTTGAGATATTTTACGATTTGCCTTGTAATTACACTCATCTTTACCTAAATTGAATTGTCTTGCTATATTCTCCCTTATTACTCTCCCTCTTCCCTTGCTTCCCCCTCCCCTCCCCTCCCCTCCCCTCCCCAATATAAGCTATGAGATGAAACCTCCAGCTCATAATAGTCTGAGCTGAGCCTAATGGGGTATGTGGAGCCAGGAGTTAAAACAAACTCCTGAGTTGAGATAACCCCGCCTTACAGCCCACCCTTGCCCTTAATTATAACAATATATAAAATGCAACATTCTCTTAACTCATAAATATACTGTTCATATGTCTATATTCTACATTATTCACTTCACTTATTTTTTTTAATTAACTACTTACACACTTAAACACTAATTTATTTTTTAATCATATTTACGCGTGAACTATTAGCTATTAACTACTGTTACATATATTTTCTATTCTTTACTAATAGACCTGCTCACATAGTTTCTGGGAGTTTGTTTAACAAACTGCAGCTGTTACATGTTGGCAGTTATCATCCTTTGCAGATAACAGCTCTTACACTGTCCTTGAGAAGTTCAGTAGCTTAGACCTTCAAGTTTTTTTTTCCCCGTCTGCTTTTCTCCAGCGAAGCGGCATTCTCTCTAGCTGATCTGACTTCATCTCTGTCAAATGGCTCTCAGGAAGAGGAATTTTCTTTTGCTCAAAAAAGTCCACCAGTTGAGTAGTTGAAACAATAGTCTTTGATGTGTTCCTGTACCAGATAATCAGTTTGAAGGGGAAACCCCACCTGTATTTCACTTTCTTCTCCTGCAGAATTCTTGTATATGACCGCCATTGTTTACGTTTTTCCACTGTCTCTGGTGCTAGATCATGATACAATTCTACTTTCTGACCTTCAAATGCCAGTTCTTTGATGTTATTCAAAGCACGAAACACCTCTTCTTTCACAGCATATGATGCAAATCTCACAATTATATCCCTTATCCTTGATTGTTGTTTAGGTCCAACACGATGTACCCGGTCCACATCTCTATTTTTTATCTCCATATCAGGACAGAGTTCTTGGAACTAGTTCAAGACTATTTGTTTCAGATCACTGTCTCTCTCATTTTCCTTAAAAAATCTCAAACGAAAGTTCTGACGTCTTTGTCTATTTTCCTGGTCCACAACTCTGTCCCTTACGCGCTTCAACTCCTTTTCCAGTTCATCATTTCTAGACTGCAACCCCTGTGCCATTTCAAAAGCAGTATCAGCCGTCAGCTCTACTTTTTTAATGCTCTCTTTGACCTCCAAAAGGGTTTGTGATAAGGGCGCAATAAGACTTTTCATATCGTCCTGTAAGTCTTTTCTTAATTGTTTAATAAGCAGTCTCATCTCATCGCTAGGTGAGTCAGCTTTTTTCCGCCCTCTCCCTTTTTTCTTCTTACCCGGCATGTCTGCTTCGCTCTCGGACTCCTCTGATGTCCCGGTCAGATCTCTTTGATCCTCCTCATCAGAGGTGAGTTTTGGCTTTTTTCCTTCTGATGTTTTCCTTGGCTTTCCCATAACTATGCAGTTCAAAGCGATTCTGCTATCTTATTTACGAATATTCACGCTTATTTTGACCGATTTATTTGGGCATAGAGCGGAGCTAATCTTCTATGCTGCCATTTTCCACAACAGCAAAACCACACCACAATTAATAAAATAATATGAAGCTTTTCAAATCACTCAAGCTATAAAGTTTATTCAGATAGAAGAAATCCCAGATTGGGTCGAAATGGAAAAAGGCGAGGAAACTGGATTAGTTAATACCTATATATTTACAAGGGAATTAGAAAAAAGGAGCAAATACAAAATCCTTATACTTGTGAGACATTGAAAATTTGGCGCAAGTATATGAACATTTTTGCTCCACCTATATCTCCTTTGTGCCCTATGTTGGATTATCCTAAATTTAAATCAAGAGAGAAATATGCACAATTTAAAAATTGGAAACAAATTGGAATTTATAGAATAAGAGACTTATTTGAGGCTGGGAAACCAATAACAATTAGACAGTTGGAAGATAAAACAAAGGAAATAAAAGCAAATTGGCTACAATTGATACAAGTAAGAAATTTGGCAAACCAATTATATCAAAGACATGGACCCATGAGAACACTTACAGTACTCGAACAATACTGTATAGAAAAGGATCGAAATAAAAGAAAGGGTATAACTTCAATCATATATAAACAGTTGATTGAAAAAGCATTTGTTAGGGGCATAGGATCCAAAGTAGCCTGGGAAACAAATTTAAATATTAGTATATCTGAGAAAGAATGGATGGGAATATGGAACACATATCCTTACAAATCAATATCAACTAAAGCGAAAGAACTGGTGTTAAAAGTAGCTCACAGATGGTATTGGTATCCCACAAAATTACATAAAATTAATCAAGAAATTCCAGACAATTGTTGAAGGAATTGTGGAAGTAAAGGCACCCTAGAACATATGTGGATCTCTTGCCCCAAAGTAGGAGCATATTGGCAGGAAATAATTAAATGGATAGAAACCCTGTTAAAACAAAGAATAATTATAAATGAAGCTTTACTATTATTTTCAATATTTAAGGATGGAAATGAAAAATTATCATATAAAGACTTAATAGCAAATCTGATTGGTGTAGCAAGAGCTGAAATTGCAAAAAATTGGAGAAATGCTCAAGATCTTTCACTACAAAAATTTCTGAACAAAATCTGGCAAATGGTTCTTATGGAAAAGTTGACCTATCAAATTAAAATATATAGAGGGGAAATAAAACATGATACATTTATGAAAACCTGGAAGCCCTTATTAACGTATGGAATTAACACAAAAAATGAGGAATCTGTTATGGGGAATAATTTTGATTGCTGGAATGTAAAATTTTAAAAGAATTAACTTACTTGTGTGTGTGTCACAATTAACTGTGTTGGAAGATGAATTAGAGGGTGGATTTTGAAAAGGATATTGGTCCTATAGAATGTATAAATAATGAGACGCTATTGTACTGTTGTCTTAACTTGTCTTGTAAAATAAAGTATAAGTTTTAAAAATTTTCAAAAAAATAAAAAAAAAACAATTCACGGCTGGAATCCATCTCCACTGCACTCTAAAAATAACAATTTGATTAGATGCTGGAGGTGCCATGTTCTGAAAACATAGATCTTCTGTTCTTTATTTGTACTTCTGAGTTTGTAAAATACATTGTGCTACCAGCATATAAATACAAGGAATTTACCTTCACATTGAATATAGAAAGGTCTGAATAGTTGCTCACTTGTACAAAGATATTGGGGTAAAGTTTGTGTTTGTCCCCATCCGTCCATTTTAAGATCAGACACCAGAGTATGGCTTTAGGTGTTTTCCAGTCTAATCCAGTATATTAAACTAAGGAGTAAAACATGGATTGAACATGGATGGTTAGGCAAAGTCTTTTGGCAATACAGTATTTGAGTAGCATTCAACCAATAGGCAAAGAGATAAGATGGAGCAACAGCAATTCCACAAATGCTTGAACAACATATTAAAGATTCTCCATCTTTAATTCTGGGATGCTCAAAATGTCTTTTACGTTGTGCTAGAATATTTTTAGAGCAGAAATTAGTCAAATAGACTAGTGTTTCTGCAATAGAAGCTCTCTCTATGTTATCCTACCCCTTTCTAACTTCAATCAGAATTAGTCCTAATTAGCCCTATCCCCCCACCTCTCCTGTTGTGATTAGACTGTTGTTTAGGATCCTTAGCTATTACATTTACTTACATTAAAACTAGATTGCTGAATAGCTTATTATTGAGTTGGTACCTGGGTGTGGAGCCAGAGGTTTCCAGCTGTGCCTTGTAGGAGAGGAGCCAGCCTGCTTAGCCTTGGGCAAGCAGCAGTATCCCAGACAATCCCAAAGGAATGATAAAACCATGTCTGTGTACTCAATACCTAGAAAACCTTGGAAGGAGTTGTCATAAGTTGGAATTGAATTAACAACATGTAATTATTAATACAGTGTAATATACGAACCTTGTGCTGTATTTTCTAATTCACAGACTTGTCCCTCCTACATGCTTCAATATAACATTGCCCATAAGTGCTTCGCAAGTGGAGGCAAGGGGGTCAAATCAAACACTAAGGGATGTGTTCCTTCCCTGCTATTTTACATTTTCCTTCCAGGTGTGCAGTCCCTTCCAAATGCCATGTCTGAACACACCTGCAAGTTAACCTTATGATGAACAATCACAAAACAAAACCAGGTTACTGTAACTGGTAAAATATAAAGTTAGACGGGGATCCCGAGTGTGATGTAGTGAACGAGGATTCTGCAGGCTTACGTTTGGATCCCTGCTCAGCAATGGAAGCTCACTGGGATCCTAGAAATGATAAAACCAGTCCTTAAATATCTCACTTTCATTGCAAGCCCCATTAAGGTTGCTGTGTGTCAGTTCGAATTTGAGAGCACATAACAAAGAGAAATTAAACAATCTTGGACTGTCAGACTTCCATTATCACTTCAGATAATAATGGACTAATTATATAATCTTGTTTAGCTTTCAGTAAAAGCAGCTTCTGGATGTTTATTTTATCCAGATAGGGCTAAATAATACACTGAGAGATCTCAGCAAAATGGCCTCAAAAATCACAACACCAGGCTAGTTTTATGGAGTTCGTGGATTGCTGAACAGAAATAGCCAAGGCAGTTAATAACTCAGTTGAAACATGGATATGTTACCTTTTACAGAAGGATGTTTACATTTTAAAAAAAATCAGTGATACAGCCAGTTTCCATTAAACCCTTCTAGTGATGCCATGGAAAAAAATTAGTGCCACTTCTGCCCATACAGTGCCACTCAATTTATTAGTCAACATAGGGTATTTTTCTGCTCCCTTAGGTTGAGACATTGGAAATTACCTATGTAAAGCTAAAATGTGTTATGATTCAAATCCTTCATTAGTTTTGCTGGAACACTGCAACCAAATCCTAAATTAAGTTGAAGGTGATAATAATCTTCCATTAGTTTCAGCTGAGAATTAGTATTACATCTGTATCAAGATTTGGAAGAAAAGCTCATTTAAAATCAGCGGAGCATTTCCAAGGCATCTGACTTGACTAGGGATTTGATAAAAACCCTTCTTTGAAAGCACTGGAGCATTTTACTTGAACCTTCAGTTGTAGCAAATCTACAGGTTATCTCTTTTCACTTCCACAGTTGGCTTGTTATCCCAGAGCCTTGCTTTTAGTTTTATTATTTGTCCAGTCAAGCATAACACTTCTTATAAATTAACTTTTTCTCTGCACATTTTTCAGATTCCCACCCACCCACCCAGTAACTTGTTGGGTGGTTCTACACATCAGAATTAATTCATAGTTCAGCACATTGGCAATGAGCAGCATCAAAAGAGGTGAGCCTTGGTCAAAGGTGTACTTGAACCAGCAAGGCCAAACCTTCATCCATGGAAGCAAAATGGAGGCATTGGTAGGTGATCTGGACCCCCACCCCACCCCAGTTTTTTCTGGGGAATTCTGAGAGGTGGATTTGAGGAAACCCAAATGCCTGTTAGCAAGATGGAGGGGCAGAACTATAGCATTTCTGAAAAACAGCTATAATAAAAATGCTGCCAAAAGGTAAGAGGGCAAGCACAATCTCAATCACAGCTTCATGTAGAACACAGTAGTATGGAAACCTATCATCAGTGATAACGATACAGATATTTACATTTGAGTGACTGGCCAAAGATAATAAAGCATGTTAAATTAATTGTGTTTAAAATAAACCAAATTTCCAGGTAACACAGCAAGCCGTCCTTAAATGATAACAGTAAGTAAGTAAATTTAGTGATTAGTCCCATGACCATATCAACCAATGAAAACACAGAATATAAAATACATTAAATTATATGCAATGCCATCCAGTAGGGTACCCTACAGTGCTCCCCAACCTTTTTGTCTCCACGGACCGGTATTTGTTTATTATTTTCCCGTGGGCCCCGGGGTGGGGGTGGGGGGGGGGAGATGGGGGGTGTGGGGGGCAGGGGAGGGTGTGGGGGGCAGGGGAGGGAGGAGGGGAGGAGGAGGTGTGGGGGCTTGGCCTGTGTACCTTGGGGGCCACGGGAGCGGCGGCGGCGGCGTCCGGGTCTTGGCGTGCGCTCCCCGCACTCCAGATGGGAGGGGGAGCCCGGGGCTCCTGGGCGGGCGGGCCCCACCTCCTCCTCCTGGAGCGGCCGGAGGCAAGCGGCGGCGCAGAGGTGCCCCAACCGAGGCGGGCCGCAGCGGTATTGGCCGCAGCCATTGCAGCCACCCGGGTTCGGCTGTGCTGTTTTCTTTGGGACTGGGCGGATGTGGCTGCCAAACATGATAGCGGCGGGGGTGAATGATCGCCGCCGCCGCCCGCCTCGGTGCGACACCTCTGCGCCGCCGAAACCTGCCCTCCGGCCTGCAGCCTTCAGGCGGGATAGCGGGAGGGGGAGGGGAGGGAGGCCGGTGGGGGTGGCGTCTCCGGCCCGAGGGCGCCACCGGGATAATAAAGCATGTTAAGTTGCTGAGCCGGCTCGCTTTGGCGGCCAAATTTCCGGTAACCGCCGGCCGCGGAGTCGCCTCCTTAAAGCCGCCGACAGGAGGAGGAGGCGGGGCCCGCCCGTCCAGGAGCCCCAGGCTCCCCCCACCCCGCCCGTGCGCTGTGCCCGGCGGCGGCGACTCCTCCTCCGGCTGCCCGCGGGAGAAAAGAGGAGGAGGAGGAGGGCGGCGGAGGAAAAGGGGAGGAGCCTCCCCGGCCTCCCCAGGCGGCCCGGTGCCAACCGGTCCACGGACCGGCACTGGTCCGCGGACCGGGGGTTGGGGACCACTGCCCTACAATACAAATTCAGAATATACAGAAGTCATATACGTAGATCTCCTTTACAGGTGTGAGAGAGTGGAGAGTTGTGGGCCGTCCGAAATGCCCACGGTCAAGGAAATGATACCATGAGAAATCAGGCTCCAAAACATTTATTCTAGCTAGATAAATTATAGGAACTGGAATATATTAAGAATGTAAATTAACTTGAAGTACATGACTCCAGGAAGTGGCAGAACACCTGGATGAGGGGATTATCCCCAAGGTAAACTGTGCCTGAGGGACAGGAGATTGTCTCATTGTCTGGAGTTCCACATTCCCTGTCTCTGCCAGACTGGGCCCAGTTGAACAACAGAACACCAATCTATGGAACATTGACTCAAGGATTTGGACCATCAAGAGCTTGATGGCACAGGAGATTGGATGCAACTGTGAACAATGACCCACCAATGCTGATTGAGGGAAACCTTGAACTGGTTTGAATGTATAAAAACTGATGTTAAACAAATGTTCAGGGCTCACTCACACCATCCAGGGTGAGACCACTGACTGCTGCTTTTGGCTTTGCTTTAATAAATCAGACTTGAACAGTTCAGTGTTTGCGCTCCCTTACTTTATTTGAATTGAATTATTGGACACTGGTTCCGAGCCAAGCACAGACTCAAAATAATCTGTAAAAACTGGTAACAGAAAGGCAGGGAGAAATGAAGAGTAATGCGGGAGACGAAGATGGGGGAAAAGAAGAAGGGAAAGAAAGGGAAGAATTGGGTGCGGGGGGGGGACAAGGAATCAGCAGGGAAAGAAGAAGCAGAGGGATTGTGGGCTGCAATTGGCGGAGAGGAGGATTTGGGTGAAGATGGTTGGAGGGAGAGTGAGCCAATCAGGCTTGTGTGCGAGACGGGAGTGCAAACTGAAAAGGAGACGGTTGGGGGTTGGGACGGTCGGAGCAGAGGAGGTTTTTGAGTGGTCAGTGACAGTAACGCCATCATGGAGTGGAGCCAGTCCGGGGATATAGAGGGGGAATTTCCCTTACCGGGGGGGATGAGGGAACCTCCCCGATGGGCACGGCACCCATGCTGCAGCATGCCATGTCATGGGACGGGGAGTTTCCCCGATCCCGTTCATTTGCCCAAGTTTGGGAGACCCCAATAATGGGAGGAGGTGATATGAAAGCCAGTTCCAAAGGCGAAAATGAATATATAATGTTCCTGTTGTGAATACTGAAGAAGAAGAACTCAGAAACCCTTTTATTGTTAATACTGTTAATAAAACTTTATTGTTGGACCATGGAATCCAACAATTCAAATCTGGCTCTAGTAAAGGCCCTTCTTAATACTTGAGGTAAAGACTGCGAAGTGTATTTTTCAGATTGAAAAGGAAGGAAGCTTCTGAACAACTGTTCCTTCTAGCCATTAGGGAGGGGAAGGAAGGAGCAATCACCATTTGCAGTTTATGCTTCTTCGCATCAGATTAAACAATGGTTTAGCATGATGTACTCACACCACCGTTGTGCTATATTATTATCCAGGAGAAACTCAGGTGTTCACCTTACTAGAATTAGAAGACTGAGAAGGAGATAGAATACAAGGCAATTGTTTTATTATCACCCATTACTTAACGATCTGGCTGTAGAGCCAGAGGCTGGGAGTACAGTCTCCCTCTGGGAATTCCAGAAGAACTAGCTTGTGTGATGACTTTGGGCAAGCTGTGCCGTCCCTGGTGCCTCCAGAAGAAGGGGACAGTAATCTCACTTCTGAGTATCCTCTACCTAGAAGACCCTGGAAAGAGTTCCCAGAAGAAAAGAGTTCCCATAAATTGGATTTAGAGCTGGGCATGAAATGATTTGGCCCACTTTGTCAAAATTCATGTGCACAAGACTACAGATGTTGAGCATCCCCCCCCCGGCTCCCTGGTGGGCTGCCCCCTCGCTAGTGTGTACCGCCTGAGTCCTCTTCATCGGGTGGTTGGCTAATCCAGGCAGGAGCAGGGACTTTCTTTCTCTGCCTTCCCCAGAGAAGGCAGGACAGAGATTCCTTATAAATAGATTAAAAGAAATGAAGAGCCAACATTTATCAATATCATAGAGGTCTACCTTGTTTCAAATCCCACACTGTGTTCTGTACTGTACAAACCAGTTTCCCAGAGAAAATGTACCTCTATTCTACCAAGCCCACACAAGTCATAGTATAGGCATAGTGTGGGACACATGCAGTATGGTATTTTTATACAGACCTGGAGTAGGAACTGGCAAATCACTCCAGTATTCCTGCCAAGAAAACGATGCCACACACACACTGTTAGGGTGTTGCCCTATCCTTGCTTCAAACCCTCCATGTACCCTCTGAGCTATGTAAGAGGCAAGTATTCTCCAGAACAAGCCCAAGAAGGCAAATGCAAACTCAAAACAAAACCCTGCAAGAAGCAGACCTTGATGCTATTTTCATTCCTCAAGTTCAGAGTCCTGAGAACAATTCCAAAGGAAAACACAGGTTCCAGCAGAGGCCACCACATGAAATGCTTGTCTGTAAAAAACAGCTGCTCTTGGTAACTGGGGCTTCCTTGGGATTAGGCTGGGAGTCCCCTTGGGGAAAGTGTCTTGTCCCCAAGGACAACAGCTGCTGAAACGCAACAGTTCCACTCTGGCTGGAGCCCAGGAAACCCTGTGTGTGTGTGTGTGTGTGTGTGTGTGTGTGTGTGTGTGTGTGTGTGTGTGTGTGTGTGTGTGTTGTGTCGTTACAGTCATGATCGACTCTTTGTGACTCCATGTCCATGGAGTTTTCTTGGCAGGAGTACTGGAGTGGTTTGCCAGTTCCTACTCCGGGCGCCTACAGCACCTGGTATTCCCTGGTGGTCTCCCATCCAACTACTAACCAGGGCTGACCCTGCTTAGCTTCCAAAATCAGGCGAGATCGGATGTGCTTAGGGCATCTAGGCAGTACAGTAATATAAATCTCAGTCCTAGAAGAGCAAGATGGTTGGGGAAAGTGTTCATTCACAGACTATGCCACTGCTCCTTGGCTCTTGTTGTGACTGATGTCTTGGTGCCCATCCGTCCAATTTTTATTTGCTAGAAACATAACTGGGCTGGAATTAGTCTGCTTTATTGTTGACCTGGTACTAATGGCTGCTGCTTTGCCTCCACATTGCACTCTTAGTTGTGGCCTTTGAAAAAGGAATGTTGAGACTCACATTTTTAACCAAGCTACAACAAACCCTGTCATTAATATGTTACTGCTAATTATGCCACGTATTTCTATCAGCAATAAAGTACTTAAGCCTGCTTACAAATGTGCTAAAAGAATGGAAGCTGGTAAAACCACCACCTAGAGTCTTTTTGGGGAGAAAGGTGGGACAGAAATATTTTGAACAAACAAATAATTTAAAAAATTAACTTAGAAATAATAAAATTAAGTAAAGCAATCCCAGGTAGCAGGCTCATGGTTGACTCAGGCTTCCATCCTTCCGAGGTCGGTAAAATGAGTACCCAGCTTGATAGGGGGGGGGCAATGTGTAGGCTACATGCTGTAATTAAAAACTGTAAACTGCCCAGAGATTACTTGAAGTGGTATGGGGCAGTATATAAGCAGAACACTTTGCTTTGCTAACAGTATTTTTAGAACATTAGATTTAACAGCCTTTTCCTGTGTTAGTACAAAAATGTAAGAAGTTTAACAATGCATTAATGCTAACAAATAACTTCCACAGTCTGCTTTTATAGCTGTTGAAACATTGGCTGAAATCCTAATTGTTTTCACAGTCACAACTAGAGGAGGTCTATTTAATTTGTGAAGATCTGGTCAATTAACTTCTCCATAAATTCCACTGATTCAGTCGTCCTACCTATGGTTATTATAGCTTGCTACCAGATTTCAGCCACTGTGTTGCATGCTATCTGGTACAGCCCTGTCCAAATCTGGCACCTAGAACTTTCTAAAAGAGGAAGCAGGCCTCCCTACTCAACACCACCACCATCAATAAGTCTGAAAAATCCACCAGTCTTGCAGTCTCCAGCAATCCAGCTGGAGAAGTAGAAGTCTCCACCCCAGCTGCCTGGACTCCTGTTTGGTTTTCAGACCTCCACGGGGTCTCAGAAGCACAGCTTGTAGCAAGAAGGCAGAACCTTCCAACTTGCCATAGAAGTGCCCAGGTGAACACCTGTGCAACTCTCCTTGTGAAAATATTTGGAAGGGGAAAGTTTAAATAAACTGCCCAAATCACTGCAAGCAAGGAAGGGCCAAAGGGCAAAAGCATAGAACTTCAGAGCCACTACCCTAAGCCAAATCTGTAGTTGCAGGAATATTTCTGGGGTTGCCAGAAGTTCTCTGCAGCAGTGGAGATATAGCATCATAAGGGCACCTGACACTCATGTATAACAGGGCTGTCCAACAGGTAGACCGTGGGCTACTGGTAGCCTGCGAAGGGTTCAAAAGTAGCCCACCAGGCATCAATTAAAAAAACATGAGGGGATAAGTTCTCCATCCCTCCCTCCCCCATCTCAAGGATCACTAATGCCCCAGCAAAGTTCTGGGTCTGCCAGCTCACTTACTCAGCTGAGTGGGCAGTTCAAGGGCCATGAGCATGTGCTTGGAATGGATAAAATTTGTGAGTAGAGGTATTAGTGTAGTAGCCCTCAGGCCCTTTAGGCCGGAAAAAGTAGACCTCGGCCTGTTCAAAGTTGGACAGCCCTGATGTATAACATTACAGATAATATAGTATCTTGCAGCAGGGTATCCCACCACTAACAAACATCGCCCTTTGAGGATTTATGGGTGGAGTGCCATTGCTCTAAATCCTGAAGTCTCTTTGGTCAGAAACAAGATGATAGAGAAAGCCCATAAATACAATTCCATCTTTCAAGACTAACTAGTTCTTTAGGCTGGTGCCTGGGCAATTACAAATGCCCCATAATGTCACCTCTTCCTGCCTCTTCCTGTGATCAATGAATTACTGAGCTGCTTTGTGACACATATACGGCAGGTTCACTGCTCCTCCACCCATTGCACCCCTGCCTCTGATAAATCAATTATAGAAAATGTACATTTGGATTTATGAGTCTCTTTTCTGTGCTTAAGGGTTGAGCTCTCATTGTCTTGGTTTTACCCTTCTCAATGCTCTACGAAAAGAGCTACTAGGATTTACTCATCTGAATGCAACTGTTTGGGCTCCTGCTTCTTTTAAAAATATTATTATTTGTGCTGATGTTCATTTCTTTGTGGTGATGGCCAGAAACAACATCTGTTTGGTTTCTTGGTAAGAACAGCAGAAAAACAAGCTGACTTCTAGTAGCAACCAACATGTGACTAGATGCAATCCACAATTCTGCTATGTCAGCTATGAGACAGCAATGAAATGTAGCTTATAACAAAATTATCTTCCTGTGTGTTCTGAGCTCAATAAGGAAAACAACCATAACTCTTTTTACCTTTGATCTTACAAAACAACAGTTTAAAGCTTCAGGTTTTACAAAATCTACTTACTTTCCTGTGATCAAAGGGTTGCTCTCAAGCATCCTGGCCCAAATCCTGTTTGTTACGCCTTCCAGCTTAACACAGTTGGCATAAATCTTAGTGGCCAATTGCCACAAGTTAAGTCAGCCTACACATTTGTTGTTGTGCACTGAGTTGTGTGCATGCAACAGCAAATGCCTAGCAGACGTCTTCCCTTGTGGCAGTTCACTGTCTGTCACCCAATATGCCTCTTCTATTATTCCAGGCTTTGTCCCTCTCTCCTCCTGTATCTTCATCTCTTCAACTTTCTTTTCAATTAAATCACTTTGTGTTTTCTCTTTTCCCTCTCTGTTGCTTTCTCCTCCTCTTTGGCTGTCTCACAGGGGCCCAGAGGAACCCCATCCCTCCCTCTGATTCACGTCGTAAACCATCACTCTGCATGCTTGCAAACCCTGCAAGCAGGCTCACCTCAATGCAAAGCTGGCCGGCTGGCTCTTATCACCAACCGGGAGATGCCTCCATCCATTTCCCAGCTGACACTTTCAAACCCCCATCTATTTTCTTAACCTCTGGATAACTGCTAACCAGCAGTAACCACCTCCTGGATGACTGTGAGATGACGCTCCTGAGCCTCTCAGGAGAAAGCTCACAAGAGGAGAGGCCTTAAGCAGCCAGAGACCATTTTGTGTATCAGGGATGGGGACTTGTGACTTGAGACTCACAATTTAATTGAGGGCACTTTTATAGGACCTCTAAAATCCGAGGCAAAGGGCTCCCAGATCCGGAGCTTAAAAATGTTTTCCCAGCAGCTCCAGACTTAAAAAAAAATTAAGTACGACCACACCCACCTAAGTGCGTCCCAGTGCACTTTACAAGTACCTGGCCTCCAGGAGGTAAAAAATATTCCGATGCGAATTGTAAAGCTGTGAATGCCCGGCTCCCTCGCCTTCTGTTTGGTTTTTTTGTCCCCACCGTCCCTTTAAGAGACAGAAATCGCTACGGGGTGGCTCGGGGCTGCTTCCACCAGCAGACGGAGGTGAGCCTGCATTTTTTCTCCTTTTTTCTCCCTCCCCTCACGCAGAAAGGAGCAACAGAGTGCGGAGGGGTGGGAACACAGGAAGAGCGACAAACCCCCATGATCTCTGGTCCGAATTTAAGTTGGCACCGGATTTTAGAGGTCGTGTAAAAGCGCCCTTAGACCCATCTTGCACTTCTTTTTCCAAAGACTTGTGTCTTGATCCATTTTTTGCCAAGTCGGGTCATCAAGTTCCTATGTTTTGGCAGGGAACCCAGCCTTAACAAGAAGCACCTTTAAACAACAACTCACCCAAAGATGGCAGGAGAGGAGAGTAAGCCAAACAGCAAAGGAGGAGGTAATAAGGATGGGGATGCCAAGGGGAGGGGTGAAAGGTGAAGGAAGATGAGGCAGGCTCAGCATTTTCTTTCTATTGACTGACTCGGAACATGAGGGTAGGCTAGGCAAGGGAGGAGGAATGTTTACAGCCACTCAGTCATTGTCCCTTCCACACTTTTCTTTACTCCTGAACTAGGCAATGAGGCTTGGGGCTTCAAAAGCAAGTTCTCCCTGCAGTCCGACAGGAGGCATATTATAAGGTACAATTAAACTTTTACTGAAAGTGAAAAAAGTGTCAAAGCAGAGCTCAAGAAGAAAGAAATCACGACTCCTGAATAACTGCATCACTTTGATACTGACAACAAAGAAACTGACATTGTTAGATTTTGTATACTGCACCTTGGTCCAGTTATCAATTCAAATGGAGACTTGCAGGCAAGAAATCGGAAGAAGGTTGAGACTTGAATGGGCAGCAAGGAAGGAATTAGAAAAGATCATCAAGCGCAACAATGTGTCACTGGAGACCAAGACCAAGACCATCCGCACTACTCCACACCATGTATGGGTGTGAAAGCGGAACAGTAAGGAAAGCTGACAGGGAAAAAATGAATCATTTGAAGTACTGAATTGGAAGAGGACTTTGCAGATCTCCTGGATTGCCAAAAAGACAAATAAGTGAGCCCTAAAACAAATCAAGTCTGAAATAATGTGAACCACCCAGAGTAATGTGTAGCCTACATCTTGTAAACCACCCAGGACTAAGTGGTATGGGGGCGGTATATAAGCAGAACACTTTAATGCAGTAGCACTAATGAACATGGAATATATAATGAATAAATAAATAAATAAACTATACTGCGAGGCAAAAATAACAGCTGATAACAAGATGTTCTTTGACATATGTTCTAATGGAAAGATAACTTTTCATTGAGATCATTTCACTGAATGGCAGCTCTGTCCACTAGATGGCAAAAGAGACTAGTGCGGAAATCTGAACACCCCAAACCCAACTTCCTACTACAGAATTTGCTACATTTGTTGTCAAATCAAAGTATATGTTGTAAGTACTGTAATAATATTTGTCCTGTTCTGAGGATATGATAAGTTAAAGAATGTGCCTTTTAGTCCAACACCTTGATTTGACCTGAATGCCATAAAATGACTTAAACTACAACTGTTAACGTTGAGCAATAAACAACACTTGATCTATTTGCAACTTCAATCTTGAAAGTCAAAAGCAGGTAACAACGTACTGAAGAAAATGAAAACGATTTAAGAGATCCCACATAAATGCTTTTAAATAAACATTGGTTTTATGGGTTATGGGGCTTAGTTGTTGGTTCCCTAGGCACACTGCTTTTTTGTGCAGCTGGTCAAGAAAGGCACAGAACGCTTCATGACAAATCGGGAGCCTGGCATCACAGGTGTCACACGTCACTTCCCCCCCGCTGCCATGAGACCCACTCACTTTCATCAGGGCACTGCCGGGGTCCTCCTTTGCTAGTAGCGCTTTAATGTGAGAAGGAGGTGGGCTGCCCTTCCCTGCCTCCTCTGGAAAAGCAGCCTATCTGAATGAGGCTGAGGAGGTGGGAAAGGGCAGCCCCAGCTCCTTTCCAGACTGGCATGCTGTCAGCAAAGGAGCGCAGCAGCACACTGACTAAGGTGAGTGATCCTCCCAGCTATGGGGGAAATGAGAGGTTGAGTGTGACACCTGTGATGCTACACTTGCCAATTTGGCACAAAGCACTCTGTACCCATCCCTGGCAGCTGCCTGAACAAGTGAAAACTCTACTGAGCTTCCCACCGCATATAGTCTGGGACATGAGGCTCATGATTGCATTGGGGTCTCCATTAATGGGGTGCGGCCAATAAAGATTGCCCTAGAAATATATGTGCCTACAAATTAGTTCTCAAATCAGTTTATCCCACTTAATTAATGCAACAGAGCTACTGGCTACCTTCACAATAAAAAGTGAACAAATGGCCAACTGAACCAGGAATCCTACTGCAAATGGCAACATAGGGAAATACAGACGTCATGACCAATTATTCCTTCACTATTCAGGGCATGTAATGAAGAAGGCATTCCTGATTCCCATGTGTGTCGATTGTGTCTGTTTCTTTGCACTCACAATACAGATTTATTGGGGGCATACTTCTTGATTAAGCTAGAACACTTCTACTACACTTGTATACTATATTTTTCCTTAACTCAAAGAGTTTATACGAAATGCACCAAAATGTAAAAGTGAAATTAACCATAACACATAATAATACATATTCCGCAGAAAACTGTAACATCTTACAACTATCTTCCAACGCAATTTGTGGTTTTAGATGTAAGGTTTCATGTGACAGTTAGCTGCCCTGACGTCTGGAAGTTGAGTCAACTCATAGCAACTGGACTGCTTTTTCTTGAGAGATTGAAAAGTTTTGCTGCTCATCCAAACAGCTTTGTCAGTCTGAAGAAAGCTAGTTGCAAGTCCTCCATTTTATAGTTCACTTTGACCTCTTGTCACCCTGCTCTGAAATAGGCACATAAGATGAATAATGGCCTGAAGACAACAGTCTCAATAGCCTCAAGGTGAACAATGGCCTAAGGTGCTGAAACCCATAAAGTATGGGCTGTTAGCTTTGGCCTTAGTGGTGAAGGTGTGAAGTATTTTTGATTTGTCTGGATATTGTTGAAATCACAGCCTGATAATTGGCAGATAGACTGTGCCTGAGCCCCCCACACACCTCTGTTGAGGGAAGGGGTTTCAATGCTCATATGAATGGCTTCCCTGACCCCTCTCTCAAACCATCTATCTTCTCTGTCTAATATGCGTACATCCTCATATTTGGAGAAGGTGTACTGCTGATTCTGGTCCTGATCTGTTACCCCACCTATATGGGGCCATCTTTTTGTATAATAGCTGTTTATTTTCTCCAATGTAGAGATCGGCACACTCCTCACTGCCTGCTTATACAATATTACTCCTTTTGTATTTCGGTATCAAGTCCTTTGGGTGAACAATCAGGTCCTGTCTTAGTGTGTTTGTGGGTTTGAAATAAACGGTGACAAGAGGTCAAAGTGAACTACAAAATGGAGGACTCGCAACTAGTTTTCTGCAGACTGACAAAGCTGTGTTGATGATTAGCGAAACATTTCAAACCCTCAAAAAAAAAAAAGAACTCCAGTTGCCATGACTCAACTTCCAGATAAACTCACCTGGATGACTGAGAATCTTCACAGTCTAACGTACAAATCTAATCAATAATAGTAATAATAGTGACAACCAAGTAAATTCATCAAGTTTATAAAAATGAGTAACACTGGTATTTCTGACCTCTAAATGGTTATCCTCAGGGCAATTATAGTAAAGGGTTTGCCCCCAGCTGTTACAGAATGCCCCTTTCTGGTGAAGAAAACCAGAGCATGTCCTGATTCTAGGATCATAATTACTAGGGATCATAAGGCGAGATGTAGTTTCCAAAAATTATTGGCCCCAGGTCTTTCAGGGTGTTAACAAGTCAGTGTCAGATGACAAGGAGATTTTTCAGTTAAAAATAATTTTGACATATTTGAATTACAGGACAGATGTGCAGGCCAGAATGTTTTCTCTTTTTTTTTGTATTTATAATTTTATTGGGTTTTTAAAGGGGGAGGGAGGGGGTATAGGGAAAAGGAAAAGGGAAAGAAGGGGAGGAATAGAATTTAAAATTTACATTGAATATATCAAGCAAAGTAAAAAGAAAGTAGTATAACATATTGATAAATTGCCAAATATTATCACAGTACTAATAAGTTTGTTACTTCTTGCCATCTTTCCCGAGAGATCTCATCGTAGTCTCCTTTTAAATAGCCGGAGAGTCTATCGATTTCGATGCATTCTCTTATTTTTTCGTGAAAATTCTTCTCTGTTGGCACGTTTGGTTGTTTCCAAAATTTCACGTACAATATCCTTGCAGCAACAATTACATGGTGAAGTACATATCTCTGATCATATGAAATATTTATATTAACTATATTTAATAAAAAAAGTTCTGGTCTAAGCTCTATCTTAATTTTCAGACATCTTTCTAGAAATAGTTTTACCATTTTCCAATATGCCTTTGCCTCTTTACATGTCCACCACATATGATAAAAAGTACCAGAGTCATATTTACATTTCCAACATTTGGGTGAGCAATTATACATCTTAGATAGTCGGTGTGGTGCGAGATGCCATCTATAGAACATCTTATAACAGTTTTCCTTAAAGGAAATAGATTTAAAAATTTTAACTGTATTCCACAGAGAGTCCCATTTGTTTAGATGAATAGAATAAACAAAGTTTTCTGCCCATCTTATCATATTGTCTTTGACCAGTGTATCAATCATTTTTTCATTTAACAATATAGTGTAAAATTTACTAAGCAGTTTAGAGTCACCAGAGGAAAGTATTTTATCAAGTGGAGTATCAGTAGGCGTAAATCCCCCCTCTTTGGTGAGGTCTTTGAAGTGTGAATGTATTTGTTGATACTTCCACCAGTCTAAATTATATCCTTCTGATGTTAATTTCCCCAATGATTTCAATGAGAGGTCATCGTTCAGAAGGTGTCTATAAGTTGCATTCGAGGTTTCACTTATATGGGGACTATAAATCGCTCCTAGCGGAGATAGCCACAGCGGTGCTTTAGGGTAAAATTGTTTTTTAATCGATAACCATATTCTAACTAGGGCGTTCCTTATCCAATGTTTTTTGAAGAGAGTAGGTAAGTTACCTTTGTACCACAAATAATAATGCCAGCCCTTGTCTAGGCCATAACTCTCAAGCTGCAAAATTCTTTTGTTTGTCATCAAAATCCAATCTTTAATCCAGCTCATAGCAGCAGCCTTATAATATAATACTAAATTAGGAAGGGCAAAGCCACCAGTTTTGGTTCTGTCCTGTAGATAGACATTTTTAATCCTTGCTTTTTCTTTTGCCATATGAATATACGTATACTTTTTCCAGATCTTTAATGATCTTAAAATTAGGTAGTATAGGCAAGGATTGAAATAAGAAAAGCAGTTTGGGTAGAACATTCATTTTAACTGCAGCAATTCTGCCCATTAAGGATAATTGGAGTCTTGACCATGTTTCGAGGTCGGCTTTGATTGTTTTTATAACATTAACATAATTATCTTTAAGTAAAGAGTTACAGCGGTTAGATACAGTAATACCCAGATATTTTACCTTACTGGCATGTTGGAAACCCGATTGATTTACCAGTTTTTCAATCATAGATGAGGTCATATTTTTGGTAAGCAACAATGTTTTTTCTCTGTTTACCTTTAGTCCAGAAATTTTAGAGTATGCCTCCAAAGTCTTCAAAAGTTCTAAAGAGGAGGTCTGGGGGTTCTCCACAATTACCAACAAATCATCTGCAAAGGCTTGTACCTTGTAAACTTCTCCTTTACTCTGTTGGCCTTGAATACCAGGGGTTTGTCTTATAACATGAAGGAGTACCTCCAGAGTTAATATAAACAAGAGGGGAGAGAGGGGGCATCCTTGCCTGGTACCTTTGTATATATTGACTGTGTCTGTGAGGTGGCCATTGACTGTAATCCTGGTGTTTTGGGTGGAATAAATTTGTTCAATTGCTCGTAGCATTCTATGGCCACATTGTAGATAATCTAACTGAGTTTTAAGTAGAGTCCAAGATATGTTATCAAAAGCTTTCTCAGCATCAATGAAAGCGAAAGCTACTTGCTTCTCGGGGTGAGATTCATAGTATTCCAACACATTGAGGAAAGTTCTGATGTTAGATTGTAGATGCCTTTTCGGAAGAAAGCCAGACTGATCATGCGATATCAAAGGGGGTAAGATCGACCGCCATCTATTAGCCAAAATAGTTGCAAAGATTTTATAATCCACATTTAGAAGAGCGATTGGCCTGTAGTTCTGTATCAAGTCTTTTGGTTTCCCTTCTTTGGGAATCAGTGTCGTATGTGATAAGTCTGGTATATCTTCGCCTTCTAAAATGGATGTAAAAAGATTTTTCATATTCCCAGAGACTATCTCCGAGAATTTTTTGTAGAATTGAGCCGGTATTGAATCAGGACCAGGAGCCTTGTTTATTTTTTGGTGATTGATAGCCTCTGTTATTTCCATCATTGTGATAGGAGTGTTCGTCTGGGCTCTCTGTTCTTCAGTTAGTTTGGGGAAATTGGCTTGTTCAAGATAATGAAGGATGGCATCTTGGTCGATCGTCTCCGGCATGAATAGGTTCTGGTAGTATGCCTCTATAATTTTTTGGATTTGTTTCTGCGCTGTCTGATTTTCCCCAGTTTTGTCTTTGAGTGATGATATGAGTTTTTGAGATTGTACCTTTTTTAACCTGTAGGCTAACCATCTGCCTGGTTTGTTTGCATTTTCCACAAAATTCAGTTTGGCCAACTTGATTTTGTGAGCTATATCTGCCGTCAGAATCAGATTTAGTTCATGCCTACAAGAAGCCAAGTCTTTGTCCAGTTGCTCATTGCGGGGATCATGGATTAGATCCATTTCAAGCTTTTTCATCGTGTTGAGAATTGATTCAAATTGCTTTTTCCTCTCTTTGTTCCGTCTTGCCATATATTGAATGACAAAACCTCTAAAATAAGGCTTAGAGGCATCCCACACAATTTTCAGTGGTGTATCCTTGTTCAGGTTCATTTCAAAATATAGGTTCAAGTCTTTGGCTGCCTCTAAGATAAATTCTTTATCCGTCCACAGAGCTGAGTTAATTTTCCAGTGTCTGGGCTTACCCGAAGATTTCAGTGTCCATAAGATGGCACTGTGGTCAGATATTGTTCGGGGCAAAGTTTCTATATCCCTTGTATTTAGGAGAAGATCGGGTGTAGCCCAGCACATATCTATACGGGAGAAAGAGGCATATTGTCTTGAATGAAAGGTGAAACCATCTTTTAGTGGATTTTTCCTTCTCCAAATATCTTGAAGTTCTAAAATGTTGGACATGTCCAGAAATGATTTAGGCAGTGTGGAAGATGAAGTCATGGATTTTTTTCCTTTTGGCTGTTTTCCTATCTACAGATGGAGTATGTACAGCATTGAAATCTCCCAATATTATTAACTGATGGTTTTCGTATTGCAGCAGTTTCTTGGCCAATTCTTCGAAGAAGGTTTGTCTTCCATGGTTATCATTGGGGGCGTATATACCAACAATAATTGTTTCTTTAGATTGAATATTTGCCTGGACAAGGATCCATCTACCTGCTTCATCTTTTTCCAAAAGGGTTGGGAAGAGCTCTGGTTTAATATATAGTGCCACTCCATTTTGCTTCTTTACTTTGTTCGATGTGGAAAATAAATTCCCCAATTTATTTTGGATTAAATATTGTTCATGCTTTCTCAGAATATGGGTTTCCTGTAAATAAATGATTGAACATTGTTGTTTTTGGAGGAGGTTGAAGGTCTTCCGACGCTTCTGTGGGGTGTTCAATCCATTAATATTCCATGTTAGGATTTTCTGGGCCATCTTGTTTTACTTCCAATGATATTTCTTTTTCCCCGATTTCGGCCTGAGATAATGCTTCGGCCTGGCACCTCCCACTGCGCCATGAGAATCTTGGTCCTGCTTTGAGATCGCTTGTTTGGGGGTCTGATTTTCTCGTCTGACGTCTTTGGTGGTGGTTTGAGTATCGCTCGTATCCTCGCCTTCGGAGGAAGATGGTGAAGAGGAGGAGGGAGAGTAGCCCAACTTCCGTGCGTTTTTTTTTTTTTGCAAAGTTTTTAGCTTTCTGGTGTGATTCAATTTTCTGTAATTTCCCTTCCCATTGGAAAGAGAGACCTTGAGGGTAGAGCCATTTGTATCTTATGTCATGCTTGAGCAGAAGTTTAGTAAGAAATGAATATTCCTTTTGCAGTTGACGGACATCCCAGGGGACGTCTTTCAGTATTGTCACTTTGGATTTATTAATTTCCACCTCTTTGTCTCGGATAACCTTGAGGATGCGATCTCGGGTGTATCTTCTGACTAGTTTGACTATTACCTCCGGAGGTAGTTTGTTTCTTCTGGTATAAGCTGTAGGTAGACGGTAGATCACGTCCACCTCACGAAGGAATTCTTCAACGGGTGCCTCAAGTAAAGTGGCCAGGCTTTCTCCAACTATGGTATAGAGGTTTTCATCTTTATCAGCAATGAGGTTTTGGATCCTTAAAATTTTGGAGGAGGCTTCGATTTCCTGCGTGAGGGCCAGTCTGCTTGTCGATTCCATTGTGGCTTCAATTTCTTCTAGGCGGAAGTCAGTTACGTTCATGTTATCTTCCAAGGCTTGTAGACGTCCACCAAAGGCTTCTAGTTTAATATCCACATTCGAAAAGCACTCTTTCATTTCCGCTCTTAAATTAGAGAACCCGGTGCTTTGGTCTGATACCATACTCTGGTTTCTCTTCAGATCGTATAAATCTTTCGCCAGAATGTTTTCTCATCTGGCATGTATAATCACAAACCCGCATCTCCAGGCGATTTAGGGGGCTAAACTGGACATTACCAATTACCTGCAATGAGTAGAAGGGATTCTGCAAGATGTGATGGCGAGCAATTGTAAGAGGAGCTGCTGGGAGCTGTGTTTAAAGCAGAGCTGTCGCGGCATTTGCTTATCTTGAGAAATTGAATTTATTTACAGGTTTATTTCAGCACAGTTCACTTCACTGTTTCTGAAGTATAATATGCTATTCCAATATTTACAAGTCCTTCAAGTATTTTCACCATTCTCTCACCCTTCTTAATTGGCTTCAAACTTCTTATCAAGATCAGCACAAGGAGTCATTCATTCGGACAGTCCATCCGGCAAAGCAGAACTTCTCTTCTTCCTTCTCACCGGCTGCATCTGCTTGCTTTCTTTTATTCTAAAACACCTGGGTGAGGCTCAGAGTCTTCCAGACCTAATTACTTTATTACATCAACCTGCTGCACTCAGTACCATAATTCCTTCACTACACCAACTTTGTAAAATACAAACTCCAAAAGGATTTTCCATTCCCTCCCTTGATTTGCAAGTCAACTGACTTTATTTTATCCTCAGGACATAAGTACCTTCCACTCTTTAGGGTCCTATTCTCTGGAGCTACGGAAAACCAACTTGCTTCATCATAACAGCCATTTATCATCGTCCACCAACAGCACATCTTTGCTAGAAGATGAATAAAACAGGCATTTTCCTCCTCCAAGGAGGTAGCAACACAGGCATCTTCCACTGTGAAGAACTAAGGGCATTTATACATGACCCCTAAGCTGCGCTGCAAATGGCTCCCAGCTCCGGAGCTTAGAAATGTTTCCCCACCAGCTCCGGAGTTTGCAGACAATTAAGTGCGACCCCGCCCACTTCAGCACGACCCAGCACACTTTTCTTGTACCTTCTCTCTGGAGGTGAAAAAAATTTGATGCGGATAAGAGTGCCGGGCTCTCCTCGCTTGTCTGTTGTTTTTTGCCTCCCGCCCCTTTAAGAGCCCCTTGAGAAGGAACCAGGAAGTAACGGGGCTCGTGGCAACTTTGACCGGCACCGGCAGGTTAGTAAAGGCTTCTTTTGTCCTTTTTTTCCCTCCCTCCCCTCACGCCGACAGGAGCAGGAAGTGCTGAGGGGTGGGGACGCAAGAACAGAAACGAACCCCCAAGATCTCTGGTCTGAATTTAAGGGACCAGCGGATCTTAACGGTAGTGTGAAAAGGCCCAAAGAGACCTCCAGTCAAGGAAAAACAGATTGCCATCAATTCCTTAAAAGTGCATTCAATCAATTTTCTAAAGCACTTCTTTGAACATTTTGAAATTAGCTTCAAAAAGTGTACCACAGCTCAGTTAAACAGTTTATACCAGGCATGTCCAAACTTTGGCCCTCCAGATGTTTTGGACAACTCCCACCGTCCTTTGTCAATGGCAATCTAAGCTTGGGATTCTGGGAGTTGTGGTCCAAAACATCTGGAGGGCTGAAGTTTGGACATGCCTGGATTATACAATACATTTGGTCTTTTTCCTGTGTACATGCCACCTTTTCCATGAATAGTATTTTCCTGTAGCACTAATAGTGATTCCCAGTTCTTTATTTGCACCAAACACTGCTCGGTTCTTTAACTGACATATCCAGTTATCCATCTTGGGAATTTAACTAAAGATCCTCCCACTTCAACATTTAAGCAGGATGATTTCTGAAGTTCTTTGTTTCTTTTCCACTCCATATCTCTAAAACACCTGATGAAGACTTCTGCAGGAGACAAAAGCCAGCCTTCTAGGATATTGGAATACTCCAATAAAAGTATTACCCCACTTTGTTTCTAGTTTGCTTAGTGACTGCACAGCTACATTTCTTCTTCTCCTTTTGGAGAACACAGAAACTTTTGCACTGAAAAGTGTATTGAATACAAGGAATAGCTGGAGGCTGACATCCCTTAAAAATAATCTGCCAACACTGAATTTCCTTTGAGTCAACTCATTAGTATGTGTATGCCTGTGGCATATCAATGAATTAAACACTGGCAAGGCAATACTTCCTCACTAGCTGGCATCCATCAA
This sequence comes from Phrynocephalus forsythii, assembly GCA_029282475.1. Taxonomy (NCBI): domain Eukaryota; kingdom Metazoa; phylum Chordata; class Lepidosauria; order Squamata; family Agamidae; genus Phrynocephalus; species Phrynocephalus forsythii. Next base: position 36,525,999 of record JAPFRF010000004.1, read on the forward strand.
CACTGCCTCCTATTTTCTTTCCAGGACGCTAGCTCCCTTATGGCCTACTCCCTGAGAGAAGAGAAGAAAGCTCTTTCATTTTCATCTCAGGTCGTTGGCAGTCTCTCCCAACCAGATGAAGGAGAGGCACTACTGCTCACTATTGTAGCAGCAGTGAGAGATGAGTGGGTACTCTTTATATCCCTTTGCCATCACAGACGCTGCCTTTGGCACTATTTCCTGTTGGGGGGGGCTGTCTCATTGTTACTTTGGGCCTTTTTACACGACCCCTAAACTCCGCCGCAAATGGCTCCCAGCTCCGGAGCTTAAAATTGTTTACCCACCAGCTCCGGAGTTTACTGAAAATTAAGTGCGACCACACCCACCTAAGCGGGTCCCAGCGCACTTTTCATGTACCTGCTCTCCAAGCATGAAAAATCTTGATGCGGATATGCCGGGTTCTCCTCGCTTCTTTTTGTTGTTGTTTTTTGCCTCCCGCCCCTTTAAGAGAAGGAACCAGGAAGTGACGGGGCTCCACCGGCACCGGGAGGTAAGCCTTTATTCTTTTGTCCCTTTTTTTCTCCCTCCCCTCACGCAGCCAGCAGCCAGGAAGTGCGGAGGGGTGGGGACGCACGAAGAGCGACAAACCCCTAAGATCTCTGGTACGAATTTAAGTGACCAGCGGATCTTAGGGGTTGTGTAAAAGCGCCCTGAGTTGCAGCAAGAACAACAAACAGTCCTGTGCACCTTCAAGAGCATCAGATTTATTGCAGTCTGAACTTTTATTGACCATTGACCGCTTCATTACATGCACGATGTACTGGCAGCAACATTTGGTGAATGGCCACATATTAATGTGATGGCAGTGGGACTTTTGTGAATATACACACACAAACAGCTCTTTTCTGTGTCATGTTGTTTTTTTTTCCATTTCAGGAAAAGAACCTTATAATCAGGTCCTCTTGGACTCAGAGAAAGGGTCTGCCTCCACATCCCACTGGCTGTCCATTGGCCCCTGCGTGGTGGAAGGAGGGTGATCCCTTCTCCAGGGCGTTACCTCAATGCAGCCTCCTCCTTTCGATCAGGGAGTAGGTGGGGGAAAGCCTGCCAAGGAAGTTTCTTCCCAAAGTTAAAGTCATTGCAACCAGAAGGAACAGGGGAAAAACAGTTAGTCATCAGGCAGGGGTACCAGGTCTCTGATAAACAAGAGGTGAACAGAACAAGGACAACTGTATGTCTTTCTTTATCAATCTTTAGGCCAAATGCTGTTGAACTTCTACTGGAAGGCTGGTGGGAGGATAGGGGCAAATACAGTATTTTATAAAGGGCAAACTGGCTCAAGTTGCATAACTGTAATTTCATCTGATACTTTCATGCAGGTTGTTTCCCTATGTACTTTTCACAGGTTGTCCCCCTATGTATTGGTGTTGTATTGTATCAGAAACCCATTGACTTATCTTTCATTTATATTGTGTCTTCCTTTCATGGATCATATTCCCTGTTTATCTGCCATGATTTAATTAAATCTTCAAATTAATCACACTTCTAAATAGCCTCAGATAATCTCTGTTTCCACATCAGCCTAGGAAAGCAGTACCAAGGCTTGAACATGAAGACAACAAAGCTTACATAAAGAGAACTTTTCATTTGAAAATTAATTCCTAGCTGGGACTAGACACTGGCTGGCTGGCACAGATAAAGGGCCAACCCTAAATGTTTTGTTCAGGTGAATAGGTGGTTGTCTCTTGGGCTGACACCTGATCTAATGATATCACGAACAGCCTGTGAGGTTTATAAGGTGATGATAATTTGAGGCTGCCTGGGAGGTATGTAACTCACCACAGAATCAAAACAGTGAGAAGGGCTTACTTCCCAGTGATGGCACAAAAAGAAAAAAACTGTGTTACATGACTAACAAACTACTGTATTCCCATATGTCTTTCAGTTCTTGGGAAGTTTTGCATAGGAAGAAGTGCAGACCTATACCTACCTGTTCAAATTAAGCCCGATTGATTTTAAGCATGCCCTAAAGCTTAATCCCAGAGAAGTGGGTATGGGACTTCAACCTAAGGAATAATTTGCTCCTACTACTATAATGGTGTACTGAAGCCCAACGAAACTCTGATCACCACCTACTGGACAAGAAGTTAATCACGTTTCCAACTACTTCATCCAGGATGTATTTTAAATCCCCCAAACTCAACATGGTAATTCTGTCCTATTCCTTTTGTATCCCAAAGAAAGTGGTCCACATTACTGTTTAATTTTTTACATAAAATTTTCTCTCATAATTGCTGCTCCCAGACTTTGGAACTCTCTCCCGCTGGAGGCTAGGATTGCCCCATCTCTACTGTCTTTCTGGAAGCAGGCAAAGATGTTCCTCTTCAGGCAAGCTTTCCCTGAATGAGGAACTTCCCACGATGTGACTTTTAGATGGATTACCATACATGATTGCATTGACTGATTTCACAAGAACACCAGTGTTTTCCATGTTTGTCTCCATCCTTCATAATGGATTTTTTTTCTTTTTGTTTGCTCTTTGTAGCTTTAATGTTACCTTTTAATGTTGTAAGATGCTTCTTCTAATTCCCTGTTCGTGACTTAAATTACGTCTTATATGTTCTGGGCTGTATATTGTCCCTCATTGTTGTAAGCCACCTTGGGTCCTTTTCCGAGGAGAAAAGTGGAGTAAAAATATTTTAAACAAACAAACAAATAAATAAATAATACCTTCCGTGTAAAATACAGTATTTGAAGCCAACTTCCAAGCGGAATATTAAAAACGATCGTCCAAATTGCAGGTAGTCATGTATACCACCAGCAATAAAATCTAATACAGTAATAGGAAAATACTTGTACCAAGACTTTTATACTTTACTATAAAATTGGGTGTGAATACAAGCGTGGGCTGCGTGAATCTTGATAAGTGAGATTCCAGTATGTCTCCGCCATCCCATCTTCTTACGTTGCCCACACCGGACATGCGCAGTGACTACCGCGGCCTCCCATTCTCCCCCCCCTTTTTTTTCCCGTCGCTCCTGGATGACGAACGCTCCAGCTGGCGTCCAAAACAAAGTGCGCGGCCCACGCAAGGGCCCCGAGGCCGCTGCTGCCGCCGCCACGCATGCGCAATCGGTGGAGGAAGGCGCTCTTTCCCTTTGCCCCGCCTCCGCCCACCCACCCACCCATTCTCCCTGTCTCTTGTCTGAGGGGGAGGGAGGAGGAGGAGGAGGAAGAGGAGGGGGGAGGGGACCGCTGCGAAGGTCTCGCCGGGCTCTTTCCCCCTCACTGACAGCGCCACCGGCTTCGGCCGCCTCTCCTCCGCGGGGGCCGCCCGGTGTGTGTGTGTGTGTGTGAGAGAGAGAGAGAGAGAGAGGGAGGCGAGGGAACTTTGGCCAGGCCCGCTCGTGAGAGCCAAGGCGACGAGGCAGGCAGGCAGGCAGGCAGGCAGGAGCGCAGGCCTGGCCGGCGGCTGCTTGTCGTCGCCCAAGTGGGCTGAGGGGAGAAACGTGACAGGGGGACTCCGGCGGCAGGTTCCACACGAAGGGCAGGCCGGCCGGCAGCGGGGGGGGCGAAGGGGGTCGGTTCCTTCCCGCCCCTTCCTGAGGGGAGGCCGCGGGCAGCCCTTGGCGGAGGCCATCCCGGCTAACTTCTCCCCTTGAGGCGGCCGGCGGGGAAGGCCAGCTCTGAGACAGAGAGAGAGAGAGAGAGAGAGAGAGAGAGAGAGAGAGAAGGGGGCGGGGGAAAGGAAGAGAGCCCTTTGCCCACCTGTCGCCCAGGTTCCCCCGCGACCAAGGAGGGGGGCCCGCCTCCCTCCCTCCCCCCCATCCCATCCCATCCCATCCGACCACCACCACCACCACCCCACCCGTCCCCCGTCCCCCAGGTGCCAAGCGGGGCCAGCGCTCCTCGGCTACGGGAGGCGGCCGTGCGTGTATCGTGCGTGTATCGTGTGTGTGTGTGTGTGTGTGTGTGTGTGTGTGTGTGGGGGGGAGGGGGCGGCGTTGCTGCTGCTGTTGCTGGAGGAGGCTGCTGGGCGCTTCCCCGGCGGGCGTCTTCTCGGGAAAGGCCGGCCCGGAGCCCTCGGACGGCGGCGGCGGCGGCGGCTCAGGATCCCGGAGGCCGATGGAGCCTCCCTCGGGCCTCGGCGGCCGCCGGCGCCGTCCCAGCCGGGCATGAACCTGGCGCAGCCCGAGGAGGAGGAGGAGGAGGAGGAGGAGGAGGGCGACGGGGGCGAGGAAGAAGAAGAAGAGGAAGAGGAGGAGGAGGAGGAGGGAGGCATGGAGGTGCCGACGGAGATCGCCCCCCGCCAGGCCACGGAGCCCGCGCGAGTCGTTGGGTGCCTGCCGAAAGAAGAAGAAGAAGAGGAAGAGGAAGAGGAGGAGGAGGAGGTTGCCGGCGGCCCCGGCAGCTGGGAGCAGAAGCTGAGCCCGGAGCTGCAGCAGGGATATCGGATCCTAAGCGAGTTCCTGCTGGAAAAGCACCGGCCCTTGACGGGCCCTTTCCTCAGGCCCTCCTCCGGAGGCCGAGGGGTTGAGGGCGGGCCGAGAGCAGCCGCCCCCTCGGAGGAGAAGAGCGAAGCCCAGCCGCCCCCCGCGATGGGGATGCTTCAGATGCAAGAGAAGTTTTCCACCGGGCAGTACAGGGGGATCGCGGACTTCGTGGCCGATTTCCGGCTGATGCTAGAGACGTGCTATCGGCTGCACGGAGTCGACCACTGGGTCTCTAAGCAAGCCCAAAAGCTGGAGATGATGCTCGAGCAAAAGTTGGCCTTGCTCTCTCGGTAAGTGTAATTAAATCATTAGGCTACACACAACGGTAATGGATGTGCCTTCTGCTGATAACATGGAGGAAAGTTGTCAGGAGTGAGTTGTGCAATCTTTATAATGTCACAGGGTTGGATTTCGAATGCCCTTGTTTTTCTAGGTTTCTTGATTGGGTATGTCAAACCATGTTGCTAAAGCGAAATAGAAACAGTTATTTGGAAGTGAACTGAGTTGGGCTGGCTTCTGAGTAATTATGTTTAATACTGTATTAAAATGTGTTTATGAACTTGGAAGCAAATTTTGCAAATTTCAGCTGAGTTGTCATCTGAGTTTCCAGCATAGGCTGGCTCTTATAAATCTGATGCCAAATCCCAAGGGACATAAGGTGGCATATTTCACTATAAACTTGTGAACTTCTATGATATTCATGTGTATTATTGGAGACACTCATTTTCATTAGTAGCTGCATGTTGTTTTAAAGGCCCTCAAGAAGAAATCATAACTCTGAAGACCCAACATCTATTTGCTGCCCAAGTGTTAACATTAGAAGAGTTGGGACTTAAGAGCAGGTTCCTCAAAAATACATGTCGTGCTCCAAAAGCTCCTTTTCGTAAACTGGAGAAGCTGATGGACTTAACGTTGAAAACTTTGCTTGGGATGGCAGAACCTTAGGTTGACACCTACATCTGTTGGAGATAGTAGTTATAAGTATGTGCCACTTACTTATATCATGGCTACTCTCCCAGAACCTTTCGGTATAAATTACTCAAATTACTTTTTCTTAGGCTGATGGTGCTATGCTGCTTGCCCAAGGGCTGAACAGGTTGAAGAGGAAGTAACTCCATCAGCCTACTTGGAGCAGTTATCTCAGTTGGCCTTTCTCCAGGGAGGTTCAGTGAGGGGGGGGGTTGGAATTGCAGGTCCTAGGTTCCACAATCAGCCATTCCAACGGAATAATTCTCTGTTTTTTGAAATGTCAGATTGTAGTTACGGTATTTCGTTGATAGAAAATGGAAAGGCTGAAGAGTAAAACCCCATCTCATATGAGATTCCGCTGCAGATTTATGCGCAGCTTGTTTAGGATGGCACTGTACAGAGAATTTATATGGTGATTTGTACTCTTACATCTTGACTATGAAATTATTAATTGTGAATATGGGACAAGAGCTTAGAAATTACATCCCATAAAAGGGGTGTGAGTCTCTGTGTATGGTATAATAGAAGCCCCTATACATTTTTGCAGTTTGTTACAGCATTCCCTCGTTATGTTAAAAAAGTAAGTGTTCCAAGAAACATGTTCTTGCAGTACTTCCCAGGCCAAAATGGAAGAATCCTGTGATACAAAGAAGCAGGAAACTGTAATTGTGCTTGTTCATATACTAAAAATGGATTAAGGTGTAATCACCATACTTTGTAAGTGTATATGTCATGTACTAATGTGTACAGTCATTCATGTGTACCTTTTTACAATTACATGCAATTATTTAATTGCTAATTCAAAAATTGTATATAACAGGGAAAAGTAGATTCTACCATGGATAGAACACCTTGTTTTGAAAAAGACTTCTATGGATGTTGTGTAATTGACAATATCTTTTGTGTACTTTGCCTTTTTGAAAGTCTTATATTTCTATGTTATTGTACAGATTAGTAAAACATAGAAATATTTAGATACTATTGGTCTTTGTTTTTATGGAGATGATTGTGGTAGAAAGCCATTCAGCATATGTGTATTTTATCCTTGCTCATTAATCTCTGATAATTGTTCTATATGGGAGAAAGTGCATTGCATGATTACTGCACATCCTAGAATTTAAGGACACCAGTAATCAAACAGAACATATTATGGAGTCCTTATGTGTGGTCAGTGTGAGTTATCTACTTGTAGCTCCCATGTTTATTGATCATTTTGTTTAGCTATTTCAGTGTATTCCCCACAAACATGATTACCTTTGCTACATTAAGAATAGATTAATCTCTAAAATTCTGGTCTTCTATATCCTGGCAGGCAGAAGGTAGATTTTTGTCTGCTGGGAGATCTCTGACTAATCTGCTGTAAATGAGCAGCGTTTGTTTTTTTCCTGATTGCTAGCTGACCAAAAAAGAAGCAACTTTAAATACCCTCACTCCAGTTATGATTGCTGAAAACATGGGCGGGGGGGGGGAGCCAGTGTTGGATTTGTTTCTGATGTGCCCTGTCTCTGTTTCGTATGTTCAGACTCCTGAGCAACTAGATTCCTCCAAAGTTTGGTTGGTGGATTTTGTGCTAGTTAGTAATAAGACAGACTCCACCAACCTAAATCCTATGTTTTTCTGCTCTACATCAGTGCACCTGCATGTAAACAGTTATCTGCAGAAATCTAGCCCAATTATCATTTATTTTTTTCAAAACAACATTGGTTTTAATCTCAATTTAAAATTTAAAAAAATATTTTTAAAATGTAAATAATTAAAAATCCATTTTATTTAAATTGTCCTATACATTGAATTCACTTGGGCTAAATCTGACCATAAATATTATATTTGTTTAAATTATGAATACAGTACTGTGTTCATTTATGCTTGTGTACTGACAAGTTCCATTAACGTGCAAGTATATTCACATACAATATAGGCTTTGATATTTTAACTTCTAATGGCAAGTAACTAGTCTCCTTCCAAACTTTAGATTTGTATAGATAAGTAAAAATTGTCCTTGTAGATGTGTGCCTCTTCCCATTTTTCTGCTCCTGCAGAAGCTTCCTGAGCTGCTACTCTGTGGCACTTTCTCTCCTGGAATATATCATCAGTGAAGCTAGCACACTTTCCTGCTGCCTCTCCAAGAGGCATTGGGCTTCAGAAAGCATTTAACACAAATAATCCCAAATTGTTCTACCAATCACTGGCCAAAGCGAGAGCTCCTCCCTCCTGCTTAAACATTGCAGACTTACATTCACATCTCAGTTAGTGATAGTGTGATAAAATGAGCACTTTATATATAGCGTTGTTGAAATTTAAATTGGTAGTGCCCCCTATTAACAATAAGTATAATACCAACAAAGGTATTTTGGAAAAGTGTGGCATTGTTATTCCGAGAAGTTACTCTTGACTTCAGAAAGGGAAGTGTGTGTAATATATGTGGCCATAAAAGTTAAATGAATTTATTTGAAAGATAAATACCTAATTTAACATTATAAAAGTATAAACAAAATTCTTTGTTTCAGGACAGTGTGATAATACTGTAGTTTTTGAACCCTGCCTTTATAGAAAAATGGAGCTGAAAGGGAGACAGATGAAAGATGGAGAGTGTTATTTTTCAGGATTTTAGAAGCAACTGTTAGTGAAAGACTTTCAATCTGGCAGAACATTCATGTGGCAGAATGGGCAAAATGTGGGGTTTGTGGCATCTTTATAGTTCACTCTGGACATTTGTGGATTATCCTGAGCAGAATGAGATGCTACTGGAGGCTGTGGGTCAAAGAAGATCAACAGCAAAACACCCCTTCCCCCTTTTGTTGGCTGTAGCATTCTGAATAGTATTTCATTCAGTGGGAGCAAACTATGGATCCAATATGATTTCTCTCACATTACTTAGTAATCATATTCCCATGTCATTTATTTTAAATGAATTTTATTATTTTATGTTTTAATTATTTCAGTCAACTACAGTAAGTATGTGTTGTGATCTATAAGATCATCTCTCTTATAGAAATATAAAGTTGAGACCTTACAGTTACCACTAATAAAGGTTCCGATTGCTTTTGCAAATAGGCTAGGAGTGCCTTTGTATTCCAACAGTGAGCATGATTAAAAACAATTGGGTAAGTGAAACTGATCCAACCTTAGCTTACACAAAAATTAAAATGCAACTAGATTGTTTAGGTAACCTAGGCATACAGTTCTTGAGGCATTTTCAAAAGGGACATGTGAAGTTTTCAGATTCCCATTTTCCTTCCCTAAATTCAAACTAATATAAGGGGATAGTTCACTTGTCATCTCCTAAAATAAGTATGTCAGTGTTTTTAAACTGAACTAAATTTAAATTTAACTGAATAGAATAAACTGCATTTCATAATTTATTCTTTTTCCTACTGAATGACTTTCGGCTATTAGAAAAACAGTTCACATCATTATAGTAATAATATACCATCAAATAATTTATTTATTTTCTTATAGTGACCCTTTCCAAGGTTTTCTAGGTATAGAATACTCAGAAGTGGTTTATCAGTACCTGTTCTGGGGGAATTATAGGACTGGGAAGCTTGACGAATGGCATACCTTCTGGCTCTTCCCTGGGAGGCACAGGGATGAATCCAACTCCCAGTCTCTGGCCGCGCAGGCCGATGCGTAACCTATGGAGCGGTCCAGCCAGCATAGGGCAGATTTCTATTACCTTAAATTCTGTGTCTACCCATTTTCTATTTAAAAACTCTTCATTAAACCCTAATTGCTGTTGACAACCTATCCGATGTATCTTCAAAGACAAATCCATTCATACTGGATGATATTTATTCATTTATTTATTCAGTTTATATACTGCCCATCTGGCAACAAGGCCACTCTGGGTGGTTTACAGCAATTCAACATAAAACACCCAATACAGTATACAAAAAAGTATAGCAAAGTGAGATTAATACAACTTAATAATACATACTAAAACAATGAGCAATACTATTAAAACTGATGGCAACAACCAATGCTCATATAAATGAAAATATAGATTCAGATCTCTGTGAATTAGGGTCAGTAATTAAATAGAATTAATTCTTGTTACTGCATGTTTTGTGCTTAGTTATGAGGAATATAATGTTTCTGAATTACATGTGTTCATTTGATACTGTCCAAAACTGAACACGAGTATGAGAATAAGGATCTTAATTTCAGGAAAATGTGAGTGATTTGGGCAGGGATAAGTAGGTTGACCATTTTAAATGTGTTAGCTATTTGGCAGCTTTTGTACATATTTTTTCCAAGTCAGATGAAATTTTCACACTTTGAAATAATTCATGTACTTTCCCCACTTGAATCTTAGTACAATTCCTGAGTTCAGTGTGTCTTACTTAGAATAGATATTTTATATGAAAACCACTAGCAGGTGAAGGCATCTATATTGTTACCTAATGGCTTTCATCTTCATGTGCTTGTGATGTGAAAACCTTATTAGTTCTTTATGCATAGGTATGTGCCAGCAGTGTATTTGGCACACACACATATACACATCCCAAGTAAAAAAGGGTTGCTTTTATACAAAGAACATACAATGAGATAAACATCTTATTAAAACATTTGTAGAAAGGAAATGCTGTGTCTGATCAACACTAATAAAAGGATACTTGGTAACCAACACATTCCTCTGTCTGATAGTGTTGTTGTGGAATACATTCAGAATCCAGTTGAATAATTATGCCAGCAGAAATCCATTGGCATAAATATCAGTGGGGAATTATCACTTGTTAATTGGGGGAGTTACCAGTGACAATCAGTTGTGTTCTGCTGTTTTCTCTTTTTTCACTGTCTTGCAGTAGTTTGTTCCTAGACATCAGTCTTGTCCTGCCATTTGGGATTTCTTTTCACCTCATTGAATAGGTACCATAGTTTAAGAAATAATAATAACTCTATGCTGTCAAGTTGATTCTGGTTTATGGTGACAATTTCCAGAGTTTTCTAGGTAGAGTTTTCTAGGCACTTTGCCCTTGACAGCACGGCCCCCCAATCTTTGCCCCCCTATACCTAAACTAAAATACCTGGAGTAAGTCTGCAAATTCTGAATCTGTGCATTTGGATCTGAGCAGATGTGGTTGCATCTCAGAGAACTGGGTATAGATAGTAGGTTCTTGGGTGCATTCTGAGTAGACTCTAGGGGCATGTAACAAGATTCTTACATGTCCATTGTGCAGATGCACAGGAAAGCCCAAAAGATGTGTGCGTTATGCAGACACATGTAGGGTCAGATTGGGTGTATTTGTGTGTAGAATCAGATTACTTGCCTTATACAAACTGTGGAAAGTGTTCTAATAAATAAAATAACTAGAGTAATCAGTAATATCTTCAGTTTGTATATTGTTTTTGCTATAATCTTCTTTGAAAAATGTTGTGCTTGGTATGTTTTTAAATTATATCTACATATTTATGTTCTATCTATATACTGTATTTCATATTTTCTGAAAATGTTTGCAGCTAGAAACTTGTAAGCTTTTAGTTTTTTAATTTTAATTTTCAATTTTTCAGAATATGACTTGAGTACCTTTGTTCAAAAACAGGAAAATTGTGGTCAATGATTGAACCAAACAGTGTTGAATGATGATGAAACGAAGTTTTGTGTTAATTGCCTTAAATTGTTGAGATTGTATATAGTTGGGTCAGAAGATAAATACATGTTTCCTGTTTCTTTGTATTGCACAAGTGTAGCAGAAAAAAACCACTATTTTCAATGCCTACTTTTTCCTTCTTATTTAATAATATTAAAGTACAACACACTTTACAGGGTGACATTACAAAGGCTAATGTAACTTTTGCTGAGGCGAAAAGAAGCAGCAGTAGTAGTGGTTAAATATCATAAGAATAGAGGTATGTTTATAGATACCTCCCTGTACATGTTAATGGGGAGGGTGTCCAACTGGATATGTATCAATACAATTACAGTTCTAAAGTTTGCATTAGAACATTTGATATTTACTGTTAAAACATGGTAAATATGGTCAAGTGGTGCTGCATTGAGTATGCAACTTTTTTGTCTTTCAGAGTATTTTGTGAACAGGAGCCTCGTGGCGCAGTAGTTAAATGGCTGTACTGCAGCTGAAACTGTGCTCACGACCTGGGGTTCAATCCCAGTTAGCAGGCTCATGGTTGACTCAGCCTTCCATTCTTCTGAGATCGGTAAAATGAGTACCCAGCTTGCTGGGGGGGGCAATGTGTAGCCTGCATACTGTAATTAAACTGTAAACTGCCCAGAGACTACTTGAAGTGGTATGGGGGGGTAGTATATAAGCAGAACACTTTGCTTTGCTTTGGTTTTGAAGTGTACACTTTATTCAGAAGAAATACAGTACAGTGGAACCTTGACTTACATACTGCTTGACTTGCATCATATTTGACTTGCAGCAAGAAGGGGCCTGTTTGACTTGAGTCGCAGGCTTTGACTTACATCCCGGAGCCCCGGCGCAAGGCACCGGAATTGGGCGGCAGCCACAACCCAGCATCGCGGCTGCCACCTCCAAACTGCTCCTGCCTTCTTCACCTCCTCCGGCAGCGGTGGCTTCGGCGAGGCCAGCTCAGAGCACCTGGAGCTGGTCTTCGGCCTCACCGAAGCTGCCGCTGCTGTCGGAGGAGGAGAAGGGCCGGGAGCTCGGGGCTGGTCTCGCTGGTTAGACAGTCGGCTCAGTCTTGTAAAAAAATCTGGCTGCAGAAGTCTGGTCCACAATAGAAGCATTTTAGTTGGGGAGCTGTAAAGTTGTGGGACCCTAATGGTAAGCATAGAGTTGTTCAGAACTTTGAACGTCAGGTTAAAAATCAGTAAAACTTAAATGTTAGACATTGTTGCTATGAACATTAAAAAGTGGAGGCATATAACTTGTGGACTATAATTCCACTGCATCCTCCTCTCTTTGAAGAGACATTTCATTTACATCCCCAGAAGGAATCTCCTATCCCAGTCAAATTTGTGTTAAATTGCTGTTTTCGGGGGTCTTTTTCATCATCTGGAATGGATTAATCCGCTTTCCCATTACTTTCTATGGGAAACGTTTGTTTGACTTAAGTCATGTTTGATTTAAGTCTAGACCACTGGAACGGATTAATGACGTAAGTCAAGGTTCCACTGTAAATGAAAACTGGCTTTAGACATTGCCTCCTTGTAATTGTTCTATTGCAAAGAAAGGATCTCCTTTGAAATATCTGATAGGGCATAAACCCTAGACTTTTTAAAAAGTGGCATGGGTATTGTGCTATGAAAAAAAATGCAGCAGTACCACTTGTAGACGAGCCTTGTACGTTTCTGAAAAGTGTAGCTACTGGATTACTGCTGGTCAGGAAAATATTCTCGTGCATTGATTTGATTTTTCTTTCAAGGCATTTGAGAGAGAAGACAGCAATAACAGTAACATCTAAAGGGTTCTATGGGCTGGAAGATGAGAAGGGAGCAGCTTGTACTTCAACAAGGCGTCGCTCTACACCACGCAGTTTAGGAGGCTTGACCACAGGCGTGTTTGAATCCGTAATGGTTCAGGTTCTGAGACAGGAAGAGCAACTGAGAGCAAAGGAAGAAAAGAGGTAAAAGGCAAAAGTGGTCTGTTTTTAGCAATTATTTTTCTCCCCTCCCCCACATTTGCTCAGCTGGGAAGTCAAACATGTCATCTGCCGTCAATTCAAGTTGAACTGACTTTTTAGCTTAGGTGTTCCATGTATTTAAATACACTTCTAGGTAGCCCAGTATTTATGCAGGGGTATAGAATGCACATGTGTTACAAATTTATTTTTCAGGGGAAAATGTTTAAAACAATGAAAGAATTGAAATGTATATTAAGACTAATGCTTCTATATACCATTGATGATCTAATGTAAAAAGGTCTAATGAATAAGTTCTTCCATATGTGTGCATTCATGTTTTATATTATATTTCAATGTCACAGATGCATACAGTATTGTGACATTTGTTGTTGTTGTTCAGTCGTTCAGTCGTGTCCGACTCTTCATGACCCCATGGACCAGAGCTCACCAGGCCTTCCTGTCTTCCACTGCCTCCCGGAGTTTGGTCAAATCCATGTTGGTTGCATCGATGACACCGTCCAACCATCTCATTCTCTGCTGTCCCCTTTTCCTTTTGCCTTCCATCTTTCCCAACATCAGGGACTTTTCCATGGAGTCCTTTCTCCTCGTGAGGTGACCAAAGTACTGGAGCCTCAGCTTCAAAATCTGTCCTTCCAGCGAACATTCGGGGTTGATTTCTTTCATGATGGATACATTTGATCTCCTTGCAGTCCAGGGGACTCTCAAGACTCTCCTCCAGCACCACAGCTCAAAAGCATTGATTCTGCAGCGATCAGCCTTCTTTATAGTTCAGCTCTCACTTCCATACATCACTACTGGAAAAACCATAGCTTTGACTATCCAGACCTTAGTTGGCCAAGTGATGTCTCTGCTCTTTAAGATGCTGCCTAGGTTTGCCATTGCTTTCCTCCCAAGAAGCAGGCGTCTTTTAATTTTGTTGTTGCAGTTGCCATGTACAGTGATCAAGGAGCCCATGAAAATAAACTCTGTCATTGCTTCCATTTCTTCCCCTTCTATTTGCCAGGAGGTGATGGGATCAGCAGCCATGATTTTAATTTTTTTATGTTCACTTCAGCCCATTTTTTCACTCTCCTCTTTCACCTTCATTAAGAGGTTCTTTAATTCCTCCTCACTTTCTGCTATCAGAGTAGTATCATCTGCATATCTGAGGTTGTTGATATTTATTCTGGCAATCTTAATTCCAGCTTGTGATTCATCTAGACCTGCCTTTCACATGATGTACTCTGCATCTAAGTTAAATAGGCAAGGTGACAGTATATAGCCTTGTCGTACTCCTTTCCCAATTTTAAACCAGTCAGTTGTTCCATATCCTGTTCTGATTGTTGCTGCTTGTCCCACATATAGATTTCTTAGGAGACAGATAAGGTGGTCAGGCACTCCCATTCCTTTAAGGATTTGCCATAGTTTGTTGTGGTCCACACAGTCAAAGGCTTTGGCATAGTCAATGAAGCAGAAGTAGATGTTTTTCTGGAACTCTCTAGCTTTCTCCGTAATCCGGTGCAAGTTGGCAATTTGATCTCTAGTTCCTCTGCCCCTTCAAAATCCAGCTTGCACTTCTGGGAGTTCTCTGCCCACATACTGCTGAATCCTCCCTTGTAGAATTTTGAGCATAACCTTTCTAGCGTGTAACATATTGTGATATATGTCTCCTTTTATTAACTGAAATCACAGTTGTACTCAAAACATTTCATACGGGCTGTGAGAATGCTTTATTCCAGGGCTGTCCAACTTTGAACAGCCCATGGTCTACTTTAAGCTGCCCGATATCCTTGCGGTCTACTTACAGAAGTATGTGTGCGTGCGCTGGCTGGCCAGAAGCTCAAAGAAGCGGCGCTGGTCCCAGCCATGGCTCCTTGCTTTGCCGGTGCTCTGGTTTAGGAAGGCAGAGGCTCCTACTGAAGAGTTGAGCGAAGGGGTAGGGCGTGATAGCGGAAGGTAAGGTAAGGGAACAAATTCAGACCAAACGTCCAGCCGGGCGGGCAGGTCAAAATTCCTCCCCGAACATGCCACCACTGACGGTGGATCAGGAGGATGGCGGGGACCTGGTGGGCTACTTCTAACATCCCCATGGGCTACCGGTCGCCCTCGGTGACCACGTTGTGCAGGCCTGCTTTATTCCTTCATCTTGCTTAACTGGAACGTTGCTAGTCCAAGAATCAGCACATACCGGTAGCTAAAATCTTTTTTTTCTTCCTCTTAATATGGTGAATGGCTATCCTCTTATGCTTAAGATACTGCTAATATGCCGGGGAAAACACACCAGTTAAAGTTAAATGAGGAAAAAGGAGGGAAGTCTGAAGTGAAGGGAAAACTACTGACTGGCTTGTTTTTGCCAGTCAGTGGAAAGCCCCCACTACCACCGGATCTGAAAGCATAAGAAAGGTATATTTCTGGGCTACGCACCTGACTAAAAAAATCCCATTCACATATTTTATATTATTTTATGATAATCACTCATCAAATGCTATGTATAGACACATTGGTTCAAAAGTAACGTGTTGGAATTTTGAAAGGGGGAATGACTCAAGTAAGAGTGGTAAATCTTGCTGTCAGGATGGTGAGGTAATAAATTATTTATTTGTGCTCTAGTGAGCACAAATAATGGTCTGTAGAAGTAGTTGTTTCTTGTGTGAACTGGTCTAGGCTTTTAGTTTATTTAAAAAATGTAAATATATTGATAGTCAGACTATTTGTGCACCGAAACGATTATTATGTTTGGTTGGAATTATACCTGTGTAGCAGAATGGATTTTATTTAAATTAAATTAATTGAAATGATGATTTAAATAATTGGTCAGTAAGACCAGATTTAAATCAAGATTTTCTACGTAAAGATCTTGCTGGTATAATTTTAATATCTGCAACCAGATGTAGATTTCATTGTAAGAATAACAACTTTTAAAATTAATTTTACACTTATATTTAAAAATACGGATTTGGTTATATTATTGGAAACACATAATAGAAAGACAATTATTAAATTATTGCAAGGTAAACTATCTCCAGTTTAATTCGTTAATCACGCATATTTGGACAACTTTCCTCCTGTACTTTGTTGGAAAGATAAAAATAATGATTACAGTACTTTATATTTTTTTAAAAGTTTTATTTAACTAAAGCTACAACTATATAGCAAATGTATTCTTGTACTTAACATTCATGTTTTTAACTGATGTGCTCAAACAAAATATCTTTTAAAAACACAATTGGTACTATCAGCTTGGTCCACAGGTGAAAAAATTAAAACACTGCCCTTTATAGTTCACTCATCTTTTTAGTTCATAATCTGGAAAAGAAAACAAGATTTTGCCCGGTCCCAAACAGTTTCTCACTCAAGAATAAATGAGTCCAAAGAAAGAAAATATTATTTCTATGTCAGCAGGAGCTACTGCTGTTAAAAGTGAAATTATTACTTCAACAGTCCAAGTACATAAGTTGACTTTTACAGGATCATTAGTATGACTTTTTTAAAAAACATCATCAGCAAACATATTTATTGAATGGTTCACCCATAGCACTGATGTTTATTGTAGTAGGCATTACAAATGGATTATTGCTGGACACCCAGATAATAGCTAACCCGTATTCCTCAGCACTTAAGGTTTGACCCTGGTACTGAATATGGACAATATTTGTGAGAAAATGAGCTGGAGACAGTGCTTGTCCCATTTCATGGAATCATTCATTAAGGCCATCAAGTCCAACCCCCTACTTGAGGCAGAAATACACATCATAGGCTGGTTTATGGTTTACGAAATTCTAAATTCCTCTTGCTGGAGTAGGAACTGGCAAGACACTCCAGTATTGTTTGAAATTATTAATTCTTGTAAACTGCCCAGAGTGACCTCACTGCCAGATGGGTGATATAAAAATCCAACAAACAAACAAACAAACAAACAAACAAACAAACAAAACATTCCTGCCAAGAAAACTCCATGGACATGGGGTCATGAAGAGTCGGTCACGACTATAATGGCACAACAACAACAACAACAACAACAACAAAATTCCTCTTGAATGCCTCCAGTGTTGGAGCACTCACCACCTTTTGAGGTAATTGATTCCATTGCAATGCTGTTCTATCAGTTAAGCTTTTCCTGATACTCAACTGAAATCTGTCTTCCTGTAACTTGAGCCCACTGTTGTGTGTCTTGCAGTCTGGTTGGCCGAGAACAGATTCTGCCCCTCCTCTGCATGACAGCCTTTCAAGTACAGTGGTGCCTCTACTTACAAGTTGAATCTGTTCCAAATGCATGCTCTTAAGCCAAACAACTCTTAAGTAGAGCAGCCCTATCTAAAAAAATAAATTCAAAAAAAATTGTAAGCAGAGCAGACCGCATCTAAAATTTGTAAGGTAGCAGTAAAAATGCCAACGAGTTGCTCATAAGTAGAGGCACCACTGTATTTGAAAAGTGCTATTACAGTATATCTCTAGGATAAACATGCCCTGTTCTTTTCAGTCTTTCCTCCCAGGACTTGATTTACATCATCACTGTTGCCCTCCTCTGAAGTTGTTCCAATTTGTTAGTCACCTTCTTGAAATGCAATATCAAGAACTGAACACGAAACCCAAGATGAGACCTAACCAAATAGAGGGGAACTAGTAGACAATGTTTCTATTAATGTGGCCTAAAATAGCATTTGCCTTTTTTGCAGCCACATTGCTCTGTTGGCTCATATTCAGCTCGTTATCTATGACAATTCCAAGATCCTTCGTGCTCATAGTATTGCTGAGCCAAGCATCCCCTCATCCCCCTAGGTGTTTGGTTTCTGTTCCCTAGGTATAGTACTTTGCATTTTCCCTGATGAATTTCATTATTTTGTTTTCTGCCCAGTGCTCAAAGCTATCTAGATCTTTTTGAATTTTGTTTCCAATTTCCATTCCACCCAATGTTGTGTCATCTGCAAATTTGATTAGGATTCCCAGTGCCCCCCAGAGTTCATTAATAAATTAATTGATCCATTAATGAAATTATTGAGGAGTACTGGGCCCAGAACCAAGCCCTGGAGTACCTCCTCCCAGTTTTAGAAGGAGCCTTTAATCACCTTCTGAATACAATACTGTATATCCACCTGAGAGTGATTCTATCCATCCCACACCTAGTTAGCTTGCTAACCAGAATATCATGGGACACTTTGTCAAAAGTTGTGCTGAAATAAAAATATACAGTACTTTGTCTACAGCATTCCCTCTGTGTATCAGGGTGATTACTCATTCAAAAATTGAGAAAAGATTAGTCTGGCAGAATTTGGTTTTTTAATGCTTGTAATTCATTTGTTTTAGTGTGTAGTTCTGTTTTTAAGTGCTCACTCAGCTCCTTCCAAATTTCAACACAATTAGCAATAAAACAGCTGTTTTTCTGTATTTTGTTGAAATCTTCAAAAATGAGTTTCAGGATGCTCATAATGTGTTCTGTGTTTCTCTTAAACTCAGTGCTGAAGATTTTGGCTGTGACACTGCCATTGATTTTCTCCTGATTTTATTCATAAACTGTCATTAGAATGGCAATATCTACAGTACTGAGTGGACTGTATTGGGGTCTAAGTCAGTGTTTTTCAACCTTTTTTGGGCAAAGGCACACTTGTTTCATGAAAAAAATCACGAGGCACACCACCATTAGAAAATGTTAAAAAATTTAACTCTGTGCCTATATTGACTATATATAAAGTAACACACCAGGTACATGAGTGGACTAGTGTGCCGCGGAACAGTGGTTGAAAAACACTGGTCTAAGTGACTGAACCATTTTAATGAAGTGTGGGTTTTTAATTATACAGAAATAGGAGTGTCACATAAACAAACAACTCTTTTTCATCAGTTAATTCCATTTCTAATCTTCTGGGTTTTATCACAAACATATCTATAGCGATTCCTAGATGGTCAACTACTGTAGTTATTTCTTTTAAGTGATATATGGATGAGGTTGTATATAATGTGACTGAAACACTATCTTGGACACATAACTCTGAATAGGTGATCTCAAAGGTAGATCATTTCAAGAATCTTTTTATGTTGATATTGGATTCCCCAAAACAAAATGTCAGAGCTTGCTGCCTTTTCATTCCTGTGCAATTTGTTCATCTTTTCTAAATGGATTCAGTGCTGTCATGAAGCCTGCATTTGTCTTGCGTACTGATTGGCACATGCACTAATACCTTGTTTTAAGAGTGCAAGTTGTTCCAGAAACATGCTTGTAACCCAAAAGATTCAGATCAAAGCAAATTTCCCAATAAGAAACAATGGAAACTCAGATGGTTCGTTCTGGGGTCCCATAGACCACATGCTGTACACACAAAATGGCAAAACTCACAAAAGATGTTGGCTAGAAGTACACGTCCGCACCATGGTTTAGGTACCTGGCTGTGGAATCTGCTCTGCTTGTGACTAACAACTGGATTTTACTTTCACCTCCTATCCCTCAATCCCCTCCCCTCTTGCTTGCTTGCCTGCCTGCCTGCCTTGCTAGCTAGCAGCTCTACCTCTTGCCTCTCTTTCTCCTTCCTTCCTCTCCCAGTGGTGCTTCTCGCAATAACCAGGATAACCACGGTGCCCTGCTCATTTCAGGCCACCAACTCCGCTTGGTCTTGCCCCTTCATCCCCCAGTGCTTGCCTGGCTCTCATTCGCTCGCTCTCAGCTACCTGCTTTCTCCCTCCAACAAGATTAAGTGAGTGTACAAGAGGTGGCCATGTCATTTTTGTGAGCATATCAGGCAAACAAGAAGAATAAAAAAATATTGAAGACAAAAACACAGTGACGCCAATTGCTATATGGTATTTTAACACCTTTGGATGTTGGGATTTTGACTGGTTTTTATATCTGGATGTCTTTCTGACAATGGAAAAATATTTCAGTACACTAATAATTACATTGAAGGAAAGTTAAGAGGACCATCACATTTGCAACATTGTCCGACTCTCCATCAACCAACACAGCTTCGTCAAAGCAGGCAGAATGACCAATGCCACCTTTGCAGCTGGTCAGCTCTTAGAGAAATACCAAGAGAATACCTAACCATTACATATGGCATTCCTAGATCTGGGGAGGGCATTTGACTGTGAATCATATCAACTGATTTGGTGTGTTCTGTGTGACCATGGGGTGCTAGAACCACTCAACAACTGCGTCAGAATGCTGCACAAGCACACCAGCAGCCACGTGCAGTGTTCAGCTGGCCTCTCTAATTTTCAGTGTGGTAAATACCTAAAGGTATATCCTGTTTAATTTAGTTAGGTGACAGGGCAGTTAACAGACTCAAAAACATAAATTATTACTCTATTCAAACATAAACACTTTTGCTAGAAGTCCGGAAAATAATTTGGGGCCAAGTAGCAGTGTTAGTTTATTGCACTGCATGGTCTTGTGGCAACTCTGTCAAAATACATTTGATAGATTATCTTGTACTGCATGAAGACTTATTCCAAATAGAAATTACTTTGATGGGTTATTTACAGTGGCAGGTAGAATGGGAAACAAAGGCATATATTCTATTTGTGTCTGTGCATAAATGTCTAATACGTAATGTTTTAAATCCTTTATCACTGGTGAAGTACTCTACTTCATAGGACAACAACAAATCTGATGCATTTTGGAGACATGCATTTCAAAGGCAGTTTTATAAATATACAGTAATAATAATCAAATATTCCAGCACAAATGTCCCAAAATACAAAACCTTGGCCATTTGTTCTTCTTACTGGACTTCACATCTTACTTTGCAGAGTCCTTAGCTCTTTGCTACTGGTTATTTCTGGAAGGGAGTGACACCTGGAGATATCAGGAACTGAGCCTGGAATCATTTGGATGTCAAACATGTGCTTGATCTTTGAGCCAAAGTCCCTCTCCAATGCCTCCAATTTTGTACTAGTAATAATTTCTCCAGTTACACATGAGAGCTGAATAGTATCAATGCTCGGCCCATAATTGACGCAAGTTATCTTTGGACAAGTGGTGGGACCATGACAAGGCTCTCTGCCTGATAGCGGCTCTGTGCAGTTACTGCTGCTCCTGTAAGCTAGCCACACGCTTGCAAGCTCCTAGAGGCAAGTGGCAGGGATTCTGCCATGGGACCTAGTAATGGAAATGAATATGAATTCAATATGTGGGAATGAATTGATTTTAAAATGCCAGTAAAGCACATGTGGCAGTCCTCTTCCTGTTACCACTGATGTCAAGAGGACCTGCTTGCCTACGGCAATGGAAGGATGGAAGCATAGAGAGCACCAGGTCTAGAAGCTCAGTTTGCTGTTGATACTCTGGAGATGCCCAGTGGTGGGGCTAGTGTACTGCATTTTTGGCTCTAATGACTCCACGCTGCTGGTGCTGTGAACTGTTGGCAGTCGGGTGGCTAGTATCTGGGGCCAACAAATGCCCATGGGTGGGATGCCAGTGGATCCAAAAGACTAGTTTTCTTGTGCATTCTCCCCTTTGTCTAAAGCTGGGCTTCTAACTTGCTGCTGGTAGGCTAATAAAGGGTGAGGGAGGGGAGGCAAAATTATGAATTAATAGAAAATATATGAAGACTTACTGAGAAATACTGTATGTGGGACATTAGTTCTGTGCTTATAATTGCTCTAATAAAATGTTTGAAAAGAAAAGAATTGCTTTTTTTACATCAGCAGAAGCTCACAAGTACTTATGTGTTTAAGATTGTTGGATACATTTTTCTAAGTACTGGAATGCTGTGTTAGATACAAAATGCAAACATTGGATATAAAATGCATATGCATATTGTGCCTGTTTCAGTGTTACTACCATTGGCATTTTTGAACATTTGGTTCTAAACAGCATTTTACGTTTCCTCTCTCTTTACTGCTCCATTTTTATACTTTGCTTGAAAATTTCCAATGTTTGGAACAATCAAGTTCTAGAATATGTCAGCCGAATTCTCCCTTACAGTTGCCAGTTAGCAGAGTTTGAAAAGTTATGGATGCTTTGTGGCCAAATCTGCCCTTCTTTTGTTGGACTGAAGAGGGAGAAGTACTTTAAATCTTGTTATAGTTTTAGAAGAGAGAGCCTTCCAAGCTTTGCAGGCAAAAATAAAAGAAAAAGTAAGAAGTAGAAAGGACAAAATGTTGTGATATCTGAAACGCTAACTGTTGTATTTTGATATGAATTTTTGTGGACAAATCCACTTCCTGATTCTTAAGAGAGATATAGTGCATGACAGTTCTTGATACATATTGATATTTGGATGCATTCCACTGAAGCTCACCTCAGTGTGGATTCACACATTTCTTTTACAAATTTTTCACCAACCACTGTCTCTGTATTTTGATGCCACGTACAGTATTTTCCATGTATAAGACTATATTTTTTTCTCAAATAGTTAGACCAAAAATTGAGGTTGTCTTATACTGTACATGGAGAGAACTGTGCAGTTGCAAAAACTATAATTTAGGTTTGGAAAAGGGGGCATCTTATAGAGAGGAAAATACAGTCTGTATGTATGCATGTATGTATAAATATCTTCCATGTTATCTCTCTTTCATATGACTTGTCCATGAAAGCTCACTTTAAAATATAAGAGCATTTAAATTGTTGCAGTGTTTTTGTCCTTTTTATTTGGTTTCTTTTCCCTTTAATTTTTGGTATCTTTAAAGAAAAATGGTTGGGCTTTGGGGGGGAAAGTAATCTCCCTTTGTTATGTATCACAAATGTGTATTGATTTGAGTTGCTCTAATATGAAACCTGAATACAATAACAGTTGTTGACAGGACTTTAAGTAAAACAGTCATTGAATAAATAAAAAAGAGAGAGAGAGACATCATTATGTTGAAAAAACTGTAACATTTGCAGAAATGCAAGAAACCACCCAGATTGGCCTCATTGATAGATGACACAGTATATAAACAAACAAGCAAACAAAAAAACAAACTGTGGAGACACACAGGTAAAGCTACACTGGTCACTACACTTTCAGACAATGTGCTGGAGTCCCCCCCAGCCCAACCTCTGCACTTTCTACTATGTGCTGACTTCCCCCTACTCCAGCTCACCCAACTACCACTTTGATTTCAAGGTGGAAATACCATTTTCCCTTTTTTGCTGGTGAGATATCTGCCCTAGCCACCCACCATGTTACCTGAGCTCCATATTGTGCCCAGAAGCATTTATTGATGCTGAAGATGACAATAGTTGCAAGCTCTCACTGTGCTTTGAAGAAACCCCATCTGCCAAAAAAAAATTGATTATTTTCCCGATGCAAAAAGAATTCAGGCACCAGTGGAAATGTTATGGGAGTTGTTGTCAATTCTCTTTTCCAGTTGATATTACCCAGTAAAAAGGGATGACAGAAATATTAATATTAACTGTTTTGCTATTACTTATTTGACTTCTGTATTTCAGAACTGTACTGCTAAATTTTAAAAAATTGATACAAAATTGATCTAAAATTGATTCTTGCATATCTTTAGATACATTTTATTTCACTCATTTCTTCTTACTAAATAATATCTAATCTCAAACCTGTATTTGTTTCTATTTTATTAGGCTCCGAGAACAGGAAAGGAAAGAGTCAGAAGAAGCTAGTCAAAAAGAAATTGAAGAATGGGAGAGGTCTCTCCTATCTCAAGCCGCACCTACACGAATGGAAAACATGTGGGAAATTCCAGCAATTGGCCATTTCCTTTGTTTAGCACAAAATATTTTAAACTTGCCTGAAATAGTTTTTTATGAGTTGGAACGTTGCCTTTTGATGCCCCAGTGTAGTGCTTTTTTATCTAAAATAATGACTTCGTTGTTAAGTCCTCCTCATCGAAGGTCTACCTTGCATCGAAGGCCAACTCTGCCTTACAGGACTTGGGAAGCAGCACTTAGGCAAAAAGTACAGCAGTGGTACACGGCCGTAGGGCAAACTGACAATCCTGGCAGTTGTGCAGAAAAGCTTGGTCTTTCTCCTCAGTTTTTCAAAGTGCTTGGAGAAGCTAACCCTTTGGAGGAGAAACCCTTTCATGAACTCCCGTTTTGTCAAAAGGTATGGTTGCTCAAAGGCCTCTGTGATTTTGTGTACGAAACCCAAAAGGACGTACAAGATGCAGTACTTGGCCAGCCTATCCACGAATGCAGGGAAGTGATTCTAGGTTATGATTACTTAGAACATGCCTATGTTCACTTCCCACAGTTCTGTGGTGCCGATGTGCGGATTTACAAACAAAAGCCTTTTCATGCCCCTGAGTTTCCAGTTCCTCCCATTAGGGTAAAAAGAGTACCAAGGATTAAATTAGAAAGAGTGAAATGTGAATATGTCACCAAAAGCAACGGTGATGGTGCTAAAGAGGACCTCGCATCTCAAACAAGGGTAGAACGGAGAAAAAACATGTGTTCAGCAAGGGTTGACTCTGAGCTCTTGAATGTTGTGGCAGAAAAAGAAATGAACTCCAGCTGTGAAGAAAAGATTCAGTCGGACCATGACTTTATAATGGACTGTTGTAAAGAAAACCGAGATAAGGCAATTGTAGCAGAAGGGCACAATGGCTTTGGAGAGCCTCTAAGCCCAGGAGAAATCCAGGTGGGGGAAAATGGAGAAAAAGGTGTTGAATCTTCAACAGTGAAAACAGAAACCACCCCATTAAAGGAGAACACTCTTAAAATGTGTCTGATGAATGTGAATGGGAATCACAGTGACAGTCCAGATTTGAACTGCCACAGAATTCCTATAGATGTGACCTCAAAACATTCTATAGAAAACAAAACACTAAAATTTAATAAAATGCGAGCAAAGAAGAAGAAAAAGAAAAAAAAGAAGCTGAAAGAAATTATAAATGAAAATCTTCAGAGAAAGCGTGAGATTCACCTCCATTCATTGAAATCTTACAAACCTGAGATACAAAATAAATTGCTCATGATGAAAAAGAAAGCCAAACACAAGAAGCACAAATCTGGTAAGGTGATTTTGATGGGAAATTAGTCTGAGCAAGTCATGTATTTATTTGCAGATCTGCAAAAGATAAGCAGATTAGGTTGCCATATATTTAAACGATTTATTCATTCATTCATTCATTTCATTTAAGAAGGTCCTTTATTTTCAGGCTGAGAGACTGACTGTCCCAAGGATACCCAGTGAGTGTTGCACTCAGTCAGGGTTAAAATCTGGATCCCCAGTCCAATTGTATTGTAACAGCTACATATGATGGTAAATTATTTAAAAGCTAGGTCTGATGTTTATGTAGTTGATTTTTTCTATCCCTGGTTATAAGTTGTATTAATAGCCATTGAAAAGACATTGGACTGCTTACAAAAGGAACAATAAAACTAGTAATCTATTAAGTCTGATAGTAGACCATTACTGTGGAAGTCTTAACGTTAAGCTGCACAGTGTTACTTGTGGGAATCTCTAGTTTCCTTATCTGGCATACAGCATCATAGAGAAATGGGTGTTGTTTGGACAGGGAGCTGATGCAGAAGGAAGAAGTGTTAATTTAAAATGCTTGTGGTTCTAGTTGGCAGGCATTTTAAATTCAGAACAACACTGTTATTACAGGAGATTAGTCATTTTACATATTGGGCCCTTAAAAACAAATAGTGTGCTAGATACTATATAGGACATTAATTTTTCCTCATCTTTCTCTGTTGTAGATTTCTCTTTGTCTCAGAGCCTTTGATGTTTTAAATAAACTCAGCCCATCTTTCTAAATGTAAGCATAGCTCAGCTATTACTACATTACTACAGTATTTTCCTCTGGTACCTTTTGCCTGAAGGTCTGCATGCAGCTTTAACCACCCTTGCATTTCTTATGGTACTTTGGAGAGTACAAGTTATTTTAACCTACTCTGGCTATATCCAGCATTAGTGATACTCAGAGTAGATGTATTGAAATCAGCAGTGCATAAATTAGTTGTGATGACTACATTCCATTAATTTCATTGTGCTGTCAGCAAATCGGCCTAGCATTAGATTTAGCCCTTTATCTCATTCAATAGCTTGTTTTTATGGAAATCCGTCTTAAATGAGGGCTTGTCTGCATGGACTCACTGTACTAGGCTAAACAGGTTCTGTGGAGACTGAGTTGGTGCATTATACCACTTGGTGCAATCATCACATCCAAATGGTCAGAACTCAAGCAATACTATTTGGTCTTGCTCCTTCCTCTGTCATCTTTCCATCTCAAGAGATAATGTAAGAAAAGAGCTACTACATGATTCTGGCAAATAAATCATTTCCGGTGCTCTGTGCAGGAACAGAAGTAAAAATAAAAAGTCATAATGTATCAGGGCAGTGCTGATGCACTTAATTGTTTATATTAAAAAAATTAAACAAGAAAACTTCCTCCCAGAAATGGTAAAAGACAGGAAAGGCACCAAAGGTGGATTTGTTTGTAGGCAGGTTCTTTGACCCTCAAGACATATATCTCAAAGGAAGGAAAACATTCCCCTCATTACTCCCTCTCTTCCCTTTTCCAGGACGACTAATATTTTTAAAAAGTAATGCAGTGCATTAATGCTGCCCTAATACATCCTAATAAATACAAGATCAGAGAAAGTGTTTAAATTTGACAATATGATGAAGTGGGTTTCTTTTTAAGCCACTTCACAATATGGGGGGACTGACAGTGGAAAGAGCTTTAATAGCTGAAGGGTCACTTTGGTTCATTTCCAGCAATCATACACACTAGAAATGAACCAAAGTGGAAGCCTCTGAGAG
Source organism: Phrynocephalus forsythii (assembly GCA_029282475.1). Taxonomy (NCBI): domain Eukaryota; kingdom Metazoa; phylum Chordata; class Lepidosauria; order Squamata; family Agamidae; genus Phrynocephalus; species Phrynocephalus forsythii. The sequence continues at coordinate 36,552,649 of JAPFRF010000004.1, forward strand.
GAACTCAGAAAGGGACAAGCAGCAGTTCTCTGGGGACGGGCTGGTTAATTCCAACCATTATGTCAGGTGATCTTCAGAAAAAGGAACAATTCAGCTCATCCCCACATTGGACCAAACAGTGGGCTAAATGTCCATCTGATCACACTGCACCAGTGTAACAAGACAGGAAGAATGAGAGAGATTCTACTTCAAATTTGCTTCAGAAATGTTAGTATGTTCTGTTTTTCATACCTGTTGTGAGTTTAGGAACATTTAATTCTCTTATTTAAATGTTTTATTACAACATAATATTCCTCTCACAAATTGATAAAAGACACAAAACTAAATTACAGCAGAATAAATTAATGATAATGATTTGATTTCTATTGTACTTAAAATAAGGATAATGGGAGATATCAAGGAGCATGCATCATCATGATAATTTGTTTCCTTAAAAAGATTAGCTGTATCAGTTAACTTGACTTCTTCCAATCTCATATGCTATGATTCAGACACACGGATTCACTTATTATTAAACTATTACTATGTGTTATATCTGTAGATAATTCAAACATTGCTGAAATCTGAGATTCTGCACTCATATGGCACCTTAGATAATAAAAGGTTGGGCTAAAATCCACAAAGGTCTACTGAATAAAAATCTTGACCTAAATCCAACTTTATACTCCTGGAAACTTCCCTCTGCATCTCTCTCTGGCTAGTCAAAACATGCTCTTGAGGATTTTCACTGCCCTAGAGCAAGATATTGTGGTATTTGAGGCAACATAAGAGATTGTTCCCTTAGAATGTTAGATATTTCAGCACTGTATACAATGCTTAGTCTTCAGGACTTCAAAAAAGCAAGCAAGCAAGCCAAAAAACAAAAAAACCAAGAAAAATATACTGGTTTTGCTGGATAAGATTAACAGAGCTACTCAGAAATTTCTGAAATCTAGAAGATTTTCAAGTTTGATTTCCTAGTTTGCAGGATTTCTGTAGAATCCATTTATTCTAAAACACTGGATATGTGGGAGCAACATTTTTAGATATTCAAAATAAATTTAAGGCAGATGTGTGGGTGTGGATATGCGAGTGAGTGTGTGTGTATTGATGTCAACATTAAAAAATCTATTTTGGAAAAATCCTGGAACTATTTTTACATTGATAACTCATGTTTCCAAAATACCTGAATAAGGGAAAATATAATCCCTTTTTATTTGAAGGATGATTTTACAGAATATTAGTTACATTGATCTCTATTAATTTCAGCATGCATAATTTTATTCATTCCTATTTTTTGTTTCATGGTGTAGCTGCAGAATCCTGTTGGGTGGGATCCACCTGCAGAGTGAAGATGACTTCATTGGTAGTGACAGATTGTTTCAGATTTAAAAGCTTCTTTTATTGATTTCAGGGCACATTGTGTACTTTGTTGCATTGTGTACAAGTTTTTGCTGCCTAGAACTGTAAAAAGAGTAATTTAATCTGCAGCAGTCTGCCTCTGCCCAATGATGTTGTTCCTATTGTGCAGACAATGCCGCACAACAGGATTTTGGCCAGTATTTTCAGTGTGTAGTATTAAGGAATCTTTCCAGTTTATTGAAGTTGGTATACTGTACCTGAATACCTTTCATCCAATGTCCCCTCTAATTTTCACCCCTGCTATGACATATTGTGATTATAATTTAATCCTTTATTGAGCTGTTCCCACTGAGGGAGTTACAAAGATGTTCTTTTGTATTGTTGCAACATGAGATTTCTCTGAAACCTGTCGATACTTTCCTTTTGTATATGAATGATATATTTCTGATTACTTAAGGATCAGCACGTGAGAAGTTTCCTATGGGTGGGAATGATGCCACTTTTAATAATATTTTATAATTTTGTGGTATGGGAGACTTCCAATAGGGATTCTGCATGTAGAACCTGCCAATGACTCAAGTTTGCATGCATGTACAGTATTATAGCAACATTGTGGGGTGGAGCAAGGATACAGAATACAGCTGCTAATAGAGAGAAACAACTGTGGCAGAAAAAGAGAAGGGAAGGGCTCACTTACTTTTGGTACTGCCTCTCACCCGCAATTCAGCCCTCGACAAAGAAGAAGGATGTGGTTTAAAACAGTGTTTCCCAAACTGGGTGTCGTGGCTCCATGGATCAGCGGGAATCCCAACTAGGGGTGCCGTGGAATCCTCTTATCCTCCCCCCGCCGCCTTCACACAGACACACACACCCCATCCAAAACATTGCACATCACTTCTTTGAAGTTTCTCAGGTGTCCATGCAAATACAGAGGGAATCCTGGCTCAGGACTGCCCCCTCCCCCGTTAGCAAGGGAGCCTTCCCCACCTGCTTGCCCCCTTGCCCCCCCCCCAAAAAAACAACACATTTTTTCCTGGAAGCTGCTAGTGGCCAGTCCTGGTAATACCGCTTCAGTGGGCTAGAGCGCTGAAAATGTCTGCTGCAAAGTCAGCAGCTTGGCAGTTCGAATCCCAGGTGCCACGCAGTGGAGTGAGTTCCTCCTGCCAATCTAGCAGTTCAAAAGCATGTAGTGTAAATGCAAGTAAATAAATAGGTACCACCGTGAAAAGCAGGAAGGTAAGCAGTGTTTTGTACGCAGATATGTGTTCAACCATGCCGGCCACCTGGCCACGGACTTGCACAACACAGTCTCTTTGGCTTGAAAATAGATGAACTCCGCCCCTAGAGTCAGACATGAGTAGTATGCATGTGCGGGGAGAACCTTTACCTTTACTTTTTAGCAAGGGAACCTTCCCCACCTGCCTGCCCCCTGCAAAAAACCCAAACAAACAGTTTTTCCATTTTTCCTGGAAACTGGATGCTACCAAAAATCTCCTGATTTTCACATAGTCGGCTTTGTCTGCTCTTTTGAAACCCTGACATGTCAAAGTGGCTGATCACTTTTGAGGTTAATAAGGATTTTCTGCTCCTGTTAGTTGCACAAAGGCAGAGGACTGGGACTGTTTATCTTCTTTAAAGATTTGGGCATTGATGGTTTACAAGTAGATTCTCAAAGCAGCTGGAACTAAGATAGCCCATGAAGATGCTCTTCTGAGATGTATGTATATATAAGTTGCCTGATACACAGTACTTGGTTACTGTGGCTTTGGAAGACTGTTTACTATTGGGAGGGAAGGTGGTACGATTTCACTTTCAAATTGTTGATTAATTTCACTTTATTAATACTGTATCTTAGTATTTCTGTTTAGATATATGCATTTTATTCCCTTCAAGGAAAGAAATCCATTTCTAAAAAAGCAGTTACCAAGAAAAGAAAATCAGCTGCAAAGCCTACTATCCCAGAATTTCAGGTAAACACCTCTTTAGTTCTAATTTGCTTAATTAGAATCAGCAACTGTTACCTCACAAATCAGCAACTGTTACCTCATGCAGTAGTGGGCTGAAAACCATAAAACAGAGGAGAGTGTCTTGGATTTCCCCCCCACACGAGTTAATGGAATAAGATTGCCACGTACTGAGTTGTGAACAGTGACAATAAAGCATGTGAGGATTTGAACTGGCATAATAATGAATCAGAGAACTATTATGTGGTATGCATATGAACTAGCATTTTCTGGTGTTTCATTTTGTAGAAGTACATCTCCCTGAAAGTCATTTTTGAATAAAACAATAACAATATTCCACCATTTTAATTCTGACTTATGGTGACCACTTTTATGTTTCCCAGGTAGAGAGTATTCAGAAGTGGTTTAGCATTATATATATATATATGAGGAACATCTTGCAACATTAAAAGACATCATTACATTAAAGCTGCAAGAGAACATGAGCAGTTAAAAGGAGAGTAAAATTCCATGTAATGAGTGAGGGAAACTAACCTTGAAAATCATGTCAATATAATCACACAAGGCTATAAGTGGTTATAAACACATAGTCTATGTGATCCTATAGATTCATATGAAAGACACACAATAGGTATTCCCTCATTCAGGGAAAGCTTGCCTGAAGAGGAAGGTCTTTGCTTGTTTCTGGAAAGACAGCAGGGATGGGCCAGTCCTGGCCTCTAGTGGGAGGAAGTTCCCGAGTCTGGGAGCAAGAGTTGAGAAGCCCCTTTCATGGGTTCCCACGAGACGTGCCTGTGAGGGTGGTGGGATGGAAAGAAGGGCCTCTCCTGATGATCTTAACACCCGAGCCGGTTCATAATGTGAGATTCGACCTCTGAGGCAGCTTGGACCTGGGCCGTACATTGCTTTGTAGCACGTTGTCTACCCATGTGGCCTTCTTCTGGGATTCACCGTGGGGAATTGAACCCTCTGGCTCCACTGCCAGATATCTAAATCACTGAGTTATCAGCCAGATACCTTTGAATTATGATGAAAAATCTAACAGGGATTGAAATTTGAAGAGATGAATGTGACAGAAGCAACACTTTATCACTGAAATGAGCAAACTAAATTCGCAAATATTTTTCTCTGTCATTTTTTCTGTTTATTGGCCAAATGTAATAGCACATAACCCCTTTAACATGTTAATAATAGATGTGGGGCGTCTGAAGATACATTAGAATTCTGGACAAAATGTGCAATGCAGTAACTAGTTTCTATAGTTAAATGTCAATGCTTCTTGCCAAATGTTGTAGTAAATAGAGTTTCAGAATTAAAGAGCTATGACAATATGTGTTAAGATCATTTGGAATGCTATATTTTCTCTTTCTTTCTCATTTAGCTTATTTGCACTAATCTTGATGAACTCAGGGAGTTAATTGGAAAAATTGAAAATGAACTCAAAGATGTGGAGAATGTTAAAAAGAAATCGGTATGTGTTTTAAATTTTATTTTGTTTTTGTATAATGCAAACAAAATGTCCTAAAACAAATTTGCAAGGATTGTTTATCACTGGTATTATCTGTCTTATCAGTAACAGTATGAATCATGGAAAACCTCTAAAAAATTCCCCATGGCCTTCCTCCTTATTGACTTTCAGTTATTAACTTCTAAGTTGGAAATAGATTGTGCATCAGTATTTGGGCATTACCTCTATAGCTTTATTCAAGGAAATCAAACTTAATGTACGACTAACATAGAGCAGGGGTGTCCAAACTTCGGCCCTCCAGATGTTTTGGACCACAACTCCCAGAATTCCAAGCCTGTATTGCCAAGGACAAAGGGCTGTGGGAGTTGTGATCCAAAACATCTGGAGGGCTGAAGTTTGGACACCATTGTCATAGAGAAACATAGTTTGTCTTTTCCCTTCCATTTTCACTGCAGCTTTTTGCATACTTCCCTTTCTTCCTAGTGTTATCAAATCCATCAAATTTAAAATATAAACCTACTGGACAGAGATCATACCACTTTTATAACATGTCTTGGACACGTGTAGCTACACAAGTGGAGTATATTTATGCAAGTAAATATGCATAGAACTGCAGTCCTTTTGTAGCATCTTGTTTTTTTCTAAATAGTTGAGCATCTGCCTGTATTCTCTTTAAAGAAGAATATTAGGATGGGTTATTTAAATATTTACATAAATGAGTCCTATATTTTCCATCCTTAATCATTCATATACACATACATTCTGATCTTGTATTTTTACTTAGCTTATTCATATATTAAAGCCATATCTTGTCAATTTTTCCTTCAGGATTAAGGGTAGAATCCAATTTAATGTGAGCAAACATTCACTAGTGCACTAACTGTCCTGGTCCTGGGTAATAAGAAATATAAACAAATGAATAGTGTCAAAACATTTATTTCTGTCTTCCCCCCTTCCCATGTACCGCCCCATAAAACCTATTCCACATTGTTTCCCAGCTCTTTCGAGCATATTTAGAGGAGGTGGGCAGTTTCCCTGGTTGTAAAAGAATCTGGTAGTCCATATACAACATGACACTCTTTGCTGAAGAAGCTGCTATTTTTGTTATGACCTCTAGATTGTTTGAGATGTTTATTGACCACCATAAACTCTTCTGAGGAGAAGCTAAATCTCCTGGGCAAAAACAAAATATCTAGAAAATATAATAGTACAGTGGTACCTCGACTTAAGAGCAGCTCAACTTAAGAGCAATTTGACTTAAGAGCAGAAAACTGTTGGCATTTGAACTGTCATCTTACAAATTTTAGATATGGTCTGCTCGACCTACATTTTTTTTCATTTTTTTATTTTTTTAACTTATTTTTTCAATTTTTAGATAGGTATCCTGACTTAAGAGTAGTTCGACTTAAAAGCATGCATTCGGAACGGATTAAATTCGTAAGTCGAGGTACCACTGTATCCCTTTCAGGTTCATATTAGGGACAGCAGCCATCTCCAAAACAAGTAGAATGCTTTACTTTTTTTAGTCATATCTAAATCGCTGCAGCTTTTGGTTTCATAGTTCACCCTGCCTGTTTTTCCCCCCACATTTTACACCTTGCTATAATTTAATAATTTTGTTCTTACTTGGGGAAAGGAGGATAAGTCCACTCAGTAAACACTATTTCTGCAGTCAAAACACTTCCAGAATTATTTGAAATGATAGAAATCCAGGTGGACGTTGGCTGGCTGGCTGGCTGGCTCGCTCCTCTATCTCCCTTTTGTAGCTTAGCTGATAAAATAACAAGGAAACATAAGTTGTGGGGGAGGGACAAAATAGTGTAACAAACAATAGATATTATTAATAAATATCATTATTAAAAGTATTAATAAGAATGTTATTGTGTATTATTTTTAAAATAGATAAGAGAACTGCATTTACATGAATAAATAAATGATCCTATGGGAGCAGGGAAGGGAGACTGTGTGGTAAAGCCGCCGCCACTTCCAAAACTCTGGTGAAAACTGACATGGGATGCAGCGCTCTGTGTGTAGCCTTCAGTCCTCTTGAAGCTGCTCTCTAAGTAGATCATTAGATCTACAGAGGGCTCAAAAGGCTACTTTGTCTGTGGAAGATCATTCATGTTAATTGAACATTTCTCAGATCTTTTTTGTCACAGACTGTTTTCATTTTTCTCCTCATGTACTGTATTTCTAATACTTTGCATTAAATTATTACTGTCTATATCTGAAGTTGTAGCCTTTCATATCTATTTATGCAAGAAGGCTTTGGGTACAAACAATTCAGCATTCTTTTGTAATATAGCCCCAAATAGATAGTGAAATCGTGCCAGACCAGGGGCTTTATTTTTACTTTGACCACACATCTTCCAGCCTGCTCAATAATAGGATTAGTCCAGTGTGACTGAAGGCAGAACTTTATCTGAAAAGCCAAGTTAGTCCAATAAACATTTTTCTCCATTTTAATTTTCAGCGTCAAGATAAGTCAATTTTAAACGTCAGACTAGATCTTTCCCTGAGGGAAAATTAATTAGGTCAATATTTGTAGATGAACAGTGCGGCCCTCCTTAGTGTCCACATTTAGTACAAAAGAATACCTCTGTTGAATATAAATGCACAACAGTAATAAACATGGTATTTTTATATTCACAGGGAAGGTGGTATCACCGAAAACAAGCTGTAAAAGAACTACACTGTACTCTGATACGACTGCTAAATGAATTATTACCATGGGAACCAAAACTAATGAAGGCTTTTCAAAGAAACAGGTAATTAGCTGGACTCTTCTGAATAATGTGAAATGTAAGAACTCAGCACCAGTTATCTTTGTAGTGGCTAATCTGGTAGGGTTGAAAAGCCTGACTTTTTGCAAGTTAATAGTGAATGCTATAAATTTGTGACTAAATCTCCCTTCTCCCTGTAAGATTTGCTCATTATCGCTGATTATAGTTCTTCCTTCTGATGTTCTGTTGAAGGTCTCGATTAAAAAAAGACTATGATGACTTCCAAAGGCAACCGGATCATGATAAGTTTACTAGAGAACAGTGGACTAATGAGGATGGTGAAATACACACTGGCAAAGAGGTTTCTAGTTTGTTAGCCAGTGAACCTTCAGAACACACAGAGTTTCTGAAAAGGGATTGCACAAACTCTGGTAGGTGATTCTAGGAGTCATTGTGAATTCCCAGCATTGTTATATCAGTTGTGTTTGGGTTCCTACGTTAGTCACCTAGAAGTTTGAACAGCAAAAACTGCAATGGAATTATTGCCCTTATCGTAATGGTAATATGCTTTGAATGAATGAACTCAGCCATTTATCTTGTTTCTGAATGTCATGGAAATGATACATAGATGTGATAGAGGTGCATAAAATTGTGCTTAGAGTTGAGAAGGTGCACATGGAGGATGCTATTTCCTTATTCCATAATAAAGGAAGCGTTATTCCATACAGCAGGGGTGTCCACACGTTTTGCAAGGAGGGCCAGATTTGGTGATGTGAAAATGTGTGGGGCCGATCATTCAGCTGCATTTTGCACCCGGGCTGGACTTTGCACAAACCTCTAGTTCAGGCATGTCCAAAATTAGGTTCTCCAGATATTTTGGACCACAACTCCCACAGTCCTTTGTAATTGGCAATCTAAGCTTAGAATTCTGGGAGTTGTGGTCCAAAACATCAGGGGGGCCAAAGTTTGGACATGCCTGCTCTAGGCCATGCAAGGAGGCGGGGAGGATGCTGCAGCAATGGAATTGGGTGCAGGTAGGCTGGGCAGGTGGCTGGGGGGACAGAGAGGGAGGGAGGGCAGGCAAATCATAAAACTGCAAGCTGACGTCTCCATCTGGTATAGGGAGAGGCCAGCTGACGGGGATAATAATAATAATAATAATAATAATAATAATAATAATAATAATAATAATAATAATAATAATAACAACAACAACAACAACTACTACTACTACTACTACTACTACTACTACTACTACTACTACTACTACTACTTTATTTTTATGCCGCCTTTCTCCCCAAAGGGACCCAAGGCGGCTTACAACAAATTCAAAAAAGTACAATAAAATCAATACAATGTAAAAACAACACAATACCAATAAAATACTATAAAATACTATACAATATGATACAATAAAAAACAAGATTAAAAACAGTAGCTGCAGCAGTGTTTTAAAAGCTCCCCAGCCAATGACTAAGATGTTATAAAAATTTGTAAGGCTGGAGGCTCAGAAGGCTTGCCTAAACAAGTAAGTCTTAAGGCCTCGCTTGAATATGTCAAGGGAGGAGACAGTTCTTAACTCAAAGGGGAGGGAATTCCACAGTGTCGGTGCCACTACTGAGAAGGCCCTATTTCTTGTCACTGCCCCTCATGCTTCCTTGGGTGGCGGTACTCGTTGAAGGGCCTTCTCCGATGACCGAAGCGGGCGGACCGGATTATATGGAAGTAGGCGGTCTCTTAGATAACCTGGTCCTGAGCTGTATAGGGCTTTAAAGGTCATAACCAGCACCTTGAATTGGGCCTGGAAACGAATGGGCAGCCAATGTAGTCCCTGGAGAAGCCGCCCAACAGAGTCGTACTGCCGAGCTTCAGTCACAGGCTGAGCAGGTGAGGAGAAGAAGCCGCGGGCTGCATTTGGCCCCCGGGCCTGACTGTGGACATGCCTGCCATACAGCCTTGATGGTGGGAAATCCAGAACAGAAATGGCACTTCTAAATTTCTAAGACTCCTAGTTCCAGAATTCATCTAGAAACTCCCAGATAGAATTCTGAGACGGGGGGGGAGAGGAACCAGAAGGCCAAGAGATGCCTCTCTGCCTCCACTTTCTGCTTCACTCCATATTCTCCATTTGGGAGGTTGAAGGGAATTCCCACTCACTCCCACTGCTTCCTGGGAGTTGCTCTAGTGCTCATTGGGGAGGGTGGTTCAATGAGAAGCTTTCACTATACGGTAGAATCTCATCGTAAGGAGACCACTCTTCCCATAGAGCACTGGGGTGACTTATAGGAAGCTGTTTCCTTCTTCTTCATAGTTCAATCACATGGAAGGAAGCGGAAAGTTAGGATAGGGAAGCTTTCTGGTGTCTCCTTTCTAATGTCCAGACTTCTGCCTAGTAGATTTTAGATGAATTTTGCGACTGGGGGTCCAGAATGGAGAATATCCAGAACAGAGTGAAAGGCAATGACATTATTTAAAAAGAACATACAGGTAGTTAAACTGAAATTTACTACCACAGTAAAGGATGACAGCCACTGACTTGGGCAGCTCTGAAAAGGGCATTGGAGAAATATAGGAACACAGGGAGCATCCGTGGCTACCAGTCATGACAGGTAATATGCTCCCACTAGTATTAGGCCCTACTAATGTTCTAATAAATAAATTAAAATGTTTAAATTTTGCTTGTTGAAACATTGTTCTTTGGGTTTTTTTTTCTTTAGAGGACATGGATCTTCCTTCAGGAAAAGCCAGGCTCCTAAGAAAAGAGCTGAATTGCAAAGAATTCCAAAAGACTGTGCCTAGATATCTTAAGCGCCAATTGAAGCAACACAGTCATCTAGAGGACAGCACAAATGAGTTTTTACCAAGAAAAAAGCTGCAATTAAGCACAAGCGATTCTATAACCCATTGTACAGACGGTGACCTGTCAGCTGACAGTTGCTTGGATATGAAAATAGAATCTTCACTTTCAGAACCATTGGAGAAGGCAGACTCTCTGACATCAGCATCAAACTTAATAAAAAGGACCAAACCCATCCAGGCCTTGCTTGCTAAGAATACTGGAAACAAAGTGACCTTAACAAGTCAGCTGCCATCCACTGCAGGTAAAAGCATTTTAACATCTGAAAAGCTCATCATATCAGCCATGGGCACATCCCAAGTCAACCCTATGCTGCCCTGCCAGACCAGCTCAAAGAGTCCTTTGCAAGTATTATACAAAATGCCAGGTGGCCACTGTGTGCCAATAGACCTGCATAATAATTCAGTGAAGATTCAGGTGCAGCCTATGACTGATTGCAAATTCTCAGAGAAAAACGCAGGAGAGAAGATCATGCAGCAAGTCCTTATTTTGCCTAAAAATTTTATTATTCATCACAGAGAGAATAAAAGTGGAGCAAAAGAAATACAACTGTTGCAGCAAAAGATGACTGAACAGCATTGCATCTCACTGCCACAGCCACAGCCAGCAGCTTTCAACACTACCCTAGTACCTGCCCCGCCAACTTCAGCGGCAAACACTGCTCTTACATTTCTGCCTGGCCCAACCGTGAGAAAGAATACTACACATTTGGCACAAGGACCTAATGCAGTGAACAAATTTTCAGCACTGCCTTCTATAGCCCCTGCAACTAATGTGCTGACATCCATAGTGAAAACAAGTCCAAGTGAGACCACTAAAACTAAGACAGTAGTTTTGGCTGCATCTTCTCCTGTTGCTTCGCCAACTATTTCCTCAACTGTTCAGACTTTGACAACAGCACTGCCACAGAGTGTTTCTGCTTGTACCAGCAGTTCTTCCCTAAGACTAGCATCTCCACAAAAAAGGGTTGACGTGGGTGAAGCTAAGCAAGAATTGAAAACCATCTGTATTAGAGATTCACAGTCAATCCTTGTTACCACCAGAGGTGGGAACACAGGAATTGTTAAAGTGCAGACAAATACAGACCAGGTTTCTTCTAGTAACTTGTCTCCCAGTTCTGTTTTCACTTATACACCTCAGCTTCAGGCTTTTTTAGTTCCAAAATCCACCCCGTTGTCAACCTCTACTGTTCAAACAGTAACCAATGCCATCCCATGTTCTCCAGCACTTATCCAGTCCTCTTCTACAACTTCTGCTTCCATTGCACCTATTTCTCCTTGCATAAATCAATCAGTGGGTAATAATACGACACTTGCCTTTGGACAGCAGATGTCACACATGGGCAGTAACATGGTTCATGGAGTGCAAAAACCTGTTCATGTGTCCTCCCCTACCTTCCTGACCCCCGTGGCCTCCAATATCATCATGCCACCACCATCAAACAGCACCGGTAGCGCAGTTACCATTTCTTCAGCAACCCTGGGTCAGAATACAACATGTACCATGCACGGTCCTTTTACTAACCAACAGATCAGTATAAATAATACAAAATGCCCTGTTTCACAACCTGAACCCATGCCTAGAACCCCTGGAAATGTGATGAGTGGCACACAGATTCAAAAACTTATGTTGGTCACAAATCCCCCACTTCTTCCTGCCTGTGGGACTACAGGAGTCAGCCTAATGCCTGCTCCAACCTCCACTGGCACTACAGCACAGAAACTGGTTTTAATTAATACTCCACTTGGCAATATTCAGGCAAACACTAATTTAACTGCAGAATCGTTTAAACAAGCACTCCCTCCTGTGGGTAAAGGGTATGTTAAAAGCACAGAGCTGCCTCAGTTAGTCCTCATTCCATCTACTGTGGGCGGATCCATCAAAGTAAATGCGCCACCAGCTGTTTCTCAAATAAAAGATGTAAAAATTGGACTTAACATTGGTCAGGCCATTATAAATAGCACAGGAAATGCTCAGAGTGTTCCACCAATTAATATTGTGCAGTCTACATCTTCGAAAGATGCAGAAGATAAAAATAGCCAGGATGTAATTGTGCCAGTGTCAACCAGTGGTCCTTTGGTTCCTAAATGTTCAAGTTTGTCCTGTCAGAATATTGCATCAGACAAAGAGTCTCCAAATGTTGCAACAAGAGCAGTAAGTATATCAACGATAACAGCAAACACACATTTGGATTCTACTGTGCCATTAAGTGAGAGTACTACTGGAACAAAGCCTACTGCATTGAGTGGTGGAATAAACACATCAGCAAAAATAACACCCATTTTAACAACTCGATTGCAAACGTCTAATGTTGCAAATACTATGGCGATATCAACTGTGAAAACAGGGCACCTTGCCTCATCAGTGCTGATTTCAACTACTCAACCAGCAGTTTCTCACCCAAATATCTCATCTAGTTTCCAGCTGCCAGTTACAGTTGCCTTGCCTGGGCCATTGAATGGTGCACCTAAAATGGTACACACAGTCCCTCAGCTGCCAGCAGTTGCACAATCTGCACAATGTGTGCCCCTTTCAAAAGCTCAGCATCCTACACTTGTCCAAATTCAGTCGCCAGGAATTCCAGCTGCTGTACCAATCAACGGAAGTGCTCAAAAACCCCAGACAGTGTTGCCCCCTAATGCCCCAAACACAGGCAAGGTAATTAGTTTTTCTAATATAGTTCCTGTGCCTTGCCAGCTTCTGCCTCCTAATTTTGTAAAGCCCATCCCTGTTTTCACTTGTGCTCCGGGGGGTTCTGCCACTCAGACTGTCCCAACTTCATCGCCGGTAGCTGGTACTATAGGAGGACAACTGAATGAGTCCTGTATTCAACAGAAGATAATTATTAACACTTGTACACCTTTGGCACCTGGGACTCAGATAATGATCAGCGGAACTCGTTTCATCGTTCCGCCTCAGGGCCTTGGAGCTGGCAGCCATGTTCTTCTCATCTCAACCAATCCCAAAGTTGGCCCCGTTTTAACGGTTAGCAACGGAAATGGGGTTCAAGGTTTGCCTCATGCTGTTTCCTGTCCCCAGAAGACCACAGGAGCGTTGAGCAATGCATCAAGTTGGCAGCCGTCCAAACAACCGTTGAAAAGCTTTACCAAAATTGTAAACTCCCTTGGCACGGCAAACCCTCTGCCTATTGTACACGCAACACCACAGACAATGGATAAGGCTGCAAAATCAAGCACTCCATCTTTTGCAACCACACTGTCTACTTCTTTGATAAAAGTCACCCCCTCAACTAGTGTAGCTAAAACATTGTTGGCTGATACACCTCATACTAGTGACTCACCGCTACATAACAATACCTCTGTACTACAGCTAGATACTTCTATCAAAAAACTGATGGTCAGCCCAGAAGGAGCTATTTTGAACGCTATAAAGACTTCACCGTCAAAAACTTCCTCTATGCCCTCATCCTTCTCTCCTGACATAATTTCCGCAACCAGAAATCCTGCTGCTGTCTTCCCTACTTTTCTCAATTCCAGCATAGGTGTACCTGACACAGCTGCCTCTTGAACTTAAAGTAAATGGAACAGTTAAAATGTTGCAAAATTCTTTCTTACCTGGAATTCATTTATAATTGTTGAAAAACATTGTGCTGTCGGAGCTGAGATACATGAACCCGAGCCGGTGGAACTAGCCAGGCCAAGGGACAGGCTTGTTTTACATGCAGCTGGGAACTCGTGGGTGGAATGGAAGCAGTATTCTGCATATCATTTGCCTGGTTTGCTGTTAGATGGCAGCTTCTACATGGCAAAATTTCAAAACATCTATCCTACGCCCAAGGTTGGGATATTGTTTTGTGTGTGAATACCGTTATATTTGACAAAAAAAATCTTTCTATTAGATTACAGCAGTTTTCAGCTTTCCTTTTTTTCAAATTGTAGGGAAACCCCTCTTTAAATAATTTTCAGAGCTGTTTTCAGTGGTTTTTTTTTAATTAAAATGGCCATAAGAGGCCACCTGTTGAGATATGTTGTACAAAACAATGTTCATGCTGGGTTAGCATCTTTACAAGAAAATGGTTTTCATGATTGAGATATTTTCCCCATCTCATTTATAAAGGGTACAGTACACTTCTTTTTTGCAAGGTTTGCTTTGTTTCTGTTTTTGTTTCCAAAAAAATATTTATGCATTGTAAAAATGCAACTACTATGTAAAAATGTACATATCCCTAATTCCCTAACCATATGTACTAAAATATGTGTAAAAAGAACTACTCTGTCTTATTTATGATTTGTTTACATAATGTATAGTTTTTTAAGTATTTTAGTAATTTTGGACAAGTGTACTGTTTAGCAATAATGCAGAAGAATCTGCATGTAATAATAAACAAAGTTGATGTATTTTTGCTTGATAATAGTGTCACTGTGGAAAACGATACTTGATATCATAAGGTTATGTATGTACGTGCATTAAGAAATTTAAGATATTGGGGTTTTCAAAATTGTTGTAAGACCAAACAGATATTTCAACACACGTTTCATTAAATCTAGTGGGATTTGCTGTCAAGTTAATGTGCCTACAGTTATAATTTTCCTAGCCTTTAGTTTTCTTTGCAGCTCTCCTTTGCATCATTCCTAATTCCTAACATCAATACCAACGTCTATTATCTTGTGGCTCTCAGAGTTAGATATTTTACCTTTTTCACAATATCAAGGGCCTGCACTCCGTAACATCAGGAAACAAAGCAAAATAATTGGATCATCCAATTGATATGTTAGAATGGAGGAAACACTGTGCCTGAATTCAACTATTTGAGTATAAGCACTGGTTACACATCAGGCATAGAAACATTTCTCCATAAATACCATACTTAAGTGTAAAATATGGATTTACTTTCATTGTGAAGCTGCTTTAATGGTTTTTTTTAAAATAGAAAATATATAAATCTAAATATACAAATCATTATTCATGCTTCACTTAAATACACAATTTAGAGGTTTTTTTTTAATGGCAAAATATAACTGGCAGTTTCATCTAGAGCAGTAGTTCTCAGCCTTGGGCAACCCAGATGTTCTTGGACTGCAACTCTCAGTAACCCCTGCCAGCACTGCTAATGGTGAAGGTTTCTGCCATCCAGGAACACTTGGGTTGCCCAAGGTTGGGAACCACCAAACTAGAGCATTCTAAACTGTTGTAGTCAATTTTCTTTATTCCTCAAATGCTACATTAGGCAATGGATTGTAGCTGGAACTTTCTTTTGGATTAGAAATAGGAGATTCTTGTTCTAGTACATGATTGTCAGTAAATGTTTTCTGTTGTTCAACTTTATTAAAGATGACAAATATAAGAGAATTTTTAGGATTGTATAGTGTGTTTTGCCCCCCCCCCCAAAAAAAAAGAAGTGTTACAGTATAGAAATGCTTAAATGTTTTCATTTTGGGGCAGGATGTTGGGAATTAGAACTGCTACTAAGAGGTGTGAGCTTAAATCTTGGAGAATTTCCTTGGATTCACGTCTGGCTACTTCTCCCAACTCTTTCAATTGCTGAAGAACGGACAGAGTGTTTCCTATCTTTCCATGAAATGTACACCACCTTGATGGCGGGCAGCATGTTCTCTAATTTTCATCCCTACTGAGCAGGGCTCTTTTCCATGCATGCACATGTGCAATAGGCCCATACACGTTAGCCACTGAAAGAAAAAAAGGTCATGGCAGGTGTGGAAGGGTGGAAACCCCCTGCGTGGAGGGCACCAGGTGCACGCATGGCCATGCAGCTTAGTGGGAACCTTGATGGTGGTAAACTGAGACTAAAATGATGCCATATATACAGATATCTCTGGCTTCTTGGAAAACTTGGAGATCAGTACCTTTCTCTAACTAATCTGATGGGACCAGAAATGGATGTCCGCAACCAAAGACATATTGACTATTCCTGCACCACGCTATTAAAAAAGAGTGCGTCTTTTTTAAAAAAAGAAGCTTCTTTTAAAAAGAAAGAAAATGGCTGTTTAGCAGGTGAAAGAATTCATTAGAAAATCCTTACTAATTAGTGTTTCACATTTCTGTTTATTGTGCATTCCCATCTGCTGCTCCTCCAGTGCTTTTGCTTAGTCTCGGGACATTTTAAAGGGTTGCTTGCTGTACCATGAGGTCTGTTAGGTTTGGCTGGTGGGCACATACATTGGATTTGGATGATTCTGCAACCAAATTGTGCTCATTTTTAGACAGATTCAGGGGATGTTCAGATCAAAGTGGAACTTTTTTGTAGCTGGATAAATGTGTATACTCATGAAGATTTATGTTCAGAGAGAGACAATGCATCTACAAATACTGATTCATTTCTCCTAAAGTTCTCCATATAACAGGGATGGCGAATCCATGGCACATGTGCCAAAGGTGGCACACGGAGAGCTTTTGCCTGGCATGCGACATTTCCCCCCGTCCCCCTACTTCCCCCTCCAGCCATGAGGAATTTGCGGAGGAATAGAAGTGGGGAAGAAGCAGGGAGGAGAAGAGGACAAGGCAGGGGACCAGGAGTAAGACAGGGAAGAGGGGTGCGAAGGAGGGGGAGGAGGGAGTTTGAGAGGGAGTCCCCCCCCAATCGGGTGCATAAGCCAGGGGGAGGGGTTTCAAACTGCCTTTGAGCCACTGAAACAAGCGGCAGTTGCACCGAGGCCAAATTCAAAAAGGTCAAACAGCCTTCCTCCTCCTCCCCTTTCCCGAGCGAAGGGGAGGAGGAGGAAGGCTGCTTGGCCCTTTTGAATTTGGCGACACTTTTTTCTCCACCCAGTGTCCCCAGGGCAATGATCCTGTGGCCGGGGAAGGGGAAATGGGGGACTCCATTGCCGCTTCTCCCCCGGTGCGTCGCCAGGGCGATGATCCTCTGACCAAGGAGGGGGGGAAACAGGTGAATTCACTGGCTCTTCTCCACTGGATGCACAGCAGTGATTATCCTCTGGCTAGGGAGGGGGGAACGGAGGACTCTGCTGTCACTTCTCTGCCCCCCCCCCCGCATGCTGCCAGGGTGATGAACCTCTAGCCAGGGAGGGGGTGAAGGGGGGACTTCGCCACCACTTCCCCCCCCCATGCATTTTTGACCCAAAGTATTTTATTGCCGTATTGGGTCTCAGTGAAAAATAAGTGGGTTTTCAGTCGCAGTTTGGGCACTTGGTCACAAAAAGGTTCACCATCCCTGCCATATAAGACAGTGAAGGGGAACACAAAAGCCTCCAAATCTTGTGGGAGAGTGAC
The DNA here is from genome assembly GCA_029282475.1 of Phrynocephalus forsythii. NCBI lineage: Eukaryota > Metazoa > Chordata > Lepidosauria > Squamata > Agamidae > Phrynocephalus > Phrynocephalus forsythii. The sequence continues at coordinate 36,570,211 of JAPFRF010000004.1, forward strand.
TGACAACCTCTTTGGCTTCATGGCTGTGGATGGTAGTAGTAGTCCAACAACTGGACTGGATTGCCACTTTCTGGAAAATCAGGAAAATTTTAGTGGCAACCCATAGATGATAGATAGATAGATAGATAGATAGATAGATAGATAGATAGATAGATAGATAGATAGATAGATACATACATACATACATACATACATACATACATACATACATACATACATACATACATATTCCCAACTCTAATTGGGGTGGAGAGGAGGAAAATATGTAATTTTGTGACTGGTAGCTCAGACCAGTGTTTTTCAACCATTTTTGGGCAAAGGCACACTTGTTTCATGAAAAAAATCACGAGGCACACCACCATTAGAAAATGTTAAAAAAATTAACTCTGTGCCTATATTGACTATATATAAAGTAATTCTCTTGAATAGGAATCAAATAAACACAAAGAAAGTATTTTATAATTACTTTATTATGAAATAGTAAGTAAACAGAAATATGAAAAATTATAATTGGCTGAACACAAAGCTGATATTCTTCAGCTTTTCCAACGGCACACCAGGCAACATCTCGCGGCACACTAGTGTGCCACGGAACAGTAGTTGAAAAACACTGGCTCAGACTTCAAATCAGTAGAAGTCTTTCCATGCCAATCCCAAAGTTTTGTGGGAAGGATGTTCAAACAACGTGGCATAGAACTGACACAGGATTCAATGTTTTTGCAGTTCTCCTAATAAAGGCAAATATTTTGATGGGGTGTGTAGAACCTGAACAGGTGTAGAATTTACTGCCTGCCTGGAAAATATTTGATGAACAACTCTTCTGTCTCTGCTCCCTATCCGCCATTGTTCTATAGCATATTTTGTGGTTTCAGTGCTGAGTGTAAAACAGAACAAAACAAAATGTCTTCAACTATTTTTTTTATATCAAAACTCTCAAAACCCCGCACCTCTTGTTTTGACATTTCCAGGGTTCTTTTCTGTGTGACAGCCATCTTTATCAGACTGCTTTATCCAAACTGGCTGAGGAAGGGAATAAAAAGATGAAAACAATTTCCTCCAGATTTAAAAAGTCTACTGAGAACTGTGCAATTACTTTTATGAAATTCATTCTTCCATTTGGTATGTCATTTTCGTAATAGGCTCAAGCTGTGGGCAGCCAGATTTAGGTTAAACATCAGTAAAAACTTCTTAGCTGTTAGAGCAGTATGCCAATGGAACCAATTACCTTGGAAGGTATTGCGCATTCCAACACTGGAGGCATTCAAGAGGAAATCGGGCAACCATCTGTCAAATCTGCTTCAATGTGGATTCCAGTCTTGAGCAGGGTTTTGGGCTCAGTTGCCTTATAGGCCGTTTCCAACTCAACTCTTTTATGATTCATGAAAAATGTCCCCCAAAAACAAGAGAGAAAAGGACATTCTTTTTCGAAACCCTCAAACTATAAATGCTCCTCTGGGTCAAAACTCCTTACAAGCAGAAACTTGCTGTTCTTTTGAACAATCCCTGCATATTTCATTATATTCTGTCAATAAATAAAGTTATTGGCAATCCTCTCTTTTTAAAAGCCTCACAAATTTCAGGAAGACTGATTATTGTTCTTCAATATTTATTGTGCTTAGCATATTCCTTGTATGTACTTTCTTATAATCTGTCTCACGCAGAAGGGATTCTAAACAACTACATTAAAGATAGAAAAAGCTGTGATATAAACATTTGAATACATCTCATGCAATAGGGATTCTGTCCCTAAAGAACAGTGCTTTCTGAAACCATTTATAATAACATGATCCTGCTCCCCCCCCCACTGCTGCTAGAAATTAAAGACAGTACATGCACTTAAGTCACACTTGATGTTCTTGTTTCATGGTGCGTAAGGGGGTGGCAGTGGATTGGCGGAGATCTTTTCATAGGCTGGTGGTGCTTCAGGTACCTGCATTAATGAAAGGTGAATGAGCTGGAAATGAATAACTTGCATGAAATCCATAATAAGTTTTAAACTACCCATGAAAATAATAATATTTGTATAACCACACATGTTTAAAAAGTAAAGTTACATTCCACAGGGTTCTCCCAAAGCAGAAACAAATTGAACTGCAATTTTGAAATTAAGCTGCCCTAACAAGTTAGGAAATAATATTTGATTAATCTGTGGCAGCAAGTCAGATCCTTTTTAGTGTTCGCATAAGGTTTCCATAACGTGCGATGGCCAGTGATGAGGTGCCGTGGCATAGCTTGGTTGTGCTGCTGGGTGCAAATGACTGAGAGGCACCGCAGCATCTCATCAATCAGCTCCGGCACGTCATGTGATCAGATATATAAGGACAGTATTAGGATTCTGGCCATTATATTCCCATCAGTATTATATGACTACCGTTGGGCAGAACTACAGTACTTGAGAAGCATTTATAAGGTGCTTTGAGGCACATTAATACGTTTGGTGTGAATTGCGTTACTAAAAGGGTAACATGCTGATGACGTAACATCAGTTAACATGCTAGAACATAGGGTGTGCAGATGTGGAATACACACAACACGCGGGCAGAACCATTATTTGAAGACACAAAGGGTAAGGTGTATCACAAGTACTGTATGTGTAGTGATACAACAAACAAGATGCCATAAAGAAATACTGTATGTAGCTCTATAGCTGCTCTACTTTCTCCTTATAAAAAGGACTAGTCTGTGATCTAAGCGGGGTGGGTGGGTGGGTGACATGCTTCTTCCGAGACCACAAGGTGCCAGTGCTTGCAATACATACTATAAGCTGCTCACTCATTCCAGTATCGATCACTTCCCTTTTTGGGTGCAGATTCCATGGAGATCTCAGGCTGCCAAGATTTCAAATATGCTTCTTGTCCTCTCTTAAAATTGCAGTTTTTAAAGTAGGAACTTTGAAAATATCACAACTTTGGAAATGCGTAACAGTTGCCTTAATTTGCAGCACAATTTAAAAGCCTTCCCTTGTATTATCACTGATTGAGTTGACCATAACCCACCAAACAGACTCATTATTAATGTTATGTTCCAGAAGAGCACAAACACAAGGTCTGTTCTACAAGTCAAACTTTTAAAACAGTTTAACGCGGATGTCCTCCTGTCTCGGCATTTTCCGGAATTTGATCACACAGATCTGTGCGCTGAATTTCTTACAGAAGACCAATTGTCCTGACTGTTTTATAACGAACACAATCTCCAGACTTTATCATGGTTGTATGTTTCTAACTATTCCTGCAGCTCTGTTCACTATCTGGTGAGTGTTCTTATGCAGAAGTGTGCACTCTGGTAGGTGTGGAAAGGCTACATGTAACAAGGAGCCATTTTCTTACCACAGGGTAACAGTTGCTATTATTCTCCTGTAAGGGAAATCTGGAGCCCAGTAAAGCACTCTTGCCTTCTGCAGTCTTCATAGTCACCATACCGAAATTCTTACTCTGTAGAGGAGTGAACAGGTAGAAGGAAAGAGCAAGGAGACCTCTGGATACAACTTTCTGCAGCTTGCTGGGCCTCAGACATTAATGCAGCCCCCATGTTAAGGAAGTTCAAGGGTACTTTTAGTGAATGGCAGAGAAAGGGCTGTAGGGCAAGAAGATGCATCTGGATTGCATTATGTCATAGGGACACAGTCAAGCCTGTTGCATGACAGCAGAGCGTGTGGGCATAATAATGATAATTATTTATGTTGCTCTCTATATCAGAATGCATTACAATAAAATGAATAATGTACAAACATGCAACATACTTCTTTCTCTTTCTCTGTCTCATACACACACACACAGAGAGAGAGAGAGTAGAGAGAGGTGATGTTCAGGTGTATGAACCAGTGTATTAACATAATACCCCTCATAATAAGCAGTTATTAAAAAACAATCAACTGCTAACAACCCACTAAAAAGTTCAAGTAAAATACACTGATTGCTGACCTCTCTTTGCATCCAACACCTATGGCTCCTGGTTGAACCGATCGTTTTTCAAACATCATCTAAATTTGTCCAACTCGGGTTCCATATGAAGGCACTGGGAGAAAGAATTCCACAGCTTTGAAGCCAAATGGGAAAATGCTAAAGTTTTGGATTTGGGACTTAGTCCGAAAGTCTGGAATCTGTGGACTGAGTCCCCTTAAGAGGAATATGCCATGATACCATCTTAGCTAAATAAACAATATAGAAAAAATGGAGGGCTTTAAATATCAGGACAAGGATTTTAAAATATATCCTTTAACCTGCAGAATATATTTGCCTCACACATTAACTACAAAAGATCAGATATTAAGGATCTCTGGATTAGAGAAAATCAATTCTAGTGAATTTTGGTGAATGCCAGAACCGTCTTCTAGAAACAGACTCATTCTAGATCTTGGATGCCTGAGGACTGAATATAATAAATGAACAGGAGTGGCCGTAAGCTGGCTTATCCTTACCATTATGCTTTTATAGCCGCTCCGTTTTTTGTAATACCACCAGCCGATGATCACCAGAACTGCAAGGACCACAACAAGAATTCCAATACCCGCAGCCCTGTTTTTAAAGAAATATTTTTAAGTAAATAAAAAAGGTAAAACAAACGTTCCCCTTTCCAAACACATTGGAAGAAAATGAGACTTAACCCTGGCCTGTATAAGATGCAGTTCTGACCTGAGGACAGAATCCTGCTACTTGCTCGTGCCCAGTGTAAGTGCACTGGTGCAGATCTGAGCAATTAACTGCCACTCGTTGAGAAGTCAGCATTTGCGTTTGGTGTCACACACCAGTTGTAAAACTTGGCACCTGACAACAAATGCAAACACTGACTTCTTAACAAGCAGTAGTTTAACCCTGAGATGTATGCAGGTGGGTTTTACCATCTTTGCCAGATAGCCCAGATCCGCCCGTACCTGGATGCTGACTCTCTGAGAACAGTGGTTCAAGCACTGGTGATCTCGAGGCTGGACTACTGCAACGCCCTCTACATGGGGTTGCCCTTGACTCTTCTCCGGCGCCTGCAGCGGGTACAAAATGCGGCGGCCAGGCTGGTGGCTGGTGTGCGTCGTTATGACCAAATCTCCCCAGTCCTGGTCCACCTGCATTGGTTACCCGTTGCAGCCCGGATTAGATTCAAGGTCTTGGTTTTAGTTTATAAAACCCTCCATGGCTTGGGCCCAGACTACCTGTCAGAGTGTATCGTCCAGCGATCCACCTTGGCCCGACCTGTTCGGCAGTCGCGAGCTCACTCGCTTCGGGTTGCCACGCCGCGAGAGGCCCGCAAGATGGTCACGCGGAACCGGGCTTTCTCCGTGGCAGCTCCCTCTCTCTGGAATTCCATCCCTAGCGAAGTGCGCTCTGCAGAGTCCCTGCCGGCCTTTCGTAAAGCTTTAAAAACATTTTTATTTCGGGAGGCCTTTGGTGAGCCCTAATTTATTTATTTATTTATTTACTTATTTATTTATTTTTCTCCCGCCATCAGTAGCTCAATAGCTTAATAGCTGCCTTGCTTCTTTGGCGATTTCCTCTGGGGTGCGATTGTGTTTTTAGATGTTTTTATATTGTCCTTGTATTAATTACTTTACTGTCCTATTTAATTGTTGATTGTTGGCCTGTTGATGGTGCATGTTGCCTCGTTGTTAGCCGCCTAGAGTTCAAATTTGAAGATAGGTGGGATATAAATGCAATAATAAATAAATAAAATAAATAAAATTTTACACCAGCATAATTCTCCAGTTGGATTCTAGCCAGTAAATACCGGTAGTTGTTGCAATTAATGCTTACTTCATTTTGGCAGGAAATATACTGGCCATGCTGAATCAGTTCAAAGGACCTTTGTATATTCAGGACCAACATTGTAAGGTGTGAAGGAAGCACTTACACAGTAACAGGAATAGGTTTTACAGCTTATCCTACCACATGGCAAAGTTATGACATTGGCAGAGATTTTGTTACAGAACTTCAATCTGACGATTAAAGTGACAAAATCCACTTGTAACAACTCTGTTTTTAAAGATCATACACTACTTCTCTGTAAAGCTCCTTAAACCGATAACAGGTTATTCTGCTCATCAAGGCTGGTGGGATTATTTAATTGTTTTTGCTTAGAATATTTATGTCCCAACTGAATATCAGTATTTGCTAGCATACAGCAAAAAGCTACTTAAAACTGTTTTAAGCATATTAAAACAATCAAAATAACTACAATAAATAAATAAATAAAGCAGTTATTTATTTCTATCCTGCTTTTCTCCTTTGCAGAATTCATGGTATCTGACAATACAAATGAGAAGAGGTACAACTAAAATCAGCCATAAATGAGACAGTTGAATTGCCAACTTGATGGCAAGAACTCAAAAGGTCATAAGAACATAAGAACATAAGAAGAGCCATGCTGGATCAGGCCAAAGGCCCATCTAGTCCAGCTTCCTGTATCTCACAGTGGCCCCACCAAATGTGTCTGGGAGCGCACGAGACTAGATATCTGTCTCCTGATACCACTCCCCTGCACCTGGCCTTTGAAGAATCCTGGTTTTAAGCCTGGAGATGACACATCTCCATCATGGTTTGTAACCTGCGATGGACTCTGCGATTGGAATCTGTCCAATCCCCTTTTGAAGGCATCCAGGCTAGATGCCATCACCACCTCTTGTGGCAGGGAGTTCCCCAAACTAACAACACACTGGGTAAAAAAATATTTTCTTTTGTCTGTTCTCACTCTCCCAACCCTTAATTTGAGTGGATGTCCCCTAGTTCTGGTATCTTTTGAGAGGAAGAAGAGCTTCCCTCTATCCCCTTCACTCATGCCCTGCATTATTTTGTATGTCTCAATCATATCCCACCTCAGGCGCCTTTTTTCCAGACTAAAGAGCCCCAAATGTTTTAGTCGTGCTAACTTCCAGTATGGCACACTGTACCTTGCCACATTATACAAGGTACTTCTGACTGCACTTTTATTTTTATACAATGCTCTGTATGACATGCAAATCATTTTGTTATAAATCACACAGCACCACTCTGAAGCACTTCGTGCCAAATCAGTGTACGGCATTTAACCTTCTCTTTCCCTCACTCACCTCCATCAGTGTTCCACCACCAAAGTCCTCTTTTACTAGTAGTACACCCGTTTAGGAAAGAGCTAGGGCTACCCTTCCCTACCTCCTCTGTCAGGCAGCAAATTCAAAGAGGAGGTGGGACACAGAGATTTCCTGCACAACCAACTGACTGGCCTGCTGCCTGAGGAGGTGGAGAAGGGCAACCCAGCTTCTTCCCAAAGTGAGGCACCACAAGCAAAGGAGAACCCCAGTAGTGTACTGACAAAAATGAGTGGCCCTCCTGGCCATTGGGTATGGAGAGTTAAGCACATTGGCTTAACATGGCTCTTCTCATACTATGATGGAAATATAGCGGGGCCGCAATATATGGACTGCGATATGGAGGGGGACTACTGTACTTGGATTCTTGGAGATCTCAAAACTTTGCCTTTCATTAACTATTGATGATAAGACTGAGGAGCACAGATCGGTAGCTATAATCAGTAAAAAATTGAGAGTGAGCTTGTAGCACTCCTATGCTATTTTTGCCTTCACCTCCACAATTTATGTACTTGGTTTTTATTTTGACTTTCCTTGTCTGTACCTTAAATATTAGGCCAGTTTTTTAATGGAGATGAAGGGGTGCTACTGTATGCACCTCTTACTCCCCTGCCCCAAGACTAGGTCAATGCCCATGCAGCCCCTGAAGTTTCTCTGATCTACTGCATAAATCACCAAGAATCAGCATGGGTTAAAATTGAGGAAAGCACTTTTATAATCTCTCACAACTAAAAAATGTACTTTATGTTGAAACTGAATTTGAATATTTCATCATGAATGCTTTGCTTACTCTTCTGCAGAAAGAGAGCTGTATCTCTTCCCTCCACCAAAGCTGCCACTGAAGTTATGATCCCCTCTGGGCATCTTGTATGGCTCAGGTGACACCTAGAAAAATGAGAAAAATGAAAGTGACAACTCACTGGGTGACCTTGGTGATACCAGTTTAGCCTAGCAGAAGTTATTTTGCTACTACATTAGGACCCCCATATCTGCAGAATCAATATCCATGGCTTCACCTATCCACTGTCTTTAAATATTAAACCTTTTACGAGGAAAAAATCTAGAACTATTTTTACATGTCTTACTAGACTCGGCCACTGGAGAGAGCTCGAGACAGTGCTATGAATACTTGCTAGTGAAGACTACATCTGGCATTTAGCGTTCACTATTCGCTATGGTTTTCAGTATCCGTGGGTCACTAGGGAACCAATTCCCAGTGGATATGGGGGTCAAACTGTACAGTGTGAGCCCTTCATCCACTGGATAAATTCTCACAGTTTTACTCAACCACAGATGACTGCTCAACTCTCATGGCATTACAGCTCCATTCCTTGGGTCCAGAGAGCAGGTTTTCAGAATGCCTGTTCCAGGTGGGAAATGGGGAAGAACCACCTGCAAGGTCCAGCAGTGGAGGGGATCCTCCTTGTTCCTTCCCTAGATGGGAGTTGATGGCTAGAACACACGGTGTACAAAAGTTTTCAATTTCTCTTGAAGAACTCCAGCATTCCAAACACCCTGATTGAAAACATCTGTCAGATTTTTATCTTCTAATCGTCTAGGGAAGAGGCCTTCAGAGAATGGTAATAATAAATCAAGTAAAACTTTTTTTAAATGCTCTCTTGCAGTTACACAACAAGGACAAGGACACAGAATATGTGGGAAAGGGGACATCGCCTAGTGATGTCACCTGAGCAAAACTGTCTTGGAAGAATCTCGCATATAAAAAGGTGGTGCAGTAATATGGAAGCATTGGGGAAAATATTGCAGAACTGGGAAGAGGGGTATCAACTACCAACTAACAAATACCAACTGAATTTTAAACAAGATTCAGATAGTTTATTTTTTAAAAAGACGGAAAATGGATGGAAAAACAGGAATGCTCTTTAAATTGAGCATAATATGGGGATCCTTCCAAGGGAAATAAATGTTTGAGGCAGAGTGATTAAGCCATGAAAGCTTCATCTGGAAGCATACTCTAAGACAGGGGTACTTGTACAGATTGAGCTATGGCTTGTTGGTCCATTGTGCAGCAAAGTGGACTATTAACATGGACAGTTTAAAAGAAACTTCCAGTTCCTGGCTCTTTTTTCCAGTTTCTGGAAAAAAAGAGTGATTTCTAAATACTAGAAAAAGCATTGCAATATACTATGGATTTTGCCTTTTTTTTCTGTCATTGTAATGAATTTAGCTCTGCAAATGGGGTACACTACTACCTACTGTAAGCTCTGTTTTCTGAATGCCTTCTCCCTTATAAGTGTCCGTGCTTCCCTAATCCTGCAATCAAAACTTTCTAATGAATGTGTCCACTTGCCATTTGCATAAATATCCAAGGAAAATTAACCATTCCATATCAAATCAAACTGAATGGCTTGCTCTCATTCATCTGACTTCACTCTTGTAAAGATATAGAGATGAACACATTGCCTGTAATTTGATCTAGTTACACCATTTAAATCTGATTAAACGCCATGGGACTGAAAGAGCCTAACAGAGACCATCATCATAGCCTCTGATTTCAGCAAACCAGCAAAAATGTTAAACTGTTGTGAATCAAAATACTACACAAAGGAAGCACTATTTCAGAAGTACAAACCGTATTATAAAGGCACCACAATTTAAGCAATGTGTTTCCCCCCCATCAGATCTATTTTTCAAAGTTAAAAAAAAATCTGACAAATATAAAATGTGATTTAACATGAAAATCAAGTTTGAAGAATCCATGACTTACCTTCTTACACTAACCCGGGCTCTGTCTGAGTGGTAAGAGCTTAAGGAGATTTCGCTATTTCCTTGTTAGCACTAGCTAGCTCTCATGATGATCACGAGTTTGAACTCCTGGCAATCCAGCCTTTGATCATTTTACTTTCAGTGAAAGTCTAAAATAATTTTTTAAAAATTGCTTCTGCTCTTTCTCTCTCCACCACTTCTCTCCCCCAACTTAAGCCCCCTTTCCCCAGTTGTTTCTACAACTTGATGTTGTATTGCTAGAGGTTCTTGGAGAAAAAGGTAGGCATAAAAACCTTGGCCCTCCATGTGGTATATAGAGTGGATGTTGTTAAATGGTTGGGCATTCATAGAAATCAAGGGCAGTACTGTGAACCTTATAGTGGGCCAGATCATTTATCCTTTTAACCAGGCAATGTCAGCATTGGCTGGTAGCAGCTCGGCAGAGTATCTCTATCAGGAAGGATTCTTCCCTAGTCCCGCAGCCTGGAGGTTCCTGGTGGATTCCCACCAAGTTCTCACCAGGCCTAATTCTGTTTTGTTGTTAAACTCAGACAAGATCAGTGTGTTTATGGTGGTTTGATGGTGGTGGTCTGAATATGATTTCTTGGATTTCTGCTATTTCTGGGGGAAATTCAGCTTTTACCCACCCACCCCAATCTAGCGCATTAATTATCTGCATTCAGTGCAAAAGTATTTGGGAACACCTTTGATGAGGTAATATTTTAAAAACCCAGTGTGGCACAGCTGATAGGGTGACGGACTAGGAAGCAGGAGACCTGGGTTTGAATCCTCACTCAGCCACAGAAACGCAATGGGAGTGTGGATGTAGTAAAACCACTTTTAAAACATCTCATTTACTTTGAAAACCTTAGTAGGGTGGCTATAGGTCTGTTCTGACATGATGACACATGACAACAACAAAATCACTAGTTTAAAAAAGCAACAAAACCCCTCTCCTCCTCCAGGGCTACATCATTTTTACACCTTAAAAATGCTGGGGTTTTGAGGTACATTAGAGAATTTTCAGAAGTGGTTTACCATTCCTTTCTGGGGCTGTGCAGCTTTTCCAAGGTCGCACAGTATGGCACTACAGTAATACCTTGGTTCACGAGCATAACCCATTTTGGAAACATGCTTGTAAACCAAAACACTCTTACATCAAAGCAAATTTCCCCATAAGAAATAACGGAAACAGATGATTCGTTCTGGGGTCCCATAGACCACATACTGAACACACATAATGCCAAAACTCACAAAAGAAGTTAGCTCGAAGTCCATGTCCACGCCATGGTTTAGGTACCTGGCTTCAGAATTTGTTCTGCTTGAGACTAACAACTGGATTGTACTCTGTGTTTTTAATGTGACAATAATACAATGCAATTTGTAGCCCTATACACACTTGACTAGCTGCCCCACGGTTAGAAATGTTCTGAAAAATATGAAAGGACATTGAAAACAAATTAAATAAAAATATAAATATAAAGAAAAAGAAAACAAACCCCTAACCTGCACTCTTCTTTGAGAAGAGGGGCACTCTTGTCTCTCTCACAAAATACCAGAACTAGGGGACATCCACTCAAATTGAGGGTTGGGAGAGTGAGAACAGACAAAAGAAATTTTTTTTTACCTAGCATATTGTTAGTCTGTGGAACTCCCTGCCACAGGATGTGATGATGGCATCTGCCCTAGATGCCTTCAAAAGGGCATTGGACAGGTTCCTGGAGGAGAAGTCCATCACAGGTTACAAACCATGATGGAGATTATCTAGCTGGAGAGGTTGAAGGCAGCAGGAAAAGTGGGACACCAAATACAAGACGGATTAACCTACCAAGGGAAGCCACAGGTTGCATTTACAAGAGCTGAGCAGGGTTGTTGAGGAGAAGAACATGCTGGATTGCTCTTATTCAATAGGGTTGCCATACTTTAGATGCAACATTCATTGCATGTAACAATAACAACAAGCTGTATAGGTGGAGCTCACTTTTGAGAACATATGTTTGGTATTGCATGGTTAGGTTGGAATTTCATGAGAACTTAAAAGTTTATATGATTTCCTTTTTAATCCCATGTTAACAGAAGCATAGAATCACATATTATTTCAAATCCACATACAGTTCTACCAAATTATTTCATTCAAATATGTACACATTGAAATTTGCAGCACATAAATGCAAAGTAGAGAAAGTGCAAAACATTTTCCTTTATACTAGAATTTAAGTGCATGCATGAAAAAAGAGAAAATACATCATAGCAAAAACCCTATGTAAGAGGGAAGCTTTTCTGTAGTCTTATATCTAAAAACAATTTATATGCATTTTCTTCCATCACAGAAAAGAATGCATCATTGATGATAGAAAGGGGGTGCTATATAAATGAATTCTTTGTTACAGGGAATGGACAAACAGTCACAAATAACCCATGTGATGATAAAGTGAGTACATATATTTTGCCCCGGGCTCATTTTACTTTCAGATGACTTTAAGACTCCAGATGTTAAAGGTCTGCTATTCTGATGAGTGATGAATTGTCAGCAGTAACAAATCCCTTCAGAGAAGCCAGTTGCAAAAAAAGAAAGACAACTCAGTGAGCAGTCCTTAAGATGCAATATGGATTTGATCCTGATTTTGCTGGCATAAGAGACAAAGGACCATGACTGAGGCCTCAATGACACTATGAATATGAATTGATTGCTGGATTGGGTTGGTGTTGAAATCAGATTTAAGTTACATCATAGTTGCATATAATTTGGTTTGGTATATGTGCCCTTATCGACTGAGGGGAGTACATGGGCTTTTAAAATCATTGCAACTTAGGCTTTGAGTGAGGCTGCCTGACCTCACGTTGGCCACTGGCTACCATTACTGTGGTGTTATTTATAATATTTAAATGTTTTTTTTTCAAACTAGCATATTGCTACATCAGTATTACAGATGGAATAATAAAAATAGTAGCCAGAGTAAGGGGACATGTGTTCCCTCTTTTGCAAGCCTAGAAGCTGCTGGTCTTCGTCGACATCTCTGGTCATTGTATTGTCTTCCCTCTTGCTAATTCAGGTTCCCTTCCTCCCTTTCCTCCCCTGGCTCTTTTGGACATTCTCACTGAGAATGCTTAACTAGATTCAACTATAGTGGAGGTTTTTACATGTAACCCTATCTTGACTTGCATGTACAAATTTCAAATTCACTCCTCTGACTTATGTTCTGTTTCATCCTCTTTACCTGGCAGTTCCCTTCTGTTTATGGAACTATTTTATGCTGTTTCTTTTTGTTTTTAAATCAAATGTTGTATTTGTTGTTGACTTCTGACAGCTTCTTATAAACAGTATAAAGGTCTATTCTAGATGTAGGCTGTATTGTGAATCCACCATAACTCAGAAGCTGAGATGTCAGTATCTTCCATCTGTAATCTTCCTAGGTTTTCCCAACTATAGGACGTCTATTTTAGTTTGTTTTTCCTAAAGCAGAAAAAATCCCCAATGGAGGAAGAGATTAAATAACTGTGCACCATTTTTGGCTGGACATTACAAGAACCATTCAGAAAGAATATAGAGTAAATCTCTCATTGCCTCACTGTTCCTAAGTACAGTGAGGAGGGTGTTCAAGCATGCACGAGAATGGGACAAAACTGACAAAACTGATACCTTATTGACACAGAAATATATTCATTTCTATTTGTTCTATAATTTTTCATGGAAAATAAGTCTTGTAGTAGCTCTAGTGCTCCATTAATGGAGGCATTATGCCTCTAAATATCAGTTGTTGAAGGACATAAGAACCAAATTATAAATTGGAGACAGCAGTGCCATTAGCAACTGAAATTTGTTAATTGTTCTAGAATAGTGGTTCCAGGATTGGGTCTTCAGATGTTCTTGGGCTAAAACTCCCAGAAACCTTCACCACTAGATGTGCTGGGAGTTGCAGTCCAAATAGATTTGAGGACCATTGTTCTAGAGCCATGATTTAGGTGGACCTTTGCGAATGAGCAAACATAGCGAATGAGCAGACAAAGCTGCTGTTATCTCCCAGTGGCCCATCTTAAAACAAAGCAAGTTAATCTGCAAATCATGAGATGTGAAAATCTGCTCGTTAGCATTTCAAGAATCTGCAGTTTTAATGATGGATTATCTATAATGTATAATTTGGCCTGGGAAATAGAATACAGTTGCACTTATGGTTTCCCATAAGACATTTAGTTTAGACATAAGACAGTAGTGAGGCAATTGCAGATTAACTCACATTATTTCAGTGTGAAGTGGTCACAAAAGTCAAGGGGGGGGGGGAAGCCTTCTACTTGCAGTTCCATTTGAAGCACCTGTAGGTGGCATAGTTCAAAGGAAGGCTTTCCTTGAGACATGGGCGTTTCAGCCCATTGGCAGCTGGGCCACCTTCCAGTTGTTGCAGGCCACTGGGATCCTTCTTCCCTAGCTGTCCACCATCATGAGCAGGATCCCATCTGGACCAGCCCCCCCCATCTCCCCTGGCAGCCAAACACTCCGAGATCAGTAAAATGAGTACCCAGCTTGCTGGGGGGGGGGGAATGTGTAGCCTGCATAATTAAGTTGTAAACCACCCAGAGAGTGCTTGAAGTGCTATGGGGCAGTATTTCGGTGGTATCTCAGTTTAAAAATGCCTTGGTTAAAGAAAAAACTCATTTTTAGAAACCAAATTATTGGAAATGGGGATGCCTCGGTTTAAGAAAACTTTAAATGGAATGCCCCAGTTTGCCTTTTTTCTGACCTCTGGAATTGATTAATTGTTTTTTCAATGCATTCCTATGGGAAACCATGTTTCCGTTTAAGAATTTTTTGCAATACAAAACAGCCCAGGGAATGAATGAATTACTTAAACCGAGGTACCTCTGTACTTAGTCATGTGCTTTGAAGCAGCTGTACACAGAAGGGCACCTTGACATTTTGATCAGAGTTGTTGAGAATATTTATGGCCACTATAGCTTGATGTGTACATAAGAGATATTGAGTCCTAATGAACTTGAGGCCACTCACTACATTTTTGCATATTATCTTTTCCTGCCACTGGTGTTCAATCCTTGCACCTCAAACTTTTCTAGTCTTCTAGTAAACTAAATCCCCTGTCTTTCCTAATATACTAGCCCACAAGCCTTTCCACGCTGATGCATGTGTTCATTTGTTGGTAATCTGTAGCATCTGAGTTGACAATGACATCCTAGCTGCAAGTGGATCTAAATGGTGTCCTTGGTACTTTGGATTGTTTTGTCATCTATATCAGGCCATTCTTCTCATCTCTACTCGTTTTGGTTACTAGTCTAGGGGGGAATCCATATCTCCCCCTTGTGAGCGAGTCTTCTTGTTGCACAAATCTTGACAACACCAGAAGGAAGCTGGGTAAGAAAAATACCTGCAGCAGTGGTATTATGAGTCTTGGTAGCAGTATAGAGCCTCAAAAATCTCACCACTTTTCATGAGGTCTCTAAAGCAAAGCTGTGCAGTATACAGGCCTTAATAAGAATGGCTGGAATCGCTGTGGCAGATAGGCACGTTTTGCCACTTGCATGGCCCCCCCAAAGTAACCCCCACCCCAAAATCTGGATTGCTATCTTATTTGGGTTTTACTCAAGTATGGGGTTTTTGCTCAGAGTCATGTCATGCCTTTTTCCAAACCCAGCTGACCAGAAAGCGATTCTGGAACCCTGCCCAACCCAGCCTGTGACATTACAAGAACCAAACTATGCAATAGTTCCCCTTATTCCTCTTATTTTAGGTTTGGACCCTGAAATCTCACAAAACAGGATGGTACTGATTGGCAACCCTATTTTACAATCCAGTGTTCCCCAGATTTAGACTACAATTTATATAATTCCATGTTGTCAGGAGTTTATGGAACAAAAAAGGGAAAATATTTGGATGACACCATACTGAAGGAGGCTGCACTAAGCTATGATAACCATTATGTGTAAACCCGATATACGCATTTTTTCCATTTCCTTTTAATTCTTCCATTTCCTTACTGTTTGACCATACTTGAATGTGAGCCTATTGACAGGGACCATCCCCTGTCCACTATGCTATCATAATTTGTATAGTTTTTAAGTGATACATGAATAGTATTATTTCTTATACTCTCTAGAGGGAGCTCCAGTAATATATTACTCTACTATTGTTGTTCTGTACTGTCAAGACAGTTATGGCAACCCTAATAGGGTTTTCAAGGTATGTGAGATATTCAGTAAATGTTTAGAGCACAAAAATAGGAAGCAAAGCAGCACCAAATGTTGTTGGGCACTGGGTTTAGAGATTAGAAACCAAGCAGGAGAACAACTCAACAATTATATGAAGCCAATAATCTGTTTATTGCAAATACATACTTCAGGCAACTGAACAGAGGACTGTAGATGTAGACATCACCAGATGGTCAATACAGATTTCAAACAGACTATACCAATCGAAATGGAGATGAAGGAATTTTATTCTCTTGAGCAGTTTGTGGTACTGAACATGAATTGTTAATATCAAACATCACAGTAAATCTGAAAAAGAACACTAACAAAATCCTAGTGCCAAAATATAGTTTAAATAACATTTCTGATTAATATAATGTCCACATAATGAACAGTTTCAGATTATTATAATTCAGCTGACTATTGGCCAGAGGACCTGTGGGATGAAACAAAAGATATAATTAGGGAAGAATGCAAACAGGCTTTTGCTATAATAATCATCATGGCTTGTCCTTTGTTTTCAAAGTTGACCATCTCTATCAAACTCCCCATTTAGGGAAACAAGAGAAGAAGCAAGTGTTTAGTGCTAAGCATTGCCACAATTATGGACTATAGTGAACAATTATGTTCTTGGGGGAGGTCTCTGCCTGAAACTGCCTTGACTGGGGAGTCTGATTTTAACCCTTTCATGACTAGAGAGTCTGCTGCTGGCTTTTTCAATTCCTGACTTTTCTGTGTTTCCTCTCTACATACTTCTAATTCCTGGGACTTTTTTCTTAGCTGCATGCTGGGCAAAGGTGGTGCAAGGATTGCTATTTGGCCTGTGATATTTAACGGTATTAGCAATGGGGCCATTTCTATGCCTGGCCTTGGCCCCAATTGATTCTCTGCACTCCAACCTGAATCCTGCGTGTGGACCTCAGTGAAAGTCTCTGCCTGCAGAGTCTTTCCTATTACTGTTTCCCCACCTATCGCAGAAATTTTTTCTCCTGGAGACCCCAGGCTCCAGTCTGCCCCTGACTGCAGAAGCCCTGTTCCAAGCTCCTGGCTGCACCCAAAGCCCTGCTATTTCTACTAAGCCCTCTAGCCCATTTCCAAATCTTCTGAAAGAACAGCTCCCATTCTCACCTGTGGGATCCTCTGAAAAGGATGTGGAGGTGCACCTCAAAGCTCTTGCCAAGCGAAGGTAGAATGAGGATAGGGCTGTCTTCTAGGTCCCATACTTGGGAGGGTCTTCGTGCCTCAGGTGGTCTCATGGGTCCTCGTAAGCCTTAGCTTTCGCTCATCCGGGATGAGACCCCATATGTAGATTGTCAGCTACTTCAAGAAAACAATATTTTACAAATTCCCCATTCAGTGAAAGGTTTGCATTTATTTGCAATCAGGTTGCTGACCGTGAAGGACACTATGGTTGCATGGGCCAAATGTGGCCTTGGCTTTGCCATAAACTGTTGCTGAGTAGCTAATTTCTATTTAAGTTCTTTGAGCTTCAGTTTACGAATTTCACTTTTGGGTGGAAAATCAGCATCAAACTTATTGCTATGCAGAGCCTTATAATGATGTTCCAGATTGCTCTTTTGGGGCAAGGCTACTGGGGTGTTAAAAATTACTAAACAACACTTGTCTTTCACCATGATGAAGTCCATTTCCCATTAACCATGAAAGTGGTAGGCTTTGCTCTTATTTGGAACAGTCATCTTCATTATACTAGGGTGGCCGGATGTAAGAAGGCCAAATCTGCTGAGTTAATATCAACTCCGGCTGAATCTGACCAGTTCTAAAAGCAAAAATAAGAATTCATCATACTGGCACCAATATTCAAATACCACCAAACAACACAAAGGCAAGGCAAAATAAAATTGCAGTGTAGAATCAAGGCAAAGGCTAGACAAAATATAATTGAAGAGGCAAGCAAAAGTCACAGTGGTTTGAACCAATTCGAAGGCAAGGCATAGGCAAGTTAGAACAAAATTGGAAAAGCCTGCCAAAATCACCAAATTCTTGACACTTTGTTGTGTCTGCCCAAAAACGAAAACAAACTATAAAGCCACCAACGACCAGCACACAACACAATGAATACAGTAAGTGTATTCAGGTAAAGCCGGGGCAAATGGATATCGCCCGTTATAACACACTTCTAAGGGGTGTTGGGGTTGGGGGCAGGAATGGGTGATTCTGAGAGGCAGAAGACTAGGTATGATGCCAGGCCTTGTCACAGGGTGAGGGTGGCGGTCCCATGGGGCACCCACAAACTATTGGCACTAAAACAACAAGTGCCCCCAATACACCCACAGGCAAGATTCCTGCAGGCAGAGAAAAAAAGACAGGAAAAAAGAAAAAAAGACAGGAAAAGGATCAGCAGTGGTAGCAAGCCATTGGCAGATGACCTGCTAGCACGTGCTCTCTCCTAGTGACGGAGCAAACTGCTAGAGAGATGGAGCAAAGTGGGACTGGTGATGTACAGGTAGATTGCGATCTACCTGTGGGACATGCCTGCGTAGAAGATAGGTTGAGACTTAAAAGATAAACAGCTGAGACAAGCTATATTATATGGATGCTGGAGACCCACTTAAAAAAAACTAAATACAGTGGCACCTCGAGTTATGAATGCCCCTAATTATGAAAAATTCAACTTAAGAAGGGAAATCTGTGGGACTGGGGATGCTTCAAGATATGAAATTTTTGCCCTTTTTTCCAAGTTATGAAAGGAACGTGGAAAGTAAAGGTTCCTTTTTAAAATGGCTCCTGCTTGTTTGCAATGGCAATACTGCCATTTTGTGGCCACCCCTTCTACAGTGCTGCAATTGGAAAGGAGGAGCCATTTTGAAAATGGAAACTGAGAACTGGGGCTACTGTTTTTCAAGGTGTGAGGGTTCACCTTTTGCCCAGGCGTCAAAGAAGGCATATCTGGAAATGAATAAACTGAACTTTTATTAGGTTCTTCTACTACAACAGAGGTTCTTTTTCTTACAACGGTTTCAACATCTTTAACTTCGGTAACAAAGGGGTTGTTCTTAAAGTCATAGTTGGGAGTCCATAGAGAGAAATCAAGTCCTCCACCTCCACCTGGGGAGAGTCGGTTCCACCACTGATCTCCCCCTCCCTCTCTGATAGGCACGGTTCCCCCACCTGTACCTCAACCTCTGAGGTGAGTTTGGGTCCACAGCATTTCTGATGGTGGGAACGAAAGGGATAGTCTTCTCTCTGGGTCAAGTCCATCGTGGCGTTCAGTTTCCCGGCTTTCGCTTCCTCCCGTACCTTGGCCAGCCGTTGCTCCAATGCCAACTGCTGTCTTATCTCCTTCCTCTTTCGGTTATACTCTCGAGCCTCCCGCTCTCCCCAATAAGAGCAGCCTTGTTTGTGTACCCGGCGTCTATAGCTTTCAGCCTCCTTTTTGGGCATTATCATCCTTTCCCATAGTCCAGTCCATGAATCCTCCATCCACACCCACTTCCAGTCTGGTGGGAGCACAAGTGGCTTCCCCCTTTTACAGTCTCCAAACCCCACCTCCACCACCTCTGATTGGTGGGACCTTCCCGCCGTTTCCTCAACCCCTTTCTCTGCGATAATAGGGTTTTTGCCTTTGCCTTCTACTTTTTCCTCTTCCAGAATCCTTAAAGAGTCTTTAAACCCTTTCCACAACATTTCCCTCTCCCCAGGCTCCATGATGGGTGCAGCTCTGGATTTCTCCCTTCTCTTCTGCTTTTCCAGCCATTCATCCCTTTCCGCTTCACGTTGTGCAGGCGTCACTCTCCCACCTTCGGAGAAATTCCCCTCACACAAGGACCTGCACAAAGTGCCTGTCTGATACTGACAGTACTTTAAATTGTTAAAGATTTTGGATGCCTCAGTTCAATCATCAATCAAAATAGAGACTGTAGCCAAGAGATCAGAAGACTGGAATTCAGAAGGGCAGCAATGAAAGAACTAGAAAAGAACTAGAAAAGATCAAGTGTAAGGATGTGTCTCTGAAGACCAAGACTAAGATGATTCACACTACAGTGGTACCCTGACTTAAGAGCAGCTCGACTTAAGAGTAATTCGACTTAAGAGCGGAAAACTGCTGGCATTTTAACTGCCACCTTACAAATTTTAGAGATGGTCTGCTTGACTTACAAATATTTTTCCATTTTTTAATTTTTTAAACTTAATTTTTTCAATTTTTATATAGGTACCCCAATTTAAGAGTAGTTCAACTTAAGAGGATGCATTTGGAATGGATTAAATTCGTAAGTTGAGGTGCCACTGTACTGTATTGTACTGTATTCCCTATTACAGTACTATGTACAGCTGTGAAACTTGGGCAGTGAAGAAATCTGACAGGAAAAAATGATTTGTTTAAAATATGGTGATGGATGGGAGCTTTGTGGCTACCACAAATCACCAAGAAGTCAGATAAGTGGATTGTAGATTATATCAAGTAGAGATGGGCACGACTTAGCGGAATTCCCGTTTCCGTTTCCGTTACTCGTTTCCGTTACGCAACGGAAACAGTAACGGGAATTACTCCGCCAGAACTCGAACTCGAACCGACTAAAGAATAATTGGGTCTGATTTGTCGTGGTCGTTCCTGGCATCGCGGCGATCCCGCGATGCCAAGCGGCACAGAAAAAAAGTTTTTAAAAGTAAAAAAAAAAAAACCCGATTCCCGGCCCTAAAAGCAGATGAAAACTGTCTGAGGGCACCTACCAGGCCAGAAGGGTGTTTTATTTGGGGGGGGGGTTCCCGCCCCCCCTCTCCTTGGCTAGTGCTACTGCTGCACTGCTGGTACCAGGCGGGGGGGCATCGTCTCGTCTGCCTTTGCCATGCGGTGTGCGTGCGGGGGGATCCAAAATGGCGACCACAATATTTTTTTTGAAATCGTGGTCCAAAAACCCACCAAAGCACCACAGAAACATGTGAAAATTAGCTATTTTAAATGCTTGATTTTTTACAGTAGCAGCAGTGGGTTTGTCTTGCCAAAATACGTCTCCGTTGATTTTATTTTATTTTATTTTATTTTTTTACACCTGCGCATTCGCAATGATGGGCTCGCCCATGGGAGTGGACCATGAAAATTTTTGGAGCCATTCCACCAATCGCATGGCCAGGTTTTGGAGACTGTACCAGGCTGGGAGTGCGCATCCATTTGCCATGCAGTGCGGGGGGATCTAAAATGGCGACCGCAATATTTTTTTTAAATCGTGGTCCAAAACCCCACCAAAGCACCACAGAAACATGCGAAAATTAGCTATTTTAAATGCTTTAATTTTTACAGTAGCAGCAGTGGGTTTTTCTTGCAAAAAAAAGTCTCCGTTGATTTTATTTTATTTTATTTTATTTTTTTACAACTGCACATTTGCAATGATGGGCTCGTCCATGGGAGTGGACCATGCAAATTTTCCACCAATCGCATGGCCACTTGGCCAGGTTGACCACAGAGACTTCTGGGATGTGCCAATCAGGCATAAAACAGCCCACTAACCGTACCCGAACCCGAACCCTAACCCTAAGCCTAACCCATACGCCAGTACACTGTCCTTCTAAGTGGGTCAGAGAGGCACCCAGAGGTGCACCCCAATACTCACCCTAACCTCACCCGTAACTAGCCTAACCCTAGCCCTTGCGCTAACCCGTCTTAACCCTAAGCCAGATCTACTTGCATTGCACTACACGCAAGTACTTTTCCCTTGGAGCGGGTGCAAAGAGTCTGCCAGTCCGTCACTTGTGGCTTTGGCTGACTCCTGCAGCAGCATTTGTGTGCCATGCAAACCATGCCTGCAAGTGCTGCCTGACTGTGTCTCACCGACTGTTGCAGGGAAGGCACCCCAAAGAGGGGTGCCTCTGCCAGTCTGCTGCGTCTGCAATATGCATATCCATAGCATATGGCTAATGGCTATGCATGCCCTTTTGTAGCAGCGCTGGCGGGTGAGGATAGGAGGCACCCACCACAGAGAGGTGCCTCCAGGAGCCTGCTACCCCCCAAAAAACCAGTACTAATGACAAATGAAAAAACGAAAAACGAAACGACATTTGTTTTGCGAAATTTCGTGAAAAACGGAAACGAGCCGAAACGGGCTGCCTCCGACACACGACAACTCAAAAACGTCATTTTCCCTAGTCGTGCCCATCTCTAATATCAAGCCTGAACTTTCTCTAGAGGCAAAAATAACAAACTGAAGCTGTCATATTTTGGTGATATTATGAGAAAACAAGATTCATTTGAGAAGACAATGATACTAGGAAAAGTTTATGGTAAGCTAGAGGAAGAAGACCAATTATGAGGCAGATTGATAGGGAATCCACAAACTTGAATTTACAGGAGCTGAGCAGGGTTGATGAAGACAAGCCATATTGAAAGTCACTTATTCATAGGGTTCTCTAAGTCAGAAGACACTTGATGGCACGAACAAGAGGACCTGGAAGACATTCCTACCAACCATCTAAATTTCTCTTTCAGAGTACATGCAGATTTGACACTAGTAGACCCAAACCAAGGTTATGACAAAACCCCTTTCAAATGAGGTATAGGTGGAAAAATGTAAAACACTGGGGTGGAGTGGGTGGATTAGAAAATACAACATGAAGCCTTAATGCCTTTCTCTCGACATGTTCATCTCCTCACAATTGGTATCCATTATCCAGTAATGGAGCCTCAATAGCAGATACAGTATTCATTTATTGTTTCCCTCTTTGATCCAATTTAGGAACCCAAGATGATACACAAAATGATTAAACAACACAATATGTGGTAATATTAAAACACAAACTTGGGAAATATTAGGAAGAAACATTTCAGGGTCATGGAAACCATGAGCAGAAGCTGCACTCCTGCCACACTTAAGCCTTCCTCCACTTTGTTAAGAATTCATGTTGAACATCTTCTCGTACCTGGAACAAGAGTCTTGGTGTTCCTTTTAAGGTTGTGGAAACAGGAACACGCTGTTGCCTGTTTTGTTTTATCCAAGAACAGACTGATATTGGAAGGCAGAAAGACAGGTATTTCTTAAGACACTTACCTTTGAAATCAGTTCATCAGTTAAGATGAAATTTAAATGTTTTGTATGATAATAACAGGCGCTAGTATCACACTGGAATATTTCTGCTCCTGTAATTATGTGTAATTATATAATTATGCAGATACTTTGGACTGTGAGAAGAAGAAACAATGGGTTCTAGAGCAAATCAAGCCTCAACTCTCTCTCTGGAGACAAAAATGTTTAAGCTGAGTCAATTCTACTTTATGAACATCATGAGAAGACACATAACCATGGAGTTTTAATGGGTTTTGTTTAGCAATACTGTACATGTTTGTTACGTTACTGATTGCAGACACCTCAACTTTCACTTACTTAACAAATGCCACAATAAATGTATTAATGTGTTTTTGTTGTCCTGTTCATATTTCTCCATCAATTCAAGGGACATCACCATTTAAAACGTATCAAAACACAGACATTGTCTTGCAGTAAAGCTAGCTAGGTAGTACTGTATCTTTAAAAGCATGGCCAAGCAAAACTACAGTAAATCCAAACCAAAAAATACAAAAACATATGGCAGCCTAAATATAAACTTCTATATTCCACTGTGGATAAATCCACTCCATCAGGTATATATTAGAGTAAAAGAAAACTGTGTTTATAAATGGGGAAGACACAGTCAGGTCCGCAACTAGGATCTGTTTCACCCAGGGCAAACATGAATTCTGGCCCCACTCCAGGTTAGTGAAGGAGGTATTAGCAAGTTTTATTATTGCATTATACATTTAATAATATAGATGTAGGGTACTTGTCTACTTTACTAAGAGATCATAATGAAAGGGAGACTGTCCTTTGAAGATGAACATCAATTATTTTTGCTTTTGCTGAAACTACATTAATGCATTATAACTGCAAATGATAATAACAAATAAGGACAATTTTTAAAATTAGCTTTGGGCCACATTTGTGCAGAAAGAAACATGTTCTTTGTAAAACAGCAACAAGTTCTAGAAAATAAACAGCAAAATTAGGTGGAAGACTATGTAAAACTACAGCCTGGCCACGTTAAATGGATGAAGACACTGTTAAGTTTTGAAGAGGATAGTCTTTCATTTGGAGGGCTGTCAGAGAGAATAATACTGTATTTCTTCTGATTGCATTTCCAGTCAAAATTTAAACAACAAAACAGTTGTGGCTCATTAGACTGTCAAAGGCATGCATCTGAAGAAATGGGTGCATCTCTGAATGGTCACATTGAAATAACAGGTAGCCTTTGAGGTGCGGCCACGTTTTTGTTACTTTTACCATTTATATGGGATTTTTGTTTTTCTTGTCAGGATATGCTTGCACAGAATAACAGGGCTACCTTTTAACAAAAACTGTTTTGAAATGGCCTTGCTTCTGAAGGACTGTCTTGTTCAAGCCTGATTTAAAGAGCCACAAGAAACATAAATCATCATTTAAAAAATATTATCTGTCCAGCTTCCAAGCTGATTAAAAGCTGGCAGCTAATTTTGGAACGCTTTTTTAAACTTAGAACTATTGTTTTTTTAAAAAAAGGCTCGTTTCATTCAACTGCTCTTCGGTTAATAAACTGGCATATACTGTTATCAGATTGCAGGGCTACCTGCACCCCAAAACATACAACACTTCTATTAAAAGAAAGTAGCATAAAACAGCACAGTTCAGAACTGCAGGCTAAAAGGCGCGCAGGAGCTTGCTGTGGGTGGGCGGGTGAGGAGGTATGATTTAATCTGGCCCCGTGGGCTATGAAACTCATTAGCCCCCACCCACCCCAAAGGACGCTTAGGGCCATCAAAGGCGGGGAAAACCCGCCCCGGAGTCAAGCGCGCTGGAGGAGACCCGCCCCTCCCTGGGCGCCGTTGCCCTGGTGATTGGCGGGCCAAGAGCAGGAGGAGGAGGAGGGGCGGGGCGTCGGGGGCGGCATGTGTCCACGTGACCCGGTGAGCACCGCCCACCTCCGTTCCCCTTTCGCGAAGGAAAGACCTTGGCCGGTTCCGGGGTTTTGGCCCTCTGCCCACCCCGTACCCCGCGCGCCCGCTGCTGCTGCTTCTGCTGCTGCTGCTGCTGCTGCTTCTGCTGCGGCGCCCGCGTTTGCCTTGGCGCGCTCCGGACAAGGGCAGGCGCGGCGGCGGGACTCCCATGGAGCGGAGTTCGGCTGCGGTCGGGGCGGTGAGGCGCCTTCGCACACAGCCCCCGCCGGTGCCGGTGCCGGTGCCGAAGCCGCGCCGGCGTCCGCCGAAGGACGACGACGACGACGACGGCTGGGACTGGAGGAAGGCGGGCAGCGGCGGGGGCAGCGCGAGGTTGCTGCCGCTCCTGCCGGAGTCGCGCGCCGTCCTGGTCCTCGTGCTCTACCTGCTCGGGCTCCGCGGGCTGGTGCACGTCTCCTTCCAGCGGCTGGTGCAGCCGGCGCGCCTCCCGCGGGAATTCAGCGCCCCTCGCGCCAGGTAAAGGGCCGGCGGCGGGGCGGCGGGGGGGTCGCCATTCCCATCCACCACCACCACCACACCACCACCACCCCGGCGTCGAGGGCGGTGGTAAAACTTCTCTCTGCCTCCTCCCGCCTATTCCTCCCCTCCCCATCCCACTGTGCCTCTCTCTCTCCTAACGGTGCATTTGGATGCTTGCTTCACATGGATACATGCTTCACCTGTCAAGGAAGGCGACATTCCAGTGCCTGCGCTTTTGCTAAACGTCAGACATGTGGAAGATGGAGGGAGAAGAACAACGCCGGCCTCCCTTCTCTTCTGCACCTCGTGCATCAGCTCCTTTTTGCATTTTGGTCTCGTCTTTTATTACCTTACAGCTATCCTGTATTTATTTATTCATTTATTCATTTATACATACATACATACATACATACATACATACAACGTATATGCCGCCCACTACCCAAAGGTCTCTGGGCAGCTTACAATCAAAAGAATTAAAACAGTTAAAACATAGAATATCAAATAATTAAAACAATAATAAAAACCTTACTCTAAAATCATTACAGTAAAATTGCCATCAGAGGACCCACAATCTATATAGGTATCTATTAAAAAAACAGTTCAAAGGGTTGAGCTGGAGGAAAAAAAACCTAAGCACATCCTCACCCTCCCACTTTCTGGTGCAAGTAGCTTTATGGGATTCTGCTCATTTGCTTTTGTTTTATGTAGGAGAGAATAGTAGCTATTCCAGATTATCCATAAGAGTGCAAGGGTGTCCTCTGTGGAGCTGACAAGATCTCTGCACCTTGATTTTTCCACCTCTTTGGAAAAAGAAACAAGCCAGGACTTGACTTGCTTGTTTCCAAACAGGGGAGGTTTCAGACTGCTCTTGGTTTGTTCTCCTCGGTGAGAACAAGCTTGGTAGAGAAAGTGATTTTCAAACACTAATTAAAAATACTCCCCACAGTTTATGTCATTCTGCAGTCCCTTCTCAGCCTATTCTGCTCCATCCTGAGCGATTGTGATGCTTTCTGTCATTCCTAAATCAGCAGTGCTTCAAATGCTATGTACTTCTCTTAAGTTGCCTAGAAAAGTTGGATCCTTGTCATATATAACACCCATTCACCTATATTTTTCTATTTGCAAAACTGTCATTTCCTCAGCATAAGGGTTGTTAGTTTTTCCTGAAGATAAGCATGGCTATTTCTGTGCAAACATGAGAATGTTGCTTAGTCATGGCAGTGTGTCATTAGGTGTGGTTGTGCAAAATGCTTTACCTTAAGTCATATATTTACTTACAACTAAACATTGTTGTGGCATAGTCTCAACTGGGGCTAAGCCTCAGGATCTGTTTCTGACGTTATGACTTATGAAAGTTCTAGAAAAGTGCATGCAGCACTAGTTAGTTTTACTAACCATAGATCTACACAGGTTGCTTTGGTACTCTAGGTAGTTATTATTCAACAAGGTCACCATTGACATCTCATCCCCAATTCTGCTGCATGTGCCTTAATATTTGCAGAAAAGAGAGGTCCATCATGCTTAATATTTTTTCAGAAGGCACAGATTGCCAGAGTTTCTGAGGTGGCAGCAAGGTCTTTTCTGTTAACCTTGAGAACAGAGAACAAACAGTGCAAATCCCTGCCATCCTCTCAATGGAAAGATGGTGGTGTCCTTCTTCCAGCGTCTCCCTGACTTCTTAGGCTTAGAAAAGAACAGGTGCATCATTACACAGGCACATATGCTTTGCTTAGGATGTGTCAAGCAAGGTTGGGTTGTGGTCATAGCAGTGTGTGTGTGTGTGTGTGTGTGTGTGTGTGTGTGTGTGTGTGTGTGTGTGTATCCTCACACACATGGCCTGTGGGCCATTCATGATGCCCAGCCATAGAGCACCAGTTTCTGTATGCTTCATGTGCTATCAGGTTGCACTTATGGTGACCCTAATAGGCTTTCTGAGGTATGGGAGATATTTAAGGGGTGATTTTACCATTGCTTCCTCTGCGTCAGTGAAGATTTGAATCCAGATCTCTCTGTTTCAAACTGTTATGCTGACACTACATTGCCTCTCACTAGAGAAAGTTAAGCCAGAGTGTTAAGCGTTTGTTTTTGTCCCATCTAACATGGAGGCGGCTGATGTATGAAGGCAAAAGAAGCCTTTCCTCCTCTCGGATACAGCTAATCCAGTTTTACCTGCCTCATTATCAGATGAATGCTTTTCTTCCTACCTCTGTGTGTCTTTGTGTGTTTGTGTACAGTAAGACCTCCATATCCATAGATTCATTATCTGCGGATTCAGTTATCTGCGGTTGCTAATGGTCGAAAGTGAACAATAAAGGAGTGGAATACAATGCAGTGTTAAACATAGGAAATAAGAAAATCCTTAGTTTACTGTGTTTAAAATGAGCATGCTGTGCTAGAGGCAATGAAATTGCTGCTGCAGATCTGGAAACTGCTGTAAACTCTATCCAGCCCTTTCCTGTTTGTGTGATACAAGGAAGTTAGAAGAAAGGCATTCAGTGCTGAACCTGTACTGCGGTTGCACAATGACACCACAATGGAAGAGGAGTGATGCGGAAAAGGAGGTTGTGATAATAATTAGTTTTATAGAATTGAGTTGGGTCTTTTCTGCGCTTTAAAATCATTTTGACAGGGTGTTTGCTGCTATCCACGGATTTCAGTATTCACGGCCTCCTGGAACCAACCCCCCAAAGATACACGAATCCTACTATACCCCCATGGTTTGACCTGGCTCTACCCACCATTTGTTCCTGTATGTCCCATTGTGCCACCTAAAAGGGGCACCAGTTACCACTGACATAGTGTTTGTTTTTCCATGCATCACCATCTTGTGTGGTGTGCCATTTTATTTTAAATCCTCAACTAAAGTTGTGCAAGCTTCTCTTTTCACAGTGATTATTATTACTAGAGCCAAGGAAATGCCCAAGGGAAACTTCAAAATATGAGTACTGTATAGTGCAGGGGTCCTCAAAGTTTTCAAACAGCGGTCCGGTCCACCACCACCCAGACACCACTGGGGGCCGGATCACAGTCCAAAAGCAGCTGCGGAGGCTGGCTTGCTCACAAAACGGGGTAGGTGGGGGGTTGCAATTGGTCCCAGGGGCCGGATTCAGGACCTTGAGGGGCCGCATCCGGCCCCGGGGCCTTAGGTTGAGGACCCCTGGTATAGTGGTATAATCTTACAGTCATCATTATTTATTTATTATTGTATATTTTTGGGGATGGTCATGATAGCGCTTTGTAGAGTAGAAAACAAGAAGTACATTTCCATTCCCTTTATACATCTTCTCAGTGTTCCGTTCTTCTAGTCCAGTTCATGAAGTCCATGTGCAGCTTCACACCACATGTACGTGTTGCAATCAATTTTCTTTCACCAATTCTACACACGTAGATACATGAAAAAATATTCCAGAGTCTTACAGTAGATGCAGGATTATTATTTTTTCAAACTTTTGGAGACCTCGTTGTGTTAATTTTTAACATTAGAAGTCAAGTGAAACTAATTAAATGTTTTTGATAAAATATATAATGACTGATAGGACTATAATTTCGCACAATATTTAGGTGATACAGGCATTTTTTGGCTCCAGATCTCTCTTTTCCAGTTCTGCTCATTATTAGAGCCATAAATTTAGTTTAAAAGGAGATGTAGATTAATAGTTCGGTGGAGCTGTGTAACAGACCAAAACAAGATATATACCCCATAAACTGTTTGGGTCAAAACATGTTGAGCAATTTTCAAATTGTAATAAAGCTGGTTTTTGTTTGTCTGTGGTACATCCTGGGACTTAAGTCTCTCTTTCATAATTAGATCTATTGCATGTTACTTGTTCCTTTTTTTATTATTAGTTGTCAAGCAATCCTATCTAGGTAGAGACTCAGATTATTTGGACATTACCATTTCATTGGCTGGATTCCTTTGAGCCAAACACACCTGATCTGTTACTTCCAAGATACAGTATACCCAGTATACAAACTGATGTCCATAGAAATTTGGGATTAAGTGGGTTTAGCTCTATATAAACCGGAGGTTATTTTGTATCTGTCATATCAGAGAAGGTTTCCAGATATCTCATTTGTACTTGAAAATTGCATGCTGATTTAGTGACTGGACTTTTTCAGTGGGATTTACATGTTTCAGAATGTGATTCTGATACCACATTACAAAATGGGCATTTATAGCATCTTTTTTTGGTGATTTTTAAAAATTGTTATATAATATTTTTAATATGTATTGCCATGTGGGGTCTATGAGATTTGTACTTTAATTTATAAACTGGAGTAATGTGTGCACTCATGAGGCAGTACAGTATATAAATTCTCACATACATAAAACAAATAAATTAGTTCTGCTAGTTGCCTGAAGTTTCTGTCTCTGTTGTACCTCAAAACTGGTGGAAATGTACCCGTGAACTAGGAATTAAACCCTATTCATTTCAGTACAATTTATCCTGTGGGCAAATGTATAGAACCACAGCTGGTGTCTTATGGTGTCTCAGTGCAACTTTTTTTCAAGCAGATGGATGGGAGATTGCAGCTTACTTTACAGAAAAGAACAATGGGTTAAATATTTTGCTGCCTGTCTCTACACACTGTTGGTAGCAGAATATTATTATATACTTTTGCAGACCAGGAGATATTTGCAGCATTTAACAGATAGTGCTTGAACGAGGCTGTGAATCAGTTAAAGTGTGAATTTTTATAGTATGGTATAGCCTATATATCTTCCATAATGAAACTCTCATGACATGCACGAGATCCCCTGATGTAGTCTCATCCTGTCAGTGAGCATACTAAACTCTGCTTTGCTGCATCAGAGTTGCAGTACCATGTGCTTTTGGACCATGTTTTGGAATCTTGAAGTGGGGTGGCACCTTCCAGATATGGTTGAACCAGATTTGCCATGAGCCTAAGATAATAAAGACAGTGGTAAAGAATAGTGGAATTTGCAGTCCAGTCTCATCTGGAAGGTTGCATTTTGTCCAGCAATGCTATTACTGAAATTAAATTTACTTTCATGTGTCTTATATATGGATCAGAATGGTGTATGTATTCAGAAGTGGAGAACCTGTGACTCTTCAAGAATTGCTGGATTCTAGATGCTATCAGACCAAGGTGGCATGACTGGTGCTCAGGGTTGCTGGAAGCTATCTAGAGGAATTCTGGGTTGCATGGCCTATAATCAAGTATTAGACCTTATGACATTTCCTTCTCTTGGATGGCCTTGGGCAAGTCCAGATAAGAACTGTTGTGAGGATAAAAACAGAATAACCTTGAATTCAATCATGTGCTCAAGGTTTATCTCCGAACGACAACCTTGAAGATGTTGCTGTCTGGTGAACTTCAAGCAATAACACAGTGGCAAAATTTTTATTTTCAGTTATGGACATTCGCAGGATATTGCAACAAGTCTCCATATTTTGCTTACTTGCATAGCTGTGTAGCTGTTGGTTCTTTTAATGGGGCTCTGCACTGTGTCTTTGCCTCTGTGTTGCCATGTAGCCATCGACTCTTCTTTTAAATAACTGGGTCTATGACCATACAATAAAATTTGATTGATTGAGTATTGCAATCCTTAACAGGAATGAAGGAAAGATGGTAGATTCCCGTATCAGTGTTACAGGAAAGGATGTTTGATTTTCTGAATACATCACTCCTGTCACAAAGACTGTTTGTTTGTTTGTTTGTTTGTTTGTTTTGTTTTGTTTGTAGTAACATGCACACAGCTGTGTGGACAATAGACTGCTCTACAGATGTCTTCTGTTGTAATATTTTTTCTTGCTTCTAGTGTAATGTTAAGCAATGGACCTTTGTCCCATGACCTGAATACCAGAAAGAATGTTATGAGAATTATATCATTGTGCACACCAACAGATTTAGTCTTCATCTCTTTGGTTCTGAATTTATTGGGAAATGCTGCACCTTGTATTAAAATGTGCATAACATATGTAAATGATCTATTTCTAATGCTTATTATTGTCTTATACAGAACATATTTAGAAAATATTACCGCAATTGGTCCAAGAGCTGTCGGAAGTCCAGAAAATGAGATTTTCACAGTAAATTACATCCTGGAGCAAATTAAAGCTATAGAACTAGAAAGCAGTCGTGCCCACAAAATCTCTGTAGATATACAGAGGCCAACAGGCACCTTCAGTATTGACTTTCTTGGAGGATTCACAAGTTACTATGATAATATTACCAATGTTGTGGTTAAACTGGAACCAGCAAGTGGAGCTGAGCATGCAGTGCTGTCCAATTGCCACTTTGATTCTGTACCAAATACTCTAGGTAGGTAAATAAGATAATTCTACATGTTGTAGGAAGGGAGCCATTGTGAGGCCATAAGAAATGTGTGTTTGCTTTTCAGTTTGAGAGATGAATTCTGCTCTAATTCTTGGAGTAGAAGTAAACAAAAACAAAAGTAAAAATGATAAAAAATTGTAAAAGAACAAATAAGTAGACAAAAAAGTGGTGGCACCTTGTTTTGCAAAACACATTTTCCCATAGGAATGCATTGAAAAACCAATTAATCCATTCTGGAAGGAACAGATTAATAGGTTTGCAATGCATTCCTATAGGAAGACTGTCCCAAATCCCCTTAATCAACAGGCAGCCAAAGGCTGTTTCCCCTTGCAGCTGATTTTGACAGCTCCAAGCTGTCTGTTGTGGCTGTGTGGAGCAGCTTTTGGCTGCCGGTGATTGAAAGGGTTTATCCCCAACCGAGCAAAGGGGGGAAGCTTTTCCCCTTTTTTGCTTCCCCTGCAAACAGCCCAGGCAATGGAAGCGAGCCGAACCTCAGAAACGACTGCCTGGGAAACCCACCTCGTGCCTAGCAGCCGCTTCCGGGCTTGGCTCACCTCCATCACCAGGGCTGTTTGTGAGGGAAGCAGCAACAGCAGGGACCAAAGTACCGGCACCTCCTCTTGGCCCGGGTTTGATTCCACAAAGAGGAGATGGCGGTGCTTTGATCCTGCCTTTCCTGATGTTGTAGCACCCGTGGATCCGTGCTACATGATCAGGAAAGGCAGGGAGGCGTTTGAATGAGCACCCAAAATTCAAACGCCTCCCTGCCTTTCCTGATCATGTAGCCTGGATCCACGGGCGCTACACAATCAGGAAAGGCAGGATCAAAGCACTGCCACCTCCTCTTCGCCTGAGTCTTAGCACCAAGACCCAGGTGAAGAGGAGGTGGTAGAGTCTTCTGTCCCGCCTTCCCTTCCCTGTAGCGCCCAGTGGTAGAGCAACATAAGTGGTAGCTAGACCGGCTTTTTGCAACTGCTAATGAACTTTCTCTCGGCTACACACTGTCCTTTGTAATCCATTGCAATGGTGTGTGAATTACCCCAGGCAATGGATGACCACAAGAGCAATGAAACTGGTTTGCCTTTGAGGTTTCTGAGGTGACTCTGTTATGAAGTGCAGTACAATATTTGTGGTGCATAATTATATCTGATAACCTTGGTTTATATTAAATTTACTGATGTGTGCCTAGCATGCATATATACTGTATTTCATTTCAGCTGTTTCTAGATTATTGTCCTGCAATTTCACTTTTCACAAAAAACAGAAAAAGAGGCCTCTTCCATTTTTTTATAAATGCCATGCTGACACAAAAGTCTCACCACTATTTGCTAACTAATGATAAGACAAAAAGGAATAAATTCATTGGCTCTGTCAAATCATAAACTGTTTGGAAATACCATCAAGGCAAAAAGGAGTTGAGCCATGTGGCCATCACAAAACACAATTGCAAAAATAGGTTACAGGTGATACCTTTATGGGCCACTATTAAAAATTAAAAAAGGAACATTGCAAGCTTTCGAGTGTAAATCACCCTTCTTCAAAGCAGGTCCTAGGAGTTCAGACATGGTGAAAGATGTGCTTCACCAGGAGGTTACTTTTAAAGTCCCTGGTTAGATGATGTACTTAAAATCCATGGCTAGATGATGTCTGGAAATACCGGAGCACTTCAAAAACAGCTCCTTGTGTGTTAGGGAATATATCTTGCTCGAGAAACAGAAATCTAGTTTAAATACGCAGATTTAAATAGCATATTGCTCTCTTGGTTTTGAAGATTCTAGAATCTCTGGCAGGAAAACCCAGGCATTTTAGACTCAGACATGGTGGGACAACAGTAGTTAGAACTCGGGTGCAAGACAAATCACCTAGGTGAGGAAATGTTATATCTATCAAATGACTTTGTTGGTATTGTAGGTTAAAGTACCTGTTCTGTTTCCTAATTGGCCAGTGATGTTATTTTCTGTTACTTGTAACAGTGACATGTAAAACAAATTCACTTACTGGCATAACTGAAATTGTTATTTATGCCTCACAAATAAGATGCAATTCTTGTCTTGTTTAGAGATAGGCATGTTTGGCACTTCACAGACCCGCCTCCTCTGGTGGGGGCCCACTCCGAAGCAATGCCTTGATTTATTTGCCCCCCCCCCCCCAATTCCTCTGGAAACTGCCTTTGAGTGGATACCCATAGGAGATGGGCTGTAGTTTATCAAAGAGTAAACTCCTTTACCACCAAATTATAAGAAAACGAAAAATCTGAGGCATTTTATATTTAGCTACTATCCTTTTGAATATTCAACCATGAGCCTTATATAGGGGGCTATCCGCAATATTTACAGGAAAAGCTTTAACACATTTCTTGCAGCCTAAGTGCTCTGGAGATAATTG
Organism: Phrynocephalus forsythii; assembly: GCA_029282475.1. Classification (NCBI taxonomy): domain Eukaryota; kingdom Metazoa; phylum Chordata; class Lepidosauria; order Squamata; family Agamidae; genus Phrynocephalus; species Phrynocephalus forsythii. Next base: position 36,604,308 of record JAPFRF010000004.1, read on the forward strand.
TTGACCAACAAACCTTGTCTATCTGTAAAGGCTTATTTCAAGAATTAATTTGAATCTTTGTTATGAGTGACAGATGTTGCCATGGTAATATCACCTAAGTTCAGTGTTAATCCTTGCTAGAGTAGACCCATTAAAATAAACTGGATTTAAGATATTAGTGACTGTTGAATCATATACACATCTATGAGTCTCTTCTAAATATTATCTGAATTGTATCTTCATTTTCTAGTTGTTTTTTGAAATACTGGCTGATAGGTGGGAGTAGTGGAACTGAATTTATTCCAGATATTTTTAAATACTCAAGCTTGGCTAGGATAAGAGGAAATTCTTTCTGTAACAAACATTTCCATAACACATTTTGATAGCTCATGTAACAGTATAGGTTTGAAAGAAAATCCTGTGTGTGTGTGTGTGTGCGTGCGTGCATGCGCGCGCACACACACACACTTAACCAAATGAATAATTTACTTTTAAATATGTTATAAAAGAGAAATTGTATTCCAAGACACATGGTTTATTGTGCTAAGTATTTTATAATTTTAAGGTGCCAGTGATGATGCTGTCAGCTGTTCCGTGATGCTTGAGATACTACATACTCTTTCAAAGTCACCTGAACCCTTGCAGCATGCAGTCATATTCCTGTTCAATGGTGCAGAAGAAAATCTTTTGCAGGTAAGAACACAATTGATAGATTTATAAAACTTTCTGCGCCGTCTAAATTACAGGTTAGAAATAAAAGAGCTGTTTTATTCTATTTATTTGCAAGTTAGTTTATGTGCTGCATCTTTGTCTCTAAAAATGATATATAAAAACAATGAGATTTGTCTGCAACCCTGCCTTGGCAGTAGTAGTCAGTGTAAACAATACTGGGCATTGGTTAGATGGACCAATGAGTGACTCAGTGTAAGGCATCTTTCAAGGTTCCCAATTAAATTTAAAACAGTAGAAATGGTATTCTACAAAGATTACCATGCCCTGTCTTGTAACCTTTTGGCTGCCATCAGGTTTATCAGCATACCGGTGAACTTCAGCGCTGTGGTGGTAGCGATGGCAGTGCCCCACTGGGACTTCCTTGAGAAGCAAAGTAAAAGAAGAGCATGCACTCTGTTTTGTAGCATCACTATACTCCTGGAAGCCTTCCCTACACTCTCCACCTACCTTGTTTTTAAAAAGAAATCCTCAGAGGGTGTTGTTTGCCGTGACATGGGGAACATTTGGTAGTTCAGTGAAAAGAGAGTAGAATTCTGGGGGGCGGAGAACTGAAAATGTGAATTTCCTGTGATAAACCTTCACTGAACATAGTCAACATTATCTTCTTCGTTCTCTGCAATATACTCTGCAGTTTACTTTATTCTCTCACACCCTGTAGTGTTACCTGTTGACGTTATTAAGATCCAAAATAATTATTTTTTATTGAGATGTTGACTAAGAGGTACTGTCGTGTCTGACATCTGTTGTTTTTGCTTCTCATCAAGGCTAGCCATGGTTTCATTACACAACACCATTGGGCTAAATCCGTTAGAGCATTTATTAATCTGGAGGCGGCTGGAGTAGGAGGGAAAGAGCTCGTTTTTCAAACAGGTAAGATGCTTCGCACCCCTCACGCGCCCCAGTTAGGGCTTTCTTGGTTGACAAATTCCAGGCAAAAGTCAAATAAAAAAAAACAAAAGGCAAGAAACATGTGGCACTTTAAAGACTTTCAGATTTTAGTGTAAAGTTTCGTGGACATGTCCACTTCTTCAGACATATAGCAGCAGAATGAGGTGTGTGATATAATATGTAATGGAATATGCATGACATAACAAATATTCATCGGCTGTTGTATGTATGTGTATTTGCTTTCAAGCCCTGTTGTAAATTCCTATAGAAGTCGCTTACGCGCAACCACGCCTTCTCTGTAATGGGTCCCACATTGTGGAACCATCTCCTGAGTGAGAAGCGCCTAGCACAGTCCCTGCCCGCCTTCAAAAAAGTATTGAAAACCATGCTTTTTAGGGAGGCATTTGGCGACCTTTAATTCCCCCCCTTCTCTTCTTCCTATTTCCTCCGCCCCCTGATGCCTCTTGCTGAGGGTTTCCCCTCTATTTTTGTTTGTGTTGTACTGGTGTTTTTAACTTTGTTGTAAACCGCCCACAGTTCCTGCTGGAAGATGGGTGGTAAATAGATAGATAGATAGATAGATAGATAGATAGATAGATAGATAGATAGATAGATAGATAGATAGAGACAGAGCCGGTTAAGGGTGGGTTAGGGTTGGGGTTTTGCCTAGGGTCTTGTAGTGGAAGTTGGGTTTGTTCATATGGTTGGTGTTGTTTTACGGCTCTGTGGCAAAAAATTCTTTAAGAGACAAAAAAACAGACACCAGATCAGAACAGGTGGTGGTGGGGGGAGTAGAAGAGAGGAGGGAAGGTGAGACTGGGTGAGAGATGGTGTGGTTGACAAATGAAATTCCATTTGAATGTTGCAGGTGAGGATAGGTTCTTCCTTGATAACAGGATCCTTGTGTTTGCCATCTGCAGGTATAACTACCGAAGAGCAATAGGGCCTAAAGTTTATTACAGTCATAAGCAACCATTAAATACCTTATGGCAATACAATGTATAAAAATCAACACCTAATCCTTAGGCTTTTATCTGATGCTTCATTGTGGTAGCTTGTAGTTGTGGTTTCCCATTTTCTGAGGCAGCACAAAGTTGGTATATAATGCTATTTTTTTTTACCGTCTCTTATATAATCTCAGTGTGGCTGCAGTAGCAGAGGTTTTCTCACTCTGGTGATGGACCTTGTTGGATAGCTCAGCGGTTTAGGTTTCTGATTTCAGAGCCAAAGACTGGGAGTTTGGTTCTGTGGTAGGGTTCCTCTGTTTTGGGCTCATTCATCACAAGAGGCTCATTCTTTGCAACAGGACTTTTGTTTAACAGAACAGAAGTATCATGAGCAACAACTTCAAACAGTTCAACATCTTCTGTTGGTAACATCCAACAACTTGGACCCCCATCTCTTGTGTGTGTTTGATAGTCTCTCAACACAGGGAACGGGCCCCAAACCTCACCCCATCTGTAGGTTTTCAGATAGGTTTCCTGGATCCCAAACAAATGATCCCTCAGCAAGGGGGATGTGCCCACTGTCCCTCCTAGATCCCACACGGTCCTGGTCTCACCCATGGGGTTTCCACCCTCTCCCAGGGATCTTCCCTCTTCAGCTGTATGACCGCAGACTGTTCTAAAGGCAACAGTCTGGTGCCCAAGCTAGACTCCTTCTCTTTCTTCTTTAGTTCCCGCATCTCAATCTCTTTCCCTAATAGAACGGTTTGTGGGGTACCCTCCGATTCTTCGCTTTCTCTGTCTCCTCTAAAGTTAACTTCATCCATACCATCAGACGTCTCTCAGGATGTTCTCTCTCTGTCCACCCCCATCCTGGAGGTAACCCCTTCATTTCTGCCCCCTTTTCCTTCTCCAGCCTTTCCCGCTCTTTTTCTAGCCTCTCTGCCTTTTCTCCCCAGTCTTTTATCTCTCCTGTTCCCAAAGTCCTCCTACGATTGGCTCTTCATCCTCTGCCTCTTCCTTTGCTTCTGTCTTTATGTGTCCCTCCTCTTGCAGTGGGCTTAACATCATGTAGGAAGTTTCATAGTCTTCAGCCGTGGATGATGGGAGAAGCAACTTAACTCCCAGTGCTGTGTTTCTCTTGAGGCCGTGCCACTTCACAGATTTCCCCCTTGTGGCCCCCTGTGAGTAGAGCTAGCCCGTGGTGCCTTGGGCAAGCTGCCTAGTCCCAAGAAGGCTCCGGAAGAGAGGAATGGTAAACTACTTCTGGGAATGCTCTACCTGGAAAATCCTGAAAGGAGTTGCCATCATTTAGAATTGAGTCGATGGCACATGATTATTATTTGAGTTACATTGGACATAAGCATTAGCCATTGAGGCACTACAATGAAGAAAAGAGTTACTGCTTATTGAACTGTGAATCCTTTCAAAATCTGCTGTTTTAATTGTGGTTCCTTGAGTCTGCTCCCTGGGTTTGAACCCCGGGCCATGAGCATAGCTGTAGCTGCAGTACAGCAGCTTAACCACTGCGCCATGAAGCAAGTTAAAGAACAACTCTAAATGCTAGCTTTAATATCCATTTTATACTGTATACAAGCATGCCCACAACTTGGTAGTGGTAAGTTGGAATCAACAGTGTTATTTGTAATGGGGGGGGGGGGACAGAATAATGAGGGTATAATATTTCTGAATACTCCATAACCAGAGAACCACGGGACGAGCTGCTCTCAGTCAGAATGGACTTACAAACACTGAATAAGAAAAAGAATAATAGATGAAGTTATCTTTCAAAGGGAACCAAAAGAGTGGGAACACAGCGAAATGTATTTCTATTTACCTTTGAGATTTATTTTTAAAAGGAGTACAGTACCAACAGGCATTTTGACGTAAAAACGTCATGTCTTTTGCCAGCGGCTTACTGATTGAAAGGCCAGACAAGTTTTATGACAGTGAAGCTGTTTTCTAAACCTTCTAGTGGGCAAAGGAGCAGTAGAGAATCCAGTGTGGGACAGTGGATAGAGCCTCAGACTATGACACCATCCATTGTAAGCCATTCCTGGGATGGTATAGGTAGATCTGTTTTTGACGATTCCATACAACTAGGGAGAAAAACTTGTTAGGCTCCCCAGAATTTGAAGGAGATTGATGGTACATACCCATAATTGTGGGTAACATAATTAATTAATTACGCCCAGCGATCAACTTCAGCACGACCAGTTCGGCAGTCACAAGCGCACTCGCTTCGGGTTGTTACTCCCCGAGAGGCCCAAAAAACTTCGACCCATAACCGGGCCTTCTCGGTGGCTACTCCTTCATTGTGGAACAGCCTCCCCAGCGATGTGCGCTCTGCAGAGTCCCTGCTGGCCTTTCGCAGAGCACTGAAAACCATCCTGTTCTGCGAGGCCTTTGGTGACCACGTCTAGTTTTTTTTTTCTTCACACGTCTCCCCTCATCTGTTAGCTTTCCTAACTATGATGCTTGCTCATTTGAGCAACAAATGCTTTATGACAAGGGTGCTATTGAACTGTTTTTAACTTTTTAATTGTCTTAATTATTATTGGTTGTCTTGTTCTGTTGTCTGTATCTTTGCTGACTAGCTCAGCCTACTGTAAGCCGCCCAGAGTTCCCTTGGGAAGATGGGCAGGGTATAAATTTAATAATAAATAAAATAAATAAATACTTTTAAAACACAACTTTCTAAGCTCTGACTCTACTGTGATAACACTTCATTGGAAAAAGCTATTCTAACGTTGCTTGTTGTACATGTTGCTGTGAAAAAAATAACCTTATAAGGGTTATAGGCATAACAGGAATCTAGTCCTATTTAACTGGTAAGCCTGTTTTTCTTGGTTAGGACTTTCATTAATTGCCTGCTATTGTCTTGGGGCAGTTGGAAGAAAATGTACCCTTTGCGAAACAAGTTATTCTTCACATTCATTACTGATAAGAAATCTCTGACTTGTCAGGGTATGTATTTCTTGCAAGATCAGGGCAGAGATCACTTTCTTCTGTAGCACTCGAGAGTTTCATATTGATTTATTTGCTAATTTTAATCACTGCTTGTTTGCTTTATTTAATTTTACAATGTATAATTAGTGTTGCTTTTTCCACCTCTGTTTGCTGTTCTGGCATAGACACAGGGCAAGAAGAGAGCTTTTGAAGTCAACTTTTCCATGTTGTGTTGTACGGGCGTGTTTCGCCGTTGTACTTTGAAGAATACCTGGCAAGCCTCATTGACAAATACAAACAAACCTTTCTGTTTTTGTGAGATGTTGTAATCTCTTCGCAGGCTTTCATTAACTTTCCTGCGGAACACCCACACTTTTCCCAAGAGCCTTCCAGCTCTCTAAAGCAGATTTTTTTTTTGGAAGGGGGGGGGACTACAAGGAATTACAGAGGAAATGGAGAGTGGAAGGGTTGGAGATGTCCTCATTCCCCTTTCCAGTTGCCTCTTGCAATTCAGATTTCATTGTTATAATGGTTAGCTTTAAATGGTATGGGGACAGAAAAAAAATGGAATTTCTTTTCTGCCCTACATGGCTTGGGGACTAAAGAGATGTAGTTTTTAGAATTTTGTGACAGCAGTGCCTCCTGCCTTTATGCCTCCATACCATTCTGGATACGTCTGATCTCGTCTAATTTTGCAAGCTCAGTAGCATCTTGGATAGGGGAATCCCTGGCATCTCCATTTAGGTCTGGAAGAAAATACCACCCAAAGTTCCGGAGGGCTGCTGACAGTCCATACAAGTTGACAGTCCTGGGAGAGATGGATTCATGGCTTGACTTGGGACACTGAGAAAGCCTTTGGGAGAAGCTTTGAGAGAGGCACATGGGGGTTATGTCTGGGAGAGTGGAATAGGGAACATCTTCTGTGAACATCCTTATGCTGGCAGACAGAAGTTGGGTAGGTAGCTTTTGGGGGTTTTACAGTGTACATAATCCCCCCCGCCCCATGTCCCCAAAGCAAACATTTCTAATATATATATAAAACTCATATATAAAATAGAAGAGTTGCATTTTATGATTTTTCCCTCTTAATTATTGTAGGGCCTGAAAACCCCTGGTTGGTGCAAGCATATATTTCTGCTGCTAAGCATCCTTTTGGCTGTATTGTGGCCCAAGAAATATTTCAGAGTGGTGTCATCCCTGCAGAGACAGATTTCCGCATTTACCGAGACTTTGGTAATGTACCAGGTATGTTGTTAGTTAAACTGATCTGTTTGCTAGGGTATTCATGTGATCAACACTTTGGAAGCTCATTGCCGGTACCAATTGTCACTTGGAAAGTTTGGTACCCCACGTTTTATGTTGCATATATAAACCTGTGGACTAAATATTTTATTTCATTTATTTAGGAAAATCAATTATATTTTTGCAAAACTCTCACTGAAATCTTAGGCTGATAGACATCACTATTGTTTTTTTTGCTATAAATGCTAAAATATGCTAATATTGGTACTTCTTTCAAAATTGTTATAATGCAGTTTGAAAATATTATGATTATTTTGTTGTTTACCACTGAAAGCTGAGATTTCAGCTTAAGTTGAACCCACATATTAACATCTGTCAAAATAATAGGCAAGTTGCAAAACAGAAAACAATTTTAGGTTCCAATTTTAGTTACTGTATAAACTATCTGAAATAAAGGAGTGCTTGATTTCCCTCATAAGGATGGGGATTTGGATTCCAGTTCTAAGAATTTTCCAAAATTTCCCCAAGCAAAGTTCTGTGAGTTCCAGGTCATATCTTGACACCTACACTTTGCTCATCTGAAGTGGAGCCTGTCTCCAACACTGTTGGGTCTAGCTCTGGTCTTCTTCCTTCTCCCATCATTTTTGGGAGGTGTGCTCTGTAGAGTCTAAAGGACAGCAAGACAAAAATAACACTGAAAGCAGGACAGCAGCTTCCTTGTCATACTGGAAGTAGGCCTGAGGTAGCCTTGTGGCTTCTGAAATAGGGCTCAGAGCCAGGTGAGCAGAATGTAGGGGTGGGTCTGTGGCTTGCAGCTCTACTGCTTGGGAAAATCCTTGGATAATTATGAACTTGGGAACCCCAAAATAGCCAAATGGCACATCCTCTATTCCTTTATTAATATTCTCCTTATTACTTTCAGCACACCCTGACCACCTGAAGGCAGAGATGAAGCTTGCTTTCCTAGCTTGTTAATTAACATTAAGTCTTGATATCAAGTTCCATGACGTTCCACGAGTAGATATTTTGGGAAATTCTGTCTCCGCTTAAGGCAGGATCTCTGTGCCCAAGATGGCATGCAAGAGGTTGGCAAGAAAGGGTGACAAGGTGCCCATGGCCACAGCGGATAATGCTGAGGGCTTGAGTAGGTGGACTGTTTAGTGGATGAATGTGCCATAAATAATATGTGACCAATAATATTGTTGTTAACATTGTTTAAAATAAATTTCTTTAATAAATGGCATTTTGAATAATTGTAATTGTATGACAGTAAATTTTAATTGTATTGACAGGAATAGACTTGGCTTTCATTGAAAATGGTTACATCTATCATACAAAATATGATACAGCAGACCGAATTCTGACAGATTCTATTCAGAGGGCAGGTTGGTATTCAGAGTTTTTAATGGATTAAGCTTCAAATTGTACCTGTCCTGTTGGTTGTTATGGTACTTCAAAAACACCACGCTAGACTATAGTTGTGTGGCATTGTTAAAAAGAGAGCATTATGGAAATGAATCAAAATGCCACAGAAAAATCAAATTAATCAACTCTATTGGTCTTTTTATGTGGGTGGGGTAAAACCGATTAATTTTATGTGGGCTTGGTGAAGTTTGCTTATTTTTAATATTTATACATTTCATAGATTTGACACCCTGAGAGTATGGACTTCAGTCCAGTTTTCGGATGATAAATGCCATTCTGTCTTCAATATTGTTCTTCAACACTACAGTTTGTTGTACTGGATAGTTATGTGCTAGAACTGTGTAGAAGATAGTGGTTCAAATCTCCACTTGGTCATGGAAACCCACTTGGGGAGATGGAATTGGTAACACCACTCCTTAAATATCTCACTTACCTTGAGAGCTCAATTAGGATCACTATAAGTTAGTTCTGGTTTGATGACACCTGCCTGCCTGCCTGCCTGCCTGCCTGCCTGCCTGCCTGTCTGTCTGTCTGTCTGTCTGTCATTCTTTACAATGAGACCAGTATAAAAATACATCCTTTTTCTTTAGCATTTTAGTTTTCTATAACTATCTTAGAGGTAACAGATTTTAATGTGTAAGGCTTTATTTTGTAATGTCTTGTAGTATAAATAATTAGGTCCAGTTATTATTTCTCTACCTTTGTATTTTTTTAACAAGTAAATCTGAATTTCTAACCAATCATTTTGTAATTTTATCAAGTTCTTAAAAATAATACATGAGCAGATTGGGGAGAAAGCAAATGTTAAAAATATGTTTATATTTTTCCAAAGGTGACAACATTTTAGGTGTGCTGAAATACCTAGCAAAGTCGGATAAACTGGCCAGATCTCATGAATACCAACATGGAAATGTTGTCTTCTTCGATGTCTTTGGCATGTTTGTTCTGGCTTACCCAGCCCGTGTTGGTGCCATTATGAATTGTGTCATCACAGCAATTGCTGTTCTTTATCTAGGAAGAAAAACTTTGCAGCCAAGAATAAGAGGTAAGTCTGTTTCCATACATATAGCTGTCTGATGAAGCAAATTCAATTGGTGCACATCCCATGTTTATATACCAGAAAAGATGTTGGATAGTCCAAACTGTCTTCCATTTTTCTGCTGGTGGGGATATTATGGCCTACAGAGAACTTGCTGCCTAGTTTTTCAACTGTGGAAAAGGGGAGGAAGAACTGAAGAGAGAGCAGAATGACAGTAGCTGAATCAAAGAGACCAGGACACCTGGACTGACATTCAAAGAATCCCACTAATTGACTGCTTTCATTTGTTGTGTTAATTTTCTGAGCCCAGTGCATTGACTTGCCTTGCATTAAAGCAGGCATGTCCAAACTTCGGCCCTCCACAACTCCCACAGTCCTTTGCCATTGGAAATACAGGGTTGGAATTCTGGGAGTTTCGGTCCAAAATATCAGGTGGGCTGAAGTTTGGACATGCCTGCATTAAAACTTCCTTGAAGGGTCCATAACAGACAGAGGGCTCTTAAACAGCGGTGCAAACACAGGTGCTGTGCCTGTCAAGGTTTAAGCTAGATTGATTTAAAAAACACACACAAGAGAATGCTTGATAGTGCTGTGACGCCTTCGGGACGTTTACCACATGCCATCTTTTCGCTGCCACCAAAATATAATAATTTGGAGCACTTGACACGCCCCAAGATCATTCAAGAAGGATCCTCAATTTAACTAGCGACACAGCTCAATCTGGGAGGGTGAGCTTACTCCCGCCATGCCCCAGCCAAAAAGGGATTTGTCTCCTCTGAACAACCCTCAGCTCGGGAGCCTCGAAACATCTACTCTGCTCCAGGTCCCATAGAGTTCAATCAAGAGAAACTTTCTTGCTCACAGAAAAGTCAGTAGTGTGCAGCCTTGGCTAAGGCTCTGGTTAATTAGCAATGACTTCCCCCTCAGGCACACACAGATTCCAGTTAAAAGGTAAAGAAAAGAACTTTATTTTAAAAAGGAAAAGCAAGAATAAAAACAGGAATCTCTTCTTGTCAGCATCATCTGGCAAGAGTTGCAGATTCTTGGAGCTTTAACAAACAAAGGCAGATTTCTAAAACAAACTTACAAAGTCACTTTTAAAAAAAAACCAGTCTCAGGAAGATAACGTGAAATATTGCACCCCAGAAATGAAAATAATAACGCTAACTAATTCTGGCTAATATACTCACACTTGGAATGGAAAAGATCTCTTTGCGTTCTCCTGGCTGAAAAGCCAGCTGCCCAAGAATCTCTCTCTCTCTCTCTCTCTCTCTCTCTCTCTCTCTCACATCGCTGCAAGCTGTTCTATCCCAAGAATCTATCTATCTATCTATCTATCTCTCTCTGTATCTGGCTAAACAGCTCATTATTATAGACCTAACAGCTTTAAGATTTCTCTTTGTTCTTCAGGAATGCGAATTAGCTCAGGACAGTGTATCACTTAGCATACTTATGAGTAAAGACTTTCCCCTTTTGATAGTGAACAAAAGGCTACCACATTCCTCTTGATCTCAAGTCTTCCATCATCTGAATAGGATGTGTATTTTGACAGGTAAATTCCTTAGTTGACAGTAGCAACCTGTTTGCCATCTGATGTAACCCTTTGAAGCCCAGGGCCGTTTGATATACAGAAAGGTATTATAAAATTTCACCCATGTGTTTCTTCCTCATAGATATCATGTGTGAAGGCAGGTTTTTGATGTGCATGAGAGACAATGTAAGACCCCTTCCATTTGCTATTTTACAACCACATCAAACATTTTGAGGATGAGGAAAACACAACATTTGCTACTTGGCATCCACCTGTGGATTACAAAGGAAGTCAGTGTCTTCCTTTCCCAGGACATGACATAGCCAGGGATCAACAGATTATACAGATGATAGGACAGATCAAAAGATGAATTTTCTAGAATTCATCACAAGTGCTTTCTTTCCTCCGTTACAAATGTTTAACCAACTGTTCCATTTTGGGGTGTCACACAAAAAGAATGTGAGCAGACTTTTTTTGCATATGCAATACTTAGCTCCACATCTTTTTTAAAACAAACTTTTATAGTTAATTGAAGCATAACAGAAGAGAGGAAAACAAAATCACAATGCGATACAGAAGGTAAGAGACTGTGTCACATATCATATAGGTGTACCTGGAGGAAATTAAATCATATCACTGTTGGAGTGACAAATAAAGAATAATCCTGTGCTAGAGTAATTAATAAAGGAAAACCAAGTCATTTTGCTTACTTAGTAATCAAATGTGATAATTTTTTCCATCAAACCAGTATGCCAGTTCTGTTCCTCTAAATGTGAAACGAGAGAGAACAATTATTGCAGCATAGGGCAGTTTTCTTGTGTGTTGATAAACACAGTGAATGTGATTAATTCTTTATGCAGAAAGGATGTGTTTGTTTTCTTCCCTGAACATCAGGAGGAGTCTGGGGACACGGTACATTTTAAATTTAGTCATGCTCTTCATCTCTATGAATATGCTAGCTAAGAAGTTATGCACTGTTGAATCAACAGGCCACATGTGAACATAAGAGCTGACAATACTATATTATCTCTAGCAGTGAACGCTAGTATATTAAGTTATGTGATTTAAATTAATGAGAATGAGGTATCATATATAGAACCTTATACATCTTTAATTACAAAATTATTTAGAAGCATCTTTCCTATCCAGGCCCATGAAGTCATTATTCGGTTATTTGGGATTCTTTGTGTTAGAAAGCTCAAAGTCCAATTGTTTTCACTGGGAGTTCCTTTAGGGAGGGACACCTTTGGTCTGACCCAGGGGGATGTACCCCATCATGGAGAGTCTGGGAGTTGACCTTCCACAGGCCAACAGTACTGTATTTCCAAGCAAGTACTGTAGATATGATTGTTGCCCCCCCAAAGAACAGGTGTTCTTTTTTTAATGGAGTTTTGGAAGTAAGCAAAATATGCTTCTGCATTCCCAGACATTGTCTTAAGTCCAGCACTGATAAGAACAGTGGGTCTGATTGGGGGATGCAGCCATCATTGTGGTACCAACCAGATGTTGGTTGTCCTGTGTGTTATAGGCATGCACAGAGAGCTCATTTTTTTACTTTTAGTATCTCAGCCCATTTTGAAATGGACCTCTTGGTTTCTGGGCTGAAGCCTCCTTGACCTTGCCCTGTTCTGCTGAAGAGCGGTTCCCATGATTGAAAGGGCAAGAAGTAGTGTTTCCCTAGCAGAAAAAAAATGGTGCGAGTCATGTAGCTACGATAAGGACTAATGTAAGCGACATCAGTCCAAATGAAGTTGAAATGCCTTGCACAAGTGAGATCAAGGCATTTGATTTTTTAAATGCTTATATAGGAATGAAAACGGAAATAGTGTAAGAAGTAGAAAGCTTTGAGCTAGCACAGAGGTAGCAGACAGAGCCGAGTCTCCACAAAATACCTTGCCAATTAGAATGATTCAGAAGAATACACCAATGGGGATTAAAGGGCATCTCATGTTTCTGTGACACCCACAAACAGCCTGGCAGCATTCTCTGAACTGCTCTACATTGAAATAACCGTACCAAAATATTGAAGGCAGTCCACTTGAGAGCCCACTGAAGAAATTCAGCATAGATATAAGCAGTGCATCTCTGATGATTGCCACATGTCTTCCCTTAAAAGGGCCGCTGATACACTAGAGCAGGGCTGTTCAACTTTAAACAAGCCAAGGTCTACTTTTTCTGGCCCAAAGTGCCTGAGGGCTACTACACTAAAACCTCTGCTTACAAATTTTATCTGTTCCGAGCACATGCTCATAAATAAAAACTTTTGTAAGTAGAGCAGCAGTTTCCCATAGGAATGCATTGAAAACCAATTAATCTGTTCTGGAGGGAACAGATTTCAATGTGCTACTCAGCTGAGACAGTGGGCTGGTAGACCCAGAACTTTGCTGGGGAAGTGGTGGTCCTTGGGATGGGGGAGGGAGGGGTGGAGAACTTATCCCCTCACTTTTTAATTGATGGCCGGCGGGCTACTTTTGAACCCTTTGCGGGCTATCAGTAGCCCGCGGTCTACCTGTTGGACAGGCCTGCACTAGAGGAAGCTGTGCAAATGCCCTTCTGGTTGCACATTTTAAGCTCTTAGTTCAGTCCTTTGTAACCAACCTGAATGAAGTTAAGGATATTATTGAATTTAATGGGGTGTAAGACAGTCGTCTAGTTTGTCTGTATGCAAGGAGTTATTTCGATAACTTATAAAATATGCAAACTGAAAGTATAAAACTCCCCCCCATCTCTTGAACTGGTTAATCTTATGGCAATTTAAAATGTGTGGATCAAAATAGGCGTTAAGTGTCGTTTGAGAATAGATGGCAGGGAAATGAGACATGGCCATATACACCCCAGTCCTGAAAAAGTTGATGGTGGAAAAGGGAAATTTTAACTGTTGTCATTTGTACTCTGTCACATTACTAACTCCAGCTATGAGAGGAATTTTAATAGAAATATACCAAACTGAACTTTTAATGTGCTCCCCCCCCATCTTCCAGTCAGTTATCTGAAGGAACTGGTCGTTGCTTTTGGCTTCACACTCCTCGCTTGGCTTGCCACGCTGGTTGGCATCCTTATGATGGCAGCGTTTATCTCTCTCATTGGCCGCTCTCTTTTCTGGTACACCCACTTCTATGTGTCCGTCCTTCTGTACGGGACTGCAGCGTTGGCCAAACTAATTCTTGTACATACATTAGCCAAGACGTTCTATTACAAAGTAAGTGCTGTTGTCTTTAATTATGTTTCACTAATTGCCTTTAATTACATTTTAAAAAAATCATTTCTCGTTGTAAATATGTAAGAATGCCTTAAGGTACCGGTGGAGGCAAAGAGCTTTCTGTTCATGCAGGCAGACTTTCCCTGAGGGACTGGCTGCCAAGTGGATTTTTTTAAAAATGATTTGTTGTATCTTACTCCATTGAATGTATTTTGTTATCGCTTATGTTTTCTGATATTGTATTCATCTCACCCTTTTTGTATTTTTTTTGTTAGCTTAAATGCTGTCTTTTAATTGTTATAATCCACCTTGGGGCTTTTTTAAGGAGAAAAAAGGTTAAATATGCTTTAAATAAATTGAAAAATATTATAAAATAGAAAGCTGTCTTAAACTATGTCAGACTGTTAGTCTACTTATCCCAGTGTTTTTATTGATGTCTAGGCACTTTCTGGATCTGTCCTATCACTTTTTACCTGTATTTGTTAGTTTATTTTCAATTTAACATACTGGTGATTAAATATAGGATCTTCTACAAGCACAACACAAAGCACCACTAAGCAATGACTTTGCGCCTAAGTTGTTTAGTGATACTAAAGTCATAGCTCTGTGTCATTCATTGTCCATGAGAGTGCTTCTGTGCTTCTCCTCAGCCGATAAGGATGAGGGGCGTGTTTTCTTTTGCATTTCCTTTGCAACCTTGTATCCACTGATCAAATCAGAGCTATAAAAAAATAAAAAATAAATAAAAATCCAGACTTCTTTCCTGTTTTGAGGGAGTGACGTAAGAGAAACAGAAAAATGGTTATCAATGCATGAGCTTCAATTGTAATTCACTCTGAAGTGAGGGAATAATGTCAAATATGCAAGTGTTGCATTGAAGAAGAGTACACCAGTGACATTAGTTAAAGCCAATAATTATAAATAATTATAATAATTATAAATAATTAAAAATAACATCTTAATTACGTGCATGAAGAAGTGTTTTGTAGTTCACAAATGCTCACGCTGAAATGTGTTGTTTTCAGAGTGCCGCAATATTTCTCTTGAAAAAGACTAGCGTAACAGCCTTTTAAAAATCCATAATATTCTGCTTTATCAGAAATGACACTGAGTTTTTGGTTTCATTATCCAACCTCTTAGCGAAAAGGGAGTTCAATTCACTTGTTGGCAATTCGTCCCTCAAACTCAGTCTCCAGCGCAGTAGGCAGAACCTTGCAACTGACAATATAGTAATCATAACAGCAGTGGGATTTTTGTGTGTGTGAAAGATAATCATAGCAGTTTGAACTGTAGCAAAATGGCCTTTAATTTTTCATTTGATTTTTTTTTTTGAGACCTTTCTTCTAAATCTGAGGCAAAGCATCCTGCTACTTAAGCCTGTTCAGTGTTAACCCTGAGTTAGTTTAATGTGAATTTGCTGTGACATTGCCTCTGTAAAATTGTGTTCTTGAATTCCCTGGAAAATTCGAGCAAAAGAAAGAAAGAAATAAAAGAAAAAGCCGGTAACATGGCTGAAGCACCACTACTGTATATATTTACGTAGGAGTCAGTACTTTTGAAGGCAGTGAAATTTTCTTCAGGGTAGACACGCTTGCATTCGTAGCTTACCCTTGAGAGTAAATGGATGTCTGTTGTGTTTTAATTTTCCCAGCATACAAACCAGCAGTTCCTTGGAGAGATCTTCTTTGATGTCCCATTGGTTTTTTGGTCAATCACACTGGCTTTACTTACTTACCTAGGAATTTCCTCAGCATTTATCAGCGCAACATGGGTAGTGTTTCCACTGCTCACAAAGCTAATGGCCTACAAGGAACTGAAAGAAAAAGGTACATTTCCGAAGAATGATGTGTCCCCGTTGGCACATCTGTGCATGTGCATATATGTACACAAAATAGCAGTAGAGCCACCCAGTGCTGCAAATGTTGGAAACCCCGTTCACCCTAGTCTTTTGTTCTGTTTTTTTCCCCTTTCCCTTCCACATTCCTTTCTTGATGGCCTCTTGGGGCTCATTTTGTTTTTCCATTTTCTCACTCCCTTTCCCTGACCTGTCCAGTTACCTGCTTGCATGCATTTTTTAAAAAGTGAACTGATGTTAAAACCACTAGAGCAATTAACGTTGTCTAGTTCTATGATAAATCCCCCCAGCTAGGCTCTCGTGTGCTCTTGCAGCTAGATTAGATAATGTTCCTGGTATTACGGGAGTAAATGTTATCAAAGTGTAAATGTTTATTTTTATTTCTCGCCCTCTCTCTTTCCCTGCCTCGGTCTTTCAGGTGCCACAATGAAATTCGTTGCCATTTACCTCCTGGGAATGTTCATTCCACACCTCTATTTACTGTACCTCAACTGGATTATATTTGAAATGTTCATTCCCATCATGGGGCGCTCTGGTTCAGAAATTCCACCTGACATAGTTGTGGCAGCTTTTATCGTTATAGTGTGCATACTTCTCTCCTCATATTTGGTAAGAATCCTTTGTTTTATCCTTAAGTTATCCCGGCTTAATAACTGTTGAACACTAAATTTAGCAAACACCATTGTTTGCCACAAGGATGTTGTGTGGCCTGAGAAGGAGTGTCATCATTTGCAGTGTTGTTGTTTTGCATGTCCATTTTCCAGTGTTTGATCTTTCCCTCTTCATCATGATTACTTGCACATCCTAGCTTCTGCTATTTTGAAATGACATTTGTTTAAAAAAATAAACTCGGATCTATAGCAACAAGGTTATTTCCCCATCACCGCCACAGAATGCTGTGATACTGTAAGGCAGTGGTCCTCAAGCTTCCTAAATTCCATGACTCTTTAATACAGTTCCTCCTGTTGTGTTGACCCCCTTGCCCTGCTTGGAAGAGGCTACAAGCCCCCTTTGGCAGGCCACTGCTGCAGGTGCCAGAGAGAACTTCTCTCTACACAGGCACCCTCAGCCAATCGCAGCTTCCGGTGCCATTGACTGACATCCCCTCCAACCTATCAAGCTGTAACTCACTCTTTCTCCCCTTCCTCCCCTCCTCCTCCAGACCCAAGCCGTTTGTGCCTTTTTCTTCACTGGCCCCTGTGAAATGGTCGTTCGACCCCCAAAGGGGTCCCGACCCCCAGTTTGGGAACCACTGCTGTAATTCATACCTTGGAGGAAGGATTTGAAGCCAGTACCATCTCTGCAAATACTCAGCTCCTGTGGTTAATCCGTTCTCCCTACAGCCTTCTTCCCCCAACATTATGGATTTGGTGGTTGTGTGCTGAAATGTGATTTGGTAGCCACGAAGCTCAGGCAGGGGGGGGAATTCATGTGTGCTCCAGTAAAAGTTTACCACGGCAGCATTAGTGTGCTACTACCAACATAGCATGATTCTATTTATTTATTGAAAAATTGAACCTGTAGCACAGGGCTTAAAGATGGTTGCTATCTTCCTTTTACTCCAACAGCTACAAAACTGGACCAACATCCACTTATTTCACATGGGAAGGTCCAATTACTAATCTAGCCATCTTCACTTAGATCTTATCAAACAACCCTTAGATTTGCAGTCTGGTCTCATCCGTACCCAAGGTAGCTAGAAAAAGCCCCTGTTTCATACTGGGCTTGCTTGTTAGTTTGCTCTGCAAATGCTGTGTTCGTGGACTAAGCAGTAATCTGCCCCAGAATATACATTTCATTTTATCAGAATTGCACAAATACACCATCAGTTTTAAAAAGAATACCGTGATGGTGAAAACTTAGTGGAAGTTTTAGTCCAATAGATTAGGAAGGCACCAATTTAATTGCACAAGTACACAAGAGAAAGGGAGGATGACAAACTCTCCTTCACTTCGGCTAATTTTGAGGAACGAAAAAGAGTACTGCAGAAACTGTCTTGAGCTCTCTGGTCACCCAGACAGCTTCCTATGTTCTTCTTTTAATATTCACACAAGATGAAGTCCTAAGGATGCCACATTGCAAGTTTGGGAGCCAACATTGTGCTCTCGCTCTCAGTCCAGATCTTGTAGAAGACCAGCTTGAGGAGTCCACATTCAGATGTCTCTAGGATGATTAAGACTTCAAGGAGCCCTGGGAAAATCCACTCTCTCTTCACCTTACTTGCCACAGAGAGCAGTAGTATGAGGAAAAAAACATGCTTGGAGCATTGTTGTAATTCAAACAAGAGCAAGCTACAGTCTCTATGGACTGTGTGAGGCTACCGAGAAACCCAAATGCATCCTCCAGCATTGTAGGTGGGGTTGGGGGCGGCTCCCACTTCCCCTATTTCAAAATTATTTTTTTAAAAGCAAAAGCTTTTGTACTCAAGAAGTTCTGCCATGCATGTCAAAAGGCAAACAGGGCAGCTTTGCAGTGTTGGGCATATAATTATTCCTGGGCTTTCCCTCCCTTCATGTGTATCTGGTTTTTTTTTTAGGAACTCTTTTTAAAAAGAAAGACAAATCCTTGAGTGTCGGCAGGACACACGGTGCCGCACACCAAGCCTTGTGTTTATTCAAATGTAAACTCAAGCTACATTTTGAATAACCAAAAGAGCACGTAACTGTACCAGGTAGTTTTCTGTATGTGTGTCTATAACTGGAGCGTTCTTCTGCTTTCTCCTTGTTTCCTCTTCTTTAGCTTAAGTTTGTCTACTTTGCCCGAAGCACAAAGATGACAATCATAACTTTAACCACCATTTCTGCTGTCACCTTCATCCTTGTTTGCAGTGGAATCTTCTTTCCTTACAGTTCAGATGTTGCAAACCCAAGGCCTAAAAGAGTGTTTCTTCAGGTAAGATGTTCAGACTTAGGGTGCCGAGGAGACAAGCAAACAGGAGATACTATTTTGTTTTGGCCATCTGTTTATAGCAGAAATTTTCAAGGTGAGGTTGATTGCTCTGGTGCTCATGAGGCCCGCTCGGATGTACTGGGAGGTTGGGTGGCCAGGAGAGCTGCCAACAAACATCACAGAGGAGATCTGGGGTTGGGATTGGAATCAGAACCCTGCACCAAACTAAGCTAGACCTTCAAAAAGAAATACAATAGGACCTCCATATCCACTGATTCAATTATCCACGGTTGGCAGAGGAAAAAATTAAATAAACAATTCAGCAGCCACAAAGCAAGCTACTGTCACAAAACAGAGCGTTGGGGTTTGGGGCATCCTCTCTTATCCACAGTTTTCATTATCAACAGAAAGGCCTGGAAACAATCCCCAGTGGATACCGGGTTCCACCGTAGCAGAACCTGCTTGTTGCTTGCTCATGGTGTGCCTTGCTGAATGGTTGTTATAAATATGCATGTGTGTCGTTTTCTTTCACGTTTGGTGGCAAAAATCAGGGTTTGTTGTCTTATGAATCCTGGGTTGCTTAGTAACAGCAGGTTAGGAACCTCTGTTTAGACATCTTGAGATGCTCTCTGTTCCCCCACTGGTTTAGTCCTTACGGTGAAGGGAACAGGAGTGAAATTGCTGTACACATCATCAAGCTGCTCTTTCATACTCAGAGAGAGAGAGAGACTCTTTATAGTGCAGAAAAGGACAGATTCCTACTCTTATGCTGTAGATGCTGTTCTACCTGATAACCTGTTGGACACTTTGGGGGATGTTTTATGCCTGTGAGAGTGTGTGCGTATGTGTGTGTGCATAGCATTGAAATAAGTTTCAGTAACAAAACTTAGATGTTCTTCCTATAATGGTTAATGAGGATGTTTTTAAGTTCTGTGTTTAAACTGCAGTATAGTAGGATCCTGTATCCATGGGGCATCAGTTCCAAGCTCCACCACTCCCCATGGCAGCTGAAAAACACAGATTATAGTGAATACTATTATAGTAGCAAATTGCATATATAGCACAGTCACTGGCTCCCTCTGTGACCAGTTCTGGTAACTTCATAGTTTATATTATATATATCAGTTGATACTAGAGGTGGGCACGAAACAGAAAACCGATGTTTTTGTTTGTTCTGTTTCGGGCCTACCCTTGGTTCGGTTTCGTTCGGGTTTGACTATGCAGAGGCCCAGCAGCAGGAGGCCTCACTGCCACCTCTGGAGCCCCAGCCGTGCTGGGCAGTGGGAGCCAGCCCCTGCTGTTTTTTTTTTTTTTTTTAAATTTAAAAAAAATTCAACACCAAACATGCAGCCCCAGGGGCCGGGGTCAGTGCTTTTTTATTTTTTAAATCTTTTATTTTTTCAGTACCAAGTATGCAGCCTCAGGGGCTGGGTCAGTGCTTTTAAATTTTTTTAATGTTTATATTTATGTTTATTTTTTCAGCGCCGACCATGGTGCCCAGGGGCCGAGTTGGTGCTTTTTTGTTTTAAATTCATTGCCGACCACGCGGCCACAGGGGCCGGGTTGCCACTTTTTTTAAATTCAGCGCCGACCCCATGCCCCCAGGGGCTGGGTCACCGTTTTTTTTAAGCCCCCGACGCCGGGGGCTCCCCCCCCCACAGCTGAGGGGCGCTAGCTGCCACACGCCCTGTTTTATTTTTTTATTTTTTTTCCTGGCCCACTGGGCTGTGGTCCGAACCAGCTGGCCCAGGGGTGGACTGGCTGGCCCACGGGCCGGACGAGCAGGCCTGTGGGCCGGAGGGACTTCTTAAAATTTAATAAAAAAAATTAAAATTACTTTTAAGAGTCCCTGATGTGGGGCCTTTCCCCCCCTCCTGGCCCGCTGCCGAGTTCCAGGCGAGGAGAAAATGGCTAAGGTAGGAGACGGGGGATGAAAAACGAAATAAAACAAAACGAAAATTTCCATTTTGTTTCATTTCGTTTCCCTTTGATGGGTTGGCTCGTTATTCGTTTTGTTAGCTAATGAAATGAATAACGAAATGAATTAAAATTTTGTTTTGTGCCCATCTCTAGTCGATACGGATGCTGTTGGTTCAGGGGTCGTTCTGTTCTTAGAATTTAGAAGGTAGTCTGTGTGGCTCCATCTTATGTTGAAATGGCATTCTCCCCACCCCAATATATTCGTAAATAGGTGGTAGAACATTCATTTGCTAGTGAACAAGAGGTATATTAATATGTGTGTGTGTGTGTGTGTGTGTGTGTGTGTGTGTGTGTGTGTGTGTGTGTGTGTGTGTGTGTTGTCGTCGTGACCAACTCGTGATATTCGCCCTCGCCCCTAAATCTGAATTCTTGATATTTAACTTAGTGTACAATGCATTATCAAGAAGACATTGCTGCATGCCTGAAGTGGCTTTTAATCCATGAACGCCTGCAGATTGTTTGCATTTATTTTGTGGTCTAATAAAGGTATCCCCTGCTCCGGTGTTGTATTTTGTAAGGACCACACATCTCTCTTTGATTCCGCCCCCCCCACATTTAGTATGGTTCTTTTCAGAGTTGGGAAATATTGCTTTTTTGGATAGCAGATGTCAGGTGTTTACATGGCAGATTTCTACATTGCAAAATGGCTGCCTAGTTGATAGCACTTAAATGTCCCTGGATCGTCTCAATGTCTGCTGAATTGGAAGCACAATCAGTTCTGTTTTCAAGTCATTGTTTTACACTTTTCCCAGCACTTAAGCAGAAGATTTCACAGCTTTGACGGACACTTGGAAAAAAGTGATTCTGGAATATGGGTGAATGGGCTTGACTATAGTGGAATGTCCCATGTTACTCCTCACATACCTGAACTGAATGACTCTATCAGAACAAAATGTGAGGAAGAATCGCCTCTCTGTGGCTTACCTTGGATCCTTCCCGTGGACTATGTATTCAGGTTGGTGCTCACGAGACAGGAAGGCTGTGCTTTCTATTGCTCAGTGTTATTTCACGGTGTGTGGGGCTTCCAGTACTGACCGAAGGCACGTGCAGACAGGGTATCACCTTGGGTGCTTAGCTAAACGGAAGGGTTGCTGAACTGAGCTAAAAGGGCCACGTTTTTTACTGTTTTTTCTCCATTGGGCTTGAGTGGCAGAAGCAAATGTCTTTGCGTCGTGTCCCCCCCCCCCGGCAAGCCATGTGCTTGTTTGTCTGCTAACTACAAAAAAGGTCTCCCTTTTAATATATTTGGTGTCATCTGTGCTAGGTAAAAATCAGCAGAATAGACGTATTTACATGGATCCTGGTAGGATGCAGGAGCAGGGGCACCAATATTCTATATGCCCCAAATCTCATAAACCTTCTGGATGGTTCTGCAAAACTGACCCAGGGGCACTAAAAGCATGTGGTCATCTTATAGCTGATAGCCATTCATATTTGACTGCTATAATTAACTTACAACAGTAATTTCAGATATTTTAGAATACTGTTTTGGAGATCATGGTGATGATCCTTTCTTTTAAAAAAAGCACAATCCTTTTGTTGTAGAAAGAATTGGTATCTTCCTGCACCATCAGTTACTCCCAAACAACCTGTTCGCTTTCGGCTTCTCTCCAAAGAGCAAATGCCCTGGGATTCTACAAGGTTAATCTTTGAAGTATCAGGTGAGTTGTGCTGTCCGTGATTATTTGAATCCTGACTTTTCATGGGGAGGTACATTGGCATTTAGTGCTGGCAGTGCTATGCCTGACCTAGGGGTAGGTGATATGCCGTCTGCAGACCACGTGCTGCTTTCACCTGTTTTTCTGTACCTTTCTTTCATTGTTGCCAGAAATAAACAGGGCCTGAAGAAAAGGAAAATTGTATAGACCAGTGATGGCAAACCTTTTAGAGACCGAGTGCCCAAACTGCGATTCAAAACCCACTAAGTTTTGACAAACTGCCAATATGGCAACTTAACCTGAATACAGGTGGCTGTGAAAGGGCGATGTCAGGTGCCCACAGGTTTGCCAACACTGGCATAGACATTTCCAGGAAATGTGAGTCTCACTTTAAAACAAGGCCCTGCAAACCTTGCTTGCTTTCAGTGAACTTTATCCTTTCTGGAAACTGAACACAGGCTTCTAGCTATTTCCGGTTTCAGTGGAAGGAGTAGTGTCTCTTGTGGTAGGTCTCGGGTGTTTCCTCTGAATCTACCAATGCTGCCTGTCCTCTGGCTTAGTGGTTCTCAGACTTGGGTCCCCAGATGTTCTTGCACGATAGCTCCCAGGAGTCCTGAAGGATTCTGGGAGTTTTAGTCCAGGAATATCTGGGGTCCCCAGGTTTGAGAGCCATTGCTAGCCTAAGGTACTGAGAGTAAGGTGCCGCTCGGGAAATCAAGGGTCATTCCAGGTTCCTGGGTGTAGGAGACAAATATAACGGCAGTGTGTCATAGTGACAGTAGTATACACCAGGTGTTTCTGCTGTTGACTATAAGTGCTGTGTGTGCCACAGTAAACTGGTTAGTCTTTCAGACATTGTAGGACTTTCCTATCTATAGCACGTTGCTCATCCTTTCGTAATATGTTCTAAAGGGCTCCGGGCAGAAGCAAAGGAGTTGTAGGTTTACGTTTAAAATGATATGAGAAATAGGCAGAAACAAACAGAAGCTCAAAATGGAGCATTTCTAGATAAAGAATTACTTATAAAAGTGCACTTTCTAAAGAGAGTTGAGGAGCATGGCGTTCTTTTGCTGTAGAAGTGTTTAGATTCCACTATCAGCTACTTAGTTTGTACTTGCACTCTCAACCTATGCCCACTTCTAATGCTTTATTGAGGTTGCAACTTTTGAAAAGCAAACCTGGAAATTACAGTTTTCAAGAAGCTGTCTAGAGTTACTTAGTGGGGGGGGGACACTTTGTTGCAAAGCAATCATTTTTCTTATTTATCATCAAATAAAGTATATTTACATCCTCTCTAGAGTAAGTTACAGTTAGAGATGGACATTTATTCTGATTAAATGGTTTGGTGAAGTTTGTCAAATTAGGCCCACTGGTACAGTGGTCCCCCGCCATTTCGCGGTTCACATACTGTGTTCCCTCGATATAGCGGAACCACAGTATGCCGAAAGGGCTTGAGGGAAAGGGAAGCTGGCTGAGAGCCCTTTCTAAAGATTGCGCACCACTTGCCCACCCGCACTCTCCTTGGGGGTGCTGGTGGAGCGGCGCACAATGTTTAAAGGGCTCTCAGCCACGGAAACAAGCCCTTGTCTCCGCAGCCAGGAGCCCTTTCCAGAGATTGTGTGCAGCTCACCCCCACTTCCCGTAGGGGTGCAGGCGAGCAGCATGCAATGTTTAAAGGGCTCTCAGCCACGGAGACAAGCCCTTCTCTCCACAGCCAGGAGACCTTTCTAAAGATTGAGCGCCACTGGCCTGCACTCCCCTCCGGGATGCAGGCAAGCGGCGTGCGATGTTTAAAGGGCTTTTGGCCGCGGAGACAAGAGGTTGGCTCCATGGCCGAGAACCCTTTTTAAACATTGCACACCGCTAGCCTGTACCCCCGGGAGCGGCGTATCATGTTTAGAGTTGTGCCCACCCACGCGATCTGCATCCGCATATCGCATATTTTCAAAGATCGCGGGTTGGGTGGGTCCCCAACCTCCGGGATAGGCGGGGGTTACTGTATTCCACACCCTTCCGCCTCTCATGGGCCCTTCCTTCAGAAGCAGTGTCACAAGCTCCCCTGCTCGACCTCTTCCACTGGAGGGGCACCTCCAGGAGGAAATGAGGTGCCAAATCTAAGGCACCTACGCCACACCTGTAGGTCTGATCTGATGAACTGTCAAACTACGATAAATGCCCATCTCTAGTTACTGTTAGTAACGTAACCCTTCCACTGAGAATTGCAATTTAAATTAACAATACCGTGCTTAAGGTTTAAATAAGGGATGGGAAAAATTAAGGTTACAGTGGCAGTGATTTGCTGGGTAAAAATGGGCTGAAAAATAATTTTTTTAAAAGTAGTTGCTTCTTCTAGTTGCCTTTAATATAAACCAGTGGTTCCCAGCCTTAGGTAACTCTGATGTTCATGGACTAGAGATGAGCATTTCATTTTGGAAGGCATCCGGTTCCAAAACAAAACACAGCAACACAGCTGCCGTTTAGAACTGGGACCCAGCCTCCAGAACAAAATAAACCACATACTTGCTTCCCTTTGGGTTGCATGTGGCAAAACTCCAATCAAGAAGCAGCCTGCGATGAGTCATCTTTCATTTTCCCAGTCAGACAGGATGATGCATGTCCTTGCATAGCTCCTGATTGGCCAGCGCCAGGGAGAAGGAAAGGTGACGCATCGCAGGCTGCTTCCTGATTGGAGTTTTGCCCCACACAACCCAAAGGAAGGGAAGTCAGTGGTTGGTTTTGTTCCAGAGGCTGGGTCCCAGTTCCAAATGGCAGCTGTGCTGCCATGTTTCATTTCAGAACCATACCCCTTCTGAAATGAAACACCCATCTCTATCTTGGATTGTAATTCCCAGAAGTCTTTTCCACCACCTCTGCTGCTTGGGGTTTCGGGAGTTGCAGTTCAAGAATACTTGGGTCACCCAAGGTTTCCTGTTTCTGAAAGTTCAACATTAATGTAAGAAACTTTGTCTGCTTGGTGTTTCAGGTCCAAGCCACATGTCACTATACCTCCGACCTCATCCAGGCTCAACACTCTCCAGATGGTCACTTGGACATGGAACACCTGTTGTAAATGCCATAGATGGGGATTACTTTGTATATTATTCACATGGGCTTGAGGCCTTACCTTGGCAATTCTGGGTAGAGCTGAAGGTGAGACTGCATCATAAATTCTGGAATCTCTTTTTTTAAATATTAAAATGGCTTATCCTTTGAGAATGGCATGCTCATCGGAATTGGTTGATAGTAGAGATGGGTGTTTTGTTTCGGAAGGGGTCTGGTTCCGAAACGAACGTTCAGTACCAAAACCCATCTTCCAGAATGAATTCAACCAGTCTGTTACATTGTTTTGGGTTGCACGGGGCTAAACTCCAAGGAAGAAGCAGCCTCTGATGCGCCATCTTTCACTCTTCCTGGTGCTGGCCATTCAGACAGGGAGGTGGGATATGCATGTTCCAACACAGCTCCTGATTAGTCAGCACCAGGGAGAGTGAAAGATGACGTGTCAGAGGCTGCTTCCTCATTGGAGTTTAACCGCACGCGACCCAAGACAAGGTAAGAGACTGGCTGATTTCATTCTGGAAAGTGAGTCCCAGTACCAAATGGCAGCTGTGCTGCTGTGTTTCCTTTTGGAACCAGACCCCTTCTGAAACAGCAGAAGGCTTGGGCATTAATAGTTGTGCAAATTCAAGACTTAGCACAAGGGTGGTAGCTTGTCCTAATTCTGCTGCACAAGAGGTTGTGCTTACACAACTGTATTTGCTGGGATTTTCACTCTGCTACTGTGATGTTATGTATAAGACTTTATCTTATGATGGGAATATAGGGTTCTGGTGTGTGGAGTGTTCAAAGCTCAAAAGTCTTCCCTGGTTTATGCATTGCATTGTGCTATCCATTGGGAACATGCAACACACATGAAGTCCCACATCTCCTGGAAAAACATACCTGCAGTAGACTCGAGTGTGTCAAGCTCCATTGAGTTCAGTGGAACTTAATTCTGAGTAGAGCTGAATAGGCTTGTCTTGTAAGCAGCCTGTGAATTTGTCTATTTGGTTGCCATGCAAGAGAGAATTAAGATTGACACATGGTGCACCTGGTTGTTTCCTTGATGGAAAGAGTTTGCTTTGCTTATCTTATTCATTCAAATTATTAGTAGCTCAGGCTTGTCAAGGCAAGCAGCATTAAAAACAGCACCAGCCAACAAACATAAATCAAATTAAATGTAAACAGTTCTGAAGTGTACCATTACAGTACACTTCTTCCTCCTCAGTTAGAAAGAATGTACAGTGGTACTTTGAGTTACGAATTTAATCCGTTCCGAAGGCATGCTCTTAAGTCAAACTACTCTTAAGTCGGGGTACCTATCGGAAAAATTGAAAAAATAAGTTAAAAATGAAAAAAAATATTTGTAAGTCAAGCAGACCATATATAAAATTTTTAAGGTGGCAGTTAAAATGGCAACAGTTTTCCGCTCTTAAGTCGAATTGCTCTTAAGTCGAGGTACCACTGTATGTGGAATTGCAGGGGGGTGTTCTGTTTAAATATTATGTTGCTTGAGATGAATGTCATGTGTGCTGAATATTTATTTTAGCACAAAACAGGTTTATCCTTCAAACCAGAGTGTGAAAGCAGTGTTTGAAGATCAGGATTGTCTTGTCTGCTCTGGATTTTGCATTAAAACCCCAACTTTTTGCTTTTTCTGTGAGGGTGATTTTCAACTTGTACTTGCACAGCCTCTAATGGGTATATTTGACAGATATTTAGACTTTTTCTGATAAGCCTTTTGCAATACTGAGGTATTCAGTAATAAGAAAAGGATTTTCTCCTCCATTTTTTCCATTAGATGTAATGCAGTCTTTTTCTTCCTTGTAATATCTCTTTTCACTTACGAGCACGAATTTTTAAAAATGCACATCTGCTGTGCATTAGCTTCTATGCATGGAAACGCCAAACATTTCTAAAATACATATGAGAGCCCCAGGCTATGCTTCGTATATGCCTCTTAAGATTGTATCCAACACGTGGCTCTAATCAGTTCCAGCATATGCTGAAATTCTGAATGTGGTTTTTTTTTTTTTTGCCATTGCTCTGATCTGTGCCATGTCTGCTTCTAAAGTTATTGCCTGTTTTCTTCTATGTCTTGAACACACCTGTAAAGAATAGTCTGGAGAAATACTTGTTGATTCAAAAGCCATGCATAAAGGCAAGGAACATAAACTATACAATTCAAAATACCTTGAATTGTGCCCCTGAATTAGTTGTACAGTTTATGTTCCTTGCCCTTAACCTTAGAACACTGGTCAGCCAGCCATTCATGTTCACTTACATAGCATACGCTCTTAAGATAAATGTGTGGCTGTGTCCCTTCGAATTGCTTCCATCTTAGAGTTGATGGCCTTTATAGGATTTTGAGGTCCATCAAATGTTCAAGGAGTAATTTACCATTGCCAGTGCCCATGGATGGCTGGGCCCCAGCAAGGATTGGAAGCCAGGTCTGGTGGATCCTCATCTGTCACTTTCCCCGCAACGCCACCCTGGTTTTGCCAAAGGAAGTCAAGGCGATCCTAATTTCAAAAAAATGGAGAGGGAGACAGCCTGAGATTATGCAGCATCTGTACTTTTCTTTCTCGTGCCCTCCTGCAGAAATGTTAGGACTTTATAGATTATAGCCCATCCTGTGCTGGTGTGGTTCTCGGTTCTCAGAGTTTTGGCCTCTGCTGGATCAGCTGTATAGCCAAGTTCCCTCCTTTGAGCATTAGCCGTGCTGTCTGGAATTGATAGGAGTTCTAGTGAAAAACACCTAGCTGACACCAGGTTCCTTAGCCCTGGTATAAGGCAACGAGAACAAGAGAAAAGGAGAAACCAATGGCATTTACAGACTGCTTTTTAAAAGAACCACTGGGAATTTTTTTGCCTTTCCTTGATTTAGGACTGAAACAGTCAGCTCTGTTTGTATGACGGAGGAGCTAGTAACATGCTAGCAAGACCCTTACAAAGCAGATTCGTTCAGACCCCAGTTAGCTTAAGGCTAGAAGTCCAATCTGTTTCCCAAGCTCTGCGCCCGTAGGCCCAATTCTGCATTTTCCAGCAAGTTTAAACCACGGATTGTTTTGGAATCATATTATCAGTCTAATCTGTAGCTTTCCCTCTCCCCCCCCACCCCCACCCCATGTCCATGGAATATCTGAGAGCTCAGATTTCTTTGATTATATTACACCTTCTCTTTATCAGTCGCTGAGCAGGCT
Source organism: Phrynocephalus forsythii (assembly GCA_029282475.1). Taxonomy (NCBI): domain Eukaryota; kingdom Metazoa; phylum Chordata; class Lepidosauria; order Squamata; family Agamidae; genus Phrynocephalus; species Phrynocephalus forsythii. The sequence goes on from JAPFRF010000004.1 coordinate 36,632,860, forward strand.
TTCCCTTTGGCTCAGTTTAGCATGTTTGCCACAGCACAAGTGGATTCCAGCATGCCTCCTTGTTGTCCTCTTCACTTCTGTATTGTCTGCTCAATCCCACATGCTTTTGTGTGATTTCTGTGCTGGGCCCTGTGTTTGCAGACCTCAAATCTGCTGAACCTGCCTTCAACAGTTACACATGGTTGCATGTCTTGTAACTGACGAAGAAACATTAAGGACAACCTGCCATTTGCAGGGAATCATAAGCAGGTGAAGACATCTGTTTGGGAATACCCTGAAGGAAATGGTGAGCCACTGTGTGAGACAAAATGCTGGACTGGATGGGCGGTGGCCTGTTCCGGCAAGGCTGTTCTTATGTTCTTGTGTTGTTTATTACATTTGATGTTGAAATGGGGAAGAATATTCTGAAAAAGCTAATTTTTTAAAATTTATTTTTCTCCCTTTTAGGCCTCAGAAGACTCCACTAAAGGAATAGTCACTCTTGCTATAGCTACCCATTATTTCTTTGGGGAAGACCAGAAGTCACCTCCGCTGCTGGCCTTAATTGACCGATTCCCCAACTGGACATTTCCCTCAGGCTGGGTCTCTACCTACGACCAATATATCTTTTAACCCAGAAATAACACGAAGATCAATCATTTCCGTTACTTTGTTGGATGCAACGTTTCTGGATAAGGTGTTTGGGGAAGCTGGGAGAGATAGTATTATTAACAAAAATGCTACGAGAACCATTTAGCCACAAGTGTATTTCTATGGCAGCGGGAATCTATAAATAGTTGAAGCCACTGTACTTCCTGTTTGTGGGGAGAATGGGCCATCCCGGTGTCTTTTATGCAAAATGCCAGTTCTTTCTCCCACTTGAATGGCCCATTCCAGTTCCCTGCTCTGGGCTCTTGTGTAAAAACTGCCTTTTGGGACAAGGCATTAGAACGGCCCTCCTGGGCCTCCCCCCCCTCAACCCCCCCCATTAACAGGGGCTTTGTGCAGGGATGACAAGCACAATATCAAATACTTCACAGGCTTTAAATTCTGCAAATGCTGCCACTCTTTAATACGCTCTTTAATACTTCAACAACGTCTGCTCCGATCAACTAGAATAAGGCTCTTTGCACAGAAACTTCTAAGAGATTGTTCATTGTGGAGGATAGGTAAGAAGCCTCCCTAATCATACTCCTGCAGCATCGGTGCCCATCTCAGATGCACTCCCTTGGCCAGAATTCTTTAAATGAAAACTCCTACTGGGTTCCCCCATTCCCCCCCTTTCTTAACCTTGTCTTTCGTCTGGACATTTGTACTACTGCTGAACCGCAATCTCCTTGATGTAGAAGCTGGGTTTGTTCACTCCTCTGTGGGATCCAAGCACCGTGAAAAGACAAGTGTGTGTGGACCTGCAAACTGAGCACGTAGCACCTAGAAACACTGAACCACCATCCTGGCCTTCTGTATGGATAGATGCACATTTTGTGATTTTGTTCTTGATGGGTGACTGTTGCATTAATGATAACAGCCCGTTTGTGTTCCTTATCTGATTTCCTAAAAGAGTTCTTAAAATCTAAGGGAAGCTGAGAGCCGTCCTGTGAATAATCTCATGGGAAAACTGTACTAGAGTTAGTACTGTGCTAATGCTTCTACGTCTAGATTTTGTTCGTTAAGCTTGTTTTTGTTGAAGATGTTTGAGGGAGCTTTTCTTGAGTCAGGAACTTTGAACACGATAAGAAAATTGGGAAACGGTTGCGGCTCCCCTTCCTGGTTTGGAAAGGCTGTGATCTGATGATTCCTAGAAGGGCACCACCATGGGTGCTACAGGTTGTGGTGATTCTCCCTCTCTGAGTATCAAGAGGGAGACCTTTCTAATTTTCAGTAGAGAAACCTATTGCATTGTGCAAGTCCGGAGAAGCCACAGGTGTGTTAGAAGGGAGTTACATCAGACTGAAAAACTCTTGCTGCTGCTGGACCTGTAGCCCTCTTGTTTTCCTAAAAACAGCAGCCCCCCAACCCCATGTACCTTATATACATTATTTCAGAACTGGTGGGAAGGAATGGAGAAAGGAAGCCCAATGATGGAACCAAAGGAATTTTTTTTAAAAGAAGGCTACAAAGTTGCCCCCCCCATTCATTCTACTCAGGGGGGTTTCTATTCTTTGTGCCTCTAACACAGGCATGTCCAAACTTTGACCCTCCTGATGTTTTGGACCACAACCCCCAGAACTCTAAGCTTAGATTGCCAATGGCAAAGGACTGTGGGAGTTGCTGTCCAAAACATCTGGAGGGCCGAAGTGTGGACATGCCTGCTCTAACACTATTGATTTCTAATTACTTGAAAGTGTAAAAGCCCAAAGATTCCTGTGCATAGATAATGGTTGCAAATCCTTTGCGAAGAGAGTCCCTTACAATTACTCCAGGACAAGCAAGTTGTGTAAACGCACACAATGTATTTGACATACTTTATGTGCTGGCAGAGTGCAGTGATAAATTAGAGTCGATGCTTCAGAGCCTGTGAAGATCCTTTCTTGACAGGAAAGTGGGCAGCTTTGCCCTTTCAGCTGTTCTCTGCCTGAAATGGCAAGGTGCCTAATTTGGCACTTTTAAAGTTCATGGGCACAGGACACCACATAGTTTTGGTGTCTTAAGTAGCAAGGCCATTAGTGTAAGATAGATGGGCACTACTATCCCTCTGCACGGTCAAAGACAGGGGGTCCAATGTTTGCCAAAGTACTGATACATATATTCATCCTTATTGTATATATGTTATACTAAAGAAACCTGACTTATTTGAGCTCCATAGGTGCAGGAGAAAAAAGGCAACGCTAGCTAGACAACTTCATTACTTGGGCCATGTCTTCTTACGTTGGCTCATAGAGATGGGAATCTGGGGCATTGCACAAGTAGTAATAGGTAGGTATATCTGGGTAAGGAGATTCAGAGGGAGAACCCATATGGAATATGTAAGCATGCATGTGTACTGTAGTTCCCTTTACATTTACTAAGAGCCAAATGTCACTGATTCTCCTTCAGAGTAGAAGTGGTTGAAACAGAGCATTCAAGTATTCCAATTTCTTGACATGTGCTATAGTCTGCCATCTAGGTAACTTCACATGATAAAGATTTGGCTGTACTCTTTAAAAAAAAAGAAATGCCTGTAATTCTGAATGTCCTCATTCACTGTCTTGGAAAACGTATAACCATAAATCAGAAATTGGTATGTATAAATGAATACATAGTACACAAAATGCAACAGTATCGCCCCCAGTAGATAAGTACTGTATTTAGATTTTCTTGTGTACTGTGATGTTGTACAGTGGTCTGCAGTTAATTGCCTCTGATCCCTGTTCTTGGGTGCTATGAGCAAACAAATGCAGACTTTGCTGACAACAGGACACAGTCAAGTTTTACCAGACATTATAGAGAGTTTTACCAGGCATTATATAGAGTAGGGTCATAAATATAGACCTGTTATGGTGGCACTTTCATATTTAAGTGCAATATGTGGTTTAGCCTTAAGAAGCAGCATTGCTATGTACGTTGGACTCAAACATTTCAGGCAACTCTGATTAAATGGAGCCTATATTACCATATGCATGAACTTTTGGCCTAAAGCAACTGCTTTTTTGCATGCCATATTTTCCCTTTTAGTATAAAAAAATTTTCCTAGGAAAAGGATAGCATGGAGACGACCTCAATCTAGACCAGAGAAATCCACAACGCTTTCCCCAAACTAATTATATATATTGTGCCTCTCAACGTATGTAATGCAGTATTTTAAAATGACTCTGCGTGAGGTATATATGGGGCAAAATACCCTTCATGACTCAGAGCCTGCCCCAAACACCTGGGCAAGTGATAAGTTTTGTTCCTTGGAAAAAAAAATCTAACTCAGGATGTATCTTCTATTAAGTAGTAAAATGCAATATAGGATGCCTTTATTGTGAGCTCCTGCCTTTAAAGAAACACTTCATTGTTGAGCACATACATTTATTTATTGACAGTTGTCTTCCTTTTTAAATCTGTACTGAAAACTAGGTTAATATTTTGAATAACCGAATGAGTGTCTGAACAAAAATCCTGAGCTTATTGTACAGCAAAGCCACACACTGTGGGGATTGTTTTAAATGTGACCTTGGTTTTTATGACTGTAAGATGAGTTGGTGCATCTGTGCTCTGTCGGTGCTATTTCAGACTGCGATTGGAGACTCACATGATTATTATTCTCTATAGGAACCACATTTATGTTTGTGTGTGGAGATTCTCAGTCATCCAGGTGAGGAAAAGAAGTCCAGGGGCAACTGGACTTTTTTTTCTTGTGGGATTGAAAGGTTTCACTGCTCATCCAAGTAACTTCTTCAGTCTGAGGAAGGTTGATGGGAGGCTTCCAATTTATAGTTCATCTTGGTTTCACCCCACTCTGGTCTGATTAGGTTTGTTAAATGGACAATGGCCTGAAAGTCACATCTATGCACCCCCTTCCCAACCCCCATTAAATATGGGTTGTTAGCAGTGGCCTTCCTGATTGCGGTGTGAAGTGGTTTGGATTTGTCTGGCGATTAATGAAAGGGGAAATGATAAATGGGAGACAGTTTGTGCCCACATCCCCCACCCCTGTTGAGAGAGGGATTCTCTATGCTCATGACGGCTTGTTGACCCTGAATCCTCTCTTGAACCACCTATCTTCTTTGTCTACGGTATACTGCGGATTCTGGTCATAATCTGTTGCCCCTTCTGTGCTGTGCCATCCTCCTGTTTAGTGGCTGTTTACTTTTTTTCCAATATAGAGCTCTCACTCCTCATTGCACTGCACCCCATATATTATATTGCTCCTCTTGTGTTTTGGTCTCTGGTCTTTGCCTTTGCCTTTGAGTCTCTACCTTATCGTGTTTGAAGCAAATGGGTATAATGGTGTTTGCCAAAGATCCTTTTAAGCTTTTTGGATACACCAGCCATGTAAGGAATGACCAGGTTCTTCTGTTTTCTTCAGATAGTTATGGCTGTTTTCTCTCAAGCTGTGCTAATCTTGTGTGTGAAAGTTATCATTTTCATAGAAAAAAATGCAAATGAAAGCCTGCAATAAAATGTTCTATTAGTAAGACAACCCTGAGTCAGAATTCAATTCCACTGAGTTTACCATGTCCTAGTCCTAAATTAATAGGTATAGGACTGCAGCTAAGGAATACAGGTTTCTTGACTCATCTTTTGTTTTGAGAACTGAGCCCTAAGTTGTCAGGAATATCTTGGAACAGCCATGGATGAAATACTAGAGGCCACCTGTAGTTGAGTCATGGCAACTGGACTTCTTTTCTTGTGAGATCAAAACATTTTGCTACTCATGCAAGCAGCTTCGTCAAGAGGCCTTCAATTTATAGTTCACCTTGGAGGCCTCACCACTACCGTATTTTTCACTCCATAATATGCACTGGACCATAAGACGCACCTAGTTTTAGAGGTATGTGTGTGTCAAAAAAATATTCACACGTACATACTGTGTGGTCCTTGTACAGCTCCAGCCCCAGTTTACTCTCCGGCCATGCTGCTCTTGGGAGGCCCGGAGCGGCATGGATGGAGAATAAAATGCAAAGACAAGCTGCCACCCCACCCCCCCAGGTCTCCATGCTGGGAAGCCTCCGGCCCTTGCAGAGGTTTCCGGACCTGGTGCAGGTCCCCAGCCCCAGCAGAGACTTCCCAGCCCGGCTGTTTAAACAACATTACCTTGCATGATTGATTTGTTCCATAGAATAGAAGACAGAGAGTAAACAGCCCTACTGGAGACCATAGAGATGAGAAATGGGCTAGAGAGTAACCATCCACCATGATAACCATTGAGATGCTCTTCAAAACAGGCTGAATGTGAGAGCTCCCTCCCCTGGATTCACATTCTGCCTGTCTTAAAGAGTGGTTCTGTGGTCATTAGGGTGGGTGGTTACTCTCTAGCCCATTTCTCATCTCTATGACCTCTGATCGGGCTATTTACTCTCCGTCTTCTGTTCTATGGAAAAAATCAAACATGCAAGTTTTTTTTTTATATACAGCCGGGTCGGGAAGCCTCAGCTGGGGCTGGGATTTGCACCAGTCTGGAGGCCTCCGCAGCAGCTGCTCTGGAAGCTCCCAGTGGGGTGTCTCTCTGTGTATTCGCCCTATAAGACGCACAGACATTTCTTACTATTGGAGGGTGTGTCTTATAGAGAGAAAAATACGGTAATTTGTATTTCACACTGGAGGCCTCACCACTGACTTTCCTCAAACTGACAAAGCTGTTTGGATGAGTAGCGAAATTTTTCAATCTCACAAGAAAAGTCCAGTTGCCATGACTCCCGTTTCCAGATAACGCTACCTGGATGACTGAGAATCTTCACAGACACACTAGAGGCCAGAAGGAAAATGGAATATATGTAAATGGTAACTGATGCAACGTAAAATATGAAGTTTTCTTTTGTACTCAGGTTTTCTGATTAATTGACTTGATCAAGGTGAAAATGAAATATGGTAAACTGACTTTTTCATACATGATAGTACTGAATGAAACTTCTACTAAAGCTGTCCTGAATGTGTTGTCATTAGAACTGTTTTTATTTAAATTTAAATAGCGACATAGAAATTAGCACTCGCCGGCATCTCCAGAAAGCCAGTGGATGTACATGCCGCAGGCTGCAAGTACAGGGTGCTCCACAGTAGTGCAAAAACATGGATCCAACACACGGATCCACTTGATTTCATGATTTTTACTTTGCATTGGATCATGAACAAACCACTGTCACATCATAGTCCCCATCACTGCAGAGCCATAGCCATGGTTATTATTGTGTAGCGTTTGGACATTAATGAGACATGATTTGATGGTGATTTGAGTAGGATCCCATGCAAAAATCATGAAATCAAGAGGATCCATAAACATCCACCTTTTGCTTTCTTCCCTCCTGGGCATGCACCATCCTTGCCTGTTGCTGGACCTGCCACTACAGGAAGACGGAGACCAACGCTGAAGGCTCGTGCTGCCTCGGGATCCTTCTGGGCAGTCTGGGGCTAGTGAGTGGGGCCCTTCTCCACCAGGAGAGAAGGGTGCGTGTAGTAGCCCTTCTGAACGTTTTATTCGGTGGCTGACGCAAGGGGAGTGGAGAGTGCGGGCAAGAAGCATGCCCCTCTGCGCCTGGCAGAAGTGTGGTTGGCTTCCTTCCTGTTTTTTGCCCAGATCTTGCTTCCCTGAGAGGTTGGATGAGGTCGGAAAAGGGCTATCTTGAGAAAGCAGAGAAGCCCTCCCCTTCCCTGCCATTGCCTTCTCTCTCAAGAGCTGCAGCTGGAGGGCAGGATGCATCCTTTCCAGGAGGTCCATTTGGGGGGTGGTGTGCAAAACCTGACCTTGTCTCCAAGCGCTGAAAACCCTAGCTACGCCCCTGCAAGAAGTGTGTATCTTGTTTGGACTAGGTGGGCCAATGTCACCATACATTTCAGTATGACATTTTTCAAGTTAAGTTCTTGTAAGCATTTGTTATCACAACTTAAGTCATGGTACTGATGTGCAGAAGCAAATGCACAGTTAACTTGTAGAAGTTATTCCTGGAGGATTTTTCTCCCTCTTGTCATGGTACTATGTTAAGACATTCTTGAAGACCCCACTAAAATGCCCAGGATTTCTCCTTCCTGCAATGTTGCATAGAAAAAATCAAGCCCTTACCACTTTCGGACACTGGAAGTGTCACTGATATGGTAACAGCTGGCATTAAGCTGAACATGCAGATTTTGGGGGAAAATAGCTCTTAAGGTTTAAGAGGAAAGGGAACTTGGGAGGGGGGTGGAATATCAAATAAATCTAGTCAGAATACTGCTTTAAACCAAATTTCCCCTTTTTATGATTTAGCAGGGAGCAAATGAAAGACACAAGTAGGGTTCAGATATCAGGATATGAAACATAGGGCAAAATGGATTCTTAAAACAAGAAAATGAATACCTGGATGTCTCCTGCAACACTGAACAGCATGTCACACTGGCAAGAAGTATAGAGGGCTAGGTTGTTTCCACCCTGTCATTTTATTTGAAATTTATTGCACATGTACCAGTAACTAATGGTTTTACCGATGATAAGGGCTAACCATAGCAATAGAACTTATAGTTACATTTATCCATTAGAAGACAATCACCACTGCCTTCTAGAAAAATATACAAAGTAATAACCATCAAAAATTTAACCTCTTTTGAATGTTCAGAACACATTATTGGTTTACAATTCATACAGAGAATTGCATGAACAAATTGAGAAACCACGCTGGGGTCCTGGTAGCCAGGGAGGTTCATTCTCCTATTCGATAAATAATTTTGGTCCATATCACTATTCATTTTATTCACGCTATAAAAATATGTGTTAGCTTTTGTATAAAAGTAGAAGTGTTCCATTTCCCCCAACTGGACAGTACAAACCAACCAATGTCTAAAGTTTAATACTGTTACAGGTATTTAATATCACATATCTTCGAAACGGCAGAGGGGAAAAAAATAAGTACCTCAAAGCAACCATGAGATTCTGCTGCAGCCAGCTTTTCATAACATTGTTGTATGAAAGTTAAAATAAACATTTGTAATTAGTTACAAGTATAAGCATTATAAAATATTTGCAAGGTGGTGGTCTATGTATATACACTGTACACTGTCACTATGAAGCATTAAAAGCAGTATATATAGGGGGGCATATTTACATAAAAACTAGGTTCCACTGAAGAATTTACAAGTGAAATAAATAAGAACCTTGTTATTTGTTTAAGTTTTTTTCTTTAGGAATACACCTGAATGGGCCAACAAGCCGAAACCCCAAACAACTGATACTACTCTCTTGAAAAGCCAATGAAAGTCTATTGTACCCTGATGTAAATGCAACTTTGCCTTTTGTTTTCCTGGTGTAGAAAGGACAAACATGCAAGACAGAGAGGGCTGCCCTCGCTGTGACATGAGCACCAAAAGCATAAACGGTAACCTTGGGAATATACAAGAATATTCACAAAACATACAATGTATTTTACAATTCTTTCATACAAAAGTTTAGTGATATCAAACAACATGATCTCCAGAATAGACACAGCCTAGCTCAATCAGGCCATGGTTTCCTCTAGACATACCAAATGCTCATCCTAAGTAGCTGAATTGAAAAAAAAATATTCAAACGTGGGTTCAAAAAACCAGGCAATCTGAAAATTAAACACTAAGTATTGCCCAGTTGTTGAGGGAGAACAATTAATTAGAATATTTTCCCCAATATTGGTATGCATTTTTAATTCAAGGAACCCAACAATGATCTTGTAAAATACAATAAATGTCCTTCTGCATGATCAAGTACCAAGAACAAAAAAAAAAAAAAAACCACAAAAACTGAGGAACAAAGAGGAAAAATCTTAAGTTTTCAAAATAAAATATTTCTCTATGCAAGTTTTTGCTTCCCAAGTGGCCATTTTACAAATAAACGAGCAGGACTGGTTTATTGGGAAGCGTTCACAAATTTAGGAAAGTCCTTTAGTCAATGTGTAAAAAAGATATTGAAGTTAAAAAAAAAAGAAATTTTAGCATTTCTTGAAGGCTTTACTTTTCCCCCAAACGGAATTCTTCTTAAAGATCATTATCATGAAGTTGTGCTCTTATTAATATGATTAGCCAGCAGTTGAAAAGCTATTAGGACACGGTGCAGTCATAACCACTTTCCTGGAGTGGATCGTCCTCTTCTTCTAACCCAAGCATGTCCTCATCATGTCGAGTTGTGCTGCTACTGCCAGCGTCACTTTGAGGACTGGCACTGTGACCGATGGGGCTTCTATTTTCTTCTGCCCTTGGGCCGACTTGTTCGGTCACCCTTGACAACATGTTCACAGGCTGAAAGGCTTCTGGTTGCAGCACCTGCTCCTCTGTTATCTCGCTCAGCTTCTGAAGCTGTGGTTTGATGACGGTTAAAAATGGCTTATACCCAGGGCTACAAGGACACCAAGCGAGGGAGAAAAGCTGTTTTAGTTCATGATCCTGAAACTCTTATTCAGGTCTAAAACATCTCCTGGCCATTTAAATGCAGGGTTTGATGTACCGTACTATGCACTAAGCAAACCCTCAAGCTGTGTGCATAAAATTAAGAACTATGGGACGTCTTTAACGTTGCTGAAGGTTGGAGACTATAAAGATAATCTGGCAACCTGGACCTCAACATGCATTCTGAAACAACAACAGTACATGCACAACACAGACAATCAACAGATCAGAGGTTCCCAGCCTTGGGGAAACCGGGGGCGCCTGGGGTTGCAAATTCCGAGAAGCCTTCAGCACCAGTTGTGCTCATCAGGGTTCCAGGGATCGCAGTCCAAGAAAACCTGGAACACCTGAGGATGGGAAACACTGCCGATACATAAACACTGAGCCAAACTCCTGCTCTGGAGATTGAACCTGCATAATAGTGATGATGTGACCAGCAGGGTGAGTTAAAAGCATTCCTGCTTCTGAGTCATGCATAATCAGTCTCACTGAGTGTAAAGCCACACAAGCCGCAGAACAGAAGCAGGAATGCTTTACTGTAAATTTCCCCTTTTTAGTGACAGCATCACCATTATGCAGGCATAATTAGAATTCCATGGTCTTAGCCGTTATACCTTGGTTTCATGCTAGTGTACAACACTGCGCAAACAAACAGAAGCTCCCAGAATGTCTTGCACTTTCTTCCCCCTTGCTCTATATTGCACTTGCTTTGCCCGGAGCAATAAGGACTCCCGTTTGGTCTGCCACAAGGACGGTGCGTTATTCAATTGTCATTAGCGAGATGAAATGGAGAGGTGGGTGGGATGTGTGAATACACAGATGACCACTCAAAGAACCACAGCTGCAGATTAGCAACCTGTCCTTTGTTGTGGTCTCTTATGATAGGAAACAAAACGAGTAACGAAACGAACTAAAAGTTCATTTCCTGCCCATCTCTATTTATTGGTATTTACTGTAAACTATACTTGGAATATACTTTCCCCAAGAAAGCCTCATAAGAATTTGGATATGTCTCTGCCATAGTTTTCTTGTTGAGAGAATCAGTTGCTTTTAAAGGTTTCAATTGCTCTGGCCATCTGCTTTTGATATTTTTGATCCACATCCAGAACAAAAATTCATTCAGGCCAAAGAGATTACAAGCCACCAAAATAAACCATTAGAACTGGGGGGGGGGCAAAGAGAGAGAGAGGAAATGCCAACTACACTTGTTTTCTTTTTAAGGTAGTAAATAGCCATGAAAGGGAAATGTTAAATCCAGGTAAGTTTTTAATTGCAATTTTCAAAGGATTGGTTTTGAGCTCTGGAGCATTTGAAAGACGTCACTCCCATGACTGACAAAACAGGGACATGAGCAAAGAAATGCAAGTCTAGAACTTGGGCCGCTTCCATGGGGATTGCTTGCAGAGGCTCAGAACCCCATGGTGTGACTCGGAGAATATGATGAAGAAACACAAACTATCCTGTCGAAAACTGCCTTCTCCTGACACTTTGGAAAAACCTCAGTGTAGAACATTGTGAAGGAAGAGCTCAAAAGATAGCATGCCTCACACTAACTTAGTATTCCAGGCAATCTATTCAAAAGCTGACTTGCCCCTGAAGAGGTTCGGCATTAAATGGTTAGTGTCACACAACTGGTGCAGAATGTTTCCATTTTGATGGCAGACAATTTGAAAAGGGAGTTAAGGTTCATTAGACTTACCAGTCTGTTGAAGCCCATTTATCTACTGCCTGCAACCCTGTTTTAATATTCTGCAGCATCTCTCCATCAACCTCTGAAGACTGCATCAGGTTAAAGACCTGATTGATGATTGAGGATTCTCGAAGAATAAGGCCTATGATAACACACCAGTCCAGACATCCTGCTTCCATAAAAATATGAAGCAAATACCTAAAGGGGGAAAAAAGTGGGATTTTGAATGCAAGAGAGAACCCTGGACTACCCTGTGCCTTTCTGCTGCCTTTCCCCCCATGTATTAAAAATGTTTCGAGCTGGTATCTTCCCTACTAATCCACCGAACAGAAACGCCAAACTAACTTACCGCAGCTGAACCTGCGATTTGTGTGGCCCTTTGCTGGCCAGCTCTAAAGAGATATGTTCCAGCTCCGATTGTGTTAAACTCAGAGTGGAAAAGTTTTCATCCACCATCGTCCAGTCTCCATCCACTATAGAGCTAGTTTCTGTCAAGTCGGTAGCGGAACCGATACTGCATTCATCGCCTGTCAAAACATAAGGACGTGAATAAAGCCGGGGGGGGTGGGGTAGGGTGGGGGAAGTAGCCTGAATTCCCACTGGCACTGCAAACCCAACAGAACAAAGTCCTCTAAGCAGCTCAGTTTTCAAACTGGTTTCCAGTGTCCTTCAATGAGACCAATAATGGCCATCAATTGTCCTTCAAGGGGAAGCAGGACAGGGGACCCAGTTGCTCACCAACCACGGCTGGAGATAAAACTCCTATTGACCTCCATCAGGCTGTCAAGAATCGCTATGTAGCAAACCCTGGAGAGCCACAAGCTCTTCCAACCTATTTCAGGTTGTGTGTGTGTTGTGTTGTTACAGTCGTGACCGACTCTTCGTGACTCCATGTCCATGGAGTTTTCTTCGCAGGAATACTCGAGTGGTTTTCCAGTTCCTACTCCAGGCGCCTATAGCACCTGGTATTCCCTGGTGGTTGCCCATCCAAGTACTAACCAGGGCTGGCCCTCCTTAGCTTCCGAAATCAAGCGAGATCGGATGGGCTTAGGGCATCTAAGGCAGCATTTCAGGTTGTGGGCATAGCTAAATGAGGGACAGAAAGGCTTGGTTGACCCAGCTAAGGCTCCCAGTGATCGGAACACGCTCACTCCCTACAAATATGCCTTGAAACCCATCCTCCCGAGCACAGAGGGGACCGAGAGAGAGAAACTGCAGGATATGAAGCAAGCTGGGAGCATCTGCTTTAAAACCAAGAAAGATATACAAGAGGATATATAAAGAGATACAAATTTCACTCCAGATGCAATGTAAAATGTAACTGAAGGACCGCCTCCTTCCATATGAACCTACCCGGCAATTAAGATCTAGCCAGGGAGCCCTCCTGAGAGAGCCATCCCTGAAGGAGGTGAAAGGGATGGCTTGCAGGTCTAGGGGCTTTTCGGCAGCTGCCCCCAGGTTATGGAACGCCCTCCCAAGTGACATCCGCCTGGTGCCAACACTGATGGCATTTCGGCACCAGGTAAAAACCTTCCTGTTTCTGAAGTTTTTAAACTGACATAACATAGATTGTGGGTCCTGGTGGCAATTTTAGTGTTTTATGTTTAAATGTTTTTATTGCTTTTAATTGTCCATTGCCTTTTAAGGGTTTAACTGTTTTAACTGTTCATTTTAATTGTATGCCACCACGAGACCTTTGGGGAGTGGGCGGCATATAAGTTGTATAAATAAATAAATAAATAAATAAAATATTCACAGGATGACTAAAAACAAGAGACCAGAATGAACACACGCACCTTTATTTAACAAAGGGGAAAGAAAGGCCTCCTGCATGTGAGGTCCATGGGATGATGCTGCATCCATCTCTCTTTGGGAGGAACGTAGGGCACCCAGCCAGCTATGGCTCCTTGGCACATTTGCCACCCTGGCATCCACCGCAATGTTCAAAAAGCCCTCCGCAGACTGTGACTTCAAGAGCTGTTCACCTAGGACTGGATGACAATGACACATGAAGAATGCACTGATTCAATATCCAGCAAACAACATGTCCCATCCGTACTCAAGACCTCGGGAACGTGAATCAAACCATATTACTTCTGGATACCTATTACTTTGCCACTCGCATTATTTATATAAGACAAATTATGCCTGCTTTCCCAACAAAATATGCATTTGGTTATTCACAGCTCACTATACATCAGAAAATCCAGATACTGTATATTGGAGCTAATAATAATGGCATTCAATAATGTTTACTGATCTATTGGGAGTTGTTGCCCTCATTTATACTTCTGAAATGTTTTACAATGAATTATAACATTATGATTGTTACACATCAGATAAAATACTGAGATTTAATGCTCTTAATGACTAAAGGCCTGCCCACTAAAAAAGTTTTAACTTGCTAACAGAAGTCTGGCAGGGAAGGGAAAAATCTAGGTTCTCTGATATACGTATACAGTAACCCTCTGCCATTTTGTGGTGCATGTACTGCAGTCCCGCTATATTGTGGACTGCAGTACCTGCCCGGGCTCCAGCTGATTAGCGCTGGGGTGGGGGAGAAAAACCTTTATTTCCCCACCCCAGCACCTATCACCTGGAGCCTGGGGTGAGGGGAAGGGGAAAAAAGGTTTTAAAAACCTAGGGTTTTAAAACCTTTTTCTACCTTCCCCAAGACCCAGGCTCCAGCTCGGTGGTGGATCTGATCCACCACCGCCACATACCGGGGCTGCTCCAAGAAGTCTTGGACCGTCCCAGGCGAGTGGCGGCGATGGATCAGATCCCCCAACGCCGCTCGCCCGGGGACGCTTCAAGAAGTCTTGGAGCATCCTGAGCGAGCGGTGGGGAGGGAGGGGATCTGATCGCTCCAACCCCACCCGACCTGAATCTGCATATCGTGGATTTTCAGTCATCCCGGGTCAGGTGGTTCCATAACCCCACGTGATAGGTGGGGGGTACTGTACTACAACGAATTCTTACTATCCTGTATCCATGGAGTAATACTGAAAACTTCCTTCCTGCAGCTTTTTCTACTCTCATATAATCCCTTCCATTGCATGGAAGTTGTGGGGGCCATGGGAAGGAAGAAAGAAATCTTTAACAACTGAAAATTGCCACTGCTGTAATGACATGAGTGGCATGGGAGATTTGGGTAATTAAAGACTTCCTCCTTCCATCCTGCAGCTCCCATGACTTCTACAGGATAAAAGGCATTCCAACGAAGTTGGAAAAATCACAGGAAAAAAATTAGGGGACTTTTAATTACCAACCCCAAGCCTCCTTCCCCGCTGGCAACATCATCACCCCTCCAGGCTAGTTTCAAACATCCATCATATCAATTACATATTTTAAACTACCTGCAATGCAATTTCCATTGAAAATTTCCCTCTAAAGAAATCTAGACAGTCTGAACAATCCAGATTTAACTCAATGCCATGGCAGCAGGAGTGCAGCTGGCTCGGAGAAGGCAAAGAAACAAGACGTGCGAGTCAGCTGCCTATCATCTGTTCCTTCTCCATTTCTGTCAGCTACTTTCACTTCTCCGTGATTTAAGGAAGAGCTCGTGATCAAGTACCTGTTCTATACTTCCCGTTCTTGAGGGGCGAATTGATGGAACACACTGGATTAACTGGAAATGGCCAAAGGAAGTCATGATGGAGTTTCTTCAAGGCAATGACAAAATCCTCTACCCGGGCCGCTCTGGTCCGTTCCTTGCACAACCAGCCAATGAGTTCAAAGCCCAGCTGGGCAGCAAAGCAGCCCAGGTCCTTCAGCCTGATCTCTTCAAGAAGGCGCCGAGCATGTCGCCAGAGCATCATGTCAATGTACATATTCTCGGCACAATCACTGTCTTTGCTCCACCTGTGACAGAAAGCAAAGAGGGTGGCTAAAACCAAAGCCATGCGAGACCCATCTCACCTGACTTCTCTCCAAGAAAAGGGATGAATTTCTGCGACATTCCGACCGCCAATACAGGACCAGCAGCAACGTGTGAACTCGTGCTGCACAATATATAAGCAGGCTCTTATACTGAAACCTGACCAGGAAGAGACCTGTTCTTCCCCCTGGAGGTACAGAGGATGCAACTCCCACGACCACACAGGTGACAGGCTAGAGAGTGAGGTTACCTTTTGCCCGAGGGGCCCGATGGCATGCTCAGGGTTTTCTGCAAGCTGAATTTGCCCACAGGAAGGCCATCTCCAGACTGAGACAAGCTAATGCTGCGATGCCTGAAGAACTCAAAGCCGCCGCTTGGACTAGGTTCCTACAGGAAAGAAAGGTTATTCACAGCTCACTATACATTAGAAAATTCATAAGTTGTATAAATAAATAAATAAATAAATAAATAAATAAATGCCATGGAGTTTATGCAGGACCTGCTGGAGGAAATGGCTGCCTGAAGGCTAGGAAAGGAGATACCAGCTTTTAAAATGATGAACATCTACAACTTCAGTTGAGGAACCATTTTTTTCTATTCGCTGGTTAGATGTGCTCAAGTTCAAATTTAGTTTGTTGGTTAGCCATTTTCGACCGTATCAAAATGCATACACAACCACATAAATGCACCTTAAAACAGATAAAATATAATACAAATGCTAAAATATTAGAAACATCATAAACATATTTTAGTTAAGTGAAGCACCCCTACAGGAAACTCCTGTTTGTTCAATGTAATGGGATCTTATGCCTGCTGCCTTGGATATAAATTTAGCGATATTTCAGGCCACTTGTATAATGGGGCTCAGAAGCAAATATGAAAGTCTATGGTTCACATTCCAGTGGACTGTTTTGCCCAACAGGGCAGATAGTCAGTTTTGCCTGGCAACATAATATAACACAAAATCAAATAAAATATGTGGAATATCCTCAATAGCAGAGGCCCCACAAATACAGGTTCTTTCGTGATAAAGCAACTGGTGAAAAATGTCCACGTTTGGTCATGAAATCCAGCAGTTCAAATTTTAGTCTGGTAAAAGCCTTTCTAAGAGATTGAGAGAGGCTCCTTTCTAGATATTTTTCAAGGTGGAAAAGAGTTTTATTTTTAGATAACCAACCTAGTGATCTGTTTTTAGAAAGTAATTCCATATCTGTTTGGGCACTGATGTCCCAGGTTCTCTGTCTGAAAATTTATTTTGCCTGGTAGCCTCTTGAGAGTAGGTATTGAGTGGAGAGTCTATATTGGTTAGATGTGGAAGATGACTTGAGTGAATAAGTATGCAGATATTCATTGGAAATGTTAGCAGACTGAACTATTTTGGAAAACAATCTTTTAAAAAAACAGTGTACTTTCTGCCAAGTTATTTGCCATGTGCACATGTTATGCTTCTGTGCAATGCTTATGAACTATTGGAACTTCTACAGAAAATGTAGTTCAATAATTATGCTTTTCATTCACCCAAAAGCTTTCAGAATAAAATTCTCTTTCAGCTGTAAAAAGGAAAGTTAAGATTCTTACTCTAACATTTCAAGTCAAAATTCCTGCCTCCCTTGTCTAAATGAGGGATGCTCAGAAAAGTGTGCCTTTCACGGGTTTCCAAATGAACCGTTTTCACTGTTGTTTCCCAACCAATACAGGGAATGGAATGTGAAACCCTTCAGGCTGTATATTCCTGTTACTTTTGCAATGTTGTTCTGAGTTCTGAAATATGTACACAATGTGTGTGTACCTTAAGGGGGTGTCTGTACAAGGGAAATGCAAATACTGTGCTTTTTAAAAAAGAAAAAGAGAGGTAACAGAATCATCATTCAACATAAACAAAACCATTCTAGTAACACAAAGGTGTTACACTACAGTCTCACACAGCAAGCTCACATACAGTTTTTGTATTTAGATGTTGTCCAACAGATAGAGCCTTTTTGCAAAATAGTAACAAACCTATGAAAAATTTACAAGTGGATTTCACTATTTTTAGTCATCTATCACGTGCAAAGCTGCTTCACCATGTGTATAATCTGGATATGGCCCATCATATAAGATGTATTTGGTGTGGATAGGAATGAAACAAGCCTGGAGGAGGGCAGAAACTGACATAAATCTCGATTGCTATTGTGGAACGGTGCAGGGCAGCCAGGAAGAAGTAATTGCTGTGCAAGTTCCCCATGCAAGTGGGCTTCAAAAATTCTGGTCCTGTTCCAAGTGAATTAAGCATTCAGAATGCAGAGGTAGAACTGACCGTGAGGGACAACTGGAACCAAACTGCGGCCTTTACTTTTTGTTAAACATATGCAACACTGAAAGTAAGCTCTGGAACAGGGTGTTAGCAGTGAAGCCCGTGGCTTTTTCAATGTGGAGACAGAACTAAATGCAAGCATCCTAGTTCCTCCTCATCAGCAGAAAGAGGGCTCAAGCTGGAACAACGTGTGAGAGTATCAGGTGCAAGCTGCCCGTGAGCAAAATATGAGACTATACAGCCATGAAAACAGTATGAGTTTTCAACAAACGTACTGCAGTGGTACCTCAGTTTAAGCAAGCAATTAATTCATTCTCCAGGCTGTTTCGTATTGCAAAAAGTTCATTAACTGAAATGTCATTTCCCATAGGAATGCATTGAAAACCAATTAATCTGTTCTAGAGGGCAGAAAAAAAGCAAACGGGGGCATTCCATTTAAAATTTTCTTAAACCGAGGCATCCCCATTTCCAATAATTTATTTTCTTAAAATGATTTTTTTTGTTAACCAAGGCATTCTTAAACCAAGGTACCACTGTACTTTCTATTTTTACTTCCCTGCTCTTTGTCAGTTCTGAGGTAACCAACTCACATAGTTTATTCTGCTATTCAACCAATGAACAGACAATATTATTTTCCTATATTTTTATCATGTTTTCAGCCCAAATGTGAAATTAGTTCTTGATCATTAACCAGGACAGATCAACCAGGCTCTTTACAAACCTGAGTCGTAGGAGTAGGAGGAGGCGTATCCGATTCTCCAGAGCCAATGGCTTTGAGAAATCTGATCATGTGCCGACAGAGATCCCACTTGCCCTGCTCCAAAGCAGTGCTGAATAACAAAGTTGCATGCTGCCTGCTAACGGCCGGAACCTCCATGTTCTAGAAATCAAGACAGAACATCTTTAGAGAGAAGCTACTGACATTCTAGTTCAGTGGTTCCCAACCTTGGGAAACCCAGGCGTTCTTGGAATGAAGTTTCCAGAAGCCTTTCTCGTCATCCGAGGTGCCAGCTCAAGTTTTGGGGAGTTGAAGTTCATGGACACCTGGGTTACCTAAGATAGGGGAACCACTGTTATAGCTGACATATGGCTTGAGCAGGAGAAATCATGTAACTCACTGGAAGAAGCCTCAACCATTCAGAACTGTGGATATTAAACTGCAATGGCTCTCTCTTCTCAAGTGTAGCAGCCTAATGACTACATTTCCATTTCCACATTCCACAGCTAACTGCACTCTTAATGGTCATACATAAGGCCCCCCATGCCCAGGTGAGGCAGCTGAGATGGCCCAGAGGCACCTACTGCACGAATTGTTGCCTCGACACAGGGATTCCCTGTGGAGTTCAGATGAGAGTTACTCACAAATCAGGAGAAGTAAAGAAAAGAAAAGCAACTAAGTGGTAAATTATGAAAGGACAGGAGGAGGTCAAAGCAATCCCAGGCAAAAGGAAAGGGAAAGAAGTGTGAGAGAAATGAATTACGTAGTAACATCAACCCCACAAAGACAGATGTCCAAAAAAAAACCCCTTTGCTTTTACAGGATGACATCTCAATCCAAATCAAGGAAGTTCCCCAGCTTTCAAAAATTTTCGGTAACAATACTTTCTGTTCTCCTTGCATGACATACTTACTAGACTGGGCCCCTTTTGGCATAGAATTATGGAGCATAATTACCTGCAGAATGATAAGGTAAGAAGCGGCCGTATCTAAGTCCTCGGCCATTAAGCACTCTTCAAACAAGTCTTTTGGATTTCCAACAGCAGCAAAGAGATAATTCCACAGGGCGTACTCGGTCTTCCTAGCGCAATGAACCACCGTCTGGAGGAAGAGGGGGAACTCCGTAATGAATTTGGCCACCGTAGGAAGAAGAGGGTCGGGAATGGGATCCCGTGAGGTAGCTTCTTCTTCCAGCACCTCATGGAGCATCAGTTCCAGCACGTGAGGAAAATAGGGTAACGTGGCGCAGGAGTGAGCCAAGAGCAAGGCTTGCTCGCCCAGGTTCCTCACCAAAAGCTGACGTAAAATGTGATGGAGGTAGATCTGAGACGTTCTCTCAACGATACAGAAAGGGAAGAGAACTTCTAGGTGTTCTACAGCGTTGCTGTGAGTGTACAAACAGTCGTAGGGCACGGTGTCATTGACAGCACCAAGAACCAAGGCGTCTTCAAAGAGAACAGCCAAAGGGTAGATGTTAATGTGGAACGGCAGCATGATCCGCCTCGACAAAAAGGAGTGAGGCTTGCGGTGGTCCCTGGGAAACAAAGGAAGCCAGACTTTCATGCCCGATCCACCACAGCTGAGCCACAGAGCCTCCAACAAGTGCCGCTTCTGTTTATTAGAACGGCACGTGGTCCACACATTTTCAACTGACTGGGCAAGGACAACTGGAGTACAAAATGGCAGCTAAAAAAAAATGCAAACGTCATTAGTTCATTACGATATTCTATCCTGTCTTTTAAAAGAACAACTTAAATCAGATCTCTCTCTCTCTCTCTCTCTCTCTCTCTCTCTCTCTCTCTGTTTCCGTACATGTGCCTACACCACCACAAACCCCACAGAAAAGCCACACCTTGATCAATGTGTCTTCGAGTTAGATTATGAAATTCATCTAGTTTTTCCAAATCCCTCATAACATTTCTCACTTGTCTATTATTTCTCTATTTTTCCATAAAACTGTTCATTCTCTATTATTCTACCGTACATCAAGCTTCTTAGCATTTAGTAATACTTAACGTGGGTTACATAAGCAGAGGAGGAAAATATTAGCATTAGTGAAGAGCTCTGAAGCTCACATCGACAAGTATCTGCTATGAATAGCAAGGGCCCATTTTGGATCTCATTTTATCTCCATTTAAGAAGATCCTGCCCTAGTTCACACAGCTGTGTCGATATAACAATGGTGTTTGCAAGTGAATCACTTTGTACATTAATTTGTCACTTGTAGGTAATTCATTCAGAGGGCTTTTAACTGCCTGCAACAGGTAGACACATACTATCTAAAAACAGTACTATTTTTTTACAGATGATGCTAAGACCCTCAGAATATTGACTTGTTAATAACCCAATCGTTCATCAAAAGGATTCCCAATGACTTTCATTACAAGGTGCAGGTAGCATTAAAACTATTATTTATTCATTACACATTACTTCTACCATTTAAAATGCATACTGATAATTCTCATGTTAACTTACAAGTTTCCTTTGGTTGGGAGTACTCTCTTTTTCTCGTATCTGTGGGCCAGAGCGATCCCTTTGTAACATAATCAATTGTCCTGCTAAGTTTAACATAATGCTTTCAGCTTCACAGGCCTGAGAGAAGAAAAAGCCATATTAAAATTTTCATGTTCAGTAACATTCACCATGCTTATGACAAAATGCAAATGCATCGAGCCCACTGCACGACTTATACTTGTTCGCTCATGTTTGTCCTATACAGTATTCCTAGCATGTGCCTCCTCTACATGTGATGAAAATGAGAAACAGAGCACTGGGTCAACTGACGATATTAAGGCCTACAGCTCCCAACAATCTCTTGAACTTCATGGAAGACAAAAATGCATCCCAAAGATCCTCACAAGATAAACTTCCACCATGACACTGTAGACCTTACTCTCTAGGAAGGGAAAAGAACACTGTAAAGCTGTTTTTGTCTTCAATTTTGTTTTGTTTTGATTTCTGGCTGCAAAATGATGCTCTTTTCAGTGGTCCAACGATGCCACAACTAAATTAAGACTGAAACTAAACCAGAAAGTCGGGGATGCAGGAAATATATCCCAAAGTGCTTGGAACTTGCCAGCCATTTACGTCTCCAGCAGCTTGGCCCAGAAAAGGCAGATTAGAAAGAGGAGTTCCAGAACATTTACATGGCTGATGCATGATTAAGTCATTCTGGCAAAGAAGGGTGCTAAAACACACCCTCTGGCATTACGCCCCTCCCTGAAAGATGCATTAAATCTCCTCCTGACTAAGTTCATCAGGACCGACAAGAAGTTCAGCATAGAAGGACATCCCATGTTACTGAATTCATTCATTTCCAAACATGACCCCCCCCCAAAAAAACCCCCCAAAATCCACCCAGATTTTCCCAGCTAGCAGTTTTTGGGCAGTACACCTACTTTTCTTTTCCATATTGCATAATTGACTTCTCTGACTTCTGGGACATCTATAAAGCTTTGTTAGTTAATCAATCCTCTGAAGTTGCAAGAAACAGTGACTCCAGCACATACCTGCTGTGGCATTTTCAAGCTAATTCCTGTCTCTGTCCTCACGGAAGTCAAAGTAACAGACACAACAAGGAAAGGGTGAGGAATATAACGGGACATTGAGACCTCCTGAAGAACCTGAATACTGGCAGTTGGGTTAGGACTAAAAGGTAAAGGACAAAAAAGTAGCAAACTGTTAGGAACACAAAAACAATGGTCACCTGTTAAATATAAGAGGCCCTCTAAACATTTCATCTTCAAACAAGAATGTCAACAATAAAATGTCTTCCTGCATGCCACCATCAGTATCAATGTTTGTAAACATTTTTAGGAAATTATTTCTTGATAGGAAAAAAGGAACTGAGCAGTAGGTTGCAATATAGTCACTGGTGAACATTTTATTTTGATATTTTTTGTCTTAATGAGAGCACAAGAAGAAAAACAAAGTCCTATCTATAAGTTCTGAGTTTCTGAAAGCCACCAGTTAAGAAACTACACACCTAGGAGCGGGACATAATGATTGGAACTGTAATATATTAACACCATGCAGGGGCATCTCCAAGTGTGATTATCTGTTGGTGGAAGGAACACTGCCGTTTAACATGTTTTTCCAGCCTCAACAGCCTTCACATACCTCCCCAAAAGCTACCCTGGTTTGGGGAACCTCTAGACTAGAGAGCACAATGGATGAAGGACAGAGAAAAAGAAGCAGAAGTTGCATTGGACATCTGCTGGAGTGGCTGTCACACCTGGCCTCCAAACAGTCTTATAAAAACTGTCTGTTTTCCCCGTGTCGCAGAAAAGGGCTAAATTTTAAACTTACTAAATATAGACACAATTTACAGGATGTGAAGAAGAAAGCTTATCAAGTAACAGGTTCATACTGTACTCACCCATCAGATTTTCTTTTAATACTATAAAGGCAAATAGAACAGTCTGCTCTGAACAAAATTACTATGTCCCGAAAGACGCTGAGTAGCAATGTTTCTGCCTGCACTTTGGTGATATGGGCAAATGCGTTGTCCAGATTTGCTGTTCTCAAGTAGACCCTTAGCTGGAAAGAACATTACACATAGAAACAATAATATTATCAACTGAACACAATTGACCATAAATCTATAATTTTAAAAATAGATGAATAAACAATACATCAAGTAATTTGCTAAGCAGCCTCATCTATAGTCTTGTCAACAGTGTGTGTGTGTGTGGGGGGGTCTTCACTGCCCCATTTTTCACCGACCAAAAGTTCATAAGGAAACTTGTTTCTCTCTTCCCTGTCCCAGTTTTTTCACATTTGGTCTCTTTTACTTCATAGGCTAGATAAACTGAACTTGGCTTCCCACACTCTGAGACACTGATTAGGCTGCTTCCTATAAACTCCTTTCTCTTGCTTGCAGCTGTCATTTATGAAATACATATTGGTTGAAATCCTGTGGCTTAATGTGATAACTCACAATTAGAATAGATCCACTGAGTCAGTGGGAATCAGGACAGTTCATCAATACCTATGCAAATTTCACTGATTCAGTGAGCCTACTCCAGTCACAACTTATTACTGAATTTCAGCTACCAAGTTTTTACCAAACCTTCCTCATTCTACACTCTGTTAAATCCTAGTGTACTCTATACAAATGTTTTTAGAACTTGTTTATACCTTCAGTTAATACACTTTTATAACAGCATAATACAATTCTTTGATTACAACGAACCCCCCCGGCCTATCGTGGGGGTTACGGACCCGACCAGATCCACGAAAACCTGCAATACGTGGATGCAGGTTAGGTTGGGCCTGGGGGGCCTAAGTGGGGGCCCTTGTACTTACCCACAGCCTGACGCTGCCCCGATCGGGCCTGCGAGGGCCTTCCTGGGCCTTCTGAAGGCTCCAAAAGGGCCTCCCTGCGAACCGAAACTGACTTCTGGATCACTGAAAATCATATCTGAGGTCTCCGACAGCCCTAGAAAGGCCCTCGGAGGACTCAGAAATGATTTTTGGCGATCTGGAAGTCACTTCCAGTTTACAGAGAAGCCCTTTTGGGGCCTCCAGAAGGCCCATTTGGGGCAGCGCCAGTCCTGGGGGTAAGTAAGGGAGGCCTGAAAAAGGCCTTCCCCCCACTTACCCCAGGGGGCCTTTTTTCATATACAGTGGTACCTCATATAACGTTGGGTTTGTATAACATAAAATCTGCACAACGTAAAAAATCTGGAGATAGGGAATCCTTCCATAACAATAAGAGACAATCGTCTGCTCCGATTCCCATGTCCCTGGCAGGCACTTCACCTTTTCTTCCTAAATATTAACCAGCCCTCCAGGCAAAAACTGCCACAGATCCACCTCCACCTCCACCTCCGCCTCCTCTCTCTCATGTCTCTCCTTCCCTCCCTCCCTCCCCCTCCCCCCCCCACATACAGCAGCTTTCCTTTTGCTTCCTGCTTTAACCACCCAGCCCTAGCCCGACAGCGCAAGGGAATGAGAAGCAACGAGAAGCGGCAAATGAAAGGGAGAAGGGCGAAAGAGGAAGAAGGGGAGGGAAGTGCTCATGCGCGCACACACAGGGACGGAAGAGGAGGACGGGCAGCCTTCCTCCCAAAAACAACAGCAACAGCAGTGGTCTGGGGGCTGCTGGGGGCCATCCAGGGCGAATGTCGCTGGGAGCCAGAGGCATCTTTCTCAACAGGAGCAGTGGCGGCGGCGGCGGCAGCGGAGAGAAGGGAGCCTTGGCGCACCAGGTTATAAAAGCCCTCGCACTCCCGCGCTCTCCCTTCAGACCCCGGTCTCCCTTCAGACCCTGCCCACGACGCCTGCCTCTTCCCTTCTTGGAAGAGATCAACGGGAGCCTGGCTGACTTGGCACGGCACGCCTTGCTTTGCCTCGCCTGCCCGCTTGCCTCCTAACCTTGCAGCAGCAGCAGTGGTGGCCAAGCTCTGACTCCTTTCCTCCTCCCCCCTCCCAAGCATCACAGCCAGGCTATGCATTGGAACGGATTAAATCTGTTTTCAATGCATTCCTATGGGAAATTGCAATGAATTACATTATACAAGGTACCACTGTACTGCGATCCCGCGATATAGCGGGACTGCAGTATATGAACCGCGAAAGGGCAGGGGTCCACTGTAATTCTGGAGATGAGTGGGGTGTCACTATATTTTTTCCCTATCTGTACAAACAAAATCTGAAACTTGTTCTCAAGTGTGGATTTGATCGCATGTCATTCCAAGTGCTTACCTGTAGAAACAAGTGATGTGCATACTAGGTGCCTGTCAGGTTGCCATTATTTACCTCCAACAGTTATTCCTAGAGAGCAAAGCATTCACAGAAGAGCACTCCAAGTGAGTGCCATTCTATTTCTATCAACTATTTATTTATTTATTTATTTATTTATTTGCATTTCTAAACCTCCTGGCTTTCCCATTGGGAATTCTGGGTGGTGAACAACATACAATAAACATCTGATGAGAGAATCAGCTCTTCCTACAATCTCATAGGACAATAACTGATTGGGGGGGGAGAATTTTTTTAACATGACATGTTAGAACCCCCTGCCAGCCTGGTTAACAAGAGGAATAAACATCTAGTCATGAGTAAGGATTTCAGAAGTCATTTATAGCAAATTTTAATCCATATATGCTACTGACAGAATAACATTTTTCCTTTGAAAAATGAAATTGGGAGTTATGAGCATGATGCTATCTATATTCTCTAGCAATTTCTTCAATACAGAAGAGAAATGGGAATTGCCATTTAGTGAACTGCTTGCAGATTTCTCAAGTCTCCCTGAAAATATCAGCCAGGGCCCACTCCTTGTACAATAAGATGTACAATCAGAATGTACATTCTTCTATTCACTAAAGATGTGGGAGTATGCAATGCTATGAAGAAAAGGCTAGCTTGAACCATATTGTACACACCAGCATTCATACAGGCTTCCAGTCTATACAGTCTAGTCCTAATTAGCTTCCTTGTGAATGTACTACGTGCTCAGAGCAGAAACAGGTAATGAGTGATTGTCAAGTCACAACCTCATGGAACAGAAAGCGTGTCTGGGGAAGTGTCAGATTTTTTAAATTTATCCTTCTCAAGTTAGGAGATTGCTCCTAACATATTACTCTAAAGACATTGAAAACACAATTGCTCAGCTTACCTCTTCTTGACGGTCACTTAAGTTATAACAAGCAATAACTATGAAATCATTCCACCATGCTAAGCCACCGGTCACAGTCATATTTTGTTCCTAGAAGCAAGAAAAGGCAAGGATAAGTCTGCGCTTGAATAAATCCAGCAGCATCTCTGTAAACATTAGAGTAGGTAAAACTTGGAAAGGTAGTTGTAAATTATGGGTATTTCTATTTACCAACGGGAAAGCTGTAATACAACTGCAATATGTAGAATATTAGGGAGATAACCATTAGCGGAATCACTTTGCTGTTTCTTTCCTAATTCTGCTTTATGCAAATGCTCATACTGAAGCCAAACAAGCAGATGAAGTGGTGAATTCTTATCTCAGTCTAATTCTGTTTAATGGCTCTGACATTGACCAGGATTAAAATCCCACCACGTCCACAGCTAATAGGGAGCATGATATTGTCCATCTAAATGTCCAGGTGGATGCCTCTGTTTGGCTATGAAGCAAGACTGTGTACTTGATTATATTTTAAAAAAATACTAAATGGAGGAGGCTGAGGAGGAGAGAAAAAGCACACACCCTCCCCACTTTATGATGGAACTAATTTACTAAGGAAATGAGGCTAAAACAGCAGTATGGCAAAGTAAGGGGAAAGGGGAGGCTACCACTTGTCCTGTCGTCTCAGTTTAGAATTGGAAAGCTTGCCCTCTTTGCTATGTCATAGCCCGGTATCCTTAATGGACATTTCTTCCTCTGTCTTTGCTCTGGTTTAAAATCTAAAACCTCAAATCCCACTTCTGCTCACCATGCCTCTGCTGTCCTTCTGTCCTCAGATAAAGCGTACCACCACAAAAACTTTTGACAACAAGCTCACGATTGGACCTTTCAACTCGTGAGTGCTGGTTTGGGTTTCAGGATTGCAGTTGTGTTTTAATACTGTTAAATTTTGCTTTCATTTTTTTAAGTTATAGATGCTATTCTTGTATTTACAGCATTTTTAAAATCTTAGTTCCAGCAGTCAAGTGAGAAAGGTGAAATACAAATCAAACAAAATCAATAAAATCCTCGCAGCTCAGGTTCCCTCTAAGGCACCCCTGTGTGACAACACCCTCGAAGCAGGAGAAATACGTATGTAAATCGTCAGCCAATCCCAGCAGGAGGGTGGGGGATTGTATGGTATAAAAAAGGTGGAGCCTGGTCCGTGAGGAAGAGTTAAGAGTTGAAGAGTTGAGGAGCTGAGACTTTAGAGCTGAAAAAGCTGAGAGAGCACAGCTCTATTAGAGTTCAGTCAGGCAGTGAGGGTTTTACTATATACTGTTTATTAAAGACAGGGAGGCTTGGATTTAATCTATTCTATGTTTAAGGCAACACATACCAACTTCAGTCATTGTTGTATTTATTTATTTTCTCAGTAAACATAATCATTATTTTTATATTATACATCTGAGTCTGTCCCAGTTCATAAGGCGACAATTTAAAAGGTGGCAGCATTACCAAGTGGATCCTGTGAAGATTAATAACTTGATTCTTTACACTTCACATTTTCATCACAATTACACGTTTGAGAAGGGAGGTGTCGTCACACCCTGTCCCTCTCTGTGGAGGGGGGGGGCTTTTCCTTCCCCATGCACCCACAGGGACCATTTTCATTCTGGCTGCAGTGGAACCGAAGTGGATGGGGAAGTGAACATGCATGCCCAAGGGACAGAGCCCTGTCCAGTGGGGCTGAAAATTAGAGGAGGCATTGCTTGCAGCTATCCCCAAACCTGCGATAGAAACAACTAATATCTTGTGTCATTTGGGCTGAAGTTGAAGCATCCCAAATTTGAACAGACCCAAATTATATACAAGAGATTACAAGCTGCTCATAAAAAAACATTATCATCCTTATGTTGTTGTTGTGTCATTAGAGTCGTGACCGACTCTTCGTGACCTCATGTCCATGGAGTTTTCATGGCAGGAATACTGGAGTGACTTGCCAGTTCCTACTCCAGGTGCCTGGTATTCTCTGATGGTCACCCATCCAAGTGCTAGCCAGGCCCGACCCTGCTTAGCTTCTGAGGTCATCCTTATACACATTAGTAAAACTACTATTCAAATGTTATTCTATTTATTCTTTCTCTTGCCAAGGAGAACTACTCACCTGGGTTATGTTTCCAAACAATTTCCATTTCTTGGAAAGCAAAGAGTAATGTGCAAAACCAAACTTGCCAACAACAGCGACATTCTGCCCCACCTTGTCAATGGCCGAGTACTGATCACGAAAAGAAAGAAAAACCAAACACAATGTATCAGAATGTTTGACAAGAACGACCTACTCGTGTAGTTTCTACTCTGTTCAATTAATACAAATTAACGTTTCCAAACAGCTGACATGTTCTAATTTTCTCCAATCTGATTTTCAGAAGGTAAAATTGAATGTTTACATCTACATATAGCTGGAAATTGTAAAAAGCAAATAAAAAGCAACTCACTCTTATAGGCCAATTGATCTCTAAATAGATACTGTGTATCTGTAAAAACAAAAACAAAAGAAGCATTCAGTTATTAAATATTATTTGATTCAAATTTAAACTTTCATTCCCAGTGGTGCTACATAGACATCAATGGGAAGCTTCATGCAAGAGAGGTGCTTCATTGCTGCATATTAACCTCTATTTCCAACTTACTAAATCCATAATGGAGGCATAGTGGAGATCTGTTTCAAGTCCAGATTTTTACCCTTGAAAGTCTGTAAAAATGCTTTGTCTGAGAAACCTGCAGCTGGAACCATAGTCCACTTGTACATTGCTTTAGCACCTTGTGCAATTCTCCTTCCAAGGAGGGTGAGCGGACTAATTTTTGTATGGCATTCAAAACAGCTTTCCTCTCAACCAAAAAGGAGAATTCAACACTCAACGCATTTATTGGGTAGTTAATATAGAGGCTCAACTGAGCTTGATGGATTGGTGTCAGCTGACCTGGTTTGGAATGAAGTGTCACTGTTCTATCTGATTCATTAAAATCCAGTTTTAGTTTATGCACAAACGCCCTGTTTGAATGGGGAGACACTGATAGCTTCAAATGGGCCATTCACTCCTATGACACATTGGCAAAATCGTCAAAAGGTTGTGCAGTTAT
The DNA here is from genome assembly GCA_029282475.1 of Phrynocephalus forsythii. NCBI lineage: Eukaryota > Metazoa > Chordata > Lepidosauria > Squamata > Agamidae > Phrynocephalus > Phrynocephalus forsythii. The sequence continues at coordinate 36,662,147 of JAPFRF010000004.1, forward strand.
AAACTTTAAAGCAGACTTCAAGCCATTGACAAAACATGATTGACAAGAAAAGCCTTCTTCATTAAAAGAGCCCATTTCACCCAGAAAGCTCTTATATAGGCTCAAGGGTCTAGTGATGCTTTGTTCCCAGGTAACACCAGATGCTGCTGGACGGAGGATTAAGTTCTGAAGTTCAGACCATCAGCTCAGCAAAGATGTGGTCTTGGAGATACAAATTAAGGCTGGTTCTTCTTCACAGCTCAGGGCTGACCAGCATATAGAACAACATTTTCAAAATTGGATCAGATCAAAGAAGCATCTAATGGTTAAAAAGAATCATTACCTGTATAACATGCCAATGTCGGTGCCCTAATAAAGTGCTTAACCCCTGAGAATCTACGCTCCCATCTGAGTACTGGCCTCGGCCATCCTTAGGTTCAGAGTGCACTGACAAACTTCTAGGATTCTGCGCCTGGACGGCATCTCCACAGTTCAAGTACAAGCGATCTTCGCCCTGAAGAAGCACCTGCTCCTGGTTGCTCTAGAAAGGAATCGGTGGATAAAATTTAGTGAACAGTAGCCAATATTAATGAAGAAGACAGTTTCAATTAAGATGGAGGGACCCAAATTCAAGTGCTGAAGTTGTATGTTTCAGTTTTAACCCTAGAGATGGTGACCTTGCCCAGCAGTGTTCTTCTTTATTATTTTTAATATTTTGTAATCAAGGGAAAGCAAAGCAAAAGCAAAATGTTCTGCTTATGTACCGCCCCATACGACTTCAAGTAGTCTCTGGGTGATTTACAGTTTTTTTAATTACAGTAATTCAGGCTACACATGAGGTCAAAAGTAGGCCAAAATGGCACGGCCAAACGTACACTGAAGAGGCATTAAAGCTAAGATGCAATAATAATATATTAAACAAGCAAACTCAGGAACACTTACTATGCAAGGATTAACCGTGAGTGCGCTCTTGATGAACTGAAACTGCAAAATCCCAGCAGACCGGGATTCTTTCTCACGCGGTCTTTTTGTCATTGAACTGGTCGAGCCATTTGCATCAATTACCCACAGATGATAACCTTCTGATCCCCAACTCTAGAAAAAAAATAATTAAAACTGTTTTTTTCCCAATCAGTCAAGTATAGGAAAATGTTTGGAGGAGAAACATCTTGTAGCAAATGTCCCAAAATACAGGTGTAAATTAAACGGGTCTCAGAAATATGCTAATATGCAAATAACAGGATGCCTTTCTCCTTTCTCACTGTCCCGAGCTTTTGGGAATCTGAAAGACGACAGGACACTGGAGTTGCTACAAAGGCCTTAAGAAATCCTTCATTCACCTCCCAAAACAATGCATCTCATTATAACATGCCAAATTAAAAGCAACTGAAAAATGTCGCATGATACATAAGAATGTAAAAGCGTGAATAATTGGTTAATATGCAGGGCTAGATTAGAGAAAATGCAAGTAGCTTCACAATGAATTGTGGCTAATCAGTATCCAAAAGTAATTGGCCAGATAGCTTGAATGGTATGAAGAGGAAATTTTCAACTGCAAAGCCTCATTCATTCAGGTCAACAAGCTGAATAATAACAACAATAGTTAAAAATTCAAGACTATGACACCCAAGGTCAAAACTACTTAAAATTAATGAGCCCCCAAAATTGTACAAGGTAGGAATATGAACAAAGAAACATCTCCAAACTTAACATACAACAACTAACATACAGGGTTAATTAGAAGATTTTGAATAATCATTTGTTTTTGTAGAATTAGAATGAAGGTTTACAATAATGTAATCTTGAAAAGCTTTATTCTGTTTTAATTTTGTAAGGGGTTTCTAACTATGAGATAATTAAAACCGCAAGCCTGATTTATTGGACAGTAAATAGCATAATCTATAAGGCAATATCTACATAGATAGGAGATTTGTAATTTTGCAATAAGGTTGCTGCTTTTGGCAATAGTTTATTTCCCATCCTACCATGCTTGTATAGCAGTCACCTGAACAGTCTATATACAACAAAATGAAAACATTCATCGTTAAATATAAGTGCCTCACTTAAGGGATTAAGACCCAAGACCTTCATCAACAGGATATACAGTAATACCTCAGATAACGAATGCCCTGATAATGAATTTTTCAGATAACAAATCGCAATTTCCAGGTATAGGGCTGCCTTGGATAACAAATTTTCCCTATGGGCTGCCTAGGATAACAAATCACAATTTCTAGGTATAGGTCTGCCTGGATAATGAATGAATTTTCTCTATAGGCTGCCTCGGATAACGAGTTTTCCTATGGGCTGCCTCGGATAACGAATTTTCTCTATAGGCTGCCTTGGATAATGAATTTCCAGCATGCATCAGTAAAAAAGAGTTATCCTGGGCTGCATCATATCTGTACCTTTAAAGTGCCATTTATAAAGAGTTTTGAGCAAAAAAAAACCAGGTGTCTGTGTCATTTTCCAAGGCTCCAGAATGAATTAATTGGTTACCCATTCATTCCTATGGGAAACCGCATTTCGGATAACAATTTTTTCGGAGAACAAATTAAATTTGTTATCTGAGGTACCACTGTATTTGAGAAATACTATTGCCTGTTAAAATTTTGATATCTTAAAATCTTGATAGTATGTTGTATTGAAAAATGTGTATTTTTAAATATAAATAAAATTGAACCAAACATTTCCCCTTTATTAATTTTTGTTAGCTCCAAGCCACTGTCTCAAAGAGCATAATTTTGGCTGCAAAGTTCTAATCACTATAGGTTGCTTTCTGGCAGTCAAAGCATTGCTAAATGCTGGAACTACAGACTGATAACAGAAAGCAATAATATACTGATAGCTGCTGTGAGTTTTTGGGCTGTTTGGCCGTGTTCTGGAAGTTTTTCTTCCTGTCTTTTTGCCAGACTCTCTGGTTGGCATCTTCAGAAGGCAAGGAGTTCAGGGAACTAGGAGTTCTCTCTGTGCTGTCTGTTCTCCTCTGAGCTCCTTGCTCTCTGAAGATTCTAGTCACAGAGTCTGGCAAAACGTCGGGAAGCAAAACTTCCAGAACATAGTCATTGTAATCTCTGTTGGCTACTGCAGCCTCGTGTAAGCCGCTTAGAGTACATAGTAGATAAGCGGGGTATAAATTCAACAAACAAATAAATAAATAAATAAATAGCCCGAAAAACTCACAACAGCTATCAGATCCCAGCCGTGAAAGCCATCGAGGACCCAATAAAGATACTAATATTATTTTCCGGTTTCCATGCCAATCTGTTATACTACTGCCAACAACTATAGGAATTTATCTTCCACTTCTTTAGCTAGTGAAATCATTGCCAAGGTTGTGCCAATCAGACCCCTTTTTCCCAGGATTTTGGCCCAGCACACAAATGTACTTGGGCAAGTCTCAGGTAATTTTCTACTCTCTGAGGAAATTAAGTGATAAAAGTCATCTGAAAACCAAAATCTACCATTAAAAGTGGCACTAAATAACAGAACTGTTAAAACCCAAATTAATCACATGGATTGTCCTTAAATCAAACATGGAAATGCTGTCTGTGGGCATGAAGGGGGAGGGAGGGAGGAAAATTCAACAGTGCTTACCATAGAGTTGATCTTTAGAGGGTCTTTTTTGGTACCATCTGATCGATGACTAAAATAAAAACAAGACACAAAACATTAGATGCAGATGCTCAGTATTAACCAATGACTGGATCCAACCCTAGACCTCTAGAACAGTATCAGGACGCAGGAGAAACCAACTTTTGTAGTTGTATTTCATAATAAGCTTCATTCTTAAACACTTGTGTGCCAATTTTAAAGGAACAAATGCATCTTAACATAGCATAATATACATTTCACTAACATAAGTAAGCTGTTGAAGAGGAGAGGTGCCGTTCTGCTAACTTTCTCAGTCACAGCATTGGTTAAGAAATACTTACGCAAAGTCTCCCCCCAGGGTACAGATAAGCTGGGCACCAAATACACTCCATAAGGAAAGACCTCCACATTCCCAGGTCACCATCACAACGCAACTATCAGGAGACCATCTGATTAGTTTGACAGCTCCTGTTTTGTTCCAAATATCTATTGAATGGCCAAGGCAAAAAAAAGACAGACACCCATAAACATGAGGCAATAAATAAATAAATAAATAAACGGAACAAACGGCAGATCCTATCAGCCTGTCAGCAACCTCTGTGTTTGAGTGCAACATCGGTATTGGACTGAATTGGGCATGGTATATTCTCTATTAAATACGCGCGGTTTGGCTTTTATAGCTAAATAAATACTGGAAAGCAAGAGTAAATCTGTAACTAAACTGTGATAGAGTTAGTTACAAGGAGTTCTGGTTTTGCAAAATACTTTGTTTCAAGTACTCCTTAGAAATCAAGACAGTAAGAATTTGCCAGATGTACCGGCAGCGGCGGCAGCTGGGGGGGGAGACGCTAGAATGCTGCCAAAAGAACAAATGGAGAAAGACACATGCGAAGAACACTTTGAGCCTTGGGGTTTTTGTTTTCTGGTTTTCAGTTTTCTTGGGGGTTTTCCCCAGCACTTTCCAGTGAGAATTTGCTTTTGAAAGTGAGATTTTTCAAAAACAATTGTCATGGTGCATGTTTGTGTGTGTGTTCCTGTTCTACAAAAGCAGGAAGAAATTTTATTAAAGATACCAGTGGGATCTGGGCTCCATTGAAGTACATTTTGGGACCCGTGCCACAATTCGTTTCAGGTTACTAAGTGATCTTGGAATGGCAGGAGCAGAGTTTTCAGCTGCACCCCCACCCCCTGCCAAAAGCAGCTTGGTCTGTCTTTAGTGACCACACTGCCCTGGAGAGCATAATGAAATGGACCACTTTACAGGATATACAGTGGACCCTTGTATAACAAACAGCTTGTATAACATAAAATTTGTACAACATAAAAAATTCCAGAGATAGGGGAAATTTGCTTAACATAATCGCCTTTGGGGAAAATCCATACAACATAAAAATGGGATCACTCCATTTTCAATGCATTCCTATGGGAATTTGTATAAAGGAAATTTTCCTTAACATAATTTCATTTGGAACGAATTAATTCCTTTATACAAGGTACCACTGTACTTGATCTAAAAACAATTCTGTGAGGCACCATTTTCTCTCCCAGTACTCAACCACTCCATGTACATTTTTTTAAAAGGAACAAAGCCATTGCGCCTTTGTGTTTTACAAACAGCAAAATGGAATGATTTAAGCAGGCTAAACCATTGGTGATTTTTGAATTGTCTAGGTAAATCAAAGATATTAGAAGAAGTCCATTGGCCAACGTGCTGTGCAAGCCTGGTGATGTCATCATCCAGGGATCCATTTCTTTAATTTAAATTTTAAAAACTTCACTACCCCCCCCTTTCCAGGTAAATTAACACCAACAGGATTTCAGTCCCAGGAAAGAACTCATGCTATTGCAACATGTAATCAGACGGTGAGAATACCATAGACTGTACTGCTCTTCCACTTGGCTGCTGAATGGTTGTGTACTTTAACAAGAAGAGGTGAAGTATAAAGCCACCCAGCTTTATATTATGAAGCTTTTCTTTCCTTTTTGGGGTTTTTAATGGCTTTTATGTTTTAGGACGATGCACATTACAACAACGTTTCAAATAAATATGCTTCAATATTTTTTTTTGCCCTTTTAGATAGCTTAGCATATTTTAAAGGCATATTGCTTTTTTAAAAATAAACCTTACCCCAGAAAGTAAAGTCTCTTTAAAATCTATGGTGCAGTGGGTAGAGTCATAGTCTAAAATACATGGGTTCAAATCCCGGCTTGGCCTTGGAAACTCACCGGGAGTTGGCATTAGTAATACCTTTCCTTAAATAGTTCATACCTTGAAAGTACTATTAGGGTCACTGTAAGTCTGTGATCACTGGATAGCATATGATATAAATTTAAAATGGATCTACTGTCTACTTAGAGAATTTAAAAGGGGAGGGGAGGTACTAGAACACAGCAGTTATAGGCAAAGAAATTTACTCCGTGTACAATAGCTTCTCAGGACTTACCAGGATATTGTTTGGGTGTTAGTTCCAGTTTGTGAGACAGCTGCATGGCTCCTGTAGAACTATCAATTGTATAAACGTGCACGGAGCCACTGAAAAGAACAGGGAATTTAAACTTTCCGAGACAAAACAAGGAAGAAGGCACCTAAAAACTAAATCTTTCTAAATTTCACAATGTTAGTTTAGGACACTTTTAGGAGGACTGCAAAAATGGCTTAGCAGCTCCATCAACTCATTTGGCAAGTGCTTTGTTTTCTGTTTGGCTGTTCCCATTCACTTCTGTAGGATCACCTTCCGTGCTTTCACGAAGCACAAGAAAGCTTGCCCGGCTCACGTTTTCATTCTTACAGCCTTTTCCTTGAAGACAGTCTATGACGTTGCGGTCATACTGTAATGTTAAACATTCAAAGTATTTTCCAATACAAACAGATCCCAGCATTCTCAAAAAAACAAGCACAACGCTGGCAAGATCTGTTTGCATTTGTAGGCCGTCTTCTAACGGATGCTCTCTGGATGTTTAAAGACATCAACGGGCAGGGGGCTCTAACCAGAGAGAGGGCACTTAGGCAGATGGTTTCTACATGTGTTGTGCAGGCACTCTGAATTCTGTGTCTGGCCTCCTCCCACAGGCACCCAATTCAAAGCAGGGAGTTGGTGAGGTGTGGAATCCGGAGCACCTGCCCCATACCCACAGGCCGGATCCAGCAAACTGCTGGACAGTGGCTAGTGCCCACATCTAGTCCTGACCAAGAGTCCTGTTAAAAGGAGCACAAATGATCTGGAAGGTAGCACATCAGGAAGACAGCCTTTAGGAAGGCACCTCCTCTACCTCCTCACAGAGTACTGAGCAAATGTTCATTTCTAAAACAGAGTTCAGTTGCAGATGTCTGTTTCAAATAAGTAAGATCACATCCATGGCATTCCTGTTCTGGCATATCACACCACAAAAGCAGTATAAATAATAGAAGAGCTTCAGGAGCTCTCTTGTCTGTTACAATATCGGTGGCCAGAATCATATTTCAGACGGTAGAAAGTCTCTGCTCTGCAGTGGGACTGTGCCACCTTTCTCAAGCAATCTTCAGGCTGCAGCTCCATAAAACTGCCTGACACAACCGGGGGGGGGTTATGCCTGGGGGCCACTGAGTAGCTCTCTGGGCAATTGGCACCCGTCATCAAGTACGGGCACGGCACAGCCACGGCACACAAGAAAAGAGGCAAGAGGACGCCAGTCAATGTAACTTTTGTGCGTAAAGTTCCTTAATGGAAAAAAAAGGACATATGGCATATGCTTTTGTGGGCCAAATAAAAACAAAACAAACAAAACACCATGGCATAGTGCAACAGAAAGAACAAGTTACTGATTTTCCCATTTTCAGTCCATCTATTTATGCAACAGTGAAGCACCAGTCACATATACAGTGGTACCCCAACTTAAGAGCAATTCGACTTAAGAGCAGAAAACTGTTGGCATTTTAACTGCTGCCTTACAAATTTTAGATATGGTCTGCTTGACTTGCATTTTTTTTTCATTTTCTTATTTTATAACTTATTTTTTCAAGTTTTTAGATAAGTATAGTAGGACCCCCATATCCACTGATTCATTATCCACTGATTCAGTTATCCACGGTTGGCAGAGGGAAAAAATTAAATAATTCAGCAGCCACAAAGCAAGCTATTGTTACAAACAGCAGCTGTAAAGCAAGCTCCTGTCTCAAAACAGCAATCATAAAGCAAGCTACTGTCAGGAAACAGCAGTTTGGGGTTGGGTGGGCAGGCGTTCTCTCTTACCCATGGTTTTCATTATCCACAGGAAGGCCTGGAACCAATCCCCAGCAGATACCGGGGTCCTACTGTACCCCGACTTAAGAGCAGCTCGACTTAAGAGCACACATTCGGAATGGATTAAATTCCTAAGTTGAGGTATCACTGTACATTCAATAAGTGAAGTTTATCATCTTTTTCTTAGCGTTTGTCCCACTTGGTGGCAGGGTCTGCTATCAGTGAAGTTTATGATGAATTTTATTAGCTTATTAAATAAAAAAGCCACATGATAACCATTCATCTGAAGAATTCAGAGTCTTATCAATCTATCACACTGTTGCCATAACCTGCAACCCTGCTACTGTAACCCACACAAAATGTTTCTGCTATCTTCTCAGCCTAAAGTCACTTACTTACTAACAGGGATTCAGAACTTTCAGGACAGGTTTAAGGACCTCTCTGTTACTAAGCAGATACCAAGTTGATGCCCTTCAGATTCTAACTTAGGATGCAAGCACCTACCTTGCACACCCAAATGCCATTAACCTGTATTTGTTGTTTACAGCCACGCACGTTCCATCAGAAATGTCCTGTGCCCAAACGCCATGGAGTTTCTGCAAGACATATTGCACTGAAAGTGATCCAAGGTACGGTCACAGTGAAAATGATATGCAACAGAGGGAATCCTAGGACAGTGTATTATGCAGTAGAAGCCCATTATCCGCAGGATCATTACTTGCTCATTCACTTATCCATGGTCTGAAAATATTAGAAGCACAACCCTCAAAATAAGTATTTCTAAGGATCAAGTTATCAGAACTGGCCAGTAGAGCGAACCAGATACCATTATATATTTGGCCTAAAATTTAACTTTCCCAGGCCAGCAAACTATATACAACAAATCACAATACCCAGGTGCCGTTTTGCATCCTCAAGGGCCAGATTTAACTGCTTTCCCTCAGCCCAGTTAAAAGGGCATTTTAACAACACACCATAATGGAGAAAGGATATGCCCCGGTGGGAAAAAAGTAACTGAGACCCTTTCACACACCATACTAGAATGTAGACTCTATAAGCCTGAACATCTCTACTATCGCCAACCAATTATGAGCAAAGGTACTGGTATGCCCTCCATAGACCTTTTGAAGTTCCTGCTGTCGGGAGCAAAGCAAACAAGTACACAGTCTGTGGCCAAGTTTCATTTGCAGCTTTGATAATTTGCAAAAGTTATCACTAGATAGTCAAATGATTGGGAGTAATCTTATCTGATATATTTTAACATTTTATGTATTCTAGTTACTGTATTTTATAAGTGTATTTTTAATTACTCGGGTCAATGACCGTATAATAAAATTTGATTTGATTCACCATTATATATCTAGAGAAAGAGAGAGAGAGAGAGAGAGAGAGTTTGCTAGGAAACTATTTCTATGATGTCATGATCATAACTAACCACCAGGGGAGCCAGAGACCATGCAGCGTATATAACATTCACTATTGTAGTAGATATAATCCATGTTTTCCAGCATTCCAGGGGCTGTAAATATTGCTAAACCATGAAAATTCTTTAACACAAGTCCTTTCTAAAACATTCAAAAACTGAAACCCTTACTCCTTGCCTACAATGGTAGTTTTTTTTATCTACACATAAATAATGACAGGCTCATCTTGGGGGGAGGGGAGAGGGAAACCTCCCCTTCTCCCACAGCAATCCCAGACCAAATAGTCACAGGAAATTAGGGTAGCCATTAAATGGGATTGGCTGTAATACAGAGGGAGTGAGGTGCCCAGAAAGCAGGTGGACTGGACTCAGGATTCCACTTCTACATTTCACTGTCCCCGTACAAAGGAGAATCTAAATCAACACATCCAGTGTACGTGAACTACTTCATCAACACACCAAGCTATTACTTGGAATTTCATTAAGTCATAGTTCACCTTACTGATTTTTCAAAGAAGGAATTGTTTCTGTGGAGGGAAAAGTACGATGGACAAAGTAGTTCCTAATATCTTCAGAAAACTGTCTACTTTATCCCTCAGTGCAGGGCAGTTATTAGATTTTAGAATCAAGAGGATGGCAGAGGAACATTAGAATTTGAATTGTATTTCAGAAAATGTTAGATATAGAGTTTTTTGGTATGGGGAAATACACCGCTCAATTATTTCAGTACCTCAGTGGAGACAGCAAACTCACAGAAGTGGTACTAACACAGTGTGAGAAAACTAGCCTTGTTATTATGGATGCCTTTTGAAAATAATCCTGTCCTCCCCTAAACTGGTTTAATTACATTACATTTCATAATTCCCCAGACACAGCTACTTAACAGCCATCTATAGCAGGCATGGAGATGTTCAATTATAGCTTCGAAGATGAAACCAAACAAGTGATAAAGTGTTAGCATACCTCTGCTGTAAATCCACTTGACATTGGCGTAATAAATCCAACTCTGCCATCATTAAACACAACAGCAAAGCCATCAAGAGTAGCACAGTATTCCATATCTCTGATGTGTACATCTTCAAATCCAAGGAACGAACCTGGTAATAAAAGGGCTAATCATTAAAAGCTGCCCTTTGTCATGCTGCAATTGCTTTTACAATCATTATCTCCACTGGCCCAAAGAAAAACAGCATAAGAAATGGAAACATCCACGTGTACAGAAAAGGAAAGCATGCTACTGTCAACTAGAAGGTGTTGCGGCACGGGGGTAACACTGCAGCACTGCAGCCATGATGCTGATCACACGCTGAGTTTGATCCGGATGGGCTCAGGTAGCTGGCTCAAGGCTGACTCAGCCTTCCATCCTTACGAGGTCACTAAGTTGAATGGAAAGCACATGGAAGTTGCAAGGAGGAATGTATGGCTTATATAATTAAGTGCCTTGTCCTTATAAAGCAACACATTTTGCTTTATAAGGACAGAAAAAGGTGAACTTCTTGTCTGGCCTGCACAGAGACAAAATATATACCTCTTGAAGAATGCAAGTCCACAGAAAACGGTACTGTACAGAGGTTTATAGCTTTCCTTCCATTTGTCAGGCCATCCCAGTGAATAAGATGAAGAAGACCGTCTGCTGTTGCAACAAGCAGGTCCTCCAGCATAGACTGTAAACTATAAGAAAGTCACATTACTCTCCAGATACTGAACACAAGGCAGAGAGAGTCATTTCCTCACCATACAGACACACCACATTTTCTTTGCTCTTTATCTTTGCCTCAGACCCCCCCCCCGCCCACCACCACAAAATCTAGAGTGTCCTCCCATCCTCTTCTGAGAAGAGAGCAGGCAGTACACACACAAATATACTCAGTGTTTTTTCCTTCCCCAAACAAAGGCAACTATTTGTTTACTAGTGCACTTAAAAACAGGCAAAGACCTTTCTCTTCAGGCAAGCTTTCCCTGAATGATGGACTACCATGTGTATTTTATATGAATCTATGGATTCACATAGACTTTGTGTTTATGACTACTTATAACCGTGTTGCTTTAATGTAATGTTGTCTATTAATGCTGCAAGATGTCCCTCAATTCCTTTTTCTCAAATACTTGAACATGTCTCAATTGTACTGGACTATATATTGTCCCTCATTACTGTAAGCCGCCTTGGGTCCTTTTTGAAGGAGAAAGGCGGGGTAAAAATACTCTAAAATAAATAATAAATAAAAATAACTAAAAGTTTCCTCAAACCTGTTGGTATTGTTCTGTGTTTACTTTCTATTCTTCTAAAGATACGAAGAAAAAAAACCCTGAAATAAATCAACAGCAAAACTGGTTCACATTTTAGCCCTGTTTATGGACAATTTCTCTCATGCTGTAAGAATTTCACTACTTTTCCTCTGAGGACAAGCTGCCTTTTACTGCGACTGAGAGGAGGTAGTTTTCTGTGGCTTCTTCCGTTATTATGATCTTCATCATCATCAACATCCTCATTTTAGCACCGCAGAGCTGGAAAAGGACCTACAGCTCATTGAGTTCTCCCCCAGCCCATAAAACCTTGCCATGACCCCAATGCCACGTAAAATGAAACTATCTAGGATTCATGCACAGTTTATGAAGCGCACATACACTATTATTGGGCTTAAAGAGATTTTTTTAAAAATGCACGGTGACAGTCAGTAGCATGACAAAACCTGCCATTACTGTGTGCTCACAGAATCTGAGTAAACCGCAGAAATTGTAAAAAAATAATAATAAGCAGGTATTATGGTTCCTGTCTGTGCTCTCAGTCTCAGACTTGACACTCACAAGCAAGAGTTATGTTTTGGGCACTAATGGTGGACTAACTGCAAATCCATGATAATTTCCAAGCAAATTAGATTGCAGATGATGGAAATGACCTTTGTCTGCCCTTGGGGAGTACATAGCCAAATAGTCTACCGGTGTATAAGGCTGTTTCTCAAATCATTGCTTAACATCACCACAAAATCCCATATTCTTAATGTCACAAGTTCTGCACTGCATCAAGCATTTCTGTACTGCTACCATGTGTTCTGCACCGGACCTGAAAGCAATTATATGAATTCCCACTAAACATACCTTGTCACAGATGCTTGCAAATCCAGTACTTGCTTCTTCTCCAAATTTAATGATGGGGCACATTGTTCTTCCTTATAGTGTGGCGTTCCCTTCATATGTGGGCTTCCTCTTCAAAGAAAGAGATTCAGAATAGAAAAATATTTTTCAGTGCTAAAACACTTGCCAAGCCATTTTAGTCTGTTCTTGAAATAAACCTGCAGATGCTTATCTGAAGAAAAGGCAATTCCGATTGCAATCCCAACAGAAATCCAGAGCAGGACAGCCCAACTCTATTTCCCAGCCACAAATGAAGAGTTGCAGCATGAATATCAACCTGTGGTCACGCGACAAAGCCCCTCATCTCCCAAAAGGCTACAGCTCTGTCTACAAACAAACAGATTTCCATGTCAAAGAAGGCATGAACAGGATTGTTAGAAAGAAGGGTGTACCAGTAAAGTGTATCTAGGGATACTAAAAACAACAACAACAATAACAACTCTTGGATTTCTTATATAACCGCATACACATGGCTTTCTAAAGAGGAACAATACTCTCCCATTAAAAGAAATGATTTCTAGAAGAACAAGTGAAAGGTCCAATAAAAATCTTTAAATTCCTCTAAGAAAGGTAACAGCCTATAACCAATAACAGTCACATGCTATCTTCTATGTCCCAGCTCTGGCCAATCTAGCAGTGTGAAAGCACATAAAAATGGGAGTAGATAAATAGGAACCACTTTGGTGGGAAGGTGACGGCACTCTACGCACTTGGGCGTTTAGTTATGCTGGCCACAAGACCAAAGAATTGACTGGACTTAACTGTCGGATGAACCTTTCTGCTATCTTCCAAGACCCAGATTTTTTTTTAATCAAGATGCCAACAGAAAAAAAAACAGAATGCTAACTGAAAGGTAGAAAAGCTCCACACTCCAGTTGCCTGAAACCCATTCTCTTCCGTATGTCAAAGGGATTTCTTCATCCAAATGCAGTTTGCATTACATAGTTGGGGGATGTGTGTGAGAGATGGGTTGCCCTGTAGCTAAATTGTACATCCATAAATTCCACATGTTATGTCTGAATATTTAATGTTCATCTTACAATATGGCAGATGAATGTATAACAGTGGTCAGATTACAGGGCAGCATTTCCCCCTGTAGCTTTAGTGGAAAAATTAAGGCAGAGTTTTGCACTTTGCAACTGCGATGCTAAATATCTTTCTCGAAGTATCCTAAGTTACAGACAGCTCTTAATTTATTAAATACTGAACTACCCACTGACATAACTCACAGTTCTGTCAAGATATACTTGAAGCAAGATGGCTTGAATGCCTTAATAATTAAACTATTCTATTACGTCTGGCACTGAAATTCTGACATTTCCCGAGGACAATTATTTCTCAGCTTCTTGTTCCCTTGACTCATCTTCCCGCTTTTATTTGAACATATTTCAGCAGAGCAGTGTCTGTGATGGATTGTAGCCACTTTGGCTTCACAGATCATTTACCAGTTAACTGAACAAATGAATCGCTTTACATTTTACTGCAAGCACTAATTTAGGGCCAAACCACGACCCAGGGGTGCAATCAGATGCTAAACCGATACCGTACCTCTCACACTTGACCTATTGTGTCCTTTCAGCAAAGTCTGGAAAACCTAGGAAGGGACTTCTAGGCAGAAAACCCCCTTCAAAACCCCCTTCAAAGAGTTCCCCCTACAAAGCATCACCTTCTCTGAACACCATCACTGTTGAGGATGAGCAGAGAGAAAGGTGCAAGGAAGAAAGGGCAGCGGCTGCTCCCACCTCTTCTCTTTTTCACTCCTCCTGGTCGTCATGGCAGGGAAAATGGTGGCCCAGAAAGGTGCCAAGAGAAAGCAGGGCAGCCACCTCTGCTGCCCATGCTCCCTCTCTCTCTCAACAGAAAAGCACACAGACTGGGGGAAGATCTCAGCTCTGTCGGCTAATCCACACTACCTAGAGAGAGCAAGCAAGGGACCTAAAAGATACATAAAACACTGGTAGGAAACCTTCGGCATGCCGGATGTTTTGGCTCATAACTCCCAGATTCCCAAACCTAGATTGCCAGTGCCAAAGGACTGTGGGAGTTGAGGTCCAAATCATCTGGAGTGCCGAAGGTTCAATACCACTGACTTAGAAGAATGACTGAGTCCCATACTAGTGCAGACGCTAGTATAGTAATCCCCCACTTATCGTGGGGGTTAGGGACCTGACCTGATCCATGATAAAGGAAAATCTGTGATATGCAGATGCTGGGTTGGGTCGGGACTAGGAGGAGTTGTCAGGGGCCTCCTACACTTACCCCAGGTCTGGCACTGCCTCGAATGGGCATTCCTGGGCCTGTTGAGGCCCCAGAAGTGGTTCCAGGAGATCCAGAAAGCACTTCCAGTTTTCGGAAGTGACTTCTGGCTTGCCAGAAACCAACCCTGGGGCCTCCAACAAGCCCAGGGAGGCCGTCGGAGGCCCACTTGGGGCAGTGCCAGACCTGGGGTAAGTGCAGGAGGCCTCAAACAGGCCCACACAGCTTGCCCCAGGGGAGCTTGCCTTCATATACTGCGGTCCTGCGATATACTGGGACCACAGTATATGAACCGCGAAATGGCAGGGGACCACTGTGTGCTCCTGACCCATTCCTATTACTCCAGCCGAAGAACCCATTCCACCTTCTTCCTGAGAGAGCCCAAACTTTAGGAAACATTCTTGAATTAAAACATCAAAGGTGCCTGAACATTAGGAGAAACATCTGAGGCTACACTCTAGCCGTGCCTGAAAGCAGGCGTCCCCCCGAATGTTCTGAGTAGGAGGGAAACTTGTCAGGATTCAGCATGAGGCAACGACAGCTCTGGAGTCACTTGGATGGGAAACAGAATCCCTTCCTCACTATTTCCCATTCCTTGGAAGCAGTAAGGCAGAGAAAAGCCTGTAGCACATTAGAAACTGATCACAATTTGAAATGCTCCCAGGCAGCTTGCATCCCTGTCAATCGGCTCCGGTGTTTCAATCGCTTTGACCTTTAAATCCCTGAATGTACATACATTGATGATGGAAGCAGGAAGCAATTCTTTATCTGCGTTGCCACATCAGCAGTCACCATACTTCTGTCCAAATTCTAAGTTACTGCAGCCGTTCCTCAAAGGTGTCTGTCTGTCTGTCTGCCTGCCTGCCTGCCTGCCTGTCCTCTCTCTCTCTCTCTCTCTCTCTCTCTCTCTCTCTCTCTCTCTCTCTCTGTGAAGTCTTACTCATCAAAAATAAGAGCCTACAGCATTACAAATTGTCCATGCTGCTTTATAAAGAACTTTATTTTAAAAAGGAAAAGCAAGAGTAAAAACAGGAATCTCTTCTTGTCAGCATCATCTGGCAAGAGTTGCAGATTCTTGGAGCTTTAACAAACAAAGGCAGATTTCTAAAACAAACTTACAAAGTCGCTTTTAAAAAAAACCAGTCTCAGGAAGATAACGTGAAATATTGCACCCCAGAAATGAAAATAATAACGCTAACTAATTCTGGCTAATATACTGTTCTCCTGGCTGAAAAGCCAGCCCCGGCACGAAAGTCACATCGCTGCAAGCTGTTCCCCAAGAATCTCTCTCTCTCTCTCTCTCTCTCTCTCTCTCTCTCTCTCTCTCTCTCTCTCTCTCTCTCTCTCATTCTCTCTCTCTCTCTCTCTCTCTCTCTCTGTGTGTGTGTGTGTGTGTGAAGTCTTACTCATCAAAAATAAGAGCCTACAGCATTACAAATTGTCCATGCTGCTTATATGAACAAGGTTCTACCTATATCTGTACACTTGCAGCACCTTTCTGAATAAAATATATCTTAAATCCTCTTTCCTGTTATGCCCAAGTTTTCACATACTGGACCCAACAGTTCTCTCCTAAAACGAGCCCTGGATCAAGTGGAGCGGTACATCCTGGTTGCGTGCATATTTTTAAGCTTTTAAAAATAGTTTCTAATGCTATTTTCGCTTGGCTTCATTTAGTAAACTTTAATGGGTTTTCCACCGCCACACTGGAACTTGGGCTGAAGACTGAACTGTGCTCTTTATGCGCACACTTGGGAACAACATCCCAAGTGTGTGCCAACACTGAGCTTGAGGCCAACGCGGGCAGAATGCCAAGTTCCACAGTGAAATGGAAGACAGGCTGAGCAGCTGGAGCAGTGCCACCTATAGTCCTGGCTCCCCTGAAAAGCCGAATGCTATTTATTCTTGGATGCTACTCCAATTAATTGAGCAGAACAATCCATCTGAAGAAGTCAACAAACCCTTAAAGCCCAACACTGAGATTGCCAGCCAGGAAGTCTTTCGTAGCAGTCTAGGAAATCAACTTCTACATTGTCTGGGGGCCTTTCCAAACAATCAGCAAAAGCCTCCCGCAAATGGATATGTCTGTCTTTGGGCAATGTCTCTGCCAACCTCATTTCAACGATAAGAGAATATTAGCCCATCTTTATACAACAGATGGGGATGCAGGTTTTGATGCTCTTCTCATCTTAAAAAAGAACAACACACACACATACACTGAAGTATCATAACTGTTAGCAAAAGACTGAGCAATATATTCTCAAAATGGCAGGAGACAGAAAACTGAGAGGGAAGTACTGTACCATATTTTCCCATCTATAAGATACTCCCGTGTATAAGACAACCCCCCCTTTACAAACCAAAACTACAGTTTCACAACCGCACAGTTCTCTCTTCAACTTACTTCTGTGTATAGATGACCCTCAATTTTTAGTCTAACAATTTTACACAAAAATATAGTCTTATACACAGAACTAACTGCTGTATCTTGGTGGCCACTACATTTCCATGTTACTCCTGCATTTTGAAACACTGGGCCCCTCTTTTCAAATTAAAACATTTCAAACATGACTACAATGGTAGACTAATACAATAGGGTACTCCTCAATAATTATGTTGGCACAAAACAAATTCCAAAGTTAATACTGAGATGACATCTTCATTAGGCTAACCAACCATGTAAGATGGAGGCCCAGAGGGTTTTCCATTTCGAAGATCTGAATCTATGGGCCAGTACAGGTAAAATCTAAAACTACTGTTGTCATCTAATCAGATTCTTCTGCTTAACTGCAGCATTCTTCCTACATTACTTCCTAAAGCAACACAAAGCCAATGAGGACTGAATATCTAGTTTAATCCATATTAATATATTCAACACAATGATACTACTTTATTATACAATACAATAATATTAATTTTTAATAGCATCTGACACATTGGAGTTGAAACTGCACCTGACATTTATTCTTCATAGTGTAAAACAGTAACACAGGCATGTCCAAAGTCAGGCCCAGGGGCCACACGCGGCCCATTTTCAAATTTCAAGTGGCCCACATCCTCTTTTCCCTGCTGGCTCCGCCTGTCACGCATCCCTGCCAGCTGGACTCTCCCCATACCAGATGGAAGCATCAGCTTGCAGTTTTATGGGTTTTCCTGCCCTCCCTGCCTCTGTCCACCCCACCAGCCACCTGCCCAGCCTACCCGCCCCCAGCTCTGTTGCTGCAGCGTCCTCCCTGCCTCCTTGCATGTTATAGAGACTTGTCTAAAGTCTAGCCCAGGAGCCAAATGTGGCTGAATGGTCACCCCCTCACATTTTCACCTCAACAAATCTGGCCCTCCTTGCAAAAAGTTTAGACACCCCGGCAGTAACACTTAAGAGACATCAAACGAACTTATTGTATTCTTCAATAGAAAACTTTGGGTTGATGAATGCAGGATACTGTGGTTCTGTATCTGTGATTCAAAATGGGAAGAAATGGCCTGATACTGCTTTACAATGCACCAGCTTGCCAGGAGGGAAATAGGATGCTAAGTTTCACATAGAAAAGGGTGGCCTGAATGCTGACAACACCAGTGGCAGCAGTCAGGATGGTCTACGAGATACCCTTTCTGATTCCAACCATTCACAAAATGGCACCACACCAAGGAACACCCCAGAAGCTGACTGTTTTTTTAATCAGCCAACTAACCACTTCTCCTCCAAACACAAAGCAGTTGTCAGAGCTGTTTTGGGCAAGTTTTTAAAAGCCCCTTTGCCTTTTAAGAAAATCAATATTTTATCCCCAGCAACCTGAGGCCATTCCATTTTTTTTTAAAAAAAGCCAACCATCCTCTTTCAAGAAAAGCAAGACTGGTGATTTCAATCTATAGGAACAGTTTTAAATCTGAGGATGTTTAGGGTCATCTAGTTGTGAATTGGGGTGGAGACAGATTTATTTAAAACAATGACTTGAAAACCCTTTGTCCAAACTGCCCCCATATTAGCACACAGCAAGAGCAAACTGTCTGCTACATCTGTGCCAATTTGAGTGCAGTATGTATCTGTATGTGCTATTGTTCTGAAGATGTCTTGTGAGCTGATGTCTCTTGAATGGAAAGAGTTGAAGTAAAGCAATGACACAGGGAAATCAGTAGCCAACAGACCTTCAACACAAAAAACAGTTGGCATAATGTAAGTGTCATCAAAATCCTAAGAAAATAAAGGAATTTCTAACTGGCACATAAAAGTTAACGAAGGCTTCACAATTTTGCCATAGAAGAGTGTTGCAAAATCTGGAACCTAACACACACAAATCCCACCAGTATGTCTATAGCTGCTCAGAGCATCAGAGAACAATGGAGTTGGGCCTACAAGGATATCAAATCCAAAGTTAAGACCTCCTGCTAGATGCAAATTAATAGAGAAGAAGACATAGAAAATGGGGGAGGGCGTTTGTTTTGCCACACCTTCAAATTTTTCAACAGTGTACTGATTACCAATGGTACTGAATTTGCTGCCTTTGAAAGGAAGGAGAGGGGACTGTAAAACTGAACCTCTGTTAAAACTATGTACCTACTAGAAGCACAAAGCAGTTTTAATACTACGTATCTGTTTAATGGGAGGAACAACCACTAGGACACCTACACATGTATGCACTCAACCTCTGACTCAGCCAGGGAAATTTGCCTATGCGTGAGCTCAAAAGGCTTATCACTAAAGCAGGGACAGATTTGACTACTAACACATAAGTAACTGAATTCCACGAAGTAAAAGGTATCTAAAATAGCACAAGCAGGTTCTATACGACACAGATAATGCCTCGCTGCCCTATTGTAAGAACATCTGAGGCCGTTCTGTGGACTATATATACTGTAATGAAAAGAAGAATTTACAGAAAAACTTACTTGGGATAAACTGGCTCATAAAGATATTTGTCTCTTGCAGATGAAAGACTGAAAAACAAGATGTATCCATTTGCAGTCTGAAAAAAATATACAAAATCAAAGATGTACGTGGATAAATGTTTTCACAAAATTATGACCTAGAGCTAGTTCAAAGTATTATATATTTAAAACACATGAAATATGGCAATCAATACAAAATCCACCCCTTTTTTGCTGATAAAGCATTACCATAAAGGACTAGTTAAAAAATAAGGGATGCATGCATAGAGAGACACAATAGTGCAGTATTTTAATACCTCAATAAGACTCAATGTACCTAAATCCAGAAACACATAGGTTTTCCTCCTGGTTTATACAAACTATAATTTTGATAAGAAGAAAAACAGACTTCTGAGCTCAGACACAACAGGGAACTGTATTTTATTTAAAATCATAATAACCAAAAGACTCCTGTCTCCACCTCTGGTGGAGGGGGTTCCAAGGGATCGTGGTTTGCTCATGCTGTAGGAAATCATGTTTCTCTCATGTGTCTGAACTGCACTGTACACTCTCAAGCTTCATAAATATGTTACACAGTACAATGTTCTAAATTATGCAGAATGTATGTTCTTACAGTAGTCAAGTTAAATTGGATGAGTCCTATTACATGTGCTTTCACTTTATACAAACAGCAATTACATGCATTTTCTTCTTGACTTGTATACAATTTGACATCCATGGGTGGGCAGATATAGCAAGAAAAGGCTTTAAATTAGAAAATGTGAAATGAGAAACAGAGTTAGGTAAGGTTAAAACTAAATGAAACAATGGCATACAACAACAAACTACAGCTTCTTTCAGTGGCCAATGCCTCACGGTGTAGTAGTTAAACTCCAGGGACTGTGGTGAATACTCTGTTCATGACCTGAGCTCAAACCCAGGCTCAGGTAGTGAGCTTGAGGTTGATTCAACCTTCCATCCTTGGTAAACTGAGCACCCAGTGTGCTGGGCAGAGAGGGGCCGCACAGTTAAATTGTAAACTGACAAGAGAAGCACTATGGGGTCAGTAAATAAGCAGCACACATTTCTGCTTTTACAGTAAACCCCCACCTATTGCAGGGGTTAGGGACCCGACCCAACCCGCAATAATTGAAAATCCGCAATATGCGGATGCTGAGTCAGGTCGGGACAGGGGGGCTCTCTGGGGGCTCTTGTACTTACCCCAGGCCTGGCGCTGCCCCAAACAGGCCTGCAAGGGGCTTTCCAGTACCCCAGAGGCCCCAAAAGTGCTTTCTAGTGATCTGGAGGTCACTTCTGGTGTACCAGAAGTCACTTCTGATTTGTGGGGAAGCACTTTTGGGGCCTCCAACAGGCCTGGGAAGGCCTTTTCCCCCTTAACCCAGGCGGTCTTTTTTAATATACTGCAGACCCGCGATATACCAGGTCTGCAGTTTATGAACCGTGAAAGGGCAGGGGACAACTGTATTCCAAAGCTCCATTAATGTGTCTATCCTGCCCTGTTTCTTTTATGAAATTGAGTTTTCCTAGACTGACCCCATGTCTGAGGATCTGAAGTGGAACCTAAACCAAAAGTAGCTTCGTAAATTTTTTTTTTAAAAAGGCATTTTAACAGGGTCTGTTCCACTTACGTCTTTTAATATTAAGCAGCAGAACTGAAAGGGGGAGGTTTCAGATTTCTTTCCTAGCAGTTTCCTGTTTTTCAGTAAAGAATACAGAAGAAGGAAGGCATGCACTTGTCAAGTCTCTTTCACGATTGTTCCCCTAGCAACATCGCTCTACATGATTTCAGGAGCAAAAAGAATGACATGTCCAAGAAAAAAATACATTCCTCCCTATTAAAGTCATAGCACACTGTATATTACCATATGAACTAGTTTTCTATTTCAAGTCAAAGCCAGATGAAAGGGTGAGAACTCACTAGTTCCACCAACATACTAAGTATGTACTAGCCTTTATTGTTCAGCTACTTTTAAATAATTTACACTCTCTCATCTTCCCCCAGCGGGAAGAATAAGGCAGCACTACACAAAATTACCACCTTAACATTAGCATACACAAGATGTTCTTGAGTTCCAACTCCTATGCAAGTGGACAATCTCACATTACTCATTTCAGTCATCAGAAAAGCCTAAACAACACAGGGAGCTTCCATGGGGCCACAATAAGCAGGTTCTATCCCTTTCTCATTTTACATCATCTCCATGCTCAAGCTGCCTCTAATTTTCAGACATTCTGATCATGCCAACGGCACACTGACCACAAAACAACTGTCACCTTCTTCCCCCCGGACACTGGCCTTGCCACTCTCCGAGCGCTCATTTCCCCCAAGCCTCCAGAAGTTTCTAGGATGCATGGAAGGCAGGTGTTGATGTTTGCAGAGGGGGAACATCACCCTCCACCCGTGTCAGAAGCCATTTTGTCAGACAGAACTGCCTGCCTCAGGGGAGGATGATAATCTCTCGCCGCATCCTAAACATCCACCCACCACGGGATATCGGCCTCTGGAAGTCGAGTCAAAAGCTTCACTTACAGCACTGGCAAAACCAGTTGAAACCATGTCTTCCAATCAAATGCTGTATATGACACCCGCATGGACTGGATATATTTGCTGCACTAACGTCTATGACAGGACAGCAACTTGCTGCCCGTACCTGTCCTTTGCAAAGGCCACATCATCCTAATCATTATGAAACAACAGGATGACTACAGTCCCACGGGAGCGAGGGCGGTAGCTCTTCCTTGAGATGCCAAGGCTACGGAGGAGAGGCATCCTGCGAGGCTGCCCAGCCTCCAGCCTCAGGGCTAATGTGACGTGAAGCCAGAGCTTGCTTCTCTACCATATTTCAGACTTAGAGGCGACGGGTGAATTTGCAGAGGTGGGCAGTGGGACTTCTGGAAGGCCTTTAAAACAGCACCCCATGCGATACCATCTCTCTCGTGCTACACCAGCACCAGCTGCGCACTCGGGGACTTTAGATGCATCCCTTTTCTATGGTCAGGCCTATGAATTAGATATAAAGTGTCCTGGAAAAAGAATTAGACAAGATGCAAAGGCCTCAGGGTAGCTGCTGGATAAACCTTCAGCACCAAGGAACCTCAGAGAGAAACTGAGGAGGCTCACGAAGCCTTCATGCTCCTGTGTCTAAGAATGGTTGTTCCAGCATTTCATCCAATATCAGTGTCCATGTCTTCTTCTTGCTTTGGGCGGAGGGATAGGTTGGGTAAGAAGAACTCGGGCCAGGCACCTCCTGCCTGTCCCCCGTTCTGATCCCTTCACTCACCGCCACGTGCCTGGGTGCCATCCCGCCAGCGCCTCCAACCTGTCCTGCCTCCTGATTAATGCCAGGTCGGTTCATAATAAGACCCCTCTCATCCTCGACTCAATCGTGGATGAGCGAGCCGACCTGGCATGTATTACTGAGACCTGGATGGGCGCAGAGGGTGGGGTTTCCCTCTCCCTTTTGTGCCCCCCTGGGTTTCAGGTACAGTGGGCGGG
Source organism: Phrynocephalus forsythii (assembly GCA_029282475.1). NCBI lineage: Eukaryota > Metazoa > Chordata > Lepidosauria > Squamata > Agamidae > Phrynocephalus > Phrynocephalus forsythii. Next base: position 36,685,131 of record JAPFRF010000004.1, read on the forward strand.
CAGATCGGAGGGTAGGGGTGGTGGGGTGGCCATCATTTACAGGGAATCCCTTTACGTTAGCAGTTCTGCAACAATGGTGTGTCCTGGGGTCGAATGCCTCCATCTATCAGTGGGTCAGCGAGATAAGTTTGGCATTGTGCTGGTGTACCATGCTCCCCGCAACCCAGCACAATCCCTCCCAGAGATCGCTGAGTTCGTCTCGGCTGCTTTGTTGAGATCCCCCCGCCTTCTGGTGGTCGGGGACTTCAACTTGCATGCCGAGGAGGAACTCTCTGTTGCGGCTCTGGAATTCATGGAATCCATGACTTCCATGAACTTATCTCAGCATGTTGTATGCCCCACTCATAGAGCTGGCCATACCCTAGACCTGGTGTTTTCCTCCATGTCGTCAGATTCGTGTCTGGGGGTTAGGGGTATTTTGCCCCTGCCCATGTCATGGTCGGACCACCACCTGCTAAAATTTTCCTTGTCGATCGCCCCCCCGCCTCACGGGGAGCGCCGGCCATACATCTGGGCCCCCCCCATAGGCTTCTGGACCCTGCCAGGTTCATGGAAGCCTTCAGGGGAGCTTTCTGGCGGTCTGGCAGACGATCCGGTCGATGCCCTGGTGGAGAGGTGGTAGGTGGGTACCACCGGGGCGGTGGACCAGATCGCCTCCAAGTGCCCCCTGCGCTGTGGAGACCACTCCTCTCCGTGGTATACGGCTGAGTTGTGGTCGATGAAACAAGAACGCAGGAGACTGGAGGTCATTTGGAGGGCAAGCCGGAGGGAAGAGAATAGGGCTGCTCTCAAGCAGGTGACTGGCCGCTACCTTCGCGCGATCAGGGACACTAGAAGATCTTATGTCTCCCTGAGAATTGGCAAAGCCTCGAACCTCCAGGCGGAGTTGTTCCGGGTGGTTCGGGACCTCGCCAATCCCAGTCAGCTGAGGCCTCCTCCTAGTGATTTCACTAGTGAGCAATTCGCAGCCCACTTTAGATCTAAAATAGAGGCCATCCGCTCCGACTTGCCCCCCCAGTTGCTCTAGTCCAGTGTTTTTCAACCACTGTTCCGCGGCACACTAGTGTGCCGCGAGATGTTGCCTGGTGTGCCGTTGGAAAAGCTGAAGAATATCAGCTTTGTGTTCAGCCAAACAGGCCCAGGTTGCGCACTGAATAAAGTATTTTATAATTTTTCATATTTCTGTTTACTTACTATTTCATAATAAAGTAATTATAAAATACTTTCTTTGTGTTTATTTGATTCCTATTCAAGAGAATTACTTTATATATAGTCAATATAGGCACAGAGTTAATTTTTTTAACATTTTCTAATGGTGGTGTGCCTCGTGATTTTTTTCATGAAACAAGTGTGCCTTTGCCCAAAAAAGGTTGAAAAACACTGCTCTAGTCCACCCTCTGAGATCTCTGGGGCCTCACACCCCCACACCCCGTTTTCCCCTCTTGGATGAGTTTGGGCCGGTGTCTCTGGCGGAGGCCTCCAAAGCCATGGCTTGTTGCCGGCCGGCGGCCACTCCCTTTGACCCTTGCCCGGCCTGGCTTATTAAATCTGCCAAAGGGAACATGCCTGAGTGTGTTTCCGCTATTGCCACGGCCTCTTTTAGGGAGGGATGCTTCCCTGCCCATCTAAAGGAGACTGTGGTGAAACCCACTCTTTAAAAACCTGGCATGGCATTGGACGATTTATCCAGCTATCGTCCGATTGCCGTTGTTCCCTTCCTGGGCAAGGTTGTCGAGAGGGTGGCTGATGTCAGGCTTCAGTCATATCTGGAGGTAAATCGTATCCTGGACCCCTTCCAGTCTGGATTCAGACCTCTTCGCGGAACCGAGACTGCCCTGGTCGCTCTGCAGGATAACCTCCTCAGGGAGGCCGACAGGGGGTGTTCCTCCCTGTTGGTTCTCCTTGATCTGTCAGCTGCCTTTGATACCGTCGACCACGGTAACCTACTGGTCCGGCTTGCGGAGGCGGGAATTGGTGGTCAGGCCTTGGCCTGGCTCCGTTCCTTCCTTGGCGGCCGGACTCAGCGGGTTCAGCTGGGTGATGACTTGTCGGCTCCTTGGACCCTCCCGTGTGGGGTGCCCCAGGGGTCGGCAATCTCACCCATGCTGTTCAATGTTTACATGAGGCCGCTGGGGGAGGTCATCAGGAGATTTGGAGTTCGCTGTCATCAGTACGCTGATGACACGCAGCTCTATCTCTCCTTTTCGTCATCTGCAGTGGAGGCAGTTCGCACCCTTGATCTGTGTCTGGAGGCCGTTCTGGAAAGGACCAGAGATAACCGGCTCAAGCTGAATCCAGAGAAGACGGAGGTTCTGTTCTTCGGGGCGCTCTCGTCTGGGTACAATGGCCCCCTTCCTAAGCTGGGGGGTGTTTCCCACCAGCCTACGGACAGGGCCAGGAATCTGGGCGTGTTCCTGGACTCAGCCCTCTCCCTGGAAGCCCAGGTGATGGCTGCTTCCAGGGCCGCTTTTATCCACCTCCGCAGGATCGCCCAGATCCGCCAGTACCTCGATGAGTCCTCCCTGAGGACAGTAGTGCAGGCCTTGGTGATCTCGAGGATCGACTACTGCAATGCCCTCTACGTGGGGTTGCCCTTGACCCTGGTCCGGAGGTTACAGCGGGTGCAAAATGCGGCAGCCAGGCTGGTGGTGGGTGCCCGCAGATACGAGCACATCACCCCAGTCCTGGCTCGCTTGCATTAGCTCCCCGTTGTCCTCCGGATCAGGTTCAAGGTCCTGGTTTTGACTTTCAAAGCCCTCCACGGCCTGGGACCAGAGTACCTGGCAGAGCGTATCTCTCAAAGGTCAACCGGGTCCAGACCCATGAGATCGTCGCAGGCGCGCTCACTGAGGGTGGCCACACCCAGAGAGGCGCGGAAATCACGTACGCAAGACCGCGCCTTCTCTGTGGTGGGCCCCATGCTTTGGAATCATCTCCCCAGTGAGCTGCGCCTGAGAGAGTCCCTGCCTGCCTTCAAGAAGGCCTTGAAGACCCACCTCTTCACGAGGCATTTGGCGATCTTTTCAGTTAGTTAGGTTCTTTTTTTTATTTTCTTTCCCTTGCTTTACTATGCATGGGTCTTGCCGCCATCTTGCACCCTGCATTAACTATGCCTGGTCTTGCCTTTCTGTTTGTGTTTTTATTACCTGTTTTTATTGTTGTAAGCCGCCCAGAGTTCCCAGTGGGAAGATGGGCAGGATACAAAATAAATAAATAAATAAATAAATAAATAAATAAATAAATAAATAGATAAATAAATAAATAAATTGTATTTGCAGTATAACAGATTGTAATGCCTGCTTTCCAAGTGTTCTCCCCTCTAAGTCAAACCCAAGCGTAAATTTGTATCAGCTTGACATTTTCCAAGAAAAATTCAGTAGAAATTTGTATCAGCTTGACATTTTCCGTATAAGAAGATATTTAACCTCACTTAGTTCACCACAGGCTTGTAGAGCTTTCAGCATGTGTAGGTTTACGGGGATTGCCAAGAAAGATTTTTTTCAGTGGTGCTTTTATTTTGCCCTTTTTATGTTCATATTAGAAACACTGCCCCATTCACAAGGCCACCCTTCTAGATGGTTGCAATACTGTTTAATAACAAGAACCTCCAAAGAGGTAGACCATCCATCCATCTTTGATGTCTGCCTTAGTGTGTGCACAAAACTAAAGAGGCGGTGTTAAGTGTGTGGTGAAACTAAGGAAGGGAAGAAGAAGGGACAGGCAAACTAAAACTTCTGTGGTGCTTTAGAGACAAGAGGTATTTTTCAACATGAGCTTTTGTGGATAAAAATCCACTTCTTCACACACAAGGAGTACACATACTATGTCCTCTCTCTCTCTCTCTCTCTCTCTCTCTCTCTCTCTCTCTCTCTCTCACACACACACACACACACACACACACACACACACACACACACACACACACACACACACACACACACACACACACACACACATGGTGATGGGCATCATGGCCAAATAGGCATACAGAAAACAAACAATGGTTGATGCACTGCCAATGGTTCAATATTATTGGAAGTAGACAACCAGCTTGAACAGTTTCCAGTTTAAAAGCCATGTTGTAACACTACACTGCAATCCTTCATGCCTTATGCTATATTCCATCAATGAATCGAGGAGCATCATGGTCCCTGGCTCCAGATCCCTTCACTTACTAAAAGGGTGGATTTGATTTAAATAAAATCAGGTTAAACCCCAATTTATATTAAAAACTGACTTTTAAATTAAACCAGGTTTTCAACCAACCCCTTATATGTATTATTTTTACCCACTCCGTTTACTACTAGCTGGAGGGAAAACAGGAGGGTTTTTTTTTTACTATAAAACCACACACACACACACACACACACACACACACACACACACACACACACACACACACACACACACACACACACACACACACACACACACACACCTCAGCAGCTAAGTAGAAGTCACTTTTCAAGCTCAGGTTTGCTAGATTTCGTATATCAGGGAACAACCTGTTACTATATGTTATTTTCCAATTTAAGAAGAACTATAGCCACAGATCAAGTAGCAAAAACCCCCGAGACATTCACTCAATCTTCATCACAGAGCCTTGACAATCAAAAGGCTGGGGAAAATAAAACATAGCCTGCAGTTCTCCATCTCCAAAATTATGAGAAATCAAATACCAAGGCAATCCAACTCTCAAATTCATCTCAAAATGGAGGAACTGTTTTCCCAAAATGGCAAACAAGCCAACCATTTGAAAAAGTTTCATTAAATAACTTGTTTGCCTGATATTTATATCCTTTTCTGGTAAATGCAGAACATGTTCTGATGTGCATTTAGCTATTATTGGAATAAAAACTATTTTTGACTTGAAATGTGTATTTCTTTAGGATATCCATTACCGCTTTCAACAGCTAATGGATAATTTGCTTTTGAAATACAGTATAATCCAAAAAAGATAACAAAGAGTTAACTTTGGCGTTAAATCAAGAAAACCTATGCAGTTCCTAAATGTTAACTCTTTTCTTCTTTAGGTACTGTAATTTGCTTCCCTGACTTAACTTTGATTTCCATCATTCCCTTAAATTTACTTAGGCCAATATAAAATCATAACTATAACACTCTAAATGCTTAAGGAAATAAAATCGTAACTATAGCACTCTGAATGCTTAAGGAACATATTTAAGTCCATACTGGATGGGAAGGCATACTTGAGTAAATTGAAACTATTTATGGCATGTGTGAATTCTTCACATATTTCAACATTCACATTTAGTCAAATCTTGACACAAACAAAAGCAGCTGGCTGGCTGAGACTTCTCATGAGACTAACTTTGTTTTTTCTGATGAAACGAAACATCCATAACTGAAATAATGTACAGCAGGCATGTCCAAACTTCGGTCCTCCAGATGTTTTGGACCGCAACTCCCACAGTCCTTTGCCATTGGCAATCTAAGCTTAGAATTCTGGGAGTTGTGGTCCAAAACATCAGGAGGGCTGAAGTTTGGACATACCTGATGTACAGGAACTGAGTTGTTCCTGAAAATGGCCACCATGAATGGTGAGTTTTTAAAAAACAAAACAAAAAGCAGGAGACAAAATTATATGCATTTGTCTGATAATTCAGAACAAGTCAACAATGCCTCTTCCAAGGCATGTCAGTACAACCCCTAAATTCTCAGAAGAGCTGTTTCCATGGATTCAGAAATAAGACATGGGTGTTTTGTTTCAGAAGTGACCTGGTTCCAAAAAGAAATGCGGGAGCCCAGCTGACATTCGAAACTGGACCAACCCTCCAGAATGAAATCAGCCAGGGAGAAAGAAAGATGACGTGGGAGGCTTCTTCCTCATTGGAGTTTAGACCTGCGCGACCCTAGCGCACTATCGAATTTACTGAGCCAACTTTCTAAATCACATATTAACACATATTAACAGTAATTTGCTGCCTAGATGCCCTGAGCACATCCGATCTCGGAAGCTAAGCAGGGTCGGGCCTGGTTAGTACTTGGATGGGAGACCACCAGGGAATACCAGGTGCTGTAGGCACCTGGAATACGAACTGGCAAACCACTCCAGTATTCCTGCCAAGAAAACTCCATGGACATGGGGTCACGGAGATTCAGTCACGACTGTACGACACAACAACCACAACAGTAAATTGAGGAGAAATCTGAGTATGATGTCTGTCTGCTCCTGAAGGCACAGAACTTAAGGGAAGCAATTTTACATTATGAGTGATGTTTACATTAACTGAAAAGTAATGAAAGGCAGATTTATTATCTTAAATTGAGTTTGCACCATCAGTCAATGGAGTGAATACTAAACTGAAAAGAGAGCAAAAACTATCTACAGTGGACCCTTGTATAACAAACAGCTTGTATAACATAAAATTTGTACAACATAAAAAAATTCCAGAGATAGGGGAAATTTGCTTAACATAATTGCCTATGGGGATAATCCATACAACATAAAAATGGGATCACTCCATTTTCAATGCATTCCTATGAGAATTTGTTTAAAGGAAATTTTGCTTAACATAATTTCATTTGGAACGAATTAATTCCTTTATACAAGGTACCACTGTATTATCAGGACTCCTTTTCTATAAAAGCTAAAATGAAATGTAGCACACCAGAATTTACAGCCCCCCAGGATGCACTGGTGCCAGTTCTCCTGCTGTTCTCTTTGGCTACTCCCAACAGCAATCAACCAGGCAACGCAATGTGCAATTTCATGAGGGCATTCAAACGCCACAAAATTCACAAGCTGCTCGTGTGCATTTTATAATAGCCATACCTTTCTTCACACTTCACGCATGCTTTATTGTAGCTCTTAAGACTTATTGAAATATTTCCTGGGCAGTGGCGACTTTTATAATTACGAACCACAACTTATATACTACCCTTCCCTAATTATATTTGTATCAAACAGCTTAAGAAAATTCAAAATATATGTCTTCTTAACACAACATTTCTATTTTAGACATCGCTACCATTGCTTTCTAGATTTCAGTTTCAATACTCATTAGTACAAGCAATCAGAAGCTGTGCAACTAGACATCTGCTTTCAGGCTCACATCTAACTGATTCATGCCTTTTCAGCCATTCTCTAGATTACATTATGTTTCTAAAATACAATTTTAATTCATAAATGAAGAAGAGTCATGAGAGCAGCATTTTATAACGTTTTTCTACCTAATACTGATCCCTGCACAAATCCATAGTGCAAAGCCAAACTATCTAATGTGCTACTCTCAGAAAAAAGTCACATACTCCTTTTCTTGTAAATGTCTTCTCATTATACTTGCTAGATAACTTCTATAAATTTAGTCATTAGAATTACAGTAGGACCCCTGTATCCACTGATTCAGCTATCCACGGTTGTCAGGGGGGAAGTAAATAATTCAGCAGCCACAAAGCAAGCTACTGTCACAAATAACATCTGTAAAGCAAGCTACTGTCACAAACAGCAGCCATAAAGCAAGCTAATGTCTCAAAACAGCAGTCATAATTCAAGCTACTGTCAGGAAACAGCAGTTTGATGGTGGGTGGGCAGGCGTTCTTTCTTATCCACGGTTTTCATTATCTAATGGAAGGCCTGGAACCAATCCCCAGCGGATACCGGGGTCCTACTGTACATTGAATTGTTTTTAAAACACCTGAACTTTATGAAGTGCTGTATGTATATGGAGAGAAAAACTATCCCTTCCCTCACAGGATTAAAAAGCTAAATGGGACAACACAAAAGGAAAAACAGATGTGAATGGCAGACGAAAACAAGCAAGCACAACCACTAGTTGTAAAAAAATTCCCAAAGTCTTACAAGGAGGAGCCTATATGGAAACATGGCACAGAAAGGTCCAAAGAGGACTTTGTCTAGGTCAGTGTTTTTCAACCTTTTTTGGGCCAAGGCACACTTGTTTCATGAAAAAAATGAGGCAAACATTGAAACTGTTAAAAATTTATTGCCTATATATAAAGTAATTTTTCAAACACGCCAGGCAAAACTAGTGTGCCACGGAACAGTGGTTGAAAAACACTCTAGGTTTCTATCAGCTACAGGATGACAAACTGAGATACAAGAAACCAAACGCAACTGAACTCTTAACCTCGCTAACAGAGTGTCCCACTGAGTCATTTCTCCTTTTGCTGCAGATGACAGTAGTAAATATTTACTTTTTTTTTTACCACTGACAACCTGAACCTTTGCTTCAGTGATTTTTACAAGAAGCTTGCAAGCCACATTCCACCTAAGCTGCACACTCACCCACCCACGCAGCGCTGTATCGATCCTGTGTAGCCAGATCGATGTTGCCACCCATTTGCTCCCAATTTCAGCCAGAAACCCATAGAGTGCTAGTACAAATTAGAGGAAATGTTGCTTATAAGGTAAATCAGATTTATTATTACCTGCAAAGTGCACCTAGCATCATAAAATACATTTGCAAGAGCTTCTTTACTTACCGAAACAGCTATCATGGTGCTGTCAGGCTTCCATTCGGATTGGGCATAGTGTCCAAATTGCGATGCGGCTTTTGGAGATTCTTTATAGCTTACAATTAAGACACCGGGCTAGGAAGAAGAAAATAATACACAATTAATTTGTGTTTGTCTAAAAAAAATTAAGTCAACTTGATCCTACTTCCACTGCTACAACACTCTTGAGCACAAATTAATCTCTTTGATAAAAAAATACTATGCTTTCCAAAAGGGATTTATTCATCATCTTCCAAAGATGGGCACACCTATTTTCTCTCTCTTCTGCTCAACTACACATATTAATTTATATATGTAACACAGGGCTTTCGCCACATATCTAAGGTCCCAGAAATCTGCTGCAAACCTATGAATAGTTAACTGAGAGTAAACTAAGAAACTGCACTAACTGCATCAGGATTGAACTATTGGAGCCAATTACCTCTTGTTTGTATTCTGTAAAATGGAACACAATATGTTCTGTGTTGCACTTGCAACTAGAGATGGGTGTTTTGTTTCAGACGTGGTCCAGTTCCAAAACGAACTATGGCAGCACAGCTGTTGGTTTGGCACTGGGACTCACCTCCCAGAACAAAGGTGGATCCACCTTCCTTCCTCCTCTGACAGGGAGGATAATGCATGACCCTGCACAGCTCCTGACTAGCCAGCACCAGGGAGAGTGAAAGATGATGCGTCAGAGGCTGCTTCCTGGTTGGAATTCAGCCCAGCGTAACTCAAAACAAGGTAAGAGACTGGTCCATTTTGTTTTGAAGGGTGGATCCCGGTACCAAATAGCAGCTCTGCTGCCGAGTTTCATTTCAAAACCAGACTTCTTCCTAAACGAAACGCCAGTGTCTACTTGCAACTACATGTACCTTGGTTTAAGTATTTAATTCATTCTTCAGATCATTTTGTACTGCAAAAAAGTCTTAAATCGAAATGTGGTTTCCCATAGGAATGCACTAAAACCAATTAATTGGTTCCAGAGGTCAGAAAAAAGGCAAACAGGGGCATTCAATTTAAAATGTTCTTAAACCGAGGCATCCCCATTCTTTTTGTCATGCGAACATCATACATCAACTTTTAATGCCTTACAGAAAAAAACATAAACCAGGGCATTACATTGAAAAAAAAAATCTTAAACCAAAACATCCCCATTTCAGATTATTTCTTTTCTTAAAAACCAAGTTTCTCTTTAACTGAGGCATTCTTAAACCGAGGTACTACTGTATATGCAAAGAGGTAAATGGGAAAGAATATCTAGGTCAAGAGTAGAGCTAAGACAAGTATTCTGAATGAGAGAAATGTCTTTTGTATGTTTACTTACACAGGAAGCTGAAAACTTCTGTTATAGTTTTTAATGAAGCTTTAAGAGCAAAATTCTATCTTAAAATGTAGCTGCACCCCATAAAATCCAAGCATGAAATTTATTTTATGTTCTTGAAATGGACTATAACCAACAACACCTATATTATAATAAGCCTGCACTTCTCTTAGGTGGCACAGAGTCCTTGTTATTAGTATTCAGACTGCTTGACTATTCCATTATCTTTAACTCAAGTGATCCATATAGTTGCACCCTTTCTAGCAGTTTTATAAATGAACAACAGCAGATTAATAACATTTGGTAGAGGTACAAAACTACCTCAAGGTATCTGAATGGGTAAATTCCAGTTAGGCGAAAAATATTTTTGACCCTAAGAATGGACATAAAAATTAACCTGTTTCTGTGCAATGAACCTTTCACAGGTTATGTTCAAGAAACTCATTTCTTTTGGCCATCTATGCAACAGATTGCCTACACAGAATCTATGCTCCTGTTATTTTCAGCACTTCAAAGCCAACCTAGTATGCTATCCCCACTAGGGATTTGGAACTGCATTTTTATAGAACTTCTTGTCCCAGAATACACAAATAATTCTACCCCCAAGATTCTGAGACTGAAAGTTTCAAAACCAAATGAGGCTAAGACCAATCATCCCCACCTCCTGCCTCAAACACCAAGAAAGCTACCCCATTGCATTGTGGGAGTCCCAAGACTCTTTAAGACTTGCAAAGGTTCATAGAAAGGCAAGTCTTCATGCCAATTAAACTGTACAGATGCAGCCTCCAATGGAGAAACTTCGCCCACGCACCTCCCAACATTGCAGAGAGTTTTGAGAGCCCAAATGGTACAGTGGGGGTTGGTTCTGGCAGCGGAACAGGGAGATCATGGAGGTGGAAGAAGTTTGTCTGACACCTTTTGGTTTTGGGACTTTTACTCCCAAAATTCTGCCTGGGGGAGTCTGAATAAATCCGGGAGCCAGAAGTCCTAAATATACAAAAGAACTACCCTAAAGTCAGCTGAAGCCCTTTCAGATTTTCCTGAACATTGAACTCTTACACTAATTTGATTTTATCTTCTAATACTCATACCTTAGATAACTAAAACACAACCCTGACTTGTCAAAACTTGCTGTAGCTTTGCCAAAAGCATTTCAAACTTGTAAAATATCTTTGAAAGAGAAGAGCCAAAAAATAAACATATTTGTTTGAAGTAATCATGTTTCATAAAACCAGGCTCTGGAGTTTAGCATCCTATGCAGAGCAGTGAAACTCAAGTCGCTGGACAAACCACCATCTAAACTGAATCCACATGTACACAACAACTGACATGATTTTCTAAAAAGCTGTCAGCAAGAATACACAGTAGAAATCACTTCCACTCTTGCTCACTGATTCTCCCCCCGCCCCCGCCCCGCCCCAACTACACTGCAGCATATGCCAATAGAGCACCAACATTTTTTTCTGTCTTGCACAAAATATCAGTGCAAATGATGGGCTTACACACACAACCCCATCTATCTGAAGGTTATCCCTGTGACCCTCAGCTGTGCACCTCAGCTCAACTCAGAGAGTTAAACTTCTCAAGGTTTTGGAAAATTTTGAAAGAAAAGGATGGCTTTGAGCGGATAGGTCCTGAATCCGGCCCCTGGGTTGGGTTACCCCCTGTTTTAGAGCAAGCCACAAGATGCTGTCTGGGTGGTGGTGATCTGAAAATATTCACAAGAGTTAGAAATATTCCAGTTAGGAGTTCGCTGCACATAAAGTGAACCCTGGATAACAGATGTCCCCATTCTGACTCATCATCTATATCACTAATTGTATAGCAAATTAAATATCCATTATTAATAAGCACTACTACAACAAAAACGCAAGCTAAGCTTTTGATAGCAAGCTATCTTTATCAAAATTGTACCAAAAATGCAATCTTGATAGAGGATGTAGTCTATCAGGCACTGAGAATCTTTTTGGTGAGATGGAATATACCAGATGATGGTATCAGGGGATAACCTTAGGTCCTCCATAGGTTTTGGACAGCAACTCCCACAAGTCTTTTATTACTGGCAATATAGGCTCAGAACTCTGGAAGCTGCAGTCCAAAATATCTAGAGGGCCGAAGATTCCCCAACCCTGCTCTGGACCAAAGAGCTTTCCACAAATGAAATGAAAGCAAGTGGGTACAACTCATGGTATGTACAAAATTACTGCTATTGCTTTTGAGTCATGTCCATATAGCTCACTAATCTCAGTTTAAAATACAATGGGTTGCCAGGACCAATAGAAGTTCCTCCTGTCCTAGTTCTTGGAATTTTCACAACTGGAGGTCTGACAACTGAATTGTGAACTGTAAGCATTCAAGAATTGTGTTTCAACATAGCTATAATTTCCTTCACATCAAACCCTGCTGTATGAGGCTCTACTGAAAACATCTTGCTCTTAGGTCTTTGAGAAATCGAAGACATTTATTAGACTGCTAATATAATACCTGTGTGATCCATTCACAGCATCAAGTCCAAGAGTGGACAATACAACTACAGAGCGCTACAAAAAATGAGCTTTCAATCCTTTGGAAGTTGATATTAGGCAAAGCTCAGGGATAAGGCAAACAGTGCAAAACAGGGCTGGAACTGATGCCCTTAAGTCAGATAGGACACCAACAAAGCAAAATTAAATTTAAATACAAAATGCTACAACTCTGATACTTTTTGTCATGCCTGCATAAAGTGCCCCCCCCAAAAGTCCTAACCTCGCTTCCCTCAAGTTCTCCAACCAATGCTATACTTCCTTGGATTTCTTTCATTCTTTCCTCTTCTTTTTTCCTCTCTGGGTAATACAAAGCAACTAAAACTAATTCAGAAACACTTACAGGTCAGGCGGATAATGCTACTGGAATGCCTGCCATATGCTATTCCTAAATTTATTTAAAGTCACATTTCTGAAGTGGGACAGACTCATCCAGGTGTACATTTCAAAGGCTGGCAAACATTCAACTATTACTGCAAGTCGCAGCGTGTTCCTGTAAAGTCACATCTCAAGTCTCTGAAGCTGAGCGTTCTTGCTTGCTTTTTTTCAAAACACAACAATGTTGGAACACTAAAATTAGATGCTCTGGATACTGTACTAGAATACAAGTTGGTAGGAGATAGGCTAATGCCCATGCTGCAGTTTAAAAAAATAACACTGATTATACCATGGCTTTTTAAACCACACCACTAAATTAGTTGTTGTGTTAGGTCACAAATCCCATAAGGCAAAACTAGTATCTAATGGTCACAGAGCTGTCCATTATTTGACTGTGATTAAAACCCAGACTTCTTGCATAAAATTCTATCAAACTGTGGCATATTTTTCAGACTATCAAACGTGCCACACATCCCCCTCTCCTGTTTGCCAAAGCGAATTCAACTATCTAGAAATTACAGCATCAGGGATGTATGGAGCTACAGTCAATGATTCATGATTTTCCCCACCCCCTCAAAGTCAATATTCATGGAGAGCACCTGTCATTTTGCCAAGTTAACAGCCAATCAACTGCTGGGGAGGAAGTTGGGGGGGGAATAAAAAAGAAGTACCACTTCTGTTAAAAGAGATTATTGGAACTAATCCCATGAAGGGGCAGGAAGACAGAATGGAAGGATAGATTAGAAATGCCCCTATTTCAGACTAAAAGAGGATGGAAAATAAAAAGCCCAATGGTCTTCGGCTTCAGAGACTGTCTAGACTACTACAGGATGGGACAAAAGAACATCCTAAAAATCCTGCAGGGCAGCGTCCATTTAAATCCCCATCCTTTTATATTCGCAGGGCTCCTTACATAATTGAGGGACACCTCGACATCAGCCTCCCTCCGGGAAGCCTGAAGTGATGATGACACTTAAGAAACTGTGGACGAGCCAACCCTCCTTTTAAAGAGCACCCTCCCAAACAACAACCTTAAACCAAGACCACCACCACCCCCTCTCTCTCCCCAAGCCCCAAATGAACCCGTAAAGGGGGGGGTTCATCTTGCGGGGCTGTTCTTCCAGCGATTCTCTCGGCCAAGGGAGGCCAGCCCTCGGCTGGGAAAGGAGGAGGAGGAGGAGGAGGAGGACGGCGAAGGGGGGGGGGGCTCAGGCGCCCGCTGGAGCCGCTCCGAGCCCCTGGTTCGCCTTCCAGCCCCTGGTTCGGATCCGCTCCACGGCGGGATCCCCCCCATGACCTCGCTGCGGTCCCCATCCGGTCCAACGGAAGGATCCCCTTCTCGCCTCCCTCTCCACCCCCAAAAAGGGTCGGGGGCCCTATCCTTAAAAAAAGAGATCCATGGGGGTGGGGGGTGGGTGGGAGAGGAGGAGAGAGAGAGAGGAGTGTGTGTGTGTGTTGGGGGAATGGCACCCCTACCCCTTTGCTTACCCTGCTGAACCAGATGGCGAGCTGAGTCGGGGAGAGGACGGCGAACAAAGTCCGGGGCGGGTCGGCCTGGATCCCGAGCGGGGGCTCCTGGACAGCCTCCGAGGGGCAGAGCAGCCTCTTGGGCCACCCGCTCAGGAAATACATGGCGGCGGCGGCGGAGGAGGAAGAGGAGGAGAAGAAGAAGAAGAAAAGGAAGAAGAGCAGCAGCAGCAGCAGCAGGAGCCCCTTGCCGTCCCTCTTAAGAGACCGAAGCGGCGGCGGCGGCGGCGGCGGCCAGAGCCAGCAGGACCGCCGCCTCCTCCTCCTCCATCAGCCTGGAAAGGCAGAGGCGCCCCGGGAAAAAGGGGACGGAGCAGCCGCCTGGAGAAGAAGTTTCCCCCGGGGGTGGTTTTTCTTTTTCTTTGGGAAGGGGGGGGAGGGAAGAGGTTTGCCTCCGTAGGAGCAACGTGGAGGGGAAAGAGCGAGGCTCCCTCTCTCTCTCTCTCTCTCTCTCTCTCCGCCGCGTTGGGGCTGCTCGGAGGAAGGAGGAGGAGGAGGCGACGGTTCGTTAGAGCTCGAGGCGGCGCCCTCGCGGCCACGCCGCCGCCAACGCCGCCTCTTCTTCCCGTCGCCGCTGTTGCTGCTGCTGCTGCTGCTGCGTCTTCCGGGCGCCTCGCCTTCCTCTCGGGGCTCCGGCGGCTCCCCTCGCGGCCATCCCGTCGCCTCGCCTGGGCCGGCGGCGCCTGAGAAGCCAGCCAGAGAGGGAGGCAGTCACCGCCCCCGCCCTCCTCCCTCCTCCTCCCTCCTCCCGCCCCGCCTCCTCTCGAGGAGGGCTCTCGCCCGGCCACGGGTGGAAAAAGGGGGGCGGAGACTAAGGGGAGAGGAGGAAGAGCTCCCCTCTCAGAACAAAGGAGGCCGCGATTCGCTGAGTTGTCGACGGAGGGGGGGAATTCGGAAGTGACGTCGCAAAGCCGGCGCCGGAGGATCAGAGAGAGAGAGAAAGAGAGAGCGGAAGGGAAGGAGAAAGAGACGGCCACAGAGGAGAGAGAGAGAGAGAGGCACACAGAGATAGTCCTCTGGCTTCCTGTCTGCGGAAGGAATGCTCCACGTGTGTGTGTGTGTGGGGGGGTAAGGAGCAGGAAAAAATTGGCAGGTAAAAGGCAAAGGTCCCCCCCCCGCGCACATGCATACTAGTCGTGTCCGATTCTAGGGTCGGTGCTGATCTCCGTATTCAAACCGAAGAGCCAGTGTTGTGCAAGTCCATGGCCACGTGGCCGGCATGGCTGCAAGGAAACACTGTTTTCACCTTCCCGCTTTTTTATGGCGGTACCTATTTACCGACTTGCATTTGTGTGTTTTCGAAGTGCTAGGTTAGTAGCGGGAGCTCACTCCACTGCGTGGCACCCGGGATTCGAACCGCCCAGCTGCTGACTTGGCAGCCGGCCGTTTCAGCCCTTTAGTCAGGTGGACCTTGTCTTTGCTTGTTGTCAAGCCGCCTGGTGTCGTCTTGATGAATGAGTCACATCCGAAATCGGCTGTCCTGAACTGCCTTGCGGGTTCTTGGACTCTTAAGGCTGTGATTTCTTTGACCGACTCAATCTGTCTTGTGCTTGGTCTTTTTCCTTTTCTCCTATTTCCAACTTTTCCTAGCATTGTTTTCTTTTTCTGCGACTGTTGCCTTCTCATGATGTGCCCAAAGTAGGACTGCTTCGGTCTCAGCATTTTTACCTACCCACCCCCGACATAGTTTAAACTTGATTTGAGACCCACTGGATTCTTTTTCTTGGCCGTCCAGGCTGCAAAGCTGTCCTCCAGCCCCACATTTCAAATAATTTATTTTTTCTCCTATTAGCTTTTTTTAACTGTACAGCTTTCATACTCATATATAGTGGTCAGAAACACACGAGCGTGGATTGCTTTATTGAAAATATTTTTACCGCACCTTTCTCCTTAAAAAGGACTCCGGGTAGTATAGATCATTAAAATACAGTATTTAAAACCAACAACAGTGAGTATAAAAATGCATAAAGGATGAAAATGTAAACAACACTAAAACACACTCAAAGCCGTAAGGCGCAACAAAACCCCACTAGGAGCCAGTCACTGAGGAAAAGTTTGCCTCATCAGAAAGGACTTAGGATACTAAAGATGGGGGCAGCTTAGCCTCCTGTGGGAGGAAGTTCCAGAGACTGGGAGCAGCAACAGAGAAAGCCCTTTCCCCTGCTGTTAGAAAGCACACCTGCCCCTCCTTAATGATTTTAATGCTTTAGCAGATTCAGGGAGCTAAAGTCCTAAATTCAACTATTCAGGGTGGTGCCCTTCCAAGACTCTGTCTAGCTCTTCTGTAGTCATTATTTTTGTCTTCTTAATGTTCAGCTGCAGCTGTGAGTTTGCGCTGTCTTCTTTCACTTTCACCAGAAGCTATTTTCAAGTACTGTACTGTACTGTAATTCCTGCTTTGTGCCACTAATGCGTTGTCATCTGCATGTCTTAAATTATTGGTGTTTCTTCCACCATTTTCACTCTTACTTTGTGTGAATCTAACCCAGCTTTCTGTATTATGTGTTCTGTATACATAATGAGCGTAGAAAATTAACCATTGTCTGAAACCTTTGCCTATATAAAACCATTCAGTTTCTTCATATTCTGTTCAAAAAGTAACTTCTTGTCCACAATAGAGATTAGATATCAGAATAATCAAATTTTAGAGCAATCCATAGCTTCTCATACACACAGTTAAAATCACAGATTGATCTTCTGAAATTGTTTGGTGTGCTCCAATAACCAGCATATATTTGCAATATGATCTCAGTCTCAAGGTAATTTGCAATAAGGCAGGGGCGTTATCCAACATAATTCCATCATTCATTGGGGTCAAGCAAGGCTGCATTTTAGCTCCAACATTGTTTAATTTTTATATTAATTACATTGCAATTTAATTACATTGGCAATTTATCAAGTGCAGACTATCACGCCCCCTTTCAATATTGCTTTATGCAGACAATGCAGCCTTAATATCAATCTCATGTGTGGGATTACGGAGATTCTTGAAAGTATTAGCCTCGTACTGTATTAAAGAACAACTGTCCATTAAGGGCCTTTTCGGCAGCTGCCCCCAGGTTATGGAATTCCCTCCCAAGTGACATCCGCCTGGCGCCATTACTGATGACATTTTGGCACCAGATAAAAACCTTCCTGTATCTGAAGTTTTTTTAACTGACATAACATAGATTGTGGGTCCTGGTGGCAATTTTGGTGTTTTGTGTTTAAATGTTTTTATTGTTTTAATTGTCCATTGCCTTTTTAATGTTTTAACTACAGTATTTTAACTGTTCATTTTAATTGTAAGCCACCCAGAGACCTTTGGGTAGTGGGTGGCATATAAGTTGTATAAATGAATGAATGAATGAATGAATAAATAAATAAATAAATAAATAAATAAAATAATTATGATAAGACTAATATCATGGTCATCAGCAGGAAATGTAAACAAAAACAGATGGACAATATGGTATAGTACATGGAAATACCATAGAGTAAGTGTCCTGCTATAAATATTTACATAAGATATTTTATTCCTCAGGCTTATGGTCCACTCACATGAATCTGTAGCTCTGCACTACTGAGGTTCTTTTACACCAAGGGCGGTCAATACGTGCCATCCATCGGTGATTCAAGTTTTTAAAGCTAAAATTATAGCCCAAATGCTTTACAAAGCCCAACTGTTTGCATACTCGAACTTGAAGCCTTTGGAGATGGTGTTGACAAAGTTTCTAAGAAGAATTCTTGCAACACCTTTGTGTGTCTCTAGCTCTTTCCAACCCTCTAGCCTTATCCATAACCCTAACCCTAACCCTCACCCTAACCCTCACCCTAGCTCCATACCACACCCTGGCCTTTTTCTAACCCTATCCCTAACCCTAGCTCCTTCCAACAACCTGGCCTTTGTTCTAACCCTAACCCTTACCCTAACCATAGCTCCCTCCCACACGCTAGCCTTTGGTCTAACCCTAACGTTAACCCTAACCCTAACCCTAACCCTAACCCTAACCCTAGCTCTCTCCCACATTCTTGCCTTAGCCCAAACCCTAACCCTAACTCTAGCTGTCTCCCACATCCTTGCCCTAGCCAGAACCCTAACCCTAGACCTAACCCTAACTCTAAAGCTAATCCTAACCCTAATCCTAACCTTAACCCTAACCCTAGCTCTCTCCCACATCCTAATTCTAACCCTAACCCTAGATCTCTCCCACATCCTTGCTTGAGCTCAAAAACCCTAACCCTAGCTCCTTGGATGGGAGACCTCCAAGGAATACCAGGTGCTGTAGGCGCCTGGAGTAGGAACTAGCAAACCACTCCAGTATTCCTGCCAAGAAAACTCAATGGATATGGAGTCACAAAGAGTCAGTCACAACTGTAACGACACAAGACACACACAAAGGGTAGGTGTGGGAATCCCTAACCGTAGCTCCTTCCCACACCCTGGCCTTTTTTCTAACCCTAACCCTTACCCTAACCCTAATGCTAACCCTAACCCTAGCTTCCTCCCACACTTTAGCCTTTGGTCTAACTCTAACCCTAACCCTAACGTTAACCCTAATCCTAGCCTTAGCCCTAACACTATCCTAACCATAACCCAACAATAACTCTAGCCCTAACCCTAACCCTCAACCCAACCCTAATCCTAGCTCTTTCCAATCCTCTAGCCTTAGCCATAACCCTAACCCTATCCTTAACCCTAGCTCCTTCCCACACCCTGGCCTTTGTTCTAACCCTAACCCAAACACTAAACCTAATCCTAACCCTAACCCTAACCCTCACCCTACTCTTTCCCACACACTAGTCTTAGCCCAAACCCTAATCCTAACCCGAACCCAAACCTGAACCCCAAACACTAACACTAACCCTAGCCATAAAACTAGCTCTTTCCCACACCCTAGCCTTAGCTTTAACCCTAACCCTAATGCTAACCCTAACCCTAACCCTAACCCTAATGCTAACCCTAGCCCTAACCCTAGCTCCTTCCCACACCCTAGCCTTTGGTCTAACCCTAACTCTAACCCTAACCCTAACCCTAGCCTTAGCCCCAAGCCTAAACATAGCCCTAACACTATCCTAACTGTAACCCTAACAATAGTTCTAGCCCTTGCCCTAACCCTCACCCCAACCCAAGCCCTAAGCCCTAACCCAAACCCTAGCCCTAGCCCCAGCCCTAGCCCTAACCACCTGTGCTGCCATTCTGTGCCCTCTTGCTTCCAGTGGCTTTGCTTTTGTATCCACTCCACCTTATAAATCTCTGCCCAGCCCACGATCGGGTCTGCAGTGGCTGGGAGCCTTAGATCCCTGGAGGCTTTGCTTTTGGATCCAAAGGTTTGCCTGTTGGGAACAAGATGGCATCAGAATGGCCAGAGGCACATGTAACATTTGCTGACAAGAACGGTATTTCTGTGGATAAAGACTCTTCAAGTTTTGTCCATCATTTCTCCCACTTTTTGTCCATCATTTTCCCCGCTTACAAAACCTGAATAATAATGAACATCTTGTACCAAAAATGGGACAAAAACATATAAATGAAAAAAAAATTGTGGGTACGATTGGAGAAACAATATGTTTGCCCAACCAGTCAGCAAAGCCCAGGTGGGCTGTAGATTAAGGACAATGCCTAGGAGTGGTCCCAGTTAGGTCCTATAGGTGGCAGTCAGTGGTAATCTGTTTTTTTCTTTCTGAGTATCCTTTTTGCCGTATTGGGTTGGTATTGTGATTTCAAAAATGCTTGTTGTAAATCCACGTGTTCCATGTCTCTTGTCTTGTGGAGCTGAAAAGATGTGACTATGATTGGAGGCCAGCGAGAGCTTCGAAATGAGACAACCTATGTATGTCAGTGATCTTCTATAGCCCTTTCTGGGCAATAATGCTTACTGCCAGGACAATCTCCTTTCCTAGCAGGCACCTAGACCGGAGCTGAACTTCTCCTGGGCCATGAAGTCTTTCAGCCCAGCCTACTACCAGGTGGACACATGGGAGTTTGTGGGTATAACAGGTGGAACTCCCAGGATGAAGAACCCAGGGATTTAGAATTTAAAAACAACAACCCAATAAGTAGCTCTTGGACCTTTGGAGGTTGTCCATCTCTGCCTTAAAAGGATAGACTTATGGCCTGAAATATAAACAGCTGTAAAATGATACAAGAATTAAAAACACAGATAGAACCAGTGAAATGCTTTCAGAAGGAATAAATGAAGGGATGGAGGGCTGGGTTTTCCTCTTGTGTTAAACAGGAACGTATGTTGGCATCGAAGCAATAATAAGCCATCTTAGCTCCATGGCTTAGGCCTCTGCCTGTGGAGACAGAAGTTGGGAGTTCAATTCTCCACTGTGCCTCGACAGGAGATCGACTCCATAATCCATAGCCTCCCCTCCGGCTCTACAGTTCTGTGATTATTAGATGATAAAGCAATTCCCAGTTGCCACATCCTCATCTGTATAGGCAGGGGTGCCCAAAGATGACCTCGTGCCCATATGAAATATGTGTTTCTTTGTGTATCTTATCCTCATGCTTTATATGGATTTACGGGGCAAACACTGTTGCTTTTGTCTATACTCAGACATTGTCTGGTAATCAAAGAAGATGTTTACATCTGCACAAAGGTATTGCTATCTTGGATACTTCAGGATTTGCTGGAACAAACGCCGTTGCATGTGCAGTTTTTGCCCAAGTTTATTCTGGGATTTCTCAGTGCATGGTTAAGAACAGCCATGTATGTTCAGGAGATTAACAGTTGGCCCACCTACCTCAGCTAGTGAAAGGCACTGTGGGTCACAGAAGCCACTTGATTCACCGGCGAAATGTTGGATCTCTGAACACAACCAGACCTGGTTGTTTATGGGGAGTGCAACCCCAGCCAGCGCAAATTGAATGTTACCTGCCATCCTGGACACATAACTAACCAAGGGGTATCTCCAAATATTTTGGATTCATTTTCAATTGATAAGCCTGGATCCGGCTCACTGTCAAATCTAGGCTGTTTAGCACATCCACTATATTATCTGATTCAGGTGAACAATGAGCATCAAGTTATATTTAGATATCTTTAGGTAGGGTAGAGGGCAGAAGGACCTGCCAAAGATTGGCAAATGTCACAGCAGTGTCTGCAAGGTAGCAATTACTCAAATATGGCTGTATGGCTGGATAGCTCAGTGGTTTAGGTATCTTGCGGTGGTGTCAGTGATTGACATTCAGTTCCTGTGAGTGCAGCAAATCTATGTGGCATTGGGTAAACTGCACAGCTCCAGAATTGTTCCCAGAAGAAGGGAATGGTAAGCCACCTCTGAGAATTCTACATCGCGAAAACCATGGAAACGTAGGAGTCAACTACCAATAAATACTAATAATTACATCATTTGCACTGCTAGCTAAATTGGGTTCTGCCCCTTAGGAAACAGAAGATAAATACCACAGGTCCTCCCACTAAGAACAACAACATGATTGATGGTGTCAAAATGTGAGAACATAAGAAGAATCTTGCTGGATCAGACCAAGGGCCCATCAAGTCCAGCTTCATGTATCCCATAGTGACCAAATCCTTCTGGGAGCACATGAGACAACTAGATACCTGTCTCCTCATTCCACTCCCCTGTCTCTGGTATGTTGAGGTACCCTCCTTTTAAGCCTGGAGATAACATGCATCCCCATCATGGCTTCTAACCTGGAATGGACATTTCCTCCAGAAATCAGTCCAATCGCCTTTTAAAGGCATCCAGGCCAGATACCATCACAACATCCGACAGCAAGGAGTTCCACAGACTAACAACACGCTGGGCAAAGAAACATTTTCTTTTGTATGTTCTCACTCTCTCAACCCTCAATTTTGAATAGATGACTCCTAGTTCTGGTATTGCATGAGAGGGAAAGGCGCTTTCCTCTATTCCACTTTAACCATCCCCTACATAATTTTGTACATCTCAGTCATGTCCCCACTCAAGCACCAATTTTCTAGATGAAAGAGCACAGACACTGTAGCCTTTCTTCATAAGGGAGATGTCTCAGCCCAGTAATCATATTAGTCACACTCTTCTGCACCTTTTCCAGTTCCACGATGACTTTTTTAAGATGTGGCAACCAGAGCTGCACAAAATACTCCAGGTGCAGCCATAAGAACATAAGAACATAAGAAGAGCCATGCTGGGTCAGGCCAAAGGCCCATCTAGTCCAGCTTCCTGTATCTCACAGTGGCCCCACCAGATGCATCTGGGAGCGCATGAGACTAGATATCTGTCTCCTGATACCACTCCCCTGCATCTGATCCTTGAGGTACCCCAGTTTTAAGCTTGGAGATGATACATCTCCCTCATGGTTT
The DNA here is from genome assembly GCA_029282475.1 of Phrynocephalus forsythii. Taxonomy (NCBI): domain Eukaryota; kingdom Metazoa; phylum Chordata; class Lepidosauria; order Squamata; family Agamidae; genus Phrynocephalus; species Phrynocephalus forsythii. Next base: position 36,707,654 of record JAPFRF010000004.1, read on the forward strand.
GTAACTGTGATGGACTTTTCCTCCAGGAATCTGTCCAATCCCCTTTTGAAGGCATCCAGGCCAGATGCCATCACCACATCCTGTGGCAGGGAGTTCCACAGACTAACAACGCACTGGGTGAAAAAATATTTTCTTTTGTCTGTTCTTACTCTCCCAGTCCTCAATTTGAGTGGATGTCCCCTAGTTCTGGTATTTTGTGAGACGGAGAAGAGCTTCCCTCTATCCATTTTACTCATGCCCTGCATTATTTTGTACGTCTCAATCATATCCCCCCTCAGGCGCCTTTTTTCCAGACTAAAGAGCCCCAAATGTTTTAGCCTTTCCTCATAAGGGAGGTGCCCCAGCCCAGTAATCATTTTAGTTGCTCTCTTCTGCACCTTTTCCAGTTCCACTATGTCTTTTTTGAGATGCGGAGACCAGAATTGTACACAATACTCCAGGTGGGGCCTTACTATCGTTTTGTATAATGGCATGATAATGTTGGCTGTTTTATTTTCAATCCCCTTTTTGATAATCCCTAGCATGGAATTGGCCTTCTTCACCGCTGCCACACATTGGGTAGACACCTTCATGGAGCTGTCCACCAATACACCAAGATCTCTTTCCTGATCTGTCACGGATAGCTCAGAGCCATGAGCTGATAGATAAAGTTTGGATTTTTGCCCCAATATGCACTACTTTACATTTGGCTATATTGAAACACATTTGCCATTTGGCAGTCCATTCCCCCAGTTTGGAGAGATCCTTCCAGTTTTTACCACACGGAAAAGTCCCTTGTCATCCGCAAACTTCGCCACCTCACTGCTTATCCCTGTCTCCAGGTCATTTATGAATAGATTGAAAAGCACCGGTCCCAGGACAGATCCCTGGGGCATACCGCTTTTCACCTCTCTCCATTGTGAAAATTTCCCATTGACACCTACACTTTGTTTCCTGGATCTCAACCAGTTCTCAATCCATAAGAGGACCTGCCCTCTTATCCCATGGCTGTGCAATTTTCTCAGCAGCCTTTGGTGGGGGACTGTGTCAAAGGCCTTCTGAAAATCCAGATAGATGATATCCACTGGTTCACCCAAATCCACATGCCTGTTGACCTTTTCAAAGAATTCTAAAAGGTTTGTCAGGCAAGACTTACCCTTACAGAAGCCATGCTGATTTTCTCTCAGCAAGGTTTGTTCTTCTATGTGTTTTAAGATTTTCTCTTGGATGAGGCTTTCCACCATTTTCCCTGGGACAGACGTAAGGCTAACTGGCCTGTAGTTTCTAGGGTCCCCCCTCCTTCCAGCCTTACCATTGTGTTGTACAATGGCTTTACAATATTGCCTGTTTTATTTTCAGTCCCCTTTTTAACGATCCCTAGAATGGAATTGGCCTTCTTCATTGCCACCACACACTTGAGTTTACACTTGCATCCACCACCATGCCAAGCTCTCTTTCCTGATCAGTCACGGGCAGCTCAGGTGCATCAAATCCAAGGAAATTAACTTATTTTTATTTATTATGAACATTTTACCCCACCTTTCTCCTTGGGAAAGGACCCAAGGTGGCTTACAATAATAAGGGACAATATATAGCCCAGAACATTTGACATATTCAAGTTAAGTACAGTACAGGGAATTAGAAGAGGCATCTTAGAACTTTAAAAGGTAACGTTAAAGCTACAAAGGACATTAAAGCTACAAATAAATGACTAGGATCATCTCCTCCTGGCTTTGCATAATATTTTACTGCCAGGGCTGTGTGTGTGTGTGTGTGTGTTGCATTGTTACAGTCATGACCGACTGACTCTTTATGACCCCATGTCCATGGAGTTTTCTTGGCAGGAATACTGGAGTGGCTTGCCAGTTCCTACTCCAGGTGCCTACAGCACCTGGTATTCCCTGGTGGTCTCTCATCCAAGTACTAGCCAGGACCGACCCTGCTTAGCTTCCGAAATGCATCTAGGCAGTTTGTGAAAGGGGTGACTTGGTCAGTAATCTAATTACAGCTCCAATTATGGGCTCTTTGATCCTGGGATGGCTAACTGCAAGGTGAAAATATACCAAATAAAAACATGCAGCAAAGGCTATACAATAATTGGATTTGCTACAGCTGCCATCAGACTTAAATCTATGGCGTGCATTGTTGAACACAAGGGGGAGCTTCAGAGCTTGATCTCAGAGAGCAAAATGTGCAAAACCACTGCAGCTGCAGCTGAAACATGATTCAGATTTTGTTTTCTTTTGCTTTTTGCTTTTATATTTTAGCTAGACTTCAAGCGTCAACATTTGCATCAATTGCTGAAACACGACAAGCTTGTAGTTAGCTCATTAGCAAATCTGAAGAAGTGTTTTCTGAGACACGATCTGCAGTGGTGGAAATGCCTTGAATATGAATTTGTTACAAAAATGAAGAAGTTGTTAACTATCTTTTATTGATTACAGAGTCCACAGGCAGGCATCAATTTTGTCAGGAATCAGCTGAAATTTTGTCACAGAGTAAGGAAGTTAACACGAACTTCTCCAGAATTCTATTTATCAAGCCAGATGTTTGGCAAACAAAGACATTTAACTTTTTGGCACCCACTAAATAGGTACCTCCATAAAAAAGTGGGAAGACAAAACAGTGTTTTCTTGCAGCCATGCCGGCCAAGGACTTCCACAACACTGGCTCTTCGGCTTGAATAAGGACACAACTAGCACGCATGGGGGGGGGGAACCTTTACCTTTTTAAAATTATTTACTAAATGATCACACCAGAGAAGCAAGCTATCATGGAACACCCAGTGTAAAGCAGTGCACCCATCCTCCCTGGTCTTGACTTGTGCTTGGCAACTTCTTTTCTCCTCTTTGTTAGAAGCAGTGGTGGCCAAACTTTGGCCCTCCTGAAGTTTTGGACCACAACTCCCACAGTCCTTTGTCATTGTCAATACAGGCTTGGAATTCTGGGAGTTGTGGTCCAAAACATTGAGCACTGAAGTCTGGCTACTACTGTAAGAGCTCCTGTAAACAGAATTGGCTCTAGTGAAAAAAAAAGCCTTAAAATGGGGCTTGTGACGTGGTATTTATGGCCAAAGCAGAAATGCTTGGAGTTGGAACAGTTGAAGGCAGCAGGAAGATGAAATGTGAAATGGATTTACTCAGTATAAGAACTCACAGCCTTGAGTTTGCAAGACCTGAGCAGGACTGTCAGTGATCATAGGACATTTAAGAGGTCACCCTAGGTTAGGGACAACAATAACAGTATTAGATCTACAGAGCTGGAAAGGACCTTATGGACCATTGAGTGCAGCTCCTGGCAAGAAGACCCAGCCACGTAACAGCAAACCTTGTACAAAGGAATTAATTCGTTCCAAATGAAATTATGTTAAGCAAATTTTCCTTTATACAAATTCCCATAGGAATGGGGAACCTAAACAAATTTCCCCTATCGAATTTTTTATACAAAATGGCCACCTAACAGCATTATATTTAAATCAAGGATGTTCAAATTAGAGCAGGGGTGTCCAAACTTTTTGCAAGGAGGGCCAGATTTGGTGAGGTGAAAATGTTTGGGGGCCAACCATCCAGCCACATTTGGCCCCTGGCCAGACTTTGGGCAATGCAAGGAGGCAGGGAGGATGCTGCAGCAATGGAGCCAGAGGTAGGTAGGCTGGGCGGGTGGCTGGGGGGATGGACGGAGGCAGGGAGGGAAGGCAAACCGTAAATGTGCAAGCTGATGTCTCCATCCAGTATGAGGAGGGGCCAGCTGGCGGGATGCGTGACAGTCTGAGCCATTGGTGAGAAGAGGCCGTGGGCTGCTCGAAATTTGAAAATGGGCCATGTTTGGCCCTCGGGCCTGACTTTGGACATGCCTGAATTAGAGTAAGTGAAGTAAAAATATAATTGCCAGGTACGGTGTGTGGAGCAAACAGCAGCCTTCATTCTCAGAGTAGCTGCGCTTACGTGTTTATGCATGTAGGTACTTTTCTTTACATCTCACACATTTGCTTGAATAAAATGATTTCCTGCTGGCCTTGCCTCTGAAAATCAAACTTTGAGAAGCTAGAAAGGAAGACATGTTGTCAGAAAACTCTTAAGTAGATAGACAAACCTTTACAGTAGAAGTATTAGACCAAGACATAAGGTAGATATAGAAAGAGAAGTGGCGGTACCTTTATCTCTTAGGGGTTATCTTACATCACATCCTAAACTTTATATATTGGTTTGGCTCCAAACCAATATATAAGGTTTAGGATGTGATGTAAGATAACCCCTAAGAGATAAAAATGATTATGTGGTTTATGCAATATTATTGATATATAATCCAACGAGAGTAGTGTGACAAGAAGAAGCAGAATTAAATGTTAGCAAATACAGTGCCTTGGTAACTCTGTACCTCAATTTTTTTGTTGTGATTGTTGTTGTCTGTTTTTTTATATTTTAAAAATTAAATAAAAAAATTAAACTGAAAAAAACTATTAAGTGACATAAAAATAATGGTGCAGTTTGGCTCTCAGCATATAAACCCCAAAGCATTTAGGGGTTTAATCCATGGAAATTAGAGGGACCTCCAAGAAAGCATGTGCAGGATGCTTAATGGGTGTTGGGAGGGACTGCAGAGGTGTGACTCATATCCACACACAGCCATTTCCCATCTAATGAGCCTATTCAGACCAGGGTGAAGCGAAACCAACATGGAGGATAAATTGGAAGTCTACCAACTTTCCTCAGACTGAAGAAGCTTCTTGGATGAGCAGAGGAACATTTTAGTCTAAAAAGAAAAAGACACCTAGTTGCCATGGCTCAGCTTCCTGATAACTTCACCTGGATGACAGAGTCTTAATGACATATACGAGATTGGGTTGCAAACATCTAGATTTCATTTCCTTTGTATGTGCTACAGAATGGCCTTTAGGGACCATGTGCAACCCCTGGGACACAGCATTCCTACTTGTTTGTGGGGTTAGCGACCCGAGAATGCAGATCAGAACGGTTTCTAGATCAATTAATTCCAGGCAAAAATCAAAGAAAAATAAAACAAAACAAAAGATACAAAAGACACAAAGCATGTGGCATCTTAAAGACTTTCATATTTTAATGTAACATTTTGTGGACATGTCCACTTCTTCAGACATATAGCAGCAGAATGAGGTGTGCAATATAACATGTAATGGATTCTGTGTTTCATACCAAATATATATTATTTTTCTTTGATTTTTGCTTGGAATTCTTGAAAAGACTAACAAGGCTACCCTCTCCGAAATATCAATTAATGTGGCTCTTTCATTTTTTTAAGGCTTGAAGAAACAAAATATAATTACTGTATTATTATTATTTCAAGGTTTTGGATATGGATTTGGATTTGTCTTCCATGGGAAATACGTCTACAACTGCAGGCCAATCATTAATCTCTGTGTGTACATGCATTCACTTTTATACAAAGGCACATAAGGAAGAAATCAAGATTGGCTGAGTGTAAATAGAGCATATGTGGAAGAAAAAGCATCTCTTCAACTCTGGCTTTGTGGGACTAGTGATACTTTGAAATAAAATATATCCCCTTTAAGCAACAAACATCTCTACAGAGTGTTTGATGTGTTACATGAAATTCAGAATTTTTATTAAGTAAGCAAGGGTCTGTGAATTCACCATGTGTTCATTTTATCCTTAAATTCCAGAATAATGTTTTCTAAAGAACCTAACGTTTGCATTTTCAAACTTCTTTAAAATAGTTCCCTCTTAAAGCAAAAAGGGGTTTTTGCTGAAGGAACACTGTGTTTGCCCTGATTAAGCTCCAGTGCTTTCACAAGTGAAACAACTAACCAGAGATGGGGGTTTAATACTATCTTGTGACTGAAGTCAGCAATTGTGTTAGCAGCAGAATGTGACTAAATTCATAGGAAACTCCCTAGCTTTGGTATTGATAGGCCTGGTGCTGCTGCCTGGATTACAGTTGGCTACACTGGAGTTCATAGTGCAGTGGTTAAATGCCTGTACTGCAGCTAAAACTGTGCTCACGACCCCGGGTTCAATCCCAGGTAGCAGGCTTATGGTTGACTCAGCCTTCCATCCTTCTGAGGTCTGTAAAATGAGTACCCAGCTTGCTGGGGGGATTGTAGCCTGCATACTATAATTAAACTATAAAACCACCCAGAGACTATTTATTTATTTATTTATTTATTTATTTATTTATTTATTTATTTATTTATTTATTTAAATTATTTTATATAGCTTGTATGCCGCCCACTACCCAAAGGGTATGGGGTGGTATATAAGCAGAACACTTTTTCTCTAGCTTTGTCACCCCTTACTGGAATGTTTGAGGTTGCTCTAAAAAAAACATTGACTACCCAGCATTCTTGTTAAGAGTGTCCCAACCCTAATGGAGACCAACCCATTTCAGATTGGTCTAGGGTTGGAGCTTTGCATATGTCTGGAATGATTAGGATCAATCCAAATAAACATGTTTTCCCTCTTGTGTGATTGTCTAAATCACTCCAGTGTGGAGCTGGGAGTGTGTTCTTCCTACACAAATGGTGGTTTGTACAATTGAGTGTGATCTGACCATGATTGCAGATGAAACACACCATTCTATTTTGAAGAGGGGGGAAATAAAAATGCATGTTATTTTTAAATACTTCTCCACTATTGCAGTGCATCACTTAAGCAATATAAATCATAGGGCTGAAGATGATATTCTGTCTGTGCAATTTCCCATTTACACGTGTGTTTTGTCTAGGAGTTTTGCAAAGTTGCTCTGCATGCCTCAATGACAGCCATATAGCATAAGATTACAATAGGCAGCAATTATTTTATAAGACATAAGTCTATTACGGAAGTGAGAATAGCCAAAGAGTTACTTAGGGGTTTTCAGCAATGAAACAATGCAATGCTATGCTGCTTAAGCTGTAAACAAAGGAGAAACATGGGGCTGAAACATTCCACTCTGTACCTACCCCGCCCCGTGTACATTAAAAAAAACATGATTGATGCTCACCTGCAAGCCAATGGAAGGCTGAATGTTGAGTCATGGCAACTGTACTTCTTTTCCTTGAGAAAAAGAAGTCCAGTTGCCATGACTCAACTTTCAGATAAACTCACCTAGATGACTGAAGATCTTCACAGACATGGAAACAGGCTTTTCCCCAACCACCCAATAGCCATTGCAAAATAGAAGGCTGGAGATGGATACCAAGAAGTGAAAGGATACAAACAGACCAAAATTGAGCTATCTAATATCAACATGTGGTGGACTAGATGGCAACTACAGGGGCTGCAGGAGTGAAATCCACGTGAATGGAGGGAGGGAGCCAAACACGTTCCACTATTCCAAAGGGGCCCAGATTATATTACTCCACTGAATTTGCTTGGATGCAGGCAGGGTTTTTTCCCAGCTGTCCTTGAAATGACCAGGTGTCCACTGCATTAATTTCTACATGCATGAGGTTTATCATTGGATTGTTGTTCTACTTCTAAATGTCAAGACGGACAGTAAGGAACATAAATATTTCTGCAGTGCCCAAAAAACTTCAGAATGAATGAATGAATGAATGAATGAATGAATGAATGAAAATAAATAATAATAATAATAATAATAATAATAATAATAATAATAATAATAATTAATAATAATAATAATAATAATAATAATAATAATAATAATTTGGCCACTGGTGAGCACCACAGCCTGTAAACCACACATCTCCTACTTTTCAAGAAAAGTGTGCAGCCTCCTTGCCACCTTCTGTTGTCACTTGCATGACTTCCATGGAAAGATATTTGCAGGGTGGGACAGGAACCTATTGCAACCTGGTCAGACAGGCAGACCACCTGTTCACTCAGAGGCCTGTTCCAAATACTGAGGCGGGGTGCTTTGAAGGTAGGATTAATAAGGCAATGCTTATTAGCGCCTTCTCTTCCAATACTCGCCCCACATAACCATTTCCACCTCAAACAGAACTTCTGGTTTCATTGCAGCCAGAACGATCCATCTGTGCCTGAGGTTATAGTTAGCGAGAGGAAATGATGATGGTTAAGAATTCCCCCACGTCCCTTCTGCTTGATTATTTACTGGAACTGCTTTTCCATTAGTCTCCCTCACAAGAGGTAGTTCGGGTCTAAGCAAGGGCCCTTGGGCCTTGTGTGTGTGTGTGTCATGGAGCTGAACATGTACCTCCTCTCCCCTACCTCCGATTACAGGTGGGCTTTTTGAGGGCTCTTACTACAATCTAAACAAATTCCTCCCTCTAGACATCTAGATCTCTGGGACAAAAAGTCACACTCATTTCTCACCCTGACATAATAGTTTTTATCCCATAAGGATGTTGCCCTTGTTTATTGTTTTTAATGAAGGGGTTTCTCCTGCTCAATCGGCCATCCTGAGACTGCCCACTGTAGAAAGAGGTGTCATGGCAGTGAGAACTAGGAAACCACACAATGTTAATTTAAATGCCCCTTGCATCGTTTCAGTTGTGTTGTGTGGGAGAGGAAGCATTTTTTTTCTGGAGTGTCAGCTTAGCGTGAAATTAGGTGAAGCAGAAAAGGGCTGATGCTTGTATCAGGAAAAGACCAAGCAATCACACGAGAACGCCAGAGTATTTACATATGCTCTGTATATGCATGTGATTGTTTGGTCTTCTCCTGATACAAGGATTTTCTGCCAGCATCAATCCTTTTCTGCTTCACCTAATTTCACACCAAGCTGACACTCTGAAGAAACATGCTTCCTCCCCCAGACAACACAACTGAAATAATGCAAGAGTCGTTTAAATTAAAATTGGTTGTTATATATTAAAACAGAGGAGGAAAGTCAGACAGAGAGGGACAGGTAAAGTAGGGCTGAAGTGTGAGAGCACCTCACTCCATTTGGAGAATGGCAGCTTCAGTTTCATGGACATGGAGAGTTTCAAAACGAACTCAAATGGCTAATTTGCGTTTATCAAATGCACCGGGGAAGGGGTCCTCAGCTCAGAGGTTTGTTGTCAGCAGCAGAAGCAAGCTCCCAAGTCCTTTTATGTACCTTCCACTCCCTAGTTTTCACCCAGTCATTCTTTTTCCAGGAAGGTAATAAAGGCAAGAAACAAATTTGTATAACATGGTTTGTATAACATAAAATCTGTACAACATAAAAAATTCCGGAGATAGGGGAAATTTGCTTGACAGAATCGCCTATGGGGAGAATCCGTACAACATTAAAATAGTCATGATTAGGGTTTACTCTGTTTCCAATGCATTCCTATGGGAAATTTGTATAAAGGAAAATTTGCTTAACAGAATTTCATTTGGAACGAATTAATTCCTTTATATAAGGTACCACTGTACTGTACATTACTAATTAGTAGACTTCAATCTACATTCTGCCCAACCTGGCTGATGTGATTCCCCAAATTTCCAACATGCCTTCTAAGCTCATTTACTCATTAGCCAGAATGCAATGGATTTTTTTTACTGGTGTCCATAATTTGACATGGCTAATTGCACTGATTGATTAAGTACCAGGCAACATCTCTGTTGGCAGTGGACAGGTGCTTCAATCTTATTTCTCCATTGGTCACAAAGCAGCCCCCTCCACCACCACCCTGAGGAGGCCTAGAAAGCCACGGCATGTGTAGAGGGGAACAGTGATGGGCAAAAGAGGAATTGCCAAGGGCCCCCTCTGCTGAAGAGCACAGCTGGTCCTGTGGCTTCCTCTTAACTACTAAACAGGAAGGGCTCATAAAAATGAAAGGCCCTCCTAGAAAGTACCAGCTGCTAGTTGTTGGCAATAGTGTACGTTCTCAAAGGTTTTGTGTGAAAGTGGCAATGGGGGGGGGAGCACAAAAGGAGGCCATTTTGTGTTCTCATAAGCGAACCACAATGTACAGTAATGTACTCTAGCAGGCTCTATAATTAAATCTTGTAAAGCTCAGGATGTTAAAGACTGGCCACATTTTGAGCAATGGGAACATGATTTCATATCTCACTTCTCCCACTTCCCTATTTCCTGTGGTTGTAGGAGGATGGATCGACATGATTACTTCTGGTTTTGGATTCCCCTTGAGGTACTGAGCACTATTAAGGAGACTAGTTGCACGTCAGAGCTGACCAGCACCTGGCCAAGTAGGATGCAGATGGCTGTGTTCAACTTGGGGTCTCACACACATTGTATTGGTTTGATGCACGTGAGTAAACAACCTCTTGGAAACCTGATTAATACCTTTTGAACTAGAAGGTGCTTCTAACACCTAGCCTGTTAACCGAGGAGAAGATTTAGATAGGCATAGGGACATGGCCGTTACTTCACGAAGTGCCTCGCTTTGAACCTACCTTGCCTTCGCTGTGAATTTGGTGGCGGTCACGTGTTCTCCCTTCGATCCCACCCCTGTTTAACAGTGCTCACGCGCTGCATTTTTACTACCGAATCAATCACAACCTCACGTGCTTGCTTCGCATTAGGACGCCGCTTTGCAACGTTCGGTTGTTCCCATCCTTTAAAAAAAAAAAACTCGGCGTATCGATGCATCAGTACTTGGCTGTCATTTCCGACAGAGCTGGTTATGTGTCTAATCTTGCGTTTTGCTCTCCTGATTTATACTGTTGCATCCATTATTGACGTGTAAAAAATGCTGTTCTCCGTCAGGGTCACTAGTAGGTGGACCCTAACACAACGTGTGTTGCTGATGATCCATCGGTCCTCCAAGGACATCCGAGTTATCCCTTTCTAAGTCCCTAGATCAGTGGTCCAGCAACTTCCGCCTCCCACAAACATCTGCCTAATAATTCGCCCGGAAGTAACAGCGAAGAAGTGATGAACCGAAACATCGATACATCGATATTCCGGCTTGAATGTAATTTTTTTTTAAAAAAAAAAACCCGAGTCCGCATGTCACGTTGGGAGCGAAGCAAGATGCGAAGCGAAAATATTCCCGACCATTTGCAGGGGCACCACTCGCCCTGGTTGGAGCACAGTAAAGGGGGCGTGGTCGGGGTGGCATCGCAGCCAAAAAGGAGGGGCATGCAGACTGAAACGATCAATTCGCACAGAAAGGAGGGGTTGCCGCGAAGCGAGAGGTTCTTGAAGTAACGGCCATAGAGTCACAAAGAGTCAGTCACGACTGTAATGACACAGCACACACACAGGGAGCCTATCTATGGCCTTCCTCCATTCTTGCGGCCCCAGATCTCCCCATCCCATGTTAAACCAAGAAGAACAGAGAGTACTTCTCCTTGAAGCTTCCACAAAGGGTTAGGGTGTTATCAACAGGGGACAAAGGTTGCAATTTGCCCCCTGGTGGAGCAGTCCAGTGAAATTTATTACCTGGCAATTTCATGACACACTGGGAACTATTTGTTCCAGCCCAACCCTGATCTGTGGGCAAGCTGGGTCTTTTTTATCTAGGCCCACGGCTTCTATTTGGGGTGGATGGGCTGGAGAGACTCAGCAAATGGAAGGGTTGCTTTAAGGAAAATCATCCCCATTTAAGCACCCCCTTTCTGGTGTGATTTGGTACATGCTTTTGCAGCTGTCCAATCAAATCCTTGTTACTTTATATACCTGCTACTCCCCTGGATTTTTAAAGCAAACAGGAGGATGGCTATTGGCAGGGGACTACCAGCTGCTTCGAAGTTTATGAAGAGAGGAACAGGCAACCCATGTTGGCCTCCCTTGACCCTCCCAAGATGCTGATCCTAGGTTTGGATGAAAGTACGTATGAAGGTACAGCATGGCTCTGTGGGCTACCCATCACCCAGTCATGCTTGCCAGCAATACCTCCCAGCAGCAACAGATAAGTGAAAAAAAGGGGCTAGCACGTGTAGCACTGTACACACAGAGAACTACTTCTCTGTGCGGAATAGCTCTAAACGTACATGTTCCTTTCTCAGGCCCATATATATGGCTGAGGAAGGACAGAGCTAGTCTGGGTTACCCCACCATTCCCAGGCTTCCTTTTATCACAGGAAGAAGTTCACCTGCCCCCACATGTTCCTGACCATAACATGATAATGTTCGGAGCATATGGCTAGGGTTGCAGCTTTAATCATCTGCACCTTAGTAAATGGGAACATGGTTTCTTTAAGAAAAATCTCAGGGTTCAGCAATAATTCCTTTCAACATCTGTTGTTGCCTTGTGAAATAAGAAGAAGCGTCCAACAGATTGCTGGAAACTATTCTGGCAAGTTGAATGATTACTCACTGTAATTTGTAACACATCTCTTGAGGTGTCCTTTTTTTGTCTGCTGGGAAGAAGCACAAAGCAGCATTGTTGTTGTTGTTGACTCAGTCATGACTCCCTTTCTTCATTAGGCAGAGGCAACCAACCAGAACTTTGCCCTCTGTGACACTTTTGGATTGGCTTCTGGAATCGCTTCGAGGGAGATGGGAGCATGACTTTTGTCATTTGTCAGCACAGCATGTAGTTTTTTAGTTCCTGCCTGGGCGATCACCCATCCTGTGACTTAATTCTCTTTTAACATTTTCTGGTAAAGCTCATCACATTCAAGATGGGGCTTGCCCACTTACATAGCCTCCAAACTGACACAGGAAAGCCTTGCCTTCAGCCCAGTTATGTGTAACACGTGATTTGGTGCTTTAAAATATCCTCTGAGTGCACTTGCTCCCAAGTGAACGGGCTTATCAGGGCAGCAACAGTTCAGCTACATCAAAAGGATTTAATTCATCTGTCCTTGTACAAAATGAGTTCTGTGGGGTTTTGCATAAGAACGGCCAAGAGGAAATCTGATTCAGTAACAAACAATCATGGTTCCAAAGTATGAATAATATTTCACTTTTATTTAGCTCATTTTTAGCGTTCAAGGTATTTACATAAATAACTTCCTGTATTACAAAGTGCCGCCATATCCAAGTAATATTGACAACAGCTATCTATGGTAGACCAATGTTCCTGTTCTTCTAATGGAGAATGAGAAGTGTCTGAGACTGAAAGATTGTGGCTTGCAACTCATGCAGAGTTTATGGCTCAAGAAAAAATTGGAAAGGAGGGTATTTCCAGTTTGCAGCTCATGGAGCCAGCCTACACACCACCGGAGCTTACAAGCATGCAAGTGGCCTTCAGGTATTTTCTTCTTTGATGTACAGTATTAGGAAACAGAGGCTAAAAACAGTTTCTTTTTTTGGACAACTTCCACCATCTCGCAGCCTGTCTGGGTTCAAATCACCGTTTGGTCATGACACTTTTTATGAAGTCTCCACAGCTTAAGTCACGCTCTCTAGGGGCGTTTATACACGACCCCTAAACTCCGTCGCAAATGGCTCCCAGCTCCGGAGCTTAAAATTGTTTACCCACCAGCTCCGGATTTTACTGAAAATTAAGTGCGACCACGCCCACCTAAGTGGGTCCCAGCGCACTTTTCTTGTACCTGCTCTCCAAGGGTGAAAAATCTTGATGCGGATGTGCCGGGCTCTCCTCGCTTCTTTTTGTTGTTGTTTTTTGCCTCCTGCCCCTTTAAGAGAAGGAACCAGGAAGTGACGGGGCTCCCGGCAGCTTCCACCAGCACTGGGAGGTAAGCCTTTATTCTTTTGTCCCTTTTTTTCTCCCTCCCCTCACGCAGCCAGCAGCCAGGAAGTGCGGAGGGGTGGGGACGCACAAAGAGCGACAAACCCCTAAGATCTCTGGTCTGAATTTAAGTGACCAGCGGATCTTAGGGGTTGTGTAAAAGCGCCCTAGGTCTTCCTTGGGGCCTAAAGGCAAAAGAGGTCCATACACTACCTTGCATTCAGTGGAAGAGATGTGCAAAATAAAAGGAATCAATAAATAACTTTTCTGTGTTTCGCTCCTAAGCAGGATGGGTCCATGATCTTATGCTGCCTTCAGGAAAGGACTTCTCACATACAGAAGGCAAGTTGAATCTTACTTCAGTGCCAGCTATGGGGCATCATCATCCACCCCCCCCCCCAAAGGACAGGGAGCCATCAAAGGAGGAGCATCTACTCTATGGATATGTACTCCAACATCTCCTAACTGTCTCACAACTAGAGTTGCCTCCTCCTTGCTGTGGGCAGAACCAGCTGCAAATAAGAATACCTTAGCAGCAGAAATGTTAGCTCTTGCTATAAAAAGCCCACATTTAATACATATAATTGATGCATATGTCTATAAAAGCACAGATTTCTTGGAAACTAAAGGCAACTTTCAACACAGTTAAGTAGAAGATACAGAATGTCCTTCAATGCCCACCCCCTCCAACTGCTTTGCAGGGGCACTTTTTCTGAAGTATGGGTGTGGAGAAGCTGAACGCACGACGAAGACGAAGATGCTGCAGTGCTGGTGAAAAGCAGAAGCACCGTCAGCATTATTTCCTTCCAACGTACTGTTACTTCCCTTATGTAGTTCTGAAAGGGAGCCAAGTAGAAAGTGCAAATCTGCAGGCAAGACGTGGGGTGGGGGGTGGGGAGAAATCCTGTCTTAGCTCATACTCATGAGTCCGTAATAGTCACCATCTTTAACTCCTTGGCCTGAAGATCCAAATTTCCTTCAACGAGAGATAGCAAATGATAAATGGTCATGTGTTTAAAAACATCTGTTTCCTTTGATGAGCAGGATAAACAAACCCTCAAGTTTCCCATGATCCAGGGTTTTAATGATCCAGAAACTGAACCACAGAGCACCCCAATTTTTCAAGCTAAAGGACTGTCAGCAACATCAAGATTAAAATGCAGGTCGAGTTTCTCTGAAAGGGATTTCAGGGCAGGGTGCTGAAAAGAACTACCATGTTTCCCCGAAAATAAGACACTGTCTTACATTTATTTTTTCTCAAGAAGACACACTAGGGCTTATTTTCAGGGGATGTCTTTATTAAGTATAATATGCTTCAATGTCAGCCCTGCACACAACCATAGCCACACCCATCACTAGGTCTTATTATCAGGGTAGGGCTTATATTTAACAAATGCATAGAAATCCTGCTAGGGCTTATTTTTTGGGGAGGTCTTATTTTCGGGGAAACAGGGTAAAAACAGCACCGAATCATAAAAAGAATGTGAAATTGTAATCTCAGGAGAAGAACTGAGTGGCTTCCATCCCATGGCAACCCTCACAAGGAGTCCAAGGGATGCGAAGTGGTCAGGCAAAGGTTCTCTGGCCCCGCAGGGTCTTGGGTCTTGGTCTCCCTGGCCAAGGACTCCAGAGTTGCTTCACCACATTGGTGCTTGTAAAGATAGGAAATGACCAATAAAAAACCCAAAGAGAGAGATCCCGAATAAAAGCTGCAGCATATCAAACCATGACTCGGTGTCCAATGTAGTGTACATTTCTTTTAAAAATTATGGAGAGGCAGCGGACAGCATCATCTAAACAGGAGGGACTCTTGAAAGGCAGCAGCAGAAGCCTGTGTACTAAATCAGGAGGAGACAACGGGTCCCCTTCATGTGTCTGGGTCAGCTTCCAGAAATTCTGACGACAGCCTATCATGGCCAGGCTGATGGGACGAGTGGTTCAGAAACATTTAGAGGGCAGCCTGTTGTACTAGAGGTCTCCCAGATCACTGTGTCTTGCGTGGGCTTCCGTTATGCCCAGTGCTTTATTCACATCAATACGTGAAGCAACATGAATGCTGTCTGAAGGCTCAGAACAACCACTGAGTGATCCAGGAACCAGCAAGATCTTGTCAGGGAAATGGGTGGAAGCCATGACTCCATGGTACAAAGGAGAAAAAGCGAAATTACTCGTTCCTAGGTTCTATAGGGCCAATCCCATCCAGTGAAAGTCCCAAAGGGGATGGTTTACACGTGTACATCCTTCCTTTATGCACTGTCAAAGCTCTTGCTATTTATTTCCCCAAACATGTTTTTTTTTAAAATAATGTAATGAAAAAGTATTGGAAAACAGCATTACTTACTCATTAATGTGCCTGATTTTCTTCTTTTGCCTGGTATGGAATATTGAAAACAGAAAATGTTGAGAACAGTCTTCCTGGAAATATGCTTCCTGGAAATATGCTGACAAATAATCTTCCTGTACATTTATTTTAGCGATTTCACATTGTATAACCTTCCTTAAAAGGGAAAATACCAAACCATCATTAACCCCCTTATGTGACCGTGCTCCTTGATTATCCTTAGAGTTGACCGTCTTCTGGAATTGCACTGCAAAATCAGTTATAAATGGGGTTCAAAACAAGCATGTAATATGGTGTAAAGGGAGAAATCAGATACTGCATTCTGCATGCAGTTCAGCATCAGGGGAACATGAGAAGGTCTAGGAAAGCTATCACAATGTCAGAACCAACAGTGTTATTATGGACCCTTAAGCTGAAGTATCTGCTCTTAAGTATTTCCCATTCTGTCCCTGCACTGGGTAGGGGTGGGGTGGGGGACCTGACAGCACACATCCCCATCAAATAGTGTTAACCCTTTTGTTTCCTAGAACAACTTCATTGTGGTTTAGATCCACTTTCCACATCAGTTTGAGTCGGTCATTGCTGATTAGTACGGTCCCTCTCCTATGACAGGTGACAGGATTTCCTCAGGATAAAGAGGTTGATATGGGAAAGAGAATACAGTATACATTATTCATTTAATCAAGATGATGGTGTGGCATATCACTCAGTTTTGGGGAGGATATCTCTCTCTCTCTCTCTCTCTCTCTCACACACACACACACACACACACACACACACACACACACAGAGAGAGAGAGAGAGAGAGAGAGAGAGAGAGAGAGCTCAATCATGCATGCATTAGGAACGAACTTCCGACAGGTTACAGAAGAGACGTTTGCATGTGAATAAAAAACTATAACTGAAACTTTCCTTTTATCTAGTGTGTAAGCTAAACCATACCCATAAGGTTGTTAATATTCAATACAGTATCTTCCAGAAAGGGGAGGGGGGAATCAAGTTATCAAATGACTGATGGATTAGTCTCCTTGCATGGTTGAGTTTGGGCCTGTTTCCTCACTTGAGGCCTCCAGGGCTATTGCCCACTGCCGGCCCGCGTCCACCCCCTCTGATCCTTGCCCATCATGGCTTATGAAAGCCGTTGGTGGGAGCCTGCCTGAATGGGCTTCTATCATCGCCACAGCCTCCTTCAGGGAGGGGATTTTCCCCTCTCACCTGAAGGAGACTGTGGTAAAGCCCATTCTGAAAAAACCTGGCTTAGCATCGGGAGATTTGACCAACTACCGCCCGATTGCTAATGTTCCCTTTATGGGCAAGGTAATCGAGAGGGTGTCCGCGATCCGGCTTCAATCATTCTTGGAGGGGGAACGTGTCCTCGACCCATTCCAGTCTGGGTTCATGCCGGGCCGGGGGACTTAGACAGTCTTGGTCGCTCTGCAAGATGACCTCCTCCGGGGGGCCGACAGGGGGTGCTCTACCCTGTTGGTCCTTCTGGATTTGTCAGCGGCCTTTGATACCATCGACCACGGTATCCTGCTGGACCAGCTCTCTGAGGTTGGGATCAGGGGCACTGTTCACAGCTGGCTCCGGTCCGTCCTCGGGGGCTGTCCCCAGCAGGTTCAGCATGGGGGGGAGCTGTTTGCCCCTTGGATACTCCCTTGTGGGGTCCCACAGGGGTTGTCCCTCTCTCCCATGCTGTTCAACATCTATATTAGGCCGCTGGCTGAGGTCATAAGGAGACAAGGAGCCTGCTGTCATCAGTATGCTGATGACATGCAGCTCTATTTCTCCTTTTCCATCACTGCAGATGAGGCTGTCCAGACCCTCGACCAGAGCCTGGACGAGGTCATGGAATGGACCAGTGCCAACAGGCTCAAACTCAACCCCGACAAGACTGATGTTATGTTCTTTGGGGCTTCCCCATCTGGCTATGGAGGCCCTTTTCCCACTCTGGAGGGCGTTTCCCTCCGGCCATCAGACACCGTCCGGAATCTGGGCCTAGTCCTGGACCCTGCGTTCACCATGGAAGCCCAGGTGGCCGCTGTGTCCAGGGCTGCCTTTTTTCATCTCCATCGAATTGCCCAGATTCATCCATACCTAGATGGAGACTCCCTCAGAACTGTGGTGCAAGCGCTGGTGGTCTCGAGACTAGACTATTGTAACGCGCTCAACATGGGGTTGCCCTTGACTCTCCTTCGGCGACTGCGGCAGCCAGACTGGTGGCAGGTGTGCATCAGTTTGACCACATCACCCCAGTTCTGGCTCGCCTGCATTGGTTGCCCATTGCGGCCCGAATCAGATTCAAGGTCCTGGTTTTGATTTACAAAACCCTTCATGGCCTAGGACCTGACTACCTCACAGAGCAGATCGACCAGCGGTTAACATCGGCCCGTCTGACTAGGTTGTCGTGGGCGCACATGCTGCGTGTGGCCACGCCCAGGGAGGCTCAGAGAATATCCACCCATACCCGAGCCTTCTCTGTGGCTGGCCCCACTATGTGGAATCATCTCCCAACAGAAGTGCGCCTAGCAGAGTCCCTGCCAGCCTTCCGGAAGGCTTTAAAAACTCTTCTCTTCCGGGAGGCGTTTGGTTGATTTAAAAAATTTTTTTCTTTCCCTCCTTGCCCTGCCATCTGCTATTTTTGGTCCTTTTGTTCAGTTACTTGGTTAATTTCGTGCTATTTTAACTGTTATTTTATTACATTGTTTGTTGTAAACCGCCCGGAGTTCCTTCGGGAAGACGGGCGGTATATAAGCTCAATAAATAAATAAATAAATAAATAAATAAAGGAGACTAAGCATACTGATCTCACCTTTTTGGATACACCTATTTGTGAACTGTTTTCGCTTTACAGTTCTGAAGACGAATATTAGGAGGAAACATAAAACCAGTAGACAAATGGGTAGGATTAATAAGATGAGAGATTTCCCCCCAGCTTCTGAGTTCTTCGGAGGATCTGTAAATAAGAAAACCCATCTCAATGATTTTTGTTTGTTTGTTTTTGTTACAAAACCCGATCCACTGCAGTGTTACCCCAAAGGATCCAAGTATTGTGGCAGTGTCATTAGTTGTTCCTATTGATTGTGACCCAATGCTATCAAGAGTAAAGGTTGTATGGGAAATGTGATGAAGTACTCAGTACCTACTATTTAAGTCAGGCATGTCCAAACTTCAGCCCTCCAGATGTTTTGGGCCACAACTCCCACAGTCCTTTGCCGTTGGCAATCTAAGCTTAGAATTCTGGGAATTGTGGTCCAAAACATCAGGAGGGTCAAAGTTTGGACATGCCTGATTTAAGTGTTCCTGTCACCTTTGAAAAAAATCCTATGCCAGCTGGTTGTGGAGAATACCAACAAGCAGTGCAGTCCACGTTCTGTATAGACTTCCACTAGATGTCTGAACAGCATCCAAACACAGTGGCAGCCACTACTGAAATGATAGTTGCTAGGACTGATTTCCTATGTACAATAAGACTTAGCATAACCCTAGATGTCTACATAAAAACCACAGTCAGTGGAGAGATGCTTGCCCTTACCATCATAGCAAATAGTAAAGGATTATAAGGATTTGTAGTCCCCAAACACCAGGAGAACTATAGCTGCCCACCTTGAATCTCTAAGAACTTGTCAAAACAAAGGTGAGAGAAAAATAAAATAGGTGGCAACTGAATAATGCCAGGAGAGTGGGTGCTATAAAATCCTTTTGGGTGATACAAAGCTGGTGATAAAAATATCATTTTTAATTCAATATTCTACATTCTTGAGGTTCTGCAGTACTAATTAAAAGCCAGTCTTTCGTTTCTCACTCAACTACATAGAAGAATGAGGGACAAAAACTATAAGGAAGGAAAAATAAACACAAGATGGAGGACACAAGATCAGCCGTCTCTCTTTCGCAAGCCATTTGGGCTCCAGAGACAATGGCCCCTGCGTTCTGCCAGATTTTTGAGTGTCATCTATCTTTTCCAGTCCCCCAAATTTTGCCCTACCTGCCCCTGAGTAAGAATTCTGGACAACTTAAAAGATTGCCACAGTTGTCCTATGACTCAAGCTGGATTTTTGCTTTCGTCATTTATCATGTACCTACCTTCTCTCTCTCTCTCTCTCTCTCTCTCTCTCTCTCTCTCTCTCTCTCTCTCTCTCTCTCTCTCTGTGTGTGTGTCTCTGTGTGTGTGTGTGTGTGTGTGTGTGTGTGAGAGAGAGAGAGAGAGAGAGAGAGAGAGAGAGAGAGACTCATTTCTGAGATAACCATTTTGGCACTCTCTTTGCCCAGCCATTGATGTCAGCTAGAAACTAGGATTTTCAAACCCAGAGGCTGCTCAGCTCATAAAGCAAAATGTTGAATCACAAGTGTTCTGAATTTCATGTAGGGGTGTTGGGCCAAAATGTAGTCAACTACTGCCAAGTCAAGCAAGGAAAATTCTTACACTCTGCCTGGTGTCTCTCTTTGAATCCTTTCTGAAAACAACAAAATCATTTTATAGATGTACTAGGTGTCTGCTGACCTCTTGCCCTACACATTCCTAGCAAGCAGAGCTATAAGAACAGTGGAGAAACCAAATGAATCCAAGAAACCAGTGAAAAAGGGAATGGTCCTTTGAGGACAGACTTTGAGTGTTCTAATTATATATAATATCTAGAAGATTCATTTCCTGCTTGAAAGTGTCACTGCTTAGGATGTTGGCTCCCAGAAATCTAAGGGAACAATCACTGTGCTAGCTGGAGGATTTTAGATTTTCCCCTCAAAAAGAAGTAACTTTCTAAGCTCTGCTTGACCTTCTAAATCCACTGCAACTGATTCACAGTGGCAAAGAAATACAACAGCAATGTCTTGGACTTATTGACACTAATAACCATTGCTACTTTCCAGAGTGAAGTAAATGGCTTGGTGATGCCATCATTACTGGTGATGCATAGGGACTTTTCCCACTCAGCTGTTGACTCTACTCCAATGGGAGGATTTGGAGAATCTGTTTGACTGGTGATTGAAAGAAGTACTGTATCTATGCATAATAACCAAGACGAATGAAGATGATTCATATTACTAAAACCACAATTTTCATAATATAGCCCAGGAGACTCTCCGGACAGATTAGCACAGAGAACTGTAGCACTTATTTCAAATCTTTATCATTCATGAAGTGTACTATCAGGAAGGGAAACAATGTGGTTTCCATGTGGTTCCTAGATCACTCAGGCAGAATTTCCTGCCGTCACCTCAGTCTCCCCCATGACTCTTCATGCAACAACTTCCACTGAGCTTCTGCTGAGAATTTGAGAGGCAAAAGAATAGGGCCTGGCATCTGGAATGTTTCAGACATTCATGTGGGCAAACCCTTTCTTACTAGTAGCACATCACTGCTAGGTGTCAAGGGTGGTTCCAGACATAAGGGACTGCTGTACATTCCTGTTCTATGCTAAACCTGAATTTGAATAGCCACTCCGTTTCCAGATCTCTGATGCCCAAGTGAAATCAGACAATTTTTCCCTTCCCTTCCCTTGCTCCAGGAGATTGGCTGCAGTGGGTATCATCTCAAGTCCACAAATGGTGGCAAAAAAGAGTAAAGCCATTCCCTTTAATTTTAGTCCTGATTGTTGGTGACCCCACCTCCAAAGACAGTTTATCCTGGGGAAAGAAGTCGAATCAAGATCGAATTTTTTTTTGAGAGGAAAGGGTTTTGTTCTAGTTTTTAATGAAATTTAGCAACATCTCCCTTCTTTTATAGATAGGTATCTTTGCAATGTGAAAACCGAAGAACTACAATATCATGAAAAGTTTATTGAATTGTCAATTGATTTTTCTACTGTTCTATCGTTTTATATTTCACTCTGTCTATCATTCTAAAGTACTATTAACAAGTTACTGTGTGCTGCTGAGGTATACTATAAAAAGTCTCTTTCTGAGCTCTAACACCCATGAGCCTCTTTTGACTAAATGAAGAAACAGACATTTCCCAGCTAAGAAGTTCAACCACAACCAGTAAGACCGGTCAGTCCAGAGCTCCCACTGACCTAACTGCACTGCTGAGAGCAATTTATACAGGCCACGGTTAGCTGGCTTGTTTTTTTTTTGTTTGTTTGTTTTGCTTTTATTTTATTTTCTTTTAAGTTACAGGGGTGATGCACAATGGCTCATCTGCATCAGGAAACAAAACATATGCTCCATTGTATCTTTTTTTAAAATGGGATTTTCTATGCTGGGGAGACAGAAACAGAATCTACAGTAGAAAAACATGGGAGAAAGAGATTTTTGCTCAGAGTATCGTGCAGACACCACACATAAGGCAAGTGCACCAAGTTTGTGGTTTTCCATAGTAAATGCCCAGGGTAGGAGCCGCCTAGGATTCAGTTCCGATTGTAGGCCATGGAGAAAGGGCAACCTAGAACTTTCTCAGATCCTAATGGAGACCTTGTAATACTAGGCATTGCCAGGTAGACTGGGTACTCAGAAGAAGGGAGGCTTTAGGCGGTTACTTACGTCTGTTTTGTCTCTGTTAGTGTTGCACTTAGGAGCAGTACAAAAAAATGTTACTTCACATCCGTTGCGCAACTAATGAAATTTGTCTCAACCACGCCCTCAGAACGGGTGCTAAGTGCGACAATCCTGTACCTGGTGCTGGGGTAGGCTTTTCCCTTGTCACTCTTTGTTTCTGCTTTCTGTTCCAAGACAAGACACCGTGTAGTAACGACTGTCACGCAACAAAATATTTGTTTCTCTCAGAAAATTGTGTCCGTTTTTTTTAATTTTGACTTTTCAGAAGTGAAATATTGAAAAAGAATTTTTAACACCTCCCCCCAAAAAAGGGAAAAATGAAGCTAGATAAATTCAGTGTTTGTCACAGTACAAGACCGTGAGGTAACACTTGTCACGAGACAAGTTATCATGACCATGGGAACACTGAAACAGGGACAAAACCACATGATCACGACCAATGCTGTCACAGTACAAAACTAGTCAGGAACAAAGAAGAATGTGAAGTAACCACCTTACTCTCCAGTCCACTTAAGGAAATCCTGCCTGCCTACTAAAGGACCCCAAATAAACACTAACATGTGGCTTGGATTCCGTGGCATTAATGTTGTAGCTCCTCTTTCCATCACATGTGGCACATACAGGATACTTATTGCTGCAGTATAAAATGGTCTTGTACTAACATCTGTGGGGAAATTAAAATATGGTTGTCGATCTATCCAGCCCTATATTCCTGATATATGTGCCATGATTTTATTATCTAATTTGCTGTGGAATTAACTCGAGCTAGATAAGGAACAGTGAAGTACAAAATAAAGAGAAGAAGCCTGGAAAGAGTTCGAGGTAATTCCAGACAGAGGTCTCCTAATATGAGCAATCAAAAGCCCTTCCATCTTTCCTCTTTCACATATAATTTTGTTTCTGATAAGGAAAAAGGAGCAATGTGAAAATACAGAGGGAGTTACAAAGGATTCATGGTGTCCACAGACCTTTCTGAGGTAGGATTCTTATAGGAAAAGGCAAGACTCCACCTCTGTGGGGATAGAAAATAATCTGAGTGTTGCTCTTTTAAAAAGGAAAGCTCACCCCCCCATTCCAAAAATCCAGAAAAAAATGGCATGCTAGATACCTGAGGAGACAGTTATGGTCCAATGATTGCCTGCCACTCCAAGAGAGGGAAGCAAGGCCGGACAGGCCTCCTTGTTGTATCTCCCTGAGAGGTTAAAACTGTCACATCACCTTGTCCACTCATATTTTCCTCAGACCACAGTTTCTTCATCTTATATTTTAATCCACTACCTGCTACCTGGCTGCCCTTCCGCTCTCCTGTGCCTTTGGGCTTCTGGCTGATTTCCCATGATATTCTCTCGATTTATATTTCCAGTCCTCAGTATTCCATTTTGCTCATGTAGCCCATTTTATCCTTAGACCTTTTCTGAGGTGATTAGTCAAACAAACTAGGTCTTTCATTTTCCTCACCAAAGATGAGGAATGCTTGATAACCTTCTGTTCTTGAGGTTTGTACTTATCGGGTCTTCAGGATGCTATGATTAATCATTATAAGTTGGTTACCCATGAGAGGTGTCCCACTGAAAAATCCCATATATGAAGATGCAGATTCTACATATGGACATATGCATGCTATGAGAATATCTCAGGTATACTATATTGCTCCTATACTGTGTAATAAAATCCCAAAATATTGATTTGAAGTTTCACATAAATCTTTACCTGATTCGGGCACTGATGTATGGGCTGAGGTTTCTTCATTCAGTTCTTTATTCCAGAACACACAGGTGTAATTTCCAGGAATGTTTGGTTTGACTCTCAGGGTACTTGTTACATTGAAGACTCCATCAGTTGTCAGTTCATATGTAGTGACTGCAAACATGCTGACGTTCTTATGGCTCTCATTGTACCAAGAAACTTCAGCGAGAGGATACCCTTCTGATTGACAAGTAAAGACCAAGTCTCCTTCTTCTCTTTGTTGCTGGAGATTTATATTCTTGTATGGTGCTGGACAGGAACAAGTAGTAGAAGGATAATTTTGTTATTTTCCTACTACTGTGTTTGGGAAGTGTGGTTTCATTTTCTCCTCTTTGGGCCTGTTTGTCCTGTAAATAGATTACAAAATGCAGCAAGTGCACAATCTGAACCACACTAGGCACAATCCTTTCCTAGCCTTGGTGTTGGACAAGAACACCTTTTTCATATCGAAAGAATGGGACCGTTCCCTCCCAATACAGCCATGGCCTGAGGCAAAGAACAGGATACTCTCCCTGTCCTATGCCAGTTCAGGAGGAGAAAGTAGGCCTGGCAGCTGAATCTTTCTTCAGCACTAGGAATGTCTCATCCACCCCATCAAGCTGGGCACTGCCTC
Source organism: Phrynocephalus forsythii (assembly GCA_029282475.1). Taxonomy (NCBI): domain Eukaryota; kingdom Metazoa; phylum Chordata; class Lepidosauria; order Squamata; family Agamidae; genus Phrynocephalus; species Phrynocephalus forsythii. Next base: position 36,732,299 of record JAPFRF010000004.1, read on the forward strand.
ACTTCAGCGGTAGCCCAGCAGAGTCTGTAAGTATGTGCAGGTGTATGCTTCTCTCTCTCTCTCTCTCTCTCCCTCTGTATGTGTGTGTGTGTGAGAGAGAGAGAGTGAGAGTGAGTGAGAGAGAGAGAGAGGGCGTTTATACACGACCCCTAAGCTGCGATGCAAATGGCTCCCAGCTCCGGAGCTTAGAAATATTTTCCCACCAGCTCCGGAGTTTGGAGACAATTAAGTGCGACCCCGCCCACTTTAGCGCGACCCAGCACATTTTTCATGTACCTGCTCTCTGCAGGTGAAAAAACTGTGATGCGGATAAGAGTGCCGGGCTCTCCTGGCTTGTCTGTTGTTTTTTTGCCTCCCGCCCCTTTAAGAGCTCCTTGAGCCGGAACCAGGAAGTAACAGGGCTCGACCTGCACCGGCAGGTTAGTAAAGGCTTCTTTTGTCCTTTTTTCCCTCCCCCCCTCACGCCGACAGGAGCAGGAAGTGCTGAGGGGTGGGGACGGAGGAACAGAAACGAACCCCCAAGATCTCTGCTCCGAATTTAAGGGACCAGCGGATCTTAGGGGTCGTGTGAAAAGGCCCTGAGAGACTCCGGATTGCCCTTGGCCACCAACCACAAGGGGCATCCACCACCAGACCACCAGTGAACATCAAGAGGCAACACTAGTTTGTGAGATGCCGGGCATACATACAGCTCTTTCCTCCATCATTCCCTGACATCCATTTCTGGGACCAATTCAAAGTGCTGCTTATGAGATAGAAAGCCTTACACAGCTTGGGTCTGGGCTATTTGAAGGACTGTGTCTCAATACGTATAATGAGGGCCTTCTTTTTGGGAGCATTAGGGTTGGTCCCAAATAATAAAGGTATCATTTAGGTAGAGTGACATGAAAGCTACATTTATTTTGGAGCACCTCTGCCCTGGACCAATGTTAAGGGAGGTGTTAATAAAAATAAGCAAAGTCTTGACTTATTATTATTGCCACTGTGTATACCTGCACAACAAAAGACTGGCATAGCAGGTCAAGCAGGTGCCTTGCCTAATGTGATAGGCACAGAATTCTCAGCATATGCCAGGTGCCTAATTTAAAGTGTTATGTAAGTGTGGAGGTTTCCAACATCACACCATTTGCAGATCATGATTTTAAAAACCACAACCCTTTCCTAAAATCCTGGATGTGATTCTTTGAGTAGGAGAAGACATACAGCCTTCACAGCTTTAGGACAGTAACCCTAATATGTTAGTAAAAATTGTTGAGAATCAGTGTGCCTGATGCTACAGAACAGATTTTATATGATGTTTTGGGGACTGTTGCTTCTTTGTCTTTGTCATGATGAAGGGTCTCCTCCTAGATCTGGATAATGTCACCATTAATATAAAACTAGAGCCATTCTGAAGTGCTCTTCCGAGCATTTCAAATCTGGACAACTCGTCAGGTTTGGCATTGATCAATTGTTTTCCTGGTTTGGCTGGATCTGGCAAAAGAGGTGAAAGGCAGTCGTTTTCTGGTAGAGGATCTAATTCAAGATTTAGGGACGGGCTTTGGAAATTGCTCTGTAAACATCAATATCTTCCCTGATGATATTCTGCATCCCATTAATGCCTGCTCAATAACAGAGAGATGGCAGCCCAGGCCCCAATGTGGGGACGACACTCACAGAACTGTAAATAAATAGGGAAATGAAGTTACTCTCCCTCCCTCCTGCTGTTCTTTCCATGGGGGTGATTGGCGGGGCACCCAAAGATGGCTTCCACATTTTGTTCTCCAGCAGAAACCCAGGCTTTGAAACACACATTGAAATCCCCATGGCTTAGGAAAGGAGGCAGAGCCATGCTCTTAGACTACTAACCTTCAACTTCCAAAGTAATGTACTTGTAGTCGGCGTCTTTCTCATACTGAATAAGACACATATACGTCCCTGCATCTGTGATCTTTACGTTGGTGATGTGCAGCATGGACTGTCCCCTTTGTAATCCTTCAGGCAACATCCCAGCTCTCCCTTGATAATCTTGGTGCTGCCGGAGGAGGTCTTCTTTGCCCTGGCTGAGCACATAGACTTCTTTTGCCTCGGCCGGCTTTGATGTCTTTTTTCCCCACAAGACATTTAAAGCCCTCACATGGAATGGGTCTGCTACGGGAAAGCGACACCCCAGGGTCACATTGTCCCCATGCTTCGCAGAGTAACGCGGCTGAAGAACTTCCACTGTGAGTGAAGCTGAGAGATGAAAATAAAGTGTGAATGTCCATCAGATGAACTGTTGGCATTTCAGTGGTGGAGAGTGAAGGAGTTCAGTAAAGAATCAGATCACACATAAAGACAAATGCCTAAGTAGTCCTCTGATAACATTATATCTCCCAGGTGCTTGGGAGTGGTGCAAGTGTCCCTAAGAGTCTCAAAAGAGCATAGTGCAGGTAATTCTTTGAGAGGCTTCCTCTATAGAGCCTAGTAGACTATGAGATTACCTGTCCCATGCTCCCTTGCTTCTCCCAGGTCCTTCCAGGAACAGTTCCTCTCTTCAAACTTTCTAAATTGTTTTGAATTGTTGAGTGAATCCCAGTTTAACTTATATGCAACTCTGAAAGGAACATGGAAAAATGGTTTCAGTAAAATCTCTCACCTGCTAGGAAATCAATCTGGATTTCAAGAACCACAGCTATGAGGAACATTTTTCCTAGGTATATCTAAAAAAAAGCAGCAACAATATTAATAATAGAGATATTTAGAAATATTTGAGCAAGCTGACTCATGCAAAGATGAAGAGTGGTTGCCAGTAATGCAAGGTGTTGCCTAAACTTTCAAGAATGGATTTGCCAGCAATAAATGCATCCCTTCCCACTATTTTAAAATAACTTTTTAAAATGAGTCCGAGGACTATGGCATGCTCTACTGTCTACTGGCAAAATAATTCTTTCCGCCCAGAGATAATGGCAAGAAAGTTTGAACTACATATCCCATCATCCCCTACAATTGGCCGTGTTGGCTGGTGCTGGTGAGAATTGTAGCCAGTGACATTTACAGAGACAAAGAGTCCTTGCTTTTGTTTGCAAACTATTAAATACAGTACAAAGTGAAATATCACTCTCCTCCCCCCCGCCCATTTGCCATGTCTGTAAAATTGTCTGGCTCCAAGAAGTCATCACAATTGTGTTACATGTAGGTTTCTGACAGCAGCTTCCCCAGGAACAGCTCTGAACAGAGATGGGTACAGTCATGTTTGACTAATGTCTCACTGGAAACCGTAGGTTCAGTGCATGAAATAGTACAAGATGCCAACATAAACAGGGTGTCTGCATTTTCTCTGCTTTAAACAAATAAAATATTCAGCACTGTCAAGTTACTTTCAGTTCCAGGCCAAGGACACACCTGATGCTAGGAATACAAAAGAGAAAGATATTTTCCTGCTTGCAGAAGGACAGCAAAGATGAGGCCAGCCTAGCAACCCCTGGGAGGAAGCTCCAGAGTTTGGGAGCAGCAACAGAGAGAAAGCCTTCTCCTGTGTACCCACCAAGAGCGCCTGGGAGGGTGGAGGGATCGAGAGAAAGGCCTCACCTGATGATCTTAACATCTAGGCAGATGCGTAGAGGGCAATGAGATCTTTTAGACAACTTGGACCCAACCTGTTTAGGGCTTTGTAGGTGAAAACCAGCACCTCAAATTGTGCCCGGAAATGGATTGGCAGCCAATGGAGCTGTTTTAACAGGAGGGTCCCATGATCCCTGTAATCAGTTCCAGTTCAAGGGTGGGTGACATAATAAGCCTTCACCCTAGGGCATACACCATTTTCCCTCTCAGTATGACCTTGGAAAATTCCTTTTTTTTTTTTTTTTGGACCAGTGCTCACTGTGGCTTTGCTGCTGGTGGGATCTGAACCTTACACTAAAATGCAGGTGTTGGAGTATGCAACTTCTGTTTTCAGTCATTAAGACAATAGAGCCAAACGATTATGTGTTACAGAAACTCCCGAGGATGTCTTTCTCACCTCCCCCGGTTTGCAAATTAAGTCCCTTTCTTTTGTGATAGGTCTTCAAACCTTACAGCATGGACTTTTGTTTGCAAGCATGGTCACTTCATCATTGTGCGGCTGCTGTTGATCCCATCCCATCTGCAGTGACTCAAGACCTCCAGCCATTTGAGGAGGCAGTGCATGTGTGGGGGTGGGGGAGCACAGCCACCCTCGAAATGTTGCTACTGTACCTCTTTTGCTTCCTTTTTGCCCACTGCTGCTTTGCTTCCTCCCTACCAGCAGAGGATCAAGCTCTTCTGATGTCTGAAAAGTGCTGTCATCCCTGATGGCCCCCACATTGCTTCGGCCATCTGTTTCCCCTTTCAATGGCAGTTCACTTCTTTGCCACCTCCTTTTGTCTAACGGAGCCTAGCTCTGTAATGAAGGACTGCTACAGGATAAGTCCATATGCCAATGGTTTTATTTAAAAATTACCTGCAATAAAGCAGAGGATTGTCCATTCCCTGTAGATATTTGCCCCCTTTCCTGACATGAAAACCCTCCAACTCTAAGGTTTATTATTTATATATTTAGCAGAAGCATTTTAAACCTGCCTTTCAAATTAAAACTCTCCCCAAAAAGACTGCAGATCAATTTTTTTAAAAAAACAAGGAAGTCCTGTTCCTTCAGACTTACAAATTAAAAGATAAAAGCAACACAAGAGGGGGGGGAGGACAGGTATGACAGAGGACTGCATGCTGGTAATTACGGTAATGTTGCAGTGTCTTTATAACAGCTGAGATAGGAACAGTTCAGACACTGAAGACATCTAGTCCATAAGTGATCTCTTTATTCCATTGCATTCCAGTTGTAGTAGATTCTACAACTTGCTGGATGCAGCTCCTTATTCCCTGAGTAAATGGGCAATGAAACTACCCTGCTCCTCATCTTTTACTCAACTGCAGTTTGACAGAACAGTTGTAACAGGGTGACACTTCAAGATGGAAGGAATTAGACAGAGCTCTTGTGAAGGAGACAAACAGGTTCTCCTGTGGAGCATAATTACACACACACACACACACACACACACACACACACACACACACACACACACACACACACCTGGCCTGTATTCAAACATACAAGGCAATCTGTACAGTTAAAAAGCTGCTGTAGCCATTGCAAAACACAAGAGAAGTACTTGTGTAACTAGATCAGAATTACAGTCACCTGTGAAGCTAGAGGTCAGCTCTTCTCCGCTGGTGCAATCGTTTCCCCAGCCGTTTCCCCCTGGCTTTGCTTGAGAGATGTGACAGAGCCAGGCCAGCAGTGAGCGGCTTCAGTGACAGCTTCTTGTTTGGATTCACACCCTCTTAAAAAGCATCCTTAGAGGGGGAAGTGATGAGGAGGATGAGTTTTACTTTCATTTTAAGTAGGAGCATAATGATACTTGGTTAACCATTTGAGCACTGAGGAACTTTTTAGTAACCAACAGTAACATTCCCGTGCTTTGCCCCCAGCCCTTTCACAGGCTATTGACAAGCACTGCTTCTAATTTTCTCTTTTGCTGCCACCAACTAGCTTCTCTAGGAAATTAATGCTTTCAGACTGCTTTTAAATTGAATAAAGATAAAAGAAGCTTATTTATTACAAAGTCGAATCAAACTCATAAAGGGCAATGTGTTTAGGTACAAACAAAAGGAAGACTATACCTCCAACACACTAAAGTTACATTGCCGACAAAGCTGATCACTTGTGCACCCAGTTCTTAAGTTTACAATCACTAGACACTTAGTTTTCCTCACAGAAGTTTTAAAACCCTATCTCTTCTCTCTCTAGCCTCTCAGTCAGACCCTATCTATCTTTTCTCAGTAAGTATAGGTCCCTATCTGACCATAGCTGTCACGTTTTCCATGTTGATAGCTGGGACGGAGGAGAGAGGTGTAATGTGTGCACGCATTAAACTAATACAAATATCCACACACAGCACGCACACACCTCTAACCTTGCGTGCCACACACACACACACTACCAACCCTCCTCCTCACCACCACCACCACTGCTGCCTCTTCCTCCTCCTCCTCCTTCCCACCCTGTCCTTCCAAGAGCTGCAAAGACACCCCAAGCCCCCCACCCCACCCCAGGCTCTTCTCTCCACAACCCTGAGCTACCCAGCCAGCTGATAATTGTGATAACTGCTTAGAAAACCCATGTTCTAAATGGCAAGATAAATATTTGTAGTTATCTGCCTCAGTGCATGCATTTAATCTCACAGGTGTTTGAATGGTGCAGTGGCAGCAAACTGGAGAAAAGAGAGAGGCAGGAAAGTAAAGGGATAAAAATTATGGACGCATGGTTATCTCATGTTTTTTTTTTTAATGACCCACTTCCTGCTGTATGGTACTCAATTTTTTCCTCACCACAAGCATGTTCAGTGTGTCCTCGCCAATACTAACTGATGCTATACACAACAGCTTAATATAACATTGCACTGGCATAAATGTGGCAGGCAAAGAATTGCTCTACTGAATCGTGCAGCTGGTTGTGTCCCTGGCAGGATTGATTGCACAACTTGGTGGCAGAAGTGCATCAGTGATAGCACTTCTGCATTGGCTGTTGCACAATGTCCATCAGCTGTTGGCAGTTGGGATTCCTCTCAGAACTTAATCAGTGCAGCATGGTAAGTGTAGGTAATAATCTCTCTTTGTGTTCTAGGCAGTCACTGTCTCCTAAATGGTCTGGAGCCAGGAAACACAGGGTGCTATCTCCTCTCATATGACTCTGCCCAAGTCTTGAGATCAGAATTTGCAACCATACCTTATCACCATCAGATGACTGGCATGTGAATACAAGAGATGGGGGGGGGCTTCAAACATTTTCCACTTATGCCTGTGTTTTCTGAGAGCTGGCCAGGACTGTCCTAGAAAGTTCTTCTCAACATGCCTTTCAAATACCATGGAATTCTTCTAGGAACACTTAACAGTTATTATGGGAAGCCTCCCTCAAAATCATATGGAGCATGACATAGGACTTAATGGGAATCTGCTCAATACAACCTGTTTGTATTGCCCCTGAAATTGCCATGGGGAATGGAGAAAGAATTCACACCACACACATTCTTGTGAAGTATCAGCTGCTTCTGCCATCCTAGTGGTGGCGGCAGAGTCCAAGGTTGCATCTTGTGATATAGCCTTCTAGGGTTCTGTAGCATTCCCATTGCACCAGCTGCCGCCAGTTGGTCTGCCTTGTTACACTGCAGGGGCATAACTCTTATCTCAGACATCCTATCCCAGCTGTAAAAATGGCCTAGATTCCTTGCGTTTTGCCTATCCCTCTCTGCCCTGATGTCCCTGAAATACAGTCAGTCAACCTTCTCTGAAAATAAACACTGGTGGAAGTTTTCTGAAAGCATCTCCATGATATTTCCCAAAAGATGCTTGTTTGAATGACCGTCAAGAACCCAAATAATTACTTGATTTATTTGCGAAATAATACCACGGGGCATGCTTTGCATGAAGCTTAGGCGGTTACCTCACGTCCCGTTCGTCCCTTCTTGCTGTCCCGCTTGGGACTGGTACAAAAAAAACTTACTTCACGTCCATAACGTGACAGCAAAAAGCTGTCTTGACCACACCCCCGGAACCGGGAACAGAGCATGACAAGCCGTACCTGCCCCTGGGCTGGGGAATTCTCTTGTCACGGTTGGTTCCCCGTTCCTATTCCAAGACAAGGGACCATGTGGTAACAACTGTCACACAACAACCAGTGTCCACCTAGTGGTCAGCGGCTGAAGCGGCATTCAATATTAGTTGCCCTATGGGAAACACCATGCAGTGCAAACGATTATTAAAGAAAGTACTGAAAAATTCTGTAGCATTGACGTGTAAATTCCGGAAGACCAGTAAATCGAAATATTGAAAAAGTTTTATTTACGATATTTAAAAAGGGTTAAGAAAGCAAGACAGATTCAGAATTTGTCACAGGATAAGACTATGAAGTAACGGTTGACACGAGATAAGTAATCACGCCCGTGAGTAAATGGAAACAGGGACTGAACAGGGACAAAACCACGTGACCGTGAACAACACTGTCACGGTACAAACGTAATCGCGGAACAAGGTAGGACGTGAAGTAACCACCTTAGTGGTGCTGACAAGGAAAGTACAAGGAACAACTGCTGAAATTGTGCTTTAAAAGATCAACTGTCAGCTCAGCCTATTGTCTGTCTTTTAACACCCACTAGTAACACCCCTACAGAACAGAATAAGAGCAAATGTTATCATATAATACTGGTGAAACCTGAGTGAAGCTGCTAAAAAGTATGGAAATAGACTGAATAGGTGTTAGGGAGGCTGTTGTGGGGCTCGGAAATACCAGCCACAAAGCTGAAACATCAGATTATATTTAAATTGTGGTTTGAGTTTCCTTGTGATAGTTTGCTGATGCGTAGTTTTATTCTTTAATCTGAAAACATTAGCTTTATCTCTATACTTTAATTATCAATGTCAAAATCATGTGTCTTGGCACAGTAAATCACACTAGAGTAAGCTCATGGAATCCACAGGGATGAATTAACTCTTCTGTAAATTTTATTGATTTAAATGGGCCTATTCAAACCACAACTTACTTTATCAGAGCAAATCATGGTTAGAGGAAAATTATTTCAATCAATGGCATGTATGGAGAAGCTGAGTCACTAAATGGGCCTACTATAGCGTAATTGACTATGCTAAGCAACAGAATTTTGACCAATATATAATTGTTACTTTGAGCATTAGTCTGACATTCAAATAAAAAAGTGATATTTTCAACAGTATTGTGGCTTTCCATACTGGTCACCTCAGGAACGTAGATCCTTAATTACCATCATGTTGTCATCTCAGAACTTCAACTCCAGGATAGCTTTCATATCTGCTGCTTTGGAAACTACCTTCCCTGGGATGTTGAGCAAGGATATTTCAGAAAGACATACTGTAATCTCCTTTTTTAATGACTGGGGCTCAACTGTGGAGCCTGCGTGTGGCATTTTATTTTAGTAGATAGTGTCACTGGTCTTCTCTCGGTGGCTTTTAGGCTACTGGTACATTTTGTGTGAGTAAACCAAGCTGATTGGTTAAGAAAGATGTAAGTATCAGCAGTTAAGCTGCCTAGATGCCCTAAGCACATCCAATCTCGCCTGATTTCGGAAGCTAAGCAGGGTCGGCCCTGGTTAGTACTTGGATGGGAGACCTCCAAGGAATACCAGGTGCTGTAGGCGCCTGGAGTAGGAACTGGCAAACCACTCCAGTATCCCTGGCAAGAAAACTCCATGGATGTGGAGTCACAAAGAGTCGGTAATGACTGTAATGACACAACACACACACACAAGTATCAGCAATAATACAAGGATAAAAAGGAAAAGGTTGATAACTCCTCTTTAGATTTTCCAGTGTTATGCTAATGAAAACTTGGAGCTGATCAGGAAATGAGTCATGGCAACTGGACTTCTTTTCTTGTGGGATTGAAACATTTCACTACTCATCTGAGTAGCTTCTTCAGTCTGAGGAAGGTTAGTGGGAGGCTTCCAATTTATAATTCACTTTGGTTTCACACAAGAATCTCCACAGACATCTTGGAGATGATGCCTGACTAGGCTTGGTAAGAGGATGAAAAATGTGTCAAAGGCAGTGTGAATTTAAAACAGAATGAAACAACAACAAAAGAATATTGTGGATTACCTAAAGCATCTTTGAATTTGATTGGTGTTCCCTTTGAGGACCTTGCACTTTATTTGTGTCCCTACAGTCTGTTAAATTACTTATACCTGCTCTGTGCCGTGCTTCTATGTATGCAAGCAAAGTAACATAATAGTTAAATCTGATTCTGCCCACCAACATAACACAGTTGGCATACATCTCGTGGGCAAATTGTTACCAATTAAGAAGTCAGCATAGGCATTTGGCAATAAGCACTGACCCCGTGTGACTCAGCATGCAACCAAGAATGCCTACCCTAACTTCGTAATGTGTGGCAAGTCACCAATGAGATTTTTGCCAATTGTGTTACACTGGCATAGAAGCTCAAAAAGATTCAGACCAATAAATAATCTGATTATACTGCATGAAGACAACATTAATTGCCAGAGTCTCTCATCTGGAGGATCTTTATGGTCTATAATCCCTCAAACATTTCACCATAAAGAGAAGTACTGTAAAGAGTAATGATTTACATTTTAGAGAATGATGTGTTGACAGTGGTTAATTAAGGATGATGTATAGGTATCACATTCCGTCCCTATACAGTATATGCCTATTCAAAGTAATTTATCTTTACATCACTAGAAATTGGTTTCAAGAAAAATGCAAACTGATGAAGAAGTCTCATTTCAAATATATTTTCTTGAAACCAATTTCTAGTGATGTAAAGATAAATTACTTTGAATAGGCATATACTGTATAGCAGTGCTCCCCAACCTTTTTATCACCGGGGCCCGGTAAATGTTTGATAATTTTTCCCTGGCCCACTTTGCGGCGGCGGCGGCGGCGGCGATGGCGGATGGCGGGGGGGGGCGATGGCGGGGGTTCGCGGCGGCGGCGGCGGGGCACGGTGCGGGGGTCGCGGAGGCGGCGGTGATGGCGGGGGGCGCGCGACGGCGGGGGGGGCGCGATGGCGGGGGTTACAGTGGCGCGGCAGCAGCAGCAATGGGGGGTCGCAGCGGGCGCGGCGCGATGGCGGGGCGATGGCGGGGCAGGGTGGGCGGCGCGATGGTGGCGGCGCGCGGCGGCGGCGAAGGCGGGCGGGCGGCGCGGTGGCGGGGGCGCGCGGCAAACGCGGTGGGGGCGGCGCGGCGAAAATGCAAACTGATGAAGAAGTCTCATTTCAAATATATTTTCTTGAAACCAATTTCTAGTGATGTAAAGATAAAGGCGGCGGCGTGGTGGGGGGGGTGGCGGCGATGGCGGCCGCGCGGCGATGGCGGAGTCGCGGCGGCGGCGGCGATGGCATGGGCGCGGCGGGCGGCGGCATGGCGGGGGTCGCGGCGCGGCGCGGCGATGGCGGGGGGGCGATGGCATGGCGGTCGCGGCGCGGCGGCGCGATGGCATGGCGGGGGGTCGCGGTGGCGGCGCGATGGCATGGCGGGGGGTCGCGCGGTGGCGGCGATGGCATGGCGGGAGTCGCGCGCGCGCGCGATGGCATGGCGGGGCGCGCGCGGCGGCGGCGATGGCGCGGTCGCGGCGCGGCGATGGCATGGCGGGGGTCGTGGCAGTGGCGGTGGCGGCGATGGCGGGGCAGGGTGGGCGCGATGGCAGGGGGTCACGGCGGCGGCGGCGCGATTGCTGGTGGCGTCGCGGCGGCGGCGGGAAAACACCGGCCGGGCCTGCGCCGCCCCTGCCCGCCTCAACACAGGCGCGGCGGTGGGGAAAAGACCCAGGCCGGCCTGAGACGCCCCCTCCCCCTCCCCTAAAAAGAGGCACACATGCACGGCGCTGGCCGGTGGGGCACCTACCTCTGCTTGCCTCCGGCTGCGGCCTTCGGGCGGGCGGCGGGAGGGGGAGGGAGGGAGGCCGGTGGGGGTGGCGTCTCCGGCCCGAGGGCGCCACCGGGACCGCCGAGCCGGCCGCGGAGTCGCGGCCGAACCCGGGCGACTGCCGTGGCCGCGCGGCCGCCGACAGGAGGAGGAGGCAGGGCCCGCCCGCCCAGGAGCCCCAGGCTCCCCCACCCCGCCCGTGCGGCATCCGGCCGCCCGCGGGAGAGAAGAGGAGGAGGAGGAGGGCGGCGGAGGAAAAGGGAGGAGCCTCCCGGTCTCCCAGGCGGCCCGGTGATCCACGGACCGGCACCGGTCCGCGGCCCGGGGGTTGGGGACCACTGCTGTATAGGGACGGAATGTGATACCTATACATCATCCTCAATTAAAAAATGAAGGCTACATATTTAAATAATCCTAGGGGAGATAATGAAATGGCTTTCAGTCCATAATACCTTAGAACAGTGTTTTTCAACCTTTTTTGGGCAAAGGCACACTTGTTTCATGAAAAAAATCACGAGGCACACCACCATTAGAAAATGTTAAAAAATTTAACTCTGTGCCTATATTGACTATATATAAAGTAATTTTTCAATTTTTCCCACGGCACACCAGGCAACATCTTGCGGCACACTAGTGTGCCGCGGAACAGTGGTTGAAAAACACTGCCTTAGAATGAATAAAATTTAATTCATTGTGCTATATTCAGCTGATTGTTGATTTTCAATTAATTGTGCAAGTATTTTTAAAGGACTTTATTACATTTAATCTTAAATACTGTATATGGTTTCATTTCGTTAGCAAAATAACATTTCAATTTTTTTCACTGAAAGCCTTCACAAATGTATAAAATCACATTTCTTGTTGACTTCAGTATGGACCTTGGTATATAACTGTAACATGGATAGTGTGTTCTTATACTAAAGGACCATATCTCTGTTACTTGGTGCAGATATAAATCCCCCCATTACGCTGGCCCACAGAATACTTCTCCAAAAATCCCATGTTTTGTAGTACAACCTATTCCACAGTTAAGTGTGTATAGGATTGTATTTACACAATTGCTTCCAGTTTAAACCATACTTAGAAGAGATTCACAGAAATCAGTTAAACCCATTAGTCATGATGAGAGATGTGAAGACCTGCTGGGAAAAAGTCAGATGATAAATTATGGCAGGACCTTCTTCCCAATTTGGTGGGATGGGGGGGCTGTGCTTCTTTCCCAGTGGTTTCCCAGCCCCTCATATAGCCATGGCTAATTTAAGCCCTACTGATTTTAACAATGAGTGTGACTAAATCTGGATTCACTTAATTACGTATATTCACAGCAAACTGTGCAGTCCTTTCAAGAATTCTTCCCAGCTCCTACCCTCCAGATCTAGTTACTTTTTGGGTCACCACTAGGGCATTCTTGGGGTTTGCCATATTTAGAGGTCCATGGATTCTGGGAAGAAGGCGTTTCCCAACTGACACAATAGTTTGATACAAACTCTGTAAATAACAAACAGATTGCCCATTTTCACAGTCACTTTCACTTTACCAGAACTGGTCATAAAGTAAAACCAAAACTAAGACACTTCCCAGTATATGTATGCAACAAAGCCATTGGGGAAACCTATGGCTGAATCAGAAGACTGGCATGCTCAACCCCTTTGACCCATTTAATGGTACACAATGGTATAAATGTTGGAGAACTTACAATTCTCCAGCCAACCCCTTGCCTCCCCCCCCCTTCATGGGCGTTTCCTGGTTCAAGAGTAAGAAGATACCAGTTTGTCTCAGCTTCTGAGCTGTCCTGCTGCTATTCATTAAGGACATAAGAGACATACATCATCATCAGAAATTGCACTCCAGTAATGCGCCTAGGGGCTATGTGGTTCAGGCCATTGGGTGGGGAAATCTTATGAAAAGGCAGTGATTCAAAATGTCAGATGAGAAAGAAGGAGAGTGCTGTTGTGGTTATTCCCCTGACTCTTTTGGTTTAGGTAGCGTAATGTCCATACATTTGTCTGGGAGCGGGGGGCACAGCATAGGTGAATCCATGTGGTGATATTATATATTTGTGTTTTATTTCAGGACTTTAAAGATTGTACACCTGGAGCTGTACAGCTTTGGGCACCAAAGATATCTGAGATTTTTTTCTTCCTGACCCATTTTGCTTTAGATTAGAACAATGCTTGCACGGCTTCATTTTGTTTTGTTTTGTTTTGTTTACAGGCAGCTCATAATCCAACTAGGGGCAGTGAATGGGGTGGTGCATACTTTGCAGCGCCCAGTTTGGGTTGTTTTATTACGGCTGTTGTTCTTTTATTTGTATTTTTTTTTAAATCACAACTCTGTAATGTTCATTGTGTTCATTGTAACACTCGCTACTATACTATACAAGTCTCATGGAGTGATATACTGTACTCACTTAAATATGTTAATTATTTAAAATCTTCCTTCAAGATTATCCAGAGGAATTCTTCTGGTGGGTACAAAGCTGCATAGTAGCATCTTAACACAAACTGCATACACAGTGTGTACCACTAAAACGTATGTAGTGTGTACCACTAAAATCTTGTTGGCAACAGTGGCAATTTTTTTGGACTTTAAAGACTTTCTTCTCTCCATCCTTGATACCCCCCCACAGGTTCTTCAGGATGAAGGGGATCCCTAAGGTGCCTCAGAAGTTAAAACTAGAAACTTTTAATTAGTGACGAAAGGCTCCAGCTGATGATGCCATCCATATTACACATGTGGAGCTGTGCCAACAGGATTTCAGCTCCTGCATCCACCGATGTCCATTAAAACAATAAATAAATAGAGGACTCAGGGAGCCCACCCCCAACTTCCTTCCATCTCTTATAGGAGGTTCCTCGTCACTACAACCTGTACATTAGCAGACAAGTAATCAGGAGGTTGGCATGGGTTTCATTTGCACGTTGCTTGCACCACTGAAGGATTACATCTTTGGAGGGAAAACATTTTATCACCTTCTGATTGAAAAGCTAGCACCTAATCTAGTTAGGTCTCCATTTTGGGTGATAGGCCATCAGTTGCTAATTCAAAAGCTCTGCCTGCTACTTAAGAGGTTGGCAATAACACAGTCTTTTCACACACCTGCATCTCTTTTTGACTTTGGGCACAGCTAGACTCTCGCTGCTAAAAAGTTTTAAAACGATGGATAATAAATTTAAGAGTCTTCTGCTCTTGTCTTTCTATCTCTCACTCTGCTTCTTCCTTTTCCATGTGTATGCATGTCTCTTATCTCTCATTCCATCTGAACTCTTCTGAAATAGTCCCTGTGTTACCATAGCATTAAAAAGATCAAACCTGATTGCAGAAGAACACACAGCTATACTGTATTTCCTTTCGGGCGCTTTTACACGACCCCTAAGATCCGCTGGTCACTTAAATTCGGACCAGAGATCTTAGGGGTTTGTCGCTCTTCGTGCGTCCCCACCCCTCCGCACTTCCTGGCTGCTGGCTGCGTAAGGGGGGGAGGGACAAAAGAATAAAGGCTTACCTCCCGGTGCCGGTGGAAGCTGCCGGGAGCCCCGTCACTTCCTGGTTCCTTCTCTTAAAGGGGCGGGAGGCAAAAAAACACCAACAAAAAGAAGCGAGGAGAGCCCGGCACATCCGCATCAAGATTTTTCACGCTTGGAGAGCAGGTACATGAAAAGTGCGCTGGGACCCGCTTAGGTGGGCGTGGTCACACTTAATTTTCAGTATACTCCGGAGCTTGTGGGTAAACAATTTTAAGCTCTGGAGCTGGGAGCCATTTGCGGCGGAGTTTAGGGGTCGTGTAAAAAGGCCCATAGTTATCCAAGCTAGTGCTAATTTTGAAAACAATGAGTGGAAGAAAACCACACTAGGCAGACTCCACTTTTTGGAAAGTGAACAGCAGAGAAACACCGCCTGGTGGGTGTGCTTTGAATTTCCTGATCCTAAAAAAGTTTATTCAGAAGTAAATCTTATTCAAAATGTTTTACTCAAATATATGTGCATGAAAGTGCTTAATACACCTTAAACACACCTTATTTTCTTGGTTTTCAATTTAACATGCTGTTGCTGAATTTGAAGCAAGCATAGAACAGGAGACAACCTGGAAGTTACTTTGGGGAAATTTAATGCACATAACGTGAACTCTTTACTGGCAGCATCAGACAGAAACTAACAGAGCAGATCTTGACTATGCAAAATTATACTTCCCTTGAAAGAACTGTTTTGATTCTACTACCTAACAAGTACAGTGGAACCTTGTATAACAAACAGTTTTTATAACATAAAGTATGTACAACATAAAAAATTCCAGAGATAGGGGAAATTTGCTTAACAGAATGGTCTATGGGGCAAATCCGTACAACATAAAAATGGTTGCAATTAGGGATTACTCTGTTTTCAATTCATTCCTATGGGAAATTTGTATAAAGGAAAATTTGCATAACATAATTACACTTGGAATGAATTAATTCCTTTATACAAGGTACCACTGTAGTTTGAAGCAAATAATGCAACTCAACTCTTTGTACGAAATTAACCCCAAATGGACTGTACCGCCTCCTCTTTTTCCTTTATGTTTTAAGTTTGTGTATCAATACATACCCAGATTTTCAGAATAAAGCACATTCAAAAGAGCTTACAGTTAATAAAAGAATGTGTCCGCAGATGTCTTCTGTGTCATCAGGTTGGAACTGATTTATAACGAACCTAATAGGGCTTTCAAGATAAGTGAGATATTAGGGCGTTTATACACGACCCACCTAAGCGCGACCCAGCGCACCTTTCAAGTACCTGCTCTGGGAGAGTGAAAAATTTTGATGCGGAGAGTGCCGGGCTCTCCTCACTTCTTTTTGTTGTTGTTTTTTTTTGCCTCCCGCCCCTTTAAGAGGAACCAGGAAGTGACGGGGGGTCGGAGCAACTTCCACGGCACTCCGGAGGTAAGAGTGCATTCTTTTCTCCCTTTTTTTCTCCCTCCCCTCACGCAGACAGAACAAGGAAGTGCGGAGGGGTGGGAACGCAGGGAGAGCGACAAACCCTCAAGATCTCTGGTCCGAATTTAAGGGACCAGCGGATCTTAGGGGTCGTGTAAAAAGGCCCTTAGTGGTTTTACCCATTTCCACTTCCCAGTCAGTTTCCACGGCTGAATTGAAACTCAAGTGTCCCGAGTCCTAGTCCAACCACTATGCCACACTGGGAATCTCAAATGAAATTATTTAAACATGATTAAACATAAAATAAAGTGGCATCAGAACTCATTTTTTTCAGAAGCATTCTCTCTCTCTCTCTCTCTCTCTCTCTCTCTCTCTCTCTCTCTCTCTCTCTCTCTCCATTCCAGCGATCCTGCTGACCTTCAGTGGTGGGAAGAATGTAAGGTCGTCCTTCCTCTAAGCATTCTGCATCAGCATCTGGATCATAGGACACGGGATGGCAAAATTAAGTTAAAATTGCCTTCCTCTACCCCTACAATCCTGCAAAAGCTTTCCCATTACTACTAGCATATCTCCCATACCTACATTGATAGTTACATCTTAGTCCATCCCATCAGCCTTCATCCATGACCTGTTTGTTTTCATGCCACTGAAAATAGCTCCCAAGTATCAGTTCTGGGTTTTCAGGGCCTCTCCATCGAAAGCATGGTTCTATTTTGAACACTTCTTATTCCTTCCTTTACAAGCAGGTTTGTGCAACATGTGGCCCAGTCTGTTTACCACCTCTGAAACAAGCTATTAGGAAAGATGAAAACAGAATGTAGACACTCCTGATTTCATTCTGGCCTTTCCATCAACGTAAGCAAGCAGATTTCATAGTAGCTCGTTCAGAGAGAATCAGCATCTTGCAACTGCAAGCATTCTTACTTAGAACTAAAATTAGTTGTGAGGAAGCAAGTTTTAAATTGAATCGGGATGATTCTTTTATTAGCCGTGAGAGATGGGCATGCGTCAAATCTGTTACACGGCACCATAGGTGCCATATTTAACCCCCATTTCCCCCAGCTGGCAGGACCGTTCACTCTATCAAACATAGACTTTATGTTACTCATAGATATGGGCACAGGTGCCATGCTTAACCTCCCCCTTCCCCATGGCTGGCAGGCTCACTCACCATCATTGGTGCATCACCAGGGACCTCCTTTGCCAGCAACATGCAAGTCCTGGAAGGAGCTCAGGCTGCCCTTCCCCACCTCCCCAAGCAGCTGACAGATCTGACAAGGAGGCAGGACTGAAATTCTCCCCACATAACCAACTGCCTGAAGAGGTGGAGAAGGGCAGCCTGAGTTCCTTCATGAACTGGCATGTCATCAGCAAAGGAGGTCCCTGGCAATGCACCAATGATGGTCAGTGGGCCTGCCAGCCATGGGGAAGGGGGAGGTTAAGCATGGCACCTGTGCCCATATCTATGAGTAACATAAAGTCTATGTTTGATAGAGGGTAGTCCTGACTGACTGTCATGGAGACAATAAACAGGAGGATGTTTTATATTTGTTTTTGCCTCTTAATTGGTTTTTAGTCGTGCTTTTATTTTTATTTTTAATATATTATTACTTCTTTTTAATATTTGAATTATTTACTGTTTTTAGCTTTTAATATTGTATTTTTAATGATAGAAGCCACTTTGGGCCTTTTTTAGGAGAAAGGTAGAGTAAACCCATTTTAAATAAATAAAAAAAATCTAGAACAAAAGTGTTCATTGATCCCAATATATTTCGGTGGTTGGGATGAAGGACAAGATGGAATTATTCCCCATATTAGGCATAAAAGCCAAGTCAACTGGCAGGTGAATCTTACTTCATACTGGCAGTGGGACATCATTGTTGACTATTACTGAGAGCAATAGAGTATTGGGGAAGGCTACATGGTACACACAGCTATGAAGATCTCTTCTCCACCCCACCCATCTTAAGAACATAAGAACAGCCTTGCTGGAACAGGCCATAGCCCATCCAGTCCAGCATTCTGTCTCACACAATGGCTCACCATTTGCTTCAGGGTATTCCTAAGCTGCTGTCTTCAACTGCTTAAGTGTCCCTGCAAATGGTATTGAGAGAGCGCTTGCCTATCTCTCCAACCCAGAGGTTGTCTTTAGGCCTCCATAATGATAGCTATTGATATCATCTATTCACTAACCCCGGCATAACTGCCACTTGGCTTACAGGAAGCCAGATTTAAGTCAGAAAATGCCTTAACTGTTAGAACAGTATGGCAATGGAATCAATTACCCCAGGAGGTAGAGAGCGCTCCAATGCTGGAAACATTCAGGTGAAAACTGGACAATCCTCTCTCAGATCAGCTTTGATTTTCATTTCTGCACTGAGTGGGGTAGTTGGGTGGGGTAGACATGATGGCCTTATCTGCCCCTTCCAACTCAATTATTGTATGATTCTACAATTCACAGTGTGCCTTTCTACTCAGGGATGTCCTGTTTTTCCATGTATTCAGAGGTGCCATCCTGTCCTTTAGCATGACTGGTAGAAATCTAGACAGGAAGAGATGGAGAAAGGAAAGGGTGCACTACTATGTCTGACAACCTAGCAATCATTGGGTCAATGGATTTATTTGATATAAAGGGTCCCTCAATATAGCAGAGAAAAACTCTATAGGTTTCTTTACCAGCAAAAAATATAAATAAGAAGCAGTGCAGGCACTGACTAAACCAGCACTGGGGATGCATTTCAGCGGCACTGTGCAGGATTCCAGAAATAAATGCTGCCACCTGGTGTACAATAGCTCCAATGCCTTTGAAACAAGCCACTGCTTGCCTTAATCAAAGGCATTGGAGAACCTTTTTATGTATCGGAATGCCTTCTTGCAGGAATAATTTGACAGGGGCCACATGCTAGCAATGGATGGGTTTGAAGATAATGATGGTTACAGCCAAGGCAAAAGTGTGTGTGTGTGTGTGGGGGGGCAGACACCACAATTTCCTGCAAGCAAGGCCACTTGGCCTGGGCCTCACGTTATAGGGGATGCACAACTGCTGTGTACTTTATGAATTAAAGAAAAATTACACCAAATTATTTACATTAAAAATGGTTACTCCTCTTCTCAAACAATGGAGACTTCATCTGAGTCATTTTCTCCTCTTTTCTTCCTTTTCACAGGTGTTCTGTTTTACCATTTTTGTGCATCTGTTACAAGCCTAGTTCCTCAGCCAAGAAAGGAAACACTGGTATCTTTCCTTTGGTGCATGGCTTCTTGGCAATAAATGCTGAATTCAGTGTAAAGGAACTTGCTGAGTCACTGCATTTTGGTGTCATGTCCTATCAAGTTGGAACCAACTTATCGCGACCCTGATACATTAAATGTCTCCAGGTAAGTGAGATATTTGAGGAGAGCTTTTACCCTTGTCCCACCTTGCCATGAGTTTCCATAACCCAGCAGGAATTTGAACCATGTCTCCTGACTGGAGATGTGCATAAAATGAACCATGAAGCAAGATGGCCCATGAATCGGGCCATTTCATGGTTCATTTCAGGACATTTTGGGGAAACATGCCTGTCCAGGATGAAATGAAATGCTGAACTATTGTTGGCATTGGAGAGTCCTAGCCTTTTTGGTTTGTATGATTTGAGACTTCTAGGAGCAGTAGAACAGGCCCTGTCCAAGTCAGAGCTGCCAAACCTGCAGAGAAGCGTCTTCAGCTAACTTTCCTCCCCATCTCTTCCAGTTTTGGCACAGACTGGATATGAGACATTGATTCCCCCCACATTGGCTAAACAGCACTTTCCTGACATCTCTAACTTGAGTGGGAGCCGTTCTACTACTTGCAAAAGTCCCAAATGACACAAACCTCACAAACTGTCATTTCCTGGTTCGTGCCCATCTCTAGTCCAGATTCTTGGACTGTTTCTCTATTCATTACACCACATTGGGTACCTTCCAAGTATGATATATGTGTAATATGTTATCAGGTCTCATCTGACGTTGTTTGTTTGCTGTTTGTTTAACATGCA
Organism: Phrynocephalus forsythii; assembly: GCA_029282475.1. Lineage (NCBI taxonomy): Eukaryota > Metazoa > Chordata > Lepidosauria > Squamata > Agamidae > Phrynocephalus > Phrynocephalus forsythii. Next base: position 36,752,681 of record JAPFRF010000004.1, read on the forward strand.
TAAACAGTGCTATATCATAATATGTCAGGATGGGTTACATATTAATATTAAAATTTTAAAAACATATTTTAAAAAAATAAACAACAATTTACAAAGGTCTTCAACTCCCAAAGGCTCTAATAAATAAGACTCTTTGGACTTGGTGCCAAAATGATGTCAATTTTGGCACTGGGTGAGCTTCCAAGGGAAAGGTATTCCACACTGTGGTGCTACCAGTCGAGAAAGCCTTTCACCGTGGTTCCATAGAATTAGCAGGAGGGATGGAGCAGGTTCATGTTGGGAGGGTCATGCCTTTATAAATATCCAGGTCCCAGTGCATTAACTATCTGGCAGCAGGACCAGAGAATGGGAGTTCAGTTCCTACTGCGCATACCAGAAAAGCAAGCAAGCCTGTGTGGTCTTTGGGAAGCTATACAGTCCCAGGGTGCTTCCAGAAAAAGGGAATGCACAGTTGCTAGGAACAGCTCTTTGGAATGTATATCCAAGGGAGTTCCATAAGTTTGCCCCTTGAAATGTACAGGTTCTGCTGCAGTTATCAAGCTAGTGATGAAACGGAAGTCCGTATAGGACTGTCCAGCTACCTAGATGCCCTAAGCACATCTGATCTTGCCTGATTTTGGAAGCTAAGCAGGGTCAGGCCTGGTTAGTACTTGGATGGGAGACCACCAGGGAATACCAGGTGCTGTAGGCACCTGGAGTAGGAACTGGCAAGCCACTCCAGCATTCCTGCCAAGAATACTCCATGGACATGGGGTCACGAAGAGTTGGTCATGACTGTACCGACACAACACACACAGAGACATAGGACTGTCCAGATGTTATTGGAAAAATAACTTGCTACATGTGTGTGATTTTTATATGGATTGTTATGCATTTTTGCTTGGACTAGGTTTTTAGTACTACTTGTGTTTTTATATCTTCAGGTGGCATTTATTTTTTTTATTTTTTTCCATATGCATACTTTTTGTTTAGGTTTAATATTGCCTTTTAATTATATAAGCTACTTCATACTCACTGTTCTTAGCTTTAAAGATTGTCTATTAATGATGCAAACTACCATGGTATAATAATTGTTTTCAGTGTTGAATATTGAATTTCTGTGTTGTAAGCCACCTTGGGTCCTTTACAAGGGGAATGAAGGGGTAAAAGTATTTTAAATAGATAGACAGACAGACAAGACAGACTGCAAAGGCCTAGACAGAGATAGAGGTTCTGCAAGGTGCGGTCCAAGGATATTTGTAGGGTCTTCTGCCCTTACCCATTCCATACATCTGTGAAAGGCGTGAAACATTTTTGAAAGAGTAAAACTCGCAAAATCCGACGGTGGGATTCTGGTAGTTGGAGTCCACCAGCCCGTAGTTTTACTTTGTGCACTCCTTCCCCAAACACGACTCCCACAATGGCATGCATGCAATTGCTCTATCGTCTCTCTTCCTTCCACCGACCTGACGATTCGTTCAGGTCCCTTTAGTTTTTAAAGGAATGTCCAAACTTCGGCCCTCCTGATGTTTTGGACCGCAACTCCCAGAATTCCAAGCTTAGATTGCCAATGGCAAAGAACTGTGGGAGTTGCGGTCCAAAACATCTGGAGGGCCGAAGTTTGGGCATGCCTAGTTTAGAAGTTGCTGACGGCAGGGTACATAAACTCAGGGAAAGACGCCGATCGGCCGCTGGGAGGGCGTCCTGGGAGGAAATGTAGGCTGTCCTTGGCCGACCAACGGCGTTCCCCCGAACCAGAGAGAGAAAGAGAAAGAGAGAGAGAGAGAGGCCGGTGGTGCCTGGGCGAGGGTAAGAGGACGGGGCGGGAGCCTGTGTAGGGGACCCCGAGGGGACGTGGCGGGGGGGTGGCGGCTGGGTTGAGCAGAAGAGCCAAGCGGTGGCACAGGATGGCGGGGTGGGGATGGGGAGACGATGACACGTGGGCTTCCGGGCTGGGCTCCACGCTGCAAGTGAGGGCGGAATCGGTCCCTGCTCGGCTTCAGTCCGTGCAGGAGCCCCGAGTCTGCCCGCAAAGCCCGTGCCGTGGACCGGGGACGACGACGACGACGACGATTCTTCCTAAAACCGAAAGGGCTTGGCAAAGGGGGGGGCCGCAGAAGCGCCAAGGGGCAAGGGAGGAAGAGGAGGCGAAGGAAGCAGGAAGTGTGGGTGTGGGTGGGGCGAGCTAAGCACGGAGATGGCGTTGGCCCTCGAGGTGGTGTGTGCATGTTTTTGTAGGGTTTCGGTGGCTCTCTGCCCCTTAGTGCAGGAGGGGAATTATAGACCTGACGGACAGGTATTGCTCATTATTTTCTGTGGTGGCGGCAACCTCCCATGCCAAACATATCGATGCTTTGTACTCAGGCGACTCCGCCAGTCCGTGTGTTTGCTTTTGCTATCTACTTGCTGATGAACTGAGCTCATTTAATGGACATCACAGAGTGAAACGGATAGAAAGGGAAAGTCGTAAAGCCTTTAACAGCGAAGTCTCATTTCTGGACAAGGAAATCCACTGCAGAAAGTACCTGCCATTGATCTCCTGGAGCAGCTTTGTTCCACTTCCAGTAAAAATGCCCTGTATTGTCTTCCACAAAGTCACCTGCTATCATCAGTCCCTAGATTATTTTTCACTTCAGATGCATACACTCAGACTGTCCCGAGGCTTGGGTGTTACAGAATCCTAGACTGAATAGGTTGTGGAGCTCTTTGTATTGGGAACCTCTGGGTAAAGGAACTTTCTGTAGTCCCATTGTCTTGGACAGGTCATTATCTGGTGCACTTTAGGCTCAATGGAACTCAGAGCCTGGGCAGGGGTGGCAGTCAGACAAAGGGCCTTTTCACACGACCCCTAAGATCCGCTGGTCCCTTAAATTCGGACCAGAGATCTTGAGGGTTTGTCGCTCTCCCTGCGTTCCCACCCCCTCCGCACTTCCTTGTTCTGTCTAGTGAGGGGAAGGAGAAAAAAAGGGAGAAAAGAATGCACTCTTACCTCTGGAGTGCCTGTGGAAGTTGCTCCGACCCCCGTCACTTCCTGGTTCCTGTTAAAGGGGCCGGAGGTAAAAACAACAACAACAATAAAAAGAAGCGAGGAGAGCCCGGCACTCTCCGTATCAAAATTTTTCACTCTCCCAGAGCAGGTACCTGAAAAGTGCGCTGGGTCGCGCTTAGGTGGGCGGGGTCGCACTTAATTTTCTGTTAGCTCCAGAGCTGGTGGGGAAACATTTTTAAACTCCGGAGCTGGGAGCCTTTTGCAGCGGAGCTTAGGGGTCGTGTATAAACGCCCAAAGGCAGTTCCTCCAAGAAGGTTGATGGATTCAGATAGTTTTGTAGCTGCCCTAGGGGAGTTTCCAATCTCTTTGACGAGTGATTGCATTGAATCATTGGTTGATCTCTAGAATGGTGAAATAAGAAAAGCCATTGACCTGATCGCCCCGAAACACCTCCTTCCTCAAAGTACAGCCAAACTGGCTGCTTGATTTATTGGGGAACTGGCAATATGCCGTAGAGGTGAAAGGTGTTGGCGGAAAACCTAGACTGAAACAGATAAAGAAACAGTGAAATGCTGTTGGAAAGCTTATTCCAAGGCATTGGAAGCAGCAAAGAAATCATTTTTCTTTACCACCATTCTTCAGCACAGAATCACCCAGTGCAGATTTTCTGAACAGTCAATCTGCTACATGCTGACCCACAGGTGGATAACACAGACCACTCTGTAACTCGCTGCGAAGAATTTGCACAACACTTTACAGCCAAAATTGTACAGGTCTGGGCTGACCTGGATGCTACTATTGATTCAGAGCATATAAATAAAACTGTCCCTCTTGCCAGCCCTGTATTAATGGATGAGTTTCAGCTCCTCCAGCCTGAGGATGTGGTCAGGACCCTTGGGGAGATGAGGGCCACCACATGTCTATTGGACCCTTGCCCTCCCTGGCTCATAAAAGCTGCCAGAGAGGGTAGGGCAGATTGGTTAGGAAGAGTAGTGAATTTCTCCTTGCAACAGGGCAGGATTCCAGCATGCTCGAAGGAGGCAACAGTAAAACCACTGTTTAAAATGCCCTCTTTACAGCCAACAATACTGAACAATTACTGGACAGTATCTAATATCCCACTTTGGGGAAATTACTAGAGCGAGTTGTGGCCTCATAGCTCCAGAGGGTTCTGATGAGATAAACTACCTGGATCCAGCTCAGTCTGGCTTCAGGCTCTGGTTATGGGACTGAGATGGCACTGGTTGCCTTGTTAGATGACCTATCTACGCAGGAAAATGGATAGGGGATCTGTGTCCCTTTTGGTTTTACTGAACCTTTTAGCCGTTTTTGACACTATGGACCACAGCATCCTCCTGACTCATCTCTCTGAAATGGTACTTGGGGGCACTGTCTTACGGTGGCTCCGGTGGCTTCCTGCAGGAGAGAACGCAGAAAGTGGTGTTAGGGGACTCATGTTCAACACCGTGGCCACTGAGCTGTGGGGTCCCTCAGGGTTCTGTTCTGTCTCCTATGTTATTTAACATTTATATGAAACCACTGGGGGGAATTATCCAGAGTTTTGGGGTTAAGTGTCACCAATATGCCAATGATATCCAACTCTACCTCTCATCACCTCCAGACTCCAAGGAAGCTATTTCGACTTTACGTAAGAACTTAAGAAGAACCATGCTGGATCAGGCCAAAGGCCCATCTAGTTCAGGTTCCTGTATCTCACAGTGTTTCCACCAAATGTGTCTGGGAGCACACGAGACTAGATATCTGTCTCCTGATACCACTCCCCTGCATCTGGCCTTTGAAGGACCCTGGTTTTAAGCATGGAAATTTCACATCTCCATCATGGTTTGTAACCTGTGACAGACTTATCCTCCAGGAATCTGTCCAATCCCCTTTTGAAGGCATCCAGGCCAGATGTCATCACCACATCCTGTGGCAGGGAGTTCCAAAGACTAATAACATGCTGAGTGAAAAGATACTTTCTTTTGTCTGTTCTCAGTCTCCCAACCCTCAGTTTGAGTGGATGTCCCTAGTTCTGGTATTTTGTGAGAAGGGAGAAGAATGTCCCTCTATCCACTTTACTCATGCCCTGCATTATTTTGTACGTCTCATCAGTGCTTCGCTTCAGTAATGAACTGGATGAGAAAGAACAAACTGAAACTAAACTCCAACAAGACAGAAGTGCTTCTGGTCAGTCGAAAGGGAGGTCAAGGAATAGGGATACAACCTCTATTTGATGTAATTATCCCCCACTGAAAAAAGAGGTGTGTGGGGGTGCTCCTGGGCTCATCCTTGAGCCTAGATGCCCAGGTCATAGCTGTGGCTAGGAGTGCATTTGCACAATTAAAACTAGTACACCAGTTATGCCAGTTTCTTGAGAAACCTACTCTGGCCACTGTGACACATGCCTCAGTGGCATCCCGGCTGGACTACTGCAATGAGCTCTATGTGGGGCTACTGATGGAAAGTTTTTTTAATAATTTATTGTCATTGTGTGTATATACACAGTATACACATACAACGAAATTCAGAGTCTCAGGAAGTCTCAGAAACTTCAAAGGGTCCAAAATGCAGTGGCTAGATTGCTAACTGGGATGGGTTACAGAGACCTACTAAAGCAGCTCTACTGGCTGCCAATCAGCTGTCGGGCACAATTCAAAGTGTTGGTTTTAACCTGCAAAGCACAAAATGGTCTGGGTCCAAGCTCCCTCAAAGATAAATTCTCACAGCATGAACCGGCTCAGGTGCTAAGGTCATCAGGAGAGGCCTTTCTCTCCATCCCACCACCTTCACAGGTGCGTCTCAGAACACATGAAAGGGCCTTCTCTGTTGCTGCTCCCTGTCTTTGGAACTCCCTCCCGCTGGAGGCCAGGGATGCCCTGTCTCTGCTGTCTTTCCAGAAGCAGGCAAAGACCTTCCTCTTCAGGCAAGCTTCCCCTGAATGAGGGATTACCTACTATGTGACTTTTATATGGATTACCATGCATAATTACATTGACAGATTTCATAAGAACAGTGTTTTCCATGTTAGTTTTCACCCCTCATAATTGGGTCCCCCCCCCTTTTTGTGTGCTCTTTGTACCTTTAATATTGCCTCTTCTAATTCCCTGTTCTTAATTTGAACATGTCTTAAATGTTCTGGGCTGTATATTGTCCCTCATTATTGTAAGCCACCTTGGGTCCTTTTCCAAGGAGAAAGGTGGGGTAAAAATACTCTAAATAAATAAATAAATATTATGTATGGGTTTAAATAAGTATAACATGCTTACATTGATTTATGTTTAAATTTCCTTAAATTATTAAAAGCTAGTGCATGATTTAAACTATTTACATCTGTTCATATTTTTGTCTAATGTGTGAGATTTCCTGGTATGTAGCAGGATATATGTATTTTTATAAGCCAGCTCCAATTTGATTGCACAAAACACCCACCCACAAATATTCATTCAGTCATTCATTCGATTGTTATACTTCCTATCCAGCAATGATGGCCACTCTTGGCCTTTTTATAAATTCCCTTCTCTTTTTTCATCTTCTGTTGAAATGACAAATGGTGTTAGGTTTATCATTTGTTATACAGTGTAGTGGGACGCATCTCTGTGACAACCAATACATTTCTCCCTAATTCTGCCTATTAAAACAGAGTTGTGTAATATTTATAGAAAATCTTTTTTTTAAAAGCAACTACTACCACCAAAATAAGATGCTTTTTTCAGGGAGTATGAACCCCAAACCAGTACTCTTCAATGATACAGTACAGTCGCGGCTAGCCTTTTCTTCCGAATGATAGGTGTCACGGTGTGCCGCCCCGACCACTCCCCTTAACTGTGCTCCAACCGGGCGAGTGGTGCCCCTGGCTGCTCGGGAATCTTGAGTATCTGTGGTCTCGGTTTTTGGCTTTTATTTCAAGTTTTTTTAAAAAGTGGATTATTGTATTTTGGCTGTTACTTCCTCGGTAACTAGAGACTGAGCAGGAATTGAATTCTCCAATGATGCCAGGAAACAGTTGAAATCTAGAGCCATTGTGACAGTCCAGCATCAGTGCATCGTGCCGGTAGGAATTTTTTAAAGGACGGATGGGAACCGTTGAAAAGTGGCATGTAGTTTTGTGGAATCAGTCCTAAAACTGCAGCGTGAGTACTGAGAAACGGGCGGGAGCGAAGCGAGAACACGTGACCGCCTAGTCCCAGGCAATATCGCCAGCGGCGCCCTCGTGAAGTAAGGGCCAGTATTTATGTAGGTGTCATAATCTCTGTCTCTCTTGAGTATCTGCTGGATTGTTCAGTGGTTATTGTATTTGGCTGGGTAACTAGAGACTGAGAATTGAATTCTCCAATGTACCTCTAGTTGAGTAGCGCCAACCTATGTAGTTTTGGGCAAGCTTCATAGTCCCAGGATGCCCACAGAGGGGGGTTGTAAGCTGCTCCCGAGTACTGTACAGTGGAACCTTGACTTACGTCATTAATCCATTCCAGTGGTCTAGACTTAAGTCAAACATGACTTAAGTCAAACGAACATTTCCTATAGAAAGTAATGGGAAAGTGGATTAATCCGTTCCAGATGATGAAAAAGACCCCCGAAAACAGCAATTTAACACAAATTTGACTGGGATAGGAGATTCCTTCTGGGGATGTAAATGAAATGTCTCTTCAAAGAGAGGAGGAGGCAGTGGAATTATAGTCCACAAGTTATATGCCTCCACTTTTTAATGTTCATAGCAACAATGTCTAACATTTAAGTTTTACTGATTTTTAACCTGACATTCCAAGTTCTGAACAACTCTATGCTTACCATTAGAGTCCCACAACTTTACAGCTCCCCAACTAAAATGCTTCCATTGTGGACCAGACTTCTGCAGCCAGATTTTTTACAAGACTGAACCGACTGTCTAACCAGCGAGGCCAGCCCCGAGCTCCCGGCCCTTCTTCTCCTCCGGCAGCAGTGGCAGCTTCGGTGAGGCCGAGGACCAGCTCCAGGTGCACTGAGCTGGCCTTGCCGAAGCCGCCACTGCCGGAGGAGGGGAAGAAGGCAGGAGAAGTTTGGAGGCGGCAGCCGCGATGCTGGGTTGTGGCTGCCGCCCAATTCCGGTGCCTTGCGCCGGGGCTCCAAGATGTAAGTCAAAGCCTGCAACTCAAGTCAAACAGGCCCCTTCTTGCTGCAAGTCAAATATGATGCAAGTCAAGCAGTATGTAAGTCAAGGTTCCACTGTACTCTCTACTTGGAAAGCCCTGGAAAAAGGTCACCATGAGTCAGAATTGACTTGACAGCACCTGGTTATTATTGTGAGTACTGTTTTAGGCTTTAACACCTCTGCTTCTCCTTGTCAAGGGTTAAAAGTATGATCGCTTAATAGGTCTTAGAGCACCATAAAACTTTATAGCAGTGGTTCCCAGCCTGGAGGTCGGGACCCCTTTGGGGGTCAAACCATTTCGCAGGGGTCACCATGAGCCAGTGAAGAAAAAGGCACAAACAGCTTGGGTCTGGAGGAGCTGGGAAGAAGGGGGAAGAGTGAGTTACAGCTTGATAGGTTGGAGGGATGTCAGTCAATGACACGGGAGGCTGTGATTGGCTGATGGTGCCTGGAGAAGGAAGTTCTCTCTGGCACCTGTGGCAGTGGCCTGCCAAAGGGGGGGTCCTGTGGCCAATTCCAAGCAGGGCAAGAGGTCATACAACATGAGGAACTGTATGAAAGGGTTGCAGCATTAGGAAGGTTGAGAACCCCTCCTTTATAGCATCCTTCTGCAGTCTGAGTGTGAAAGTTCATCTGAGTACTGTATAAATAGCTTCATTGTTGCAATGATTCCAGTCAACATGGACTTGCCTATTGGTACAAGGTTTATTCATCTGCATTGTTTCTATGTTCCACTTGGACAAAATGAAATGCACCATCCTGAAAGCATATAACTTTTGAGAAGTCACAGGCCTGTTACTTTTAAAAATCATTCTCAGAGCTATCAGAAAGAGCTGTAGGAACAAATATGCAAAAGTATACGAAGATTAAATGTTAGTTACAAGCAGATGCTTATGTTGGAAAATATATTTCAGTTGTAAGCTTTTGGCTATAAAAATTAGAGATAAAGAATGATTGCACTAGCACCAACATTCATATTTGGAATTTGAATTATAGCACTCCAGATTCAAAATCTGAAATGTTAAAAATCTGGAATGTCTGGATATTTACAACTCCACTACAGTTGTATGCATATGATATAGCCATTATTTTTCCCTTAAAAAAACACAAACAGGCAAAACATTTTAAAGGGATTTCCACGTGTCCTCTGGCACCTTGCTAATAATTGTGCAAACCAAAAAGAGTGCACACCAATTGCCAGCCAGGTCTGGCTATTAGGAAATGACTGTAATGGGGGGGGCATACTGATTTAACCCTGAAGAGTGGGAATGCCAGCAGGAAATGCCAGCACACTTAGGGAAGTAGAGGAGGTGGTTACACTGGGGAGTGGGCCAATAACCTGGGCTGCAGTGGCAGACAGATTGGAGCAGCAGATCCCTTGTGGTGGGTGGGAATTGAGACAAGTGAAGTGAAGATTTGGCCCTTCTCTGCCCTTCCTCCGGAACACTGTCTCGGGAGAACGGAGCCCCTGCCATGCTTTGTCAAGACAGTGCCCAAGAAAGTTTGTCCTGTTGTTGCAGGGCAAAGGGGTTTCAATTCTAGAATACAACTGCTGGTACTTCTGTTTGAAGTGCTAGTACCCAGCTTGCTGGCGGCGGGGGGATGTGTAGCCTGCATACTGTAACTAGAAACTGTAAACCGCCCAGAGACTACTTGAAGTTGGATGGGGCGGTATATAAACAGAACACTTTATGAGTATTGCTTCTTGTACTGGGTGACTCCTCAGTGCTAGTCACATCTTCTCCACTAGCTGGTGCAAAAATTCCTGGTACTGTATTGCCTTTCTTCTTGCTGATGCTTAATATTTATTTATCTATTTAAAATATTTTACCTTGCTTTTTTTCCTTAGAAAAGACCCAAGGTGTAATTTTACAAAAGGATCTCTTCTGTAAAATTATTGTTGCTATTTGTTTTATCCTTTTAGGTCAAAATGGGATTTATCTTTTCAAAGTCCATGAATGAAAACATGAAGAAGCAACAGGAATTCATGCTTATGAACTCTCGACTTCAGGTTGGTTTTTAATGTAGTAGAAAAATCTAGCAGCATAATGGTGTCAGAAATGTGTAAAATACTGGAGCTGGCTGGTATCCAATTAAGTTTTATTTACCTTTTACAAGTATTTTAAGAAAGTGCATACTATCAGCAGCCAATGATCCAAGCAGGTAGAGGGAATGTTCTGATCATGGACCACTGATGGTGAGGTTATTTTTTTAAATGCCACCTCTCCTTTGGCCTCAGGAGAATTAAATATGTTTCTAAAAAATGGAATGCAAACCAGATTAAAATCTTAGTAAAAAAAAGAGGTTGCTCTCAAAAGCTCAGCAACTTTTTTATTTTTCTACTAGCAGCTTATGAAGGTATCACCCATAGTCTAATTAAAATCTTAGTTAACTGTACAGTAGTTCCTTGGTTTATGAGCATAATCCATTGCGGAAATATGCTCGTATACGAAAATACTTGTAAATCAAAGCAAATTTCCCCATAGGAAATAATGGAAACTTAGATTATTCATTCTGGGGCCGCTCGCCTAGAACAAATCATGTAAGCTTCCATTACATTACAGGATTTCCTATGGGGAAATATGCTGGCAGCCGGGAGCCGGTGGCTGGCACCCCAGATCTAGTGGCTGGAAGCCAGCTGCTGGCCAGGTGGGGGCCTGCAGCAAGGGCCAGAGGCCATCAGCTCCTCACCACCGCTCGGTGACCTGATGCTTGTTTTGCAAGAGAGTTCGTTAACTGGAACAAAACTGATGTGTCCTTTTTACTCGGCTTATAAAACGCTTGCAGACTGGGGCACTCATAAACCGAGGCATTACTGTACAGTACTTTAATAAACTTGCACAAGAGAGAGAATTATCATGTCCATTTTGTGAAAGTGCTGTCACAAAATGCTGCCACAGCTGTTCTGTGGATGCAAATTGATGAGATAACTTTGTAATGTTCTTTTTTATTTGTTCTTTTTAAACACATGGAGAGCATCCATAGACCTTCCTGTGAAGGTGAGGATGGGAGAAGAAGGTTGCGCTTAAGATTCAGAACTTTGATTGTGTTGGACAATGTTTGGCTGCACGGTGATAGATGTGGTGTGAAAGTAGAACTGAGATTAAATTTTCATGTACGTAAAAAAAAATTACACCTGGAAAAATAACAATTTACATCTATCCAGTTCTCATAATCTGGAAGCTGTACCCCACCCCCTTGCTCCCACCCAGATGTTCCAAAGATCTGGAAAAAAAATCTTGAGATAAGATTGATTGCTATAATCATCATCATCATCATCATCATCATCATCATCATCATCATCATCATCATCATCATCATCATCATCATCATCATCATCATCATCATCATCATCATCATCTCTCTTTGTGGTTTTACATTGATGTTTTATTATGATGTTTCACTTAACGTTTATTACTGCTGTTTATTTTCCTTTGTATCCTGGCTGCAAACTGCCTGGAGTTCCTTCGGGAAGATGGGTGGCATATAAATATTAAAATAAATAAATAAATAAATTTGCAATAGTGGCAATACTTTAGAACATTTCTGATTGCTTGTCCCGAGCATCTGAGGCTCCTGTCTAATCCTTTTCATCACCAGGAAACCAATGAGAAGGGGACTGTAGGAGGAGGAATTTTGCTGCCACCCAAATGATTTCCATCAATGGCAGCACTTTGCATTAGTTAAATACTTCCCCCTTCTATCCAGCAATCCAGACAGTGTCTCAATGACGAAGGGAATTTACATGAGCCCCTTAAGAGACAGAAAGAAATTAAAAATACTCAGTTTCCAAAAACTTACCATTGCTGCTGACATTATCAGAACAACCTTGAGATGTCACATTTTCCAAGTTACCCAAGTATTTTTTACTGTGCACTTTTATTTCCATCTTGCTAATTAGAGACATCTTCCCTTGCACTGTGGTTAGACATAGCCATAATCCTTCTGCAAGTGTAATATAAGGCATGTGCTTATTAGTAGTTTCCTGTTTCCTGGCTATCTGAGCCAGGCAGGAGTAATTACATTGGTTTCACACATCATTGCCAGCTTCATCTGACATTAGAAAGTGACACTGCGGTACTTTCTAGTAGCTGGCAATGGTGCTTTTAGCATAAAGGAGGCTGTGTGCCTCGTGAAACAGGAAACATCTTTTCTGATAAATAGGAAGTATTAAATTGTGTGTTAGTAGGACCTCATAACTCACGGGCTTGTAAATTTAGATGAAAACTTTATTTTAATGCTGGGTTTCATAATCCAAGCCTGAGAGTGTTGTTTGTCCTCTCTCTCTCCTGCAGCCTCCTGCATGCTCTTGAAACAGAAGCCAGAGTCATTGAAATATCCACGGGCCCTATTTCCTGTGCCTAGTAGGATCCATTGAGAGCTCCCCCAAAAGCTAGGAAGATAATTAACAAATATTGTCGAAAGCTTGCTTCTAGTTTTCCAGTTTGGGAGTTTGGGTCATATGTAGAAGACCTACATGGAACTTACTGCAAAGCCACCAGTCCTGCACAAAAGGGTCTCTCTTTTCTGCAATTTTGTTTTGTTTTGTTTTAAACATGTAGAGAGATCCATGAGCTACAAAAACTACAAGGGACAGTTGGGCATTTGTATCCCCAACCTATCCCTCTTATAAAAACCTACTCATTTTGGGTTGTAGAGTCCTCCAGAACATATCTTGGATGGCTTATAGAGCTACAATGGACAGGGGAAGAAGGTCCCATTATACAGTACCAGGAGGTGACACTATCCCAAGATACATTTGGATTCATACATAGAGAAACTGTGCATGATGACCATGTAAGCATCTTCTTGAGCAAAACAAGGATTATTTTTCCCATAACAGTCTACTCCATTGTCAAAACACAACTCATACAATTAAGAAGCTACTTCCATTGTCCATCTGAAATTTATTCCCCTTCAAGTTCTATTCATTGATTTAACTCTTGATGCAAGACAGTCCATTGGATATTTGAAGACTGCTATCTGGTCTCTCCCATTTTTCTCTTCTCTGATATAAACATATGCAGCTCTTTTTCAAATGCTTCTCCTTAAAACTGGCTTCTAGTCTACCTTATTAATCTTATCAACCTCTTCTAGTCCAAAAGTTACTCCCTAAGTCAGATCCAAAACAGAGCCTGAAGCACAGGGTCAGGAGCCAGGCAGACAAGAACAACAAAGCAAACACAACACCGCAAGGCAGGAAACCAGGCAGGCCAGAGCAAGGCAGGCAGAAAAACTGGCATGGCAAAGCAAGGGTGTTTGACCATAGCATGACCAAAGATCTTCATTGCTGAGACAAGTTCTGAGAAAGAGAGCGATTTCCTTAAACAGGCCTTCCATCAGGCTTCCCAGGTGAAGCACAGGAGTGAGCAGGCAGCTGCTACACAGGCAGGGCCTGAGTCTGCAAGTACTAGGTCATTCCTGGCCCTGATCCTGACAGCTGTACTGTGGCTCAATTTGGGGGCGGGGGAATACATTCCGACTGTAACTATAATGGTATAAAAACTCTTGCACTACAAATATGTCTTGAAATATTGATTAGGAATGAGAGATCAAGCTTTAAATCTTGTTACAGTTTTTATCTAATTTTTCCCCTCGTTACAGTCTTTATCTAATTTTTTCTAATTTTAATCTAATTTTTCCCTCGTTACAGTCTTTATCTATTTTTTTCTAATTTTAATCTAATTTTTCCCTTGTTACAGTCTTTATCTAATTTTTCCCTTATCTTTAGGGAGGGGAAACTTTGCTTTGGCCCTTTGTACACGACCCCTAAACTCCGCCACAAATGGTTCCCAGTTCCGGAGCTTAAAATTGTTTCCCCACCAGCTCCGGAGTTTACAGATAATTAAGTGTGACCACGCCCACCTAAGCGCGTCCCAGTGCACTTTTCAGGTACCTGCTCTCTGGAGGTGAAAATTCCTGATGTGGATATAACAGTAGTGACTGCCCGGCTCTCCTTGCTTCTGTTTGTTCTTTTTTTGCCCCCCGCCCCTTTAAGAGATCTGAATGCAGTGCCGGGACAGCAGAACGGAGGTGAGCGGCATTCTTTTCTTCCTTTTTTTCTCCCTCCCCTCAGGCAGCCAGCAGCCAGGAGTGCGGAAGGGGTGGGAACGCAGGAACAGCGACAAACCCCTAAGATCTCTGGTCCGAATTTAAGTGGCCAGCGGATCTTAGGGGTTGTGTGAAAAGGCCCTAAGAGAAAAAGACACATGCTCCACAGATACAGACATTTCTCAGACTTCCCCTTAACATTCAACACAATTCATTAAAAAAAACTGAAAATGAAAAAAAGAGAGAATATTCTACTTTTCAACAGTTTCTGCTGAGGAGGCAAGAAAAAAATAATCGATCCTCTTTGATCTGTGTTTTTGGAGGCAAACTTCATCTGGAATGGATTATCTAATTAATCAGAGAATAACCGGTTTTCAAACCATTTTAATCCGGAGAAGTTCGGAGGTTCTGTTCTGAATTTGTCAATTTGAGGTTAAGCGCTGTTTGATTTCTCGAGGGGAAAAATTAAGTCAACTGGCCCCCTGGTGATTATGTCTGGGGGTAATTTCCCTCCAGCCTACAGACAAAGGGCCAGGAAAATCTGGGGTGTGGTCCTGGTATTCCGCCCTCTCCCTGGAAGCCCAGGTGATGGCAGTCTCCCCAGGGCTGGAACATTTTTCCATCTCAGATGGGGGATCGACATCCAGATCCGTCTCAGTCCACATGCAATAAGAGTCCTCCCTGAGGACAGTTGTGCAGGCCCTGGTGATCTCGAGGATCTGACTATTGCAATGAACCCTAGGAGAGAGAGAGAGAGAGAGAGAGAGGTTGCCCCTTTGACCCTGAGTCCGGCAGGTTACATTCTTGCCTGGTGCAAAATGCTTACGGCCAGGCTGGTGGTGGGTGGTAGAACATTAAAAGCACATCATCCCCAGTCCTGGTCCGATTTGAAACATTCAGGCAATACTTATTGCCAGAGACAGAGTTGCTATATTCCTCAAAAATATATCGCATCACAGCACTTATACAAAGAGTATCAGGTACATTAATTGTCCTGGTCTTGAAACAAAAGGCCCTCCACGGAAGGGACCAGGAACAATGGCGGAGCGCATCTCCCTGAGGGCATCTGGATCCAGACCGGTAAATTTTTGAGATTTTCGCAGGCGCGCTCTTTGGGAGTGGCCACACCCAGGCGGGAGAGAGAGAGACGCGCACACACGCACGGAACCGCCCCTTCTCTGTGATGGGGCAAACCGGCCAGTTGGAACCATCTGCCTCCTGAGCTGCGCCTGCTGGAGTCCCTGCCTGCCTTTAAGAGGGCCTTGAAGACCTACCTCTTCAAAGAGGCTTATGGTGCCCTTATTAGTTAGTTTTTCTTTTCCTTCCTATCCCTCAACGTCTGCCGCCATCTTGTCCTCTGCTGCCCTTGCTGGTGGCCTGCTATTTTTAGCTTTTAGCTTTTTTTCTTTTTTCTTTTTTCTTTGTTCTTTCTCCCTCCAGAGTTCCTTCCTTTCTTGGGAAGATGGAGCGGGATATCCCTTCCACTTTTAAATAAATAAATAAATAAATAAACAGTTTCCTTGAAGAAATTATGAAACAGTGAGAATTGAACATTGCAAGAAAAAATAATCTCTCTCTCTTTGTATTGTTTTGTTTTTGCTTAAGTAAGCAAACTTCATCTGCTGGATTTTATTGGCTTGTCTATTATCTAATTAATCAGCAGTGGAATAACTTGTTTTCAAACCATTTTGAATTCTCCGTAGCAGTTCTGTGATTGGCAGCACTCTCAATACTGAATTTGTCAATTTGAGAGTTAAGCTTTACACTGTTTGATTTCTCGAGGGGAAAAAAATTAAGTCATCACTGGATGTCTCATATGGTGATTATGTCTATTTACTAATTATACACTAAATTTTGAGCAAATGATCCAGGAAAGATTTCTGGGGTGGGGTGGGGGGAAGAGTATAAAATGAAGTCAGTCAGTCCACACTTATTAATCATCCTCCCCACCGTGCGCTGGAACATTCTGCCCACTGCACAGATGGGGGGACATCCCTATCTGTCTCCCTTCCACATGCAATAAGTGATTTCCTTTCCAGCACGGCTTGATTGCAAGGGAAACCATGTGCCTCTCCCTTACTGTCTGCACATATAGTGCCATAGGTAGGCTGAGAACTCACTGGGAGAGAGAGAGAGAGAGAGAGAGAGAGAGAAAGAAAAAGCCCTCTTCTCCTCGCCTTTGAGTAGACTGTGCATTTAATTGGCGATTCTTGCCTGGACTAAGCTGTTATTGCTTACAATAACATTATTGGGTGGGGTGGTAGAACATAAAAAAAATTCCATAATCTAGCAGTCCTGTTGAGAGATTTAGAAACATTGTTACTGTCAGAGTTTTGTGCTATTTGATCAGCCAGCAGAAGCAATACTTATTGAATAAATAGTTAGCCAGAGACAGTTTTCTTAAAACCAAACAGCTATATTACAAACTGTACAAAAATATATCACAGCATCACAGCACTTATACAAAGTTCAACAGTATAACAGCATAACAGCATACATTACATTGTCAAAATATATGGCAATGAAACAAAGTGGGTGCCTTACTCACGGAAGGCCCAATGAACAATGATTTAAAGAACATTTTTATACATGTGTCTGTCCAATCATAAATGACATTACCTCATAGCTACTGCAACCCCTTGCATCAGCCAAAATTCATTATGCTCATTCTTAACATCTGCACTCCTTTAGAAAAAACTATACATTGAGTCACTGTGACTTTGCACTTTTACAGATTCCATCTTTAAATCAATTAAATACATATCAGATATATATAGAACATCCTGTCTATAACATGTATTTCACTAATATCTGACAGTTACATAATCCCTTCACTTGACTATCTTATATGAATTCTGAATCATCCAGTCACACACACACCTCCATTTCACGGTTCAGGTACCGCAGTCCCACTACATTGCGGGATCGCAGTACCTGCACCGCTGAGGGGGCGGGAGGCAATCAGGCCGCTCCACACCACCCCCCGCCCCCTCCGAGACTTCACGGAGCCGCCCGGGAGGGTCACGGGGAGCCATCGCATGGCTTCCCACCCACCCCGGGCCCCTCTGGGAAGTCTCGGGACCGTGCGGGGGCTGGCGGCGGGGGGAGTGCAATCTCCATTGAAATGCATTGCCAATGCATTTCAATGGAGAAATTTTCCCCATTGGAAAGCATTGAGCAATGAATTTCAATAGAGACAGCCCTGGACAAGAAGTCTCGGGCGGTGCGCGTGCGCCACCCCAAGACTTCTAGGACAGGTGCGCGATCATCCCCTGCCCCCACCCCCCACCCCCTGCCCCCCCAGCGCCCCCCACCTGCTTCCGCATATCACGGATTTTCATGTCCCTAGCCCCCGCGATAGGTGGGGGGGTTACTGTATAACCAATTGAGAGGATTCACTATCAGATTGGGGAGTGAGGCAGCCTGGCCTTTTTGCGTCATGTGTTATCAACTGAGATTTAGTAACATGTGTTGTGCAGTTGAAAAGTTATTCATAGTTACAAATAAAATGTTCTTGTGTTTTGTTTATATTTAGCTAGAGAGGCAAATCCTGATGCAGAACCAGATGCGAGAAAGGGAAATGGCTATGAGGATTGCCTGGACCCGAGAATTTCTAAAGTATTTTGGAACATTTTCTGGCCTTGCTGCTGTGGGTCTAACAGTTGGGTATGCAAGTATTATCATTTTCTAAATAAGAACAAAGAAAGTCTGTTTTATTGTGTGTCGCTTCTCCAGCATTATCTGAGTACCTCTAGAACAGTGCTGGCGAACCTTTGGCACCCCAGATGTTTTGGACTACAACTCCCACAGTCCTTTGTCATTGGCAATACAGGCTCGGAATTCTGGGAGTTGTGGTCCAAAACATCTGGAGGGCTGAAGATTAGCTACCACTGCTCTAGAATATACAAATGGAGAGTAGGTAGATCATGTACTCCAGATGTATGAAGCAGAAATATTCTACCCATAGAGAAACTGTAAGTGATGATATAGTAAATAAAATCCAGCCATTTAATTGAGGGTATTACTCAGGTTCTGTTCCAAAACTCACCTAACTTTGATAGGGTAGGTAACTGGGGCTATCCAGTTTACCATTGGCTATACCTCTTAAGACTGATGGGGGTTAATGGATAACAGCATTTTGAAAGTCATAGCTGCTCATTCCTGGTCCAGACAGTAACAAAATAGCATGGCATACTCTGTGTTCTGCCATTCTGCACTAGTGATAACCACCTTACTATCATACACCTACTGTTATACAGTATTATATATCCTGTTTTCACACAGCACCACATCTAAATCAGTACAATGTGTTGAGTTACTATTAAGTGGGTGATGATTTGCATGTCCCCACTGAAAAAGGAGTTTGGGGTTTGGTTTTTTTGTTTTTGTTTTTTGTTTTTTGCATTGTGAGTGCCAAAAACATGATTTCAAACCAGTATGATTTTCAGTTAAGATTGTCAGGTCTTTTGAAACAAATGGGTAACAAAATCACACTTTTTGTGGCACAAACTGATTATCTGAAAATGTGTTGCAATTCATAATCACTGAGTTCATATTTTCTAATCACTGTAAAGACACTGATGAGACAGTTTGGTACAGGTCTACCTGACAGTCAGTCCCAGGGAGTTCAAGGGGTCTTACCTCTTGGTAATATAGGAATATGTCAACCTTAGTGTCATTTTAAAATGTTTTACATATAGGAGTATCTCATAAATGAGTACTTTTAAAAATATATACGGAAAGTCATGCCACATATATATTTATCCCAAACTGGACTTATTTTGGAGCAAAAAATATAGGAATACACCATACAAATTACTGTGTGTATAAGAATGTTGGAAAAGCTGCTCCCATGATGCAGAGAGGTTTGGTCCAACATCCATTCATTTGCCTATCCACTCCACTGGTTACAATGTCCAAACTTTGGCCCTCCTGATGTTTTGGACCACAACTCCCAGAATTCCAAGCCTGTATTTCCAATGGCAAAGGACTGTGGGAGTTGTGGTCCAAACATCTGGAGGGCCGAAGTTTGGGCATGCCTGTATGATTGGGCACGCAACTGGAGCTTTCTACATCGTGGCAACCTTCTGCTGTTTTGTCTGGAGCAATTCAAACAAAGTACTGGCCACACAATCCAACTCAGGCTTACTACTAGAAAAGAGTAAAGTATCTAACATACAATGCTACAGATTAGTGCTTGAAAGACTGGTCTTTTCAAATAAACAGGGCAATTAAAAAGAAGAAGCCTGGATTCATTGTTCCCTTGGTCCCCCTAGGCTTTATATTGGCCTATCACTATGATATGGGTTATGGATCACTCCTTCAAAGAATGAAAGGTAAGTATTTCTATATACCTTAAACTTAGCGGTTAGCAGCAAAAATGCCAGTGCTCCTCAACAGCTATGGGGCATCTGTGGAAGCTCCCAACCAGCTTCAGATCTGGAATTGTTGTGTCTTCAGTATGTATCTGTGAATGGAAGAGGGGGAGTACATACTCTGTAAAAAGAGAGAAATAACTGAAAATGAAGCCTGTGCCTGAAAGGGGCTGAAGGGTTGTGTGGGTTTCTTTCTTTTTATTCCGTGTTGAGATGAATGATGGTCAGTTTATTTCTTACTAATTAGGGGGAAAGTGATTTTAGATGGTTGTACACTTGGGATTCCCCGTGTGGTCTAATGCATGGACAAGGACTCTGGGGAGGACAGTATTTAAATCTTCATTCGGGCACGGAAACTCATCGGAGGAGCAGAACTGGCAAAACCACTCCTTAAATATCTCACTTACCTGTGAGTCCTGTTAGGGTCTCTATAAGTGGATCTGGCTTGGCACAGAAGACACATAGATGCACAATTTTAGGGGAATGGATTTAGAAGCAACTTGGAAAAATTGGCTTTCCTGTGTTTGAATGGAGAAATGTTATTAGAAAGAGATGATTTGGGGGTTCAGACCTTTATTTCCCATGTACATAGAGTTGATTTGATTTTGTGATTATTATTGTTACAGTACCGATGCAAGTGTATATATACATGTGCTTATTTTTTCTTCAAGGTGAAGCAGAGAACATCCTTGACACGGAGCACTCAATGCTAGAAGTGCCAAAGGGACCCCTCACATTTGATGACCTTGAAAAAGCCAGAAGAGCACAGAGCAAATTCTTTACTGAAAAATAAGTTTACTGACAAACCAGTGCATCTGTCAACAAAGACGTGTATTCGTAATCATGTTGCTGAGTTAAATTCCCTGATCCAACAGTGTGTGCATAGCACATTTTCATTAGGCCTAAAACAGTATCGGACGTTTAGCTGTTTTGCAAGAAATGGACTAAATTGTCTTCCCTTCTTCAAAGATGATAGTAGGACACCCACCTTTTTAAAAGAGGAAACTGATCTAGACGTGCGGCCTCTATCATAAGATCAGTGAATATGCATAGCACCCAAGCTGGATTGGGGCAAAATATCTTCATTGTCAGAATATAATGTGATTTATGAAATAAAGCTGATTTAATATTATTTGTTGAGATAGCATTTTTGTTCTGTTTTTTTTTCAAAACAATGCAAAAGTATTCTTGTCCATTCTGAAACAGGCTCCACTGAGCTGTAGCAGACTTGCCTACCCTTACTTTTTGCTAGGTAGTTACAAAAAGCTGGTGTGATGGATAGAGCGATGGACAAAAAGGCCTGAGTTCCAAGTTCCTGGTGATCCATGGAAAGGGCGGCAATGATAAACTCACACCTTAAATGCCTCACACGCCTTATTTGCTTATTTATTTGCTTAACAAACTTTAGCTGGGCAAATCTGAACTGTCCTTCCAGTTTATCCAGCCTACTGATTGTTGATCACCCTTTTCTATATCTTTTACGAAGAATTTTTAAGAATCAGAATTGTATAGTGCTCTCAATGATGTTTGCAGCTTTCTTTTAGATAAAGACTGTACGATAGCACCAGTTTTGTTTTTTATTCCTTTTCAAATTATTCCCCACATGAAATTTCTCTTTTTCACAGCAGCTATTCAGTGGGCTGGCATTTTCTTCCAGCTACCAATGCCAATTGGGAAGCTGGGAAGAAAGGGCTGTACAGACTTGTAGACAAAGAACGACCTGCGTCTTCTCCAGAAGGCTTGTTTTATTCATCATATCTAAATTTATAAGCAGAGTTTGGAACATTTATGAAAACATTGGTTCTGATAGGAGACAGTTGCCCTTTAGCCCTGCCCGAAAGCAAAGGTCAGAGGAAATAGAAGGTCACTTCCCTCCAGATAAGATATTTTGGCAAAAGTCAGGAGTCTGTGCACTGCACTGAAACTTCCCAAAAGCATACTCTGAAGGTTCCCACAATATCAGTATACAGTATATGTGAAATTAGTACTTCTTGTCCCAGGATGCATTACTTTTCACTTGGCTTACATTGATCTGTATTTGCTATTTTAATGCCAGTGCTTTTTAATGCCATATATTTTTACCTAGTTACATTTGCATAGCACAAATGGCCACAAACATTTAGAGGTGAATCGCCCTAAGTTAAAACTTTTTTCTGTGAACATAGTCTGTTGCATGCTGAGTCAAACTGCTTAGTATGGAGGGGATAAAACTTCATAAGATTCACTTCAAAAAAAATGATACCATCTTCATTATGGCTATGTAATTAAACCAAAGGCTTTTGGCTATTAAATAATATGAATCAGTTGGTATGTAACTGATCAAGTTTATGATTTCTTAAAGGACCCAAGGCGGTTTACAGTAATTAGGGATTATATACAGTCCAATACATACAATATAAGGGGAGAGGTTAATCCAAACATCATCTTTTTAGAGCATGATAGCTTGATCTTTGTTCCTTAACCCTCATTGGTAATTCCTTGAGTAGAAGTGGAAAGGTTTTTTGGGGTACAAGTTAAAAATAGTGACTTTTCTTGTCTCTTCCTCAGAATTACATTTTGTTGAACATGTGTTCTGAGGACAGTCTTTTTCTATGTATAAGGCTATATTTTTGCTTAAATTGTTAGACTAAAAATTGTGGGTCATCTTATACGCAGAAGTAAGCTGAAGAGAGAACCTTGCAGTTGCGAAACTGTAATTCTGGGTTGGGAAAGTGGGGAATCGTCTTATACATGGTGGTGCCTTATAGATGGAAATATACAGTACATTCCTTCCAAGAAAGAGTGCTGTTAAGAACACTTAATCCTGATGCAGATTGTTTGTATGCATGTTAATAATGAGAACCTGATTTCAAATATTATTCAAAGCAAAACTCTATTTCTGTTTAATCACCAGAGTAATGATTAGACCCATCAAACACTGAACTGTACTCTTACGCTACTGCTGTAAACACAGCATTGCATTCTTGGAGAGGGCTGCTTCTATAAGAAGGGGCATGAGAAACAGGAGTGATGACTTGATTAGTAGCACAAGTTGACCCTACTCTCAGTATTCCAATGACTAACTCCCTGATAAAGTGCAACACATTTATTTTCTATGATCAGCAATTGCTGTACATCTTTGATATTTCCCTTCTGCATTACTAAGCTCATATGATGAAATGAGGAGATATGATATTATTAGATGAAAACATTATGACCATTCAGATTCACTGTACAGACATTCAAAATGTAGTCTTTGCATGAACTCTCCTTTTCAGTGTACAGAATATTAATGTTCTTTTTTTCCCAGGACTTTCAAACAAGTGGGTTAAACTCTGCACTTTTTTATTTAATTAAGAATGTATTGGTGATAAATATACAAACTCCAGGTGGAGGAAAGAGAGCAAAGGACTATAAATGGCCCTTTGCTTGTGACTACTGTCATCTTCCTCTAGAATTCTAGCTCTCCTTCCTCAATGCACTTTTCACCCATATTCCTATAGCCAGTTGTCAATAAACAGCTCCAATATGGATTAGTTTTTTTGTGCCTGGATTGCTCCTCTGGATGTGTGTGGCTGAGCAATGACCTAGCATGGATTCCTAGACTCTCTGTGTGCAACACCCAACATGTGACATTAGCATAAATGTGCAACTTCAGTAACACGGTCATTAATGTCAACTTTTGTCATTAGATGGGTTGACTTGGTGACAGAAAAGAACAGCGCACAGGGGAGAGAAGCAAAGTAAGGAAAGTGAAGGAAAAAACAACCCTATCATTAAAAACAAATACAGTATATCAGTTCACTTTTGGAAGTCACCTAGACTTTAAGATGGAGCTACTGTAGGATTCCTTCAGGTTTCCTTACAGTATTTTCAAATAAGGTCTCAGGTGGCTGTTAAATTGATGCTTAAATCTCCATTGCAATCAATTGGGCAAAGGACAATAATTCAAATAACATTCTGTGATATCAGTGTACTGACCTTGCTTTTTGCCTTGAAACAAATTCTCATCTCATGCTGTTATGTCTTGACATGAAGAGCTGAGCGATAAAAATATGCCTCAGTTTTGCCTAAAGGTGGAATTTTTGGTGCTGTCTCCCATGAGCAGCAAAGCTCCCCATTTCCTTCCTATAATAAAAGGGAAGGATTATTTGGATCATCTTTCATTTCTATGGAAGCCACCCATCTGTTTTTATAACTTAGCATACTTGATAGGTTGCTTGAATGAAAGCTTATATTTACCTTATTTGGTATTTCCATGTCCATACTGGTGGTGACTGGCTTTGCTATCAGTGTGTTACAGTGACTTTGAAAAAACCACTATGGGGCATTTGATCTTTGAATGCTAAACAGTCTTTTATGGTAGTAAGCATGTACTATAATGTGTTTGCAAAGGAATAATGCATAGAATGTTGCTACACCTGTCCCTTAATCCCACATTATTATACACTGATGCAAGGGTAGTTTCCCAGAGCTTAAAAAGGTTACATTTTGGGCTGTAATTTATTTATTTATTTATTTATTGTTGAATTTATATCCCGCCCATCTTCCCAACGGGAACTCTGGGCGGCGAACATGGCTGAACAATTCAGCAAATACAGGCAGAAAATACATAACAGAGCAATAGGAGACAAGACCAACAGGTCAACAGGAGTTAAAATAAAACATATTAAAAAAGCAGAGGCGAAGGCGCACCCTTAAATTCTGAACTCGCCGCTGCTATAGAATTCAGCAAGTTATCGATGGCGGATTAAAAAAAAAAGGGGAGGGCTAAGCTAGGTCGCCAAAGGCCTCGCGGAATAGGATAGTCTTCACCGCTTTACGAAAGGCCAGCAGGGACTCTGCAGAGCGCACTTCGCTGGGCAGGGAGTTCCATAAGGATGGGGCGGCCACCGAGAAAGCCCGGTTCCGGGTTAGGGACCGCCTGGCTTCTCGGGGATGGAACCTGCAGCGAGTGCGCCGCGACTGCCGAACCGGTCGGGCCGATGTTGACCGCTGGGCGATCCGCTCCGCCAGGTAGTCGGACCCAGGCCATGGAGGGTTTTATAAACTAAAACCAGGACCTTGAATCTGATCCGGGAGGCAACGGGTAGCCAATGCAGCCGGGCCAGCACCGGGGTGATGCGGTCAAAGCGACGCGCACCCGCCACCAGTCTGGCCGCTGCATTTTGCACCCGCTGCAGTCGCCGGAGGAGAGTCAAGGGCAACCCCATGTAGAGAGCGTTGCAATAGTCCAGCCTCGAGATCACCAGCGCCTGGACCACTGTCCTCAGGGAGTCCCCATCTAGGTAAGGGCGAATCTGGGCGATCTGGCGAAGATGAAAAAATGCGGTCCTGGCCACGGCCGCCACCTGGGCATCCAGGGACAAGGCCGGGTCCAGGATCACGCCCAGGTTCCGAACCCTCTCCGCCAGTTGGAGGGAAACACCCTCCAGGCTGGTGAGGGGGCCCCCGTACCCAGACGGGGAGCTCCCGAAGAACATCACCTCGGTCTTCTCAGGGTTGAGCTTGAGCCTGTTGGCCTTGGTCCAGGCCATGACCGCCTCCAGACACTGGTCAAGGGACCGGACAGCTTCCACTGCAGAGGTGGAAAAACAGAGATAGAGCTGCGTGTCATCAGCATACTGATGACAACGCAGCCCAAATCTCCTGATGACCCCCACCAGCGGCCTTACATATATGTTAAACAGCATGGGGGAGAGAGACGAGCCCTGCGGAACCCCGCACGGGAGTGTCCACGGGGCCGACAACTCTCTGCCATGCTGCACATACTGAGACCGGCCCTGAGGGAAGGACCGGAGCCAACTGAGGACAGTGCCCCCGATCCCCACCTCCAGGAGCCGGTCCAGTAGGATACCGTGGTCGACGGTATCAAAGGCCGCTGACAGATCCAGGAGAACCAACAGGGTAGAGCAACCCCTGTCGGCCGCCCGGATAAGGTCATCCTGCAGCGCGACCAAAGCTGTTTCGGTACCCCGGCCAGGCCTGAAGCCGGACTGGCAAGGATCCAGGCACCGCTGTTCCTCCAAGAATGATTGAATCCGCACCGCGGCCACCCTCTCGATCACCTTGCCCATGAAGGGAACGTTGGCTATCGGACGATAATTAGCCAATTGGTCCGCAGCCAATCCCGGTTTTTTCAAAATGGGCCTGACCACCGTCTCCTTAAAACGAGAGGGAAATACCCCCTCGCCAAAGGAGGCGGTGGCGATGGCTGCAGCCCACTCGGGCATGCTCCCTCCGGCAGATTTGATTAGCCAAGATGGGCAAGGGTCGAAGGGGGTGGTCGCGGTACAGCAATGGGCAATAGCCCTGGAGGCTTCCAAAGGGGAAACAGGCCCAAACTCATCCATTTGAGGAGAACGAGGGGGTGAGGGGGCTGGGGATGGCGAGGGAGGGCTAGTGTCATTGGATACAAAGCCAGCACGGATGGCCTCTATTTTGGTTCTAAAAAAGACTGCAAAGTGCTCGCTACTGAAATCAGTAGGAGGAGGCCTGGCCAGACTAGGATTGGTGAGGTCTCGGACCACCCGGAAGAGTTCTGCCTGGCGGTTCGAGGCCTCACCAATTCTCAGGGAAAAGAAAGATCTTTTGGCTTCCCTGATCGCTCGCGAGTAGCGCCTAGTCTGGATCACAACGGCAGTCTTATTTATCGCCGTGCGGCTCTGTCTCCAGATGCTCTCCAGTCTCCTCCGTTCCTGCTTCATCGCCTTTAACTCCCCCGTAAACCACGGGGAAGCGCGGGCTCTGCCCCGGAGGAGACGCTTGGGGGCGATTCGGTCGACAGCCCCGGCAGCTGACTCAAACCATTGGTTAGCCAGGCCTTCGGCCGAATCGTCAGCCAAACCACCAGAAAGCTCCCCGAAGGCTTCCCGGAACCGAGCCGGATCGAGAAGCCTTCGGGGGCGGGCCCAAACAAGGGGCCGTTGGTCCCCGCGGGGAGGGGCCGCCATTGCTAGGGAAAAGGACAACAGGTAGTGATCTGACCATGACACGGGTGTGGGAACAATGTCCCGCACCTCCAGATTAGAAACCCCCGACATGGAGGTAAATACCAGATCCAGGGAATGCCCACTCCTGTGTGTAGGGCAAAAAACATGCTGGGATAGACTCATGGATGTCATGGTCTCCATGAATTCCCGAGCTACGCCGACGAGCTCACCACCAGCATGCACGTTAAAGTCCCCGACGACCAGAAGCCGGGGGGACTTCAACAGCGCTGCGGCGATGAACTCCGCGAGCTCTGGGAGGGATTGTGCTGGGTTGCGGGGAGCACGGTAGCCCAGCACAATGCCAAATCTATCCCGCTGTCCTACGAACAGGTGGAGGCATTCAAGCCCTGGGATCACCAATGTCGAGGCCCTGGTCACATGCCAGGGGACTTGTAGCTCATAAAAACTCCAAACACTATCTAACTTTAACTTCTCACTTTGGTGTGAGTAGAGGATGGGACTACAATACATTACATTTCTCACAGCTGCAGAGAATTCTACTAGTTCTAGTTTGATTCTTTGTTGCATACATCACCTGGATGGAAATGTTTTCTGTTATTTTAGATTTCAAATATGAAGTGTAAACATGGATGATTTAGTTTTTCATATCTTCATTATCTTCCACAATCTGCTCTGCTGTGATGAACAATTAATACATATGGGTTAGAAGGAAAAACGCATAATGGAGGATAATTAGGAAATCACTGGCAGTGATTATTTCTTATGAGAAAGTAGCATGCACAGCAGGGCACCAAACAGCACATTATTCACACTTCTGAATAATTGCACTAAAGTGGTCTGGTAGCAAGCTGTGGAATAAAATTGGATTATATTAGTAATATTTTCCTGCTCCAAACTTTTGTTTTTATTACTATCCAACTGTCCACATATTTTGCTGTGATTACATATTATGTGTTTTATCAGCTCTTGGCTCATCTGATACAACAGAAATTTGACATTTTGCAGTTTACAGGTATATACCAAAATTAATTAAACACACAACAGCATCCCTTTTGCAGAAGTCTCTAACCACTACTTGTCACTGTTCTGGCACTTTGTCCTTAGTGGATTCCCTCTCCATCCCCTGAAATACAGCTGGAAACAAGTGGGTAAATGATGGGTGGTGGGATTTAGAAGTTATAAGATGTTATGTAGATCACCCATAACATTATCTGCATGAGGGGGGGTCATCTGGTATTAGCCTCATCTGTAAGTACCATTAGAAGGCATAATGGTTTCAGTCTGCTACACATCTACTGTCTTTAGGAACATGCCACATGGTGCAGTGGCTAAATGGCTGTACTGCAGCTAAAACTGTGCCCACGACTTAGGGTTCAATTCCAGGTAGCAGGCTCATGGGTGACTCAGCCTTCCATCCTTCTGAGGTCAGTAAAATGAATACCCAGCTTGCACGGGGGGGCAATGTATAGCCTGCACAATTAAAATTGTAAACTGTCCAGAGAGTGCTTTAAACATTGTGGTGCAGTATATATGCAGAACACTTTTGCACTTTGCTTTATTGAGCATGGTGCAATTTACTGGGTAAAATGTCTAGGATTGGCCAGATGTCAACCTTTTACCGAATAAATGTCAAGCCCCCTCAGTTTATTTTCCCTGAGCAAACATAGATATCAAGTACATTGGCCTTGTCTCTATACAGGCATGATACCAAGCTCTGCCAAAATATGTAAACAATGGCAGAGCAGAAAGCTGGGGTTTACTTGAGTCCCTGAGACTGAACTACAGACCTTGGTACTCTTGTCTGTAGCTTACTAGGTCACCTTCTGCAAGCCCTGGTCTCCCTCAGCCTCAAGCTTCCATCTGTAAAAAGAGAACTGCATACACCCTATAAAGGATAATAATAAGCTAATTTCGGTGAAGCATTTTACCACATGCCAAAAGCTACACAAATGTCAAGTATTTTCATAGTGTATCGTGCCTTCATATAGTTGTTGTTGCTGTAGTCTTATTTTGTTTAAATGTCTCCTTTGGGGAGTAAACTTCCCAAATATTTAGCTGTATAACTGAATAAGATGCCCCTAAGTACTTTTTGTGTGTGTTGGTATTTGAGGTTGATTCCCAGGAGGGAAGGAGACCTGATGGTTTATTCCTATTTTTGATCAAGACAGCCAAGGTGTCTGGATATGGCATGCTTGCCCTCAACCCAGCCAACATTCAGAAGACAAAGGTGACTGGAATGAGGGGGCAATTCAAAATAAGAATAAAGTAAAACTTTTACTCTCTTCAAATCAGCAACTGGTAGAGACTAAACGACCACTAATACACAAAATAAGGGGAAGGAGAAGAAATAATTAAAGCTGCCCGTGAGTCTTTTTTTTTTTAACTTCACAGATCAATACTAGTAATCACAGGGGCCTAAGAGTGCAGGGCCATCTGGCCTGGGCTTTCTGAGTAAATTAACACAAGAAGGCAGGTGGCGGGTGAGAAACGAGAGGAAGGAAATGAGTCGCGCCCGAGGTGTGGGGTTGTTATTATTATGTGTGTGCGAGAGGAGGCAGGACGGGGCGTCGGGCAGAGAGGGGTGTGTGCGTGTGTGGGGGGATGACTCAGGCGGGCCGATGGGGCTTCCCGGGCGATATAAAGCCAGGCAAGGGATGGCCGGGAGCTCAGCGCCCCCCCTCCGACCCCCGCGAGCCCTTGGTGAGCGTCTCGGCCACGCCATGGGGCCCCAGAAGCTGCTGTTGGGGCTGCTGTTGGCGGTGACGCTGCCGGCCGAGAGGAGCTGCCAGAGCGCCCCGGAGAGGCTAGAAGAAGCCGCCGCCGCCGGGGGGCGCCTGGAGAGCCCGGGCGGGGGCGAGTACGGAGTCAGGCTCTGCGGACGCGAGTTCATCCGCGCCGTCATCTTCACCTGCGGAGGGTCCCGTTGGAAGAGGATCTCCGCGCCGCCGGCAGGTGAGCCTTGGGAGGCGCCAGCGAGGGGGGTGGCTGCCGCTGCGCGCCCGTGGGGCTTCTGGGCGGGGAAGCTCCAAATGGGGTTGTTATTGCACGGTGGGCTCTTTCTCTTTGGCGTTACGTATTCCGTGTTCTATCTAGCTGAACTGGCAAAAATTGGCATATCCTCTCTCTCTTTTTTTACATACACTTGATACATTTTACATTTCGCAGAAAGTAAATCCAGACCGTATATTTTTCACCCAAACCAGCACAATCATCTCAGATTCTTCTATTAATCTCCGTTATCCCCAAATCAGGGCTTTCAGTGAACATGTAATGATGCGGGGAAATGCTGAAAACAGATTTTTCCGGAATACGCTCCCATGTAAAAGTTGCATTCTTTTTTTTTCTACCCGAGCGTTAAAATTAACCAGTGCTTAACCAGAGATAGCCAAGAAAAATCAGAAAAATCCACAAATAGTTTCCCGATCTTCAGTCCTATCCTCTTTAGTACAGTATCTTATTAATAACCTCCATTAACAGCATTTAAAATAAAGTGGCATCATAGTTCTTTTGGTGAATGGTTGAAAATGCTGGTTGTATGTTGGGAAAGGTTGAGGTTGGGTAGAGGAAGTCAGCAACAGGGTTTAAATAAAAGGATTAGAAAATAGTAGTGTAATTTTTGTGACAATTATTCCCACTACATCACAGAACAAACAAATGGAGGAAGACCCGCACTTTAATATATCACCAGGGCTGTAACAAGGGCAGGACTATGGGGGCTTGGTTCTAGGCCAGTGGTTCCCAACACTGGGTCCCCACCGGATGTTCTTGGACCAAGACTTCCACAAGCCTTTGTCACCAGTTGTCCAAGCCAGTTTTTCTGGGAGTTGTAGTCTAAAGCTACAAGGTTGGGAATCACTGTCCTAGGGCCTCAACATTTAGAGGTCTCCAAAATTTGGAAGTGAATATTCTGACAAATGTTAGGGAAATAAATGGTAATTTCTCCCATGATTCACTTCTGTTTGAAAGGAAATTTACTGTTTTGTTGGTGAGGTGAGGAGGACACCACCTTCTGTTCCCTTTTTTCCTTGGTGAGCCTATGTCTCATGGCGGATGTGGGTAGGAGATGGTGGAATTTGACCTGGTTGCCAAATATATATAGTTACAGCTTTACATACCATCGTTCTGTTCATCACAGTACAGAGGACACACACATACACATAGATCAAGAATAATTAGTTAGGAAAATGAAGATACCTACTCACATCTACACCCACCATCAATACTTAGAGAAGGAACCTTATTTTAGTAAGGAAACAATCATTTATCTTTCTCTCTCAATCTCCATCACACATATAATTAATTTTTCATTGTCTCTCTTCCAGTTCCTTCCCTCTTCCTTCCTCGAAGTGAGAGGAAATTCTCACTTTTTAAATGTCCCAAGTTTAAAATAGACAAGTGCCAAACCAAAACAAACTACAGTATGTCCTAATCCCCACAACTCTCTAGTGACACCAACAAACAAGTAGGCACTACTGTTGAGGCGTCCTTATACATGGTACCTGGTAGATGCACTAAAATACCTTTGTTCCTTTGGTTAGCTACACTGGAGGATACCAAATTGCATAATAATACTAATTCAAACTATTATAAAATCATTAAGCTGTCTAGGAAGATCGAGGTTCATGAGGAAATAATTAGTTTTGTAAAGGGGGAGGGTGGAGACAGTTGCCTTGCTAAACAAGAGTAATTCGCACTCAGTATTGCAACTAGATGCCGCTTTTATACAAATCTAAAAAATGTTTTAATACTTATGTTGTTCTTGTATTGGCCTTCACTTCTACCCTGCTTCTTGCTTGATTGGCTGAAACAGACTTTTGCTGTTACTTTTGGCATGATGTTGTTCTTCATAAATTCCAAAGCTTTTAGGATGTGCTACAAAACAATCATATTTGCCCAGATGTCTTGCTCAGAAAATTGTTGTGTTTAAAAGTGGTTATTAATGAAAACCCCAGTTATTTAATAGTGGGGAAATGTATTTGATGCATGGAACATCTTGGGAGGATAGGATTTGTTTCTTAAGAACTGCAGTTCAGGTGATGTTTCTACAGCAAAATTATACAGGTATTTGTTATGCTAATTCTGAAAGAAACTGCTCTGCTGACATTTTTCACTGGGCTCCCCTCTGATGGTTTCCTTTATTGTGTCTTAACAGAGTTTGTTCAAACCGGCAGTGATAACGGACTGGAGAACATTAATTTGCAGTCTGTTTTAGATCCGAAACTGGACCAGCTACGAACTATTATCAGTCAGTCGGCTCAGGAGCAATCGCTGAAAAACATGTTTAATTTCTATGATGATGATAATGAATATGTTCCTACTTCTGATAGCTTCAATGAATACATTCGTCAAGCAAAAGATGTTATGCCAAAAAGCAGAGAAGAATTGAGGTTGGCTACTTCTATGGGCTCAAATTACTTTCCTTGGGAAAAATACCCTCGAAGAAAGCGTGATTTTTCTGTGGGAGTCGCTGCAATGTGCTGTAAATGGGGCTGTACTAAAACTGAGATTAGTACACTATGCTAAGAATGCAAACATTTAATTTTTCTACAACTGGAACTCACTGTTATTTATAGTGCTAATTAACTGAATACATTACTTAGAGGAAAACATTCTTGATTGTTATTTAATTTTGGTTCAGTATTTGATCTTGTCTTTGTGTTCTTGTTACTACTCTAAACATACACATACAATCAAATTGTGTTGTGTTCATTATATTATTTTGATTTTTCTAGAAGTATACAGTCTGCCCACTTCTCATGATTCTAAACTTTGTACCCCAACACTGAATGGAGAAATTCAATCAAAATACAGTACCAGTAGTAAATGGTGTTGGAATTTTTATATATATATCAAATGTAAAGCTCCCAGACATAAGATACTATCAGGGATATATTTTCCTATATACTCCCTCCCTTGAATAAAATTACCTAAATCAATAAATCAGAATTGGTTCTTTGACTATCTGGTGTCTGGAAAATGAATTGTGTTGTTTATATAATGGATGCACAAGTGAAGGTATTATTCAACTACATATTTAAATAAGTGAGAATCATCTACTGAATTCATGACTTCATATTCAGGTGTATGATAGATCCATTAACACGGCCAATCTGCAAAGCATATTAGCTTCAAAACAAGGCTAACTCTGATTTCTTGCTATCCTTGCTTCCTTAAACATAAAAACAGTACAATACAGTAAACCCCCACCTATTGCAGGGTTAAGGACCCGACCTGACCCCGAATAATTGAAAATCTGCAATATGCGGATGTTGAGTCAGGTTGGGACTGGGCGGGCTCTCTGGGGGCTCTTGTACTTACCCCAGGCCTGGGGCTGCCCCAAATAGGCCTGCAAGGGGCTTTCCAGTCCCCCAGAGGTCCCAAAAGTGCTTTCTAGTGATCTGGAGGTCATTTCTGGTTTACCGGAAATCACATCCGGTTTGTGGGGAAGCCCTTTTGGGGCCTCTTTCCACCTTACCCTGGGGGGCTTTTTTTCATATAATGTGCACCCGCGATATACCAGGACCGCAGTATATGAACCGCGAAAGGGCAGGGGACAACTGTACTTGCCCTTGTGTTTTCTGTCAACTGGTGGTGCAAGTCATGCTCTGCTTAACCTTTTTGAATCAGCTGGTTCAAGCTAAATAGGGTTCCTCGGGTAGAGGCGGGATATGCCATTTGGTGTGCTCAACCCTCAACTCAAGACCTCTTGTATCCACATACACATTACTCTTTTTAGCTGGTCAAGTTCAACTGTCAAAGCTAACATGTTCCTCTCCAGACGTCAGAGACAAGATCCATCCTTCCCTGGATTGTGGAGGGCATCACATTCTCCCACTGACCTCATTCTCCCAAATGTTCTTACATGCAGTATGGCTTATTTTAAAAAATGAAACATCCTACTGTAATTTACAAACAAAGCAGGGGGGAGGCTAGGGATGGTGAGGGCCCTCAAAGCAAGGCAGAATGGTCTTTTTGCCCTCTCTGCAGAGGGCAAAAAAAGGTCTTAAGCCCATTTCCCAAAAACATTTTTAAATGTTTACATGGAAAATGCTGGAGGCCACTACAGGAGTACTGGTGAACTGCATTTGCACCCCTGGATGAATGCATGAGGTCCTGGCTGCATTTTATCTACCGTTCATCATTTTCTCTCGTTGCAGCTTTAAAAGCATGGCAGGTCAGACCCAATCTGCCAGTGGAAAATATGTGTTAATAGAAATCTGCCCCTCTATCAAATCAGTTTCTCAGGTTTTTCCTCTACTTCCATTTAGCCAAAATGAGAAGAACTTCAGCATATTCAAAGCCTCTGACCTGTTTGTTTTAATGAATATTCAAACAGTTCTCAGGAACCTATTCTGCACTTGGAAGTAAAAGCCTTATGCAAAGAAGAAACCTTTTAAATGTGAATTGTTTATCAGCCCTAAACCTTAAAGGTTCGTCTCCCCATATGTGCCTCAGGTCCTGTAAAACCATGACAGCTGGTCTTATAGTGTGGGGTAGGTGCAAAGTGCTTGCTAAGATAAGTCAGATTAAGAGCCAAAGCCTGTGTCATGTCTGCATCTCAGAAGCTTGGCCTCATTACCGCTGCTAGCTCTCATGGAACACAGAAGCCTTTGTTCTGAGATGAGTCCACAAAGATGCCAGTAGCGGTGGTGGGCAAGAAGACAGGTAAAAATGGGGCTGAAGTTATAAAAAAAATTAGGAGCAGTCTTCTGGAGGTCTTGATATTAATGGTACAGCCTTTGGCATTGGCAGGCTATCTAGAGCAGTGGTCCCCAACCCCCGGGCCGTGGACCGGTGCCGGTCCGTGGACCGGTTGGCACCGGGCCGCCTGGGGACGCCTGCCCTCCTCCTCCTCCTCTTTTCTCCTGCGGGCAGCCGGATCACCGCCGCCGGGCACGGCGCACGGGTGGGGTGGGGGAGCCCGGGGCTCCTGGGCGGGCGGGCCCCGCCTCCTCCTCCAACGGCCGCGGCGGCCACGGCAGCCGCCCGGGTTCAGCCGAAACCCCTTCCCGGTGGCGCCCTCGGGCCAGTGACGCCACCCCCACCAGCCAGAGGCAGGGGCGGCGCAGAGGTGCCCCACCGAGGTGGGCGGCGGCGGCGGCGGCGGCGGGCGCGCCCCACCGGCTTCCTGCCTCAGTTGGGGCAGCCTCCAGGAGGAGGAGGCAGGGGCCCGCCTCCCAGGAGCCCGGGCTCCCCCCGCCCGTGCGCGCTGGGAGAGCGCATGCCCAACGCCCCAGCCGGCAAGCGCCACCGCCGCTGCTCCCGTGGCCCCCAAGGTACACAAGCCAAGCCCCCCGCACCTCCTCCTCCCCTCCTCCCCCCCCCCCCGCCCCCCACACCCTCCCCTGCCCCCACACCCCCATCTCCCACCCTCCCCACCCCCCACCCCGGGCAGGGGAAAATAATCAAACAAATACTGGTCCGTGGAGACAAAAAGGTTGGGGAGCACTGATCTAGAGCATTGGTTCTCAACCTGTGGGTCCCCAGATGTTCCTGGATTGCAACTCCTAGAAACCCCTTCCACCACAGGAGTGGCTTCTGGGAGTTGCAGTCCAGGAACATCTGGAGACCCACAGGTTGAGAACCACTGATCTAGAGTTACTGCAAGATGCCATATTGTGCCTAATGCAAAAGTCAGGCGAACTAAGTGTCCTCTGGGCAGGCTTCTCTGGTACTTTGAAAAGGTTAATTAGCCTTCCCAGTTGATTGGGGAACGAACTTGTGCGGGATCTTTTGCTTTTTTTCTTGGGAAGAAATCGTTCTTTTCCACCCGTATGGAACTGGAGAAAGACCAAAACAATAACATTGCTTGCTCCCATTAATTAAACTGAACCAGGCCAAAGCCTGTGGGAATTTCTACCCAGTGACTGATTTGGGTACTGAAAAACTGGAATGTAGAAAGGACGTAAGTAGTGGCAGAATTATTCCTACCCAGATAAAAAACTAAATTTGGTGCTAGTCCTGATGTCTTATTTGAAAATATTTTGGCATACAGATTATGATGTAGAATACACCACCCTTCATAAAGGAGAGATCTTGCAGGTCCATGCAGGAGTGAACTTCAAAGTACAGGCTCAAATAAAATTGATAAGGCCTACCTCAGGTTATCACAGCTTGGCAAATGTTTTGTTTGTTTGCCTGGATATGACTCTGGGGAATGTAAAAATATTCAGTTTCTGCATACTTTGGGAGGGGGTGGGAACACTCCTCTATGCATAGGAATTAATAATAATATACACCTACTTAATCAGCAAGCTGTAGTGGTTTGAGGGTCTGACTACAATGAGAAAGATTCAGGTTAAAATCACTACTCTGGGCAAATTACAATTTAAACCTCCCTCCACATACCATATGCAAATGAACAAATGCAATTCAAATGACCAAAAATAAATCTTCCACCCACAAGAGTGATGCTAGTAAGGACATGTGGCTGGGCTACATGATGTTCAAGAAAAACACTGTACAGTAACAAATAATAAGGCCCCATACTAGTAAGAAAGAAAAACTATTTGGGATTCTTTTGATCCTTCTACCCCAAAAGCCAAATAACTGAATAAATACACAGTAAACAGTAAAATAAGTAAACAAAACAGCAGGACAAAGACACAGCTCCTCCTCCCAAAACCAAAAAAAAAGCAAGAAAGAACGTAAATAAGAGGGGGACCTATCAAAGTCCCCAACTAAATATTAGAATGGGGGATCCCACCTCTTATTTGATACCTCTTCTTGTCTTCTCTTCTTTTGAGTTCAGAACGAAACAGCAAAAATATCCAAAAAGGGGGGGGGAGAAAGGCGACACAAAATAATCAAATGAATGAAGGGAAGGGGAGAGGGTGTCTTCCAAAAGAATATAAGATGGAAGCACAGACAAGCATAGAACAGGCCTCCAAGTTCACAATCAGTATTTTTCAGACAGATACTCATATTCAGCTAATATCTGGATGTTTTTTTTCAACCAGAAAATGAATGCAACATTTTAGATCCTGCTACATTACGGAAGTGTTAGTTCATGGAGTGGAGACCATTATGTTAAAAATATGGTCAAAAATTAGAAGCAACTGCCAGACTTCTGAAAATATTTAATTCTCTGATTTATCTCAGGACATCAGTATATACTGAGTACTTAAGAAACTGTAGGGGCTTCTGTAATGTAACAGAAACTCAAGATCTTTGCTGCTTCCATTGTTCAAGTTGCAGCTTTACAAAGGCTTGCCATCTGTTGCTTATCTCATATTTGTTTTATTGGACGCATCAAAAGTAATTTCAACATTCAGCATAATGGACCACCTGACCAATTAAAACCGTGACATTTAAAGAAGCCACAGAAACTTATTTCAGATGTATTTTATGATGTACCTCCTGTAGAAATGATAATGCAGACACTAAAAACAGAGAAGTAGCAACTGTGATTTTAAAAAAAAAATTTAGTCAATAGCAACAATCCTTTAGGCACTCAGTACTTCCACTGCAATTCACAGAAATATTTGGTAGCACGATAAACGAAACAATGTGAAAAAGTGAATGGCAACTGTGGGAAAGGTGGTGGTGAAGAGGAGCTGGGCCTTTCCAGTGGTCGCCCCCCCCCCATCTATGAAGCAAGCTCCTCAAGAGATTGGCTTGGCATCCTCACTTCAAATATTTTGTGTTGTTGTGTTGTGTCGTTACAGTCGTGACCGACTCTTCATGACACCATGTCCATGGAGTTTTCTTGGCAGGAATACTGGAATGGCTTGCCAGTTCCTACTCCAGGCGCCTACAGCACCTGGTATTCCCTGGTGGTCTCCCATCCAAGTACTAACCAGGGTCGACCCTGCTTAGCTTCCAAAATCAGGTGAGATCAGATGTGCTTAGGGCATCTAGGCAGCTACATTCAAATATTTTAGAGACAACTAAAAACAAAGATAATACTGATTGGACTTCTCAATTTTTCAACCATCTCTGAATGATACTATCATTCTTTTTCTTTGTGATTTCCACTTATCCTCATGCTTATCATTTCTTTTGATGGTTGTTATTCTCATATAATTTGTTTTGTTAAACATTTATTTATTTTCTACACTAAAGCAAATAAAACAAATATGTTGGTTGTCTCCTGTCGTGTTACCAATTCAATCACAATTTCCCCAACATTCCAGACCAGTATAATTCATATCTCCTTCCCCAACTTAAAGGAACATATTTTCATACTTAGTTTCCTTACTATCTCATCCATATTCTATCTATCTTTGCTTACATCCATTTTCTAATAAAAATAGCCTGTCTAATCTCAACAGTATATTCAATCTCAATGCTTAATTCTTCAATACTAAACAATTTAGGATACATTTTAGCTAACTATATACGGTATATTCTAAATGTCATCCACAGTATACTTACCTATTCTTCCAAAGAGTACCTACTTTCAAAAGCCATCTCTAATTCAAGTTAGTACTTTATAGGCTATTATAAAAGGGCTACTGCCTGGTCTACAGGTTTCAGTTTATGCATAGAAGTTTTTATCTGTACCTAATTATTATTCTTTTAATGATCTAACAAATTAACATTTATTTATATTTCAGGTGGTTCTTCACATTTCCATTTTCCATTACCCATATCATGCCAATGAATTAGTAACTTGATAGTTGCTCTGCTGCTGAATGAATCCCAAACTCCTCTCTTTTTTGTATCCATATTGAGTAAAGCAGATGTGTTTATCTTGCTTCGTGAATTTGGTGAATTCTGCACAATTCTTGTTGTAGTTATCTGTAGACTAAAATCAGCTCTGTTCTGCCTTATGTCCTTATCAGGGTTAAAAATCTCTGTCTTCAGAGGATGGGTCCATCTGTGATGTATAAATGTCTATTTTTTTTTGTAATCCACATAGGATTATATTGGCAAACTCTTCTTCTGATAAATTTTTCCAATTCATTGTGTTCTTGTAGCTCACAACAAAGAGTTAATATTGCTTTTAATTGTAGTTTCTGCCACTCAGTTTCCAAAAAGGGGGGGTACAGAGGGGAGTGACTGGAATGAAAAAAGGAAGAACCAAAGGGGGGGGGAACAGAGCTTCTTCAGCAGTTATTTTCAAAACATGAAGTCAATCCAAGGTCAAATTAACATTTCTTTGAAAAACAGTTCTCCCAACCCCTTAAACTGCATCTTTAAATCCACAACATACAGAAAGCACAAAAAAGCAGTTTCCTCAAGAATTTTTCTCTCTCTACCAGACCACACAAAAGCAATAGGCAAAAAGGCAAATTCATAAAATAAATGTGAGAAAGATCACTTCTTCAGATATGAGTTTGTCTTTCAGAACATTCACACCTCTTTGCCAAAAGCCACTTCCACAAAAGGGGTGGCGATGGTGGTGCTTATTTGAAGAAGATTCCAAATCACCAAGGAGAAGCTTCACATAAGGAGACAGAGGGATAAAAGCAGTTTTACTGATAACAAGCCAAATATTTACAGCTTTCTACAGTTCTCCGATAGGGACAGCTTCTGCCTTCGCCAAATGGTGTTGGTTTTCCTCCAGTGGGAAATAAGGCATTTTCCTGCTTCCACAGAAGTCCACCACTGTTGCCTTTGTGGTTTACAGGCACTGCCTTTTCTTCGTTTCCTCTCCAAGGAAACTTAGTCTTTTAGGGTCCCTTTTATCTGGAAGAATTCAACTTGATAAGCGGCAGCACTTACCAATTTGTCTCACTGTGATGTAACCGGAACCCGGAACTCTAATATATTTTGTTTTAATGAGTTTTATTGCTTATGTTTTATTATATCACTTATGTATGTGCTGAATTTTTATCTATTTAAATTGTTATATAATTGTATAATTGTAAGTTATAAACTGCCCAAAGTATCCCTTTGGCTAGATGGCTTGCAGTATAAAAATCAAATCAAGAAATAAAGTCTCGGAGCCGCGCGGGCGGGGCGGCGGGGGGTGATTGCATTGGCCCGTGCCACCCCCCAGGCCCCACCCAACCCGCTTCCGCATATCGTGGATTTTCAAGCATTGCGGGTCGGGTGGGTCCCTAACCCCCACGATAGGCGGGGAGTTACTGTACTATGTTATGTATAGTGCTCTCTATTAAAACAGCATTTACTATAAACTGCATTTTTCAGCATTCACAGGGGAAACGGACTTGGAACCCCTGCAGATACAGGGCTCCTGCTGTATTGCTATCTTGGTAAATCACCATTGGTAATTTTTCTTGCTATGAATTTGTCTAATATCCTTTGCTTAATCTCTTTTGTCTAAAACACATTTAAGTACCTTCAAGGTGATGGTCATCTCTACTTCTTATATGGTAGTGAATCATCTGATTCAATTATTTACTATAGGCCATAAGTTGAAGAGCTCTGATATTCTTCCTTACATATGTTTTTTCCATCAGATATTGGCCAAAATCTTATTTGACTAATGCAACTTTTCTCTCTAAGACACTTACTCCTCCCCTGTGATCATTCCCTTGCCCTTTTTTTTGTATTGCTGCAAGCACCACAAAATCCTCTTTTAGACACAGTGAACAGAAATGTACATAGCAGTCCAGCGAAAGTCTTGCAACATTCCAGGAATATTATTTGATATAATCTTTTATGCACTACACCTCACTGCATCTAATATGTGGTGAAGTTGCATGTGACGCAGTGGACTGAAGTCTGTGAAAGCTTACATGCCAATTAGTCATCACTGTGCCCCAATAATGTTTTATTTTGCAACAGACTATTATGAAAAATACTCAAGTGGGACTACAACACAGACTTGTATACAGACTAATGTTACTTGGCGTTTTACTTTTGATTTGCTTAACAGCATCCCAGATAGAATCTGGCTTTTATGGGAACAGCTGTACAAAGGATCAGTGTTATCATTGATCAATATACCACATGCCCAACATGTCTTGCATGGTCAGCCACCACCAGCTGCAGTTGTGGAGGGGAATGAACAAATGTGCATTAATGGATGGGCCTTTCATTTCTGCTACAACTTAGCTGAATCAAAGTCAAATATTTGTAGCAAGTTTTATAAAGTCTGCTCGAATTTCCAGGTAGAAGTCTGAGCTAAGGAGCCTCGTTGAGAAGTAAAAACATGGGGGAAATTCCGGGCAAAAATCAAACACACAAAACAAAACAAAAGACAAAAACATATGGCACCTTAAAGACTAATTATTATATTTTTATGTAAGCTTTCACGGATCAGGTCCACTTCTTCAGATATAGGCACAAAACATCGGGGATCCAAAAGAAGTAGATCTGATCCACGAAAGCTTACATTAAATAAAATATAATTAGTCTTTTAGGTTTCATGTGTTTTTGTCTTTTATTTTGTTTTGTTTCTTTGATTTTTGCCTGGAATTCTTGCACAGACATACACAGCTACCTGTTCCAAAACTTCAGCATGGGAAAAACTAACTGCAATAAAGCATATCTCTTCATAGAGCATAGTCCTACACAAAACTGACTTACCTTAGAAATAAGACCACTGAGTTTGACATATATTACTCCACAAACAACTATGCACACTGCATTCTCAGAAGTTCAAAACGGAGTAGGTTAAATATGACTTTCAAATTTATCATTTAGGAAATTAGAATGCAAGTCAATTATAGACCATAACAAGCAAAAGACACTTTTATTCAACTTGAAAAAGATACCACCGCTATGGAAGATCTCATCATTGGATTACACAACATTCCCTGAGTGTCTCCCCCGCTCCTTCTACAGAACATGAAATCCTCTATCAGAATGATGAATTTCAACTCCTGTTAAGCTGCTGCATTTATGTATCTTGACAACTCATATTGCTTCAAAGCAGGGCTGGGCAGGTGTGGCTCCCCAGATGTTTTGTGCCTCCGACTCCTATCAGTCCAAGCCAGCACAGCTAATGGTAAGAAATGATGCGAGATGGAACCCAAAAACATCTGGAGAACCACAACCGCCCTCCCACTTTAAAACAGGAACCTAAACCATACACATAATAATCTACAAAAGACACTTCCTGTACAACACATTTCAAAATCGGCGTCAAAGCAATAGACAAATATACAATGCATCTGTCCAAAGCGATTCAAAAATACACAATGTGAACCTGTCTCAAAAATGCTAATAGTTTGAAACTTTTTCTCTACTGAAGTGTGACATACTGCTATAAAATGCAACTGCCTACATGTGCAACCTGAGTTCTGCTCCCCAGA
This sequence comes from Phrynocephalus forsythii, assembly GCA_029282475.1. Classification (NCBI taxonomy): domain Eukaryota; kingdom Metazoa; phylum Chordata; class Lepidosauria; order Squamata; family Agamidae; genus Phrynocephalus; species Phrynocephalus forsythii. Next base: position 36,794,306 of record JAPFRF010000004.1, read on the forward strand.
TTGTTTGGCATTAAATTCTTGCTATTAAAAACAGAAAGAAAAGGGTTTTGCCTGAGGAAAGTCTGCAAGATACTAGGATCCTTCCCATGAAGGGGCTTCCTATCCTTTCTTACAAACAGAATCACTTTGCCTGGTTTGGGATTTCCCAAACTGCCTGTGAGACACACACACCCTCCTGTTTGTAAAACAGAATGAGGAAGCTCTTAAGGTGTTAAGGAGAGCATCACATGTATATTAAGACCACTAGATCAGCTCTGATGCATATGCTATACAGCCCACAGTGGCACAAAGCAGACTGGCGCTCATAGGGTAAACATCTGCTACATTTTGAGGTACTTTTTAATTCTATACAAAACTCAAATCACTGCATCCTCCATATCTGAGGTAGATGGGTAAAACTGACGAGGGGGTAAATGGTATAGTGCCATCTAAACCATATTCTGCCAAACACTAGATTGTATGTTCAAGTTTTCATTCAGTTTCCATAATGTATAGAAAAGGCCTCGGTCACCAAATTGAGTCTTGTGTTTTCAGGCAGTGAGCACCTCCCTTGATTCCCCGTAGAAGATTACAAGCCCCTGAAGAAAAAGGGCTTAGTGGGCAAGCAATGGAACAAGTGAAATATCCAGTGCATTTCACTTCCATTTTCAGCTACTACCACTAACTCTGAAACTGACAGCCAAAATTGATCAAGACAAGATCCTTTGATGCTTCTTCTGCTCACCGCTACCCAACATCTTCTATTGACAAACATCAATTTGTGCCACTGAGTCTGCTATGCAATAAGTTGCAGTGACTTTGACATTTCACCATGTAGACTGTAGAAGAGCAAGCAAGCAGTATCACATGGTTGCAGTTCCACGCAGTCCAATTACCCAGCAACTTAAAAGATAAAAGCAGATGGGCTTTTCTTAGTGACTGTTCTTAGTGACACGAGAGGCTTGTTCTCTGTATTTGAATAGCCCGCCCTGTTGAGATAACTGCAGCATCTAGAAGGGTTGGCAAGGATAACAAAAAAATTAGAACTTGGAACGTCTCAAGCTACTTTGAAATTATTTCAAAGACTTGTACTTTAAAAGACCAAGGACAATGCTTAACACAATGCAGAATACACATGTAGGAAAATAGTCCACTATATATAATTGTTCATTTAAAACACAATTTTCAGTAGGTGTTTTAAAAAATATGCATACATCTACTTATTTGTTCCCTTTTTGTCAAAATATCTACAGTCCCTCAATAGGCACCTCTGCTTCTATTGCTGGCCAGTAATAGGCTCAGGCAGGCACAGAGAAAGTCATCCAGGTATTTAAAAATGCATTTGACTTGTAAGCGATGCCTTGACAATTTAAAAAAAAACAACAACAACACACAAAAGCCGATTCATAAAACTCAAGCGCTTGTACAAAAACGCCAAGCGGATCTTCATGAACTGCAGAATAGGCTAACACAAATTCTAAGGGTTCTTGATGTTGGTGTTAAAAGCTGTTCAAGCTTGCTCACTGGTAGGTCTTCAGAGCCTGCCCAGCGACTGCATTGGCTCCTCCAGACTGAATGGCTGCTGTGCTTTAAGCCATCTCTATGCTGGCATCACAGTGAAGTATTTATTCCCTGTGAAATAAAAGTCACCCCCACCCCCCCCACCCCGGCATCAGTCCATGTTCTTTCTCTCAACGCTACTGGTTTGCATCTCTGTGATATTTGGCTTATCCTTCTTTTTTTTAAAAAAAAGTCAGACTATAGCATAGCCACAAGCAACTAAGATATGTACAGTTACAAAAACAAACACATCTCTAAACTGCTAAAAAATTGCCTTATCTGATACACGATTGTCCTTTATCACAGGCAGAATGGGCAAAGGTCAAAGGTGAGGGAAGTCATGGTGGGAAAATGGGCGGGAAGGCCCAAATGGATGAACCATGCACAGTGCTTAGGGGTGGCGTCTGGTACAGGGTGAATTGGGACGTCCAATCTTCATATCAAGGTTTTGGTGCATTAACACTTGCTCCTCTTCGAAACGCTACCAACTGGGAATGTGAATCAACATCTCAGATGTTTTAAATTGTCTATTAATCCTATTAGGTCAGCTTCTGTTTCAGAAGACAATCCTATCCATGACTCATCAGAAGAAAGTCCCACGGAGATCCACAGAGTTTACTATTGGTTAAGGGAGTACAGGTAAGAAGGTACAATCTAAATAACTTTCAACACAGTGATGATCCTAATAGGCCATTCTCCTCATTATTCAACCTTCTCACTCTTCTACTGTGAAAGGTTGGCAGTAGTTTCGGATTGTTGTTGTTGTTTTCTTTTAATTTTTGCAACCGCCCTATTACGTAAACTATGGTGATGCCGACTGAACATGTTTTACGTTGTTGTTTTTTTGCAACCCCAAATTCCTCCTTCTATGAAAGTGCTTTGCATTGGTGCGACACGGCATTATTCCCAATTAAGAAATAATCAGAGCTCTCCACAATCATGTGGAAGATCGAGAGGGATGATCTCCCTGCTCCAGTCTCGGTCATCATAGATGAATGTGCACGGGAAAGCCAATCTGCAATCACCAAGGAACCAGCCACATTTATGGCAGGTCAATGCGTGTCCCCTCTGGATTAATTTCAGCATGCTCAACTCCCCATGCTCTCTCTTATGACATCCACTCTCACAGCAAGATCTCTAAAGGAGGGCCGCAGGCTTGGATCAGTGTTCCAGCATTCGGTCATAATGACGTAAACCTGGGCAAGAGAGAAAGGAATCAATATGAGATAAGCAGAGATAATCACGTGTTCAGCTTCATAACCAATTCTTACACTAGGTGCAGTACTACAGTAATCCCCCTGTTTATCGCAGGGGTTAGGGAGCCGACCCACGATAAAGGGAAATCTGCATTAAGCAGACGCTGAGTCAGGTCAGGACTGGGGGGGGCATGTTTGGGGCCTCCTACACTTACCTTAGGCCTGGTGCGGCCCTGAACAGACCTCTGATGGGCTTTCCGGGCCTGTCGGAGGCCCCAGAAGTGGTTTCCGGTGAACCGGAAGTCCGAAACCTTTTCTGGAGCCTCCAACAGGCCCAGGAAGCCTGTCAGAGGTCCATTTATTTATTTATTTATTTATTATATTTATACCCCGCTTATTATCGTCAAGATCTCTAAGCGGCTTACAGAGCCACAAGCGGCACACATAAACACAGTTAGGAGACACACAATACACACATCAACTAATACAATTAAAACCTGATAGCGTTCCTGAAGCTATCCGATAAAATTATCATTCAAAACATGGCGATGGCGGGGTGAGTTAAAAAAAAAAAAGCCTAGGAATCGCCGAAGGCCTCCTGGAAAAGGTAGGTTTTTAAAGCCTTCCGGAAGGCCAGCAGGGACTCTGCAGAGCGCACTTCACTGGGGATGGAATTCCAGAGGCTGGGGGCCGCCACCGAGAACGCCCGGGTCCGAGTACTCGTCCTCCGGGCTTCACGAGGAGTGGTGACCCGAAGCAAGTGCGCTCGTGCCTGCCGAGCGTGACGGGCCGAGGTTGATCGCTGAGCGATACGCTCTGCCAGGTAGTCCGGTCCCAAGCCATGGAGGGTTTCATAAACTAAAACCAAGACCTTGAATCTAATCCGGGCTGCAACGGGCAACCAATGCAGGTGGGCCAGGACTGGGGTGATGTGGTCATAGCGACGCACACCAGCCACCAGCCTGGCCGCTGCATTCTGTACCCACTGCAGACGCCGGGGCAGCGCCAGCCCTTGGGTAGGTGCAGAAGGCCCCAAACAGGCGCACACAGCTTGCCCCAGGAGCCCTTGCCTTCATACTGTGGTCCTGTGATATACCGGGACTGCAGTATAAGTACCACCATATAGCATGGGACAACTGTACAGACATAGTACTGCCATGTATTCTGTGTAATCATAACAAGCACACTCCAGTCCTTTTACCATATACACCTCTTTCACAGGAATATTATCAAAAAGCTATCAATCTCCCCTACAGTGGCAAATCAGAGTAACCCAACTGCACTACGACTGACTTGCCCTCTGTGCTCCCAATACGCTTCATATTTGACACAAGTGTATGGTTGACTCAACTGTGTTAATATTAGTTAATTCACTGTTTTTCCTACAGGAGTTTTGGTTGTAATATGTTGAACCCATAATATACAGGACTTCACAAGCAAAAAAGGAGGTTTAGTAGAGCATTATCAACACTGATTGTGGGAGGGTCAGGCAATGATTATTTTCTCCAAGCACTGTTCTTTATATATTTGTCTTGTAAGCTATTTTGGGAAATAAATACATCAGGTGGTTTTACTCAAGAATGAGTCACTCACCAAGATGCATTTAATACAGGTCTGTCAGGACCTTAAGGCTATTTTCAGTGAAAAGGGTCTAGTTTCATTCTAGTTCTTTTGAGGAGTGGGTTTTTGTTTGTTTGTTTGCACAGCATTCTTGAAGGGGTTCTTATTGTTACAAAATACTCGCACTAGTCCCCATAAGGTATGACTAAAAGGCATGAAAGGCAAGTAGGTTATCTGGGGACTTGACAGAATACTTAGTGTATTTCCAACACTTAACATTTAATTTAATTTAATTTAATTTAATTTAATTTAATTTAATTTAATTTATTTATTTATTTAAGAGTATTTTCACCCTGCCTTTCTCCTTGGAAAAGGACCCAAGGTGAAAAGAACACTGGAACTCCTGTGAGATGTTCCTCTTGTATTTTGGGGAATTCATCTCATTCCCATAGACACAGAACTGAATGGATTTAGTGATTTAGGTCTTGGGCTGCAAAGTCAAAGACTGGGAGTTCAGGTCCCAGCTGTGCTTCCCTGATGGGCTGGACTTTGCCCTTCTAAAACGATTATAAATGATAGGGCTCATGCAAATCCAGCTTGAAGGTATCCTCTTATATGAGACCTGTACACTTACACTCTCAACATCTCTCTTAACAATGGAAGATCAGTATAATGGGGAATATTATACCTGTCAAATGCAGGAAATCTCTGAGCTACAAAGTAGCAGCTCCAAGAGACTATAACAGCAAAAGAAGTACTAATTGACTTTTCTAGGGTGTGTTTGTTTGCTTAGACAAACAGTGAAGATGAAAACTTAAGTTTTTAGAGAGAAAAAACAGATCAGGAAAGGCAAGTTGAGAAATGCAGCTGAAGCACAGGATCCTACAGAGAAGGAAGGGAAAAGCATGGCTCTTTCCCAGACAAAAAGGCATGGGTAAGACCTGGGTGGAGTTGGCAGCATCCGGCTTACAAAGGAAAACTCGTGGTTTGCCAATCAATGGGGAAAGAGTCACACCACCTCCCTGACGTCTGTTCTTTGGGAATTGGGGCATATGAGCGGCCACCAGTCCACCTGAGAGCTGCTTCTACTCCCTCTCACAAAGGTCCCCTAAGAGTCCAGTGACAGTGTTGGGTATGACAGTGTTGGGCATTTCTTTCCTGGCTGAATGAAGAGCACTGCAAATATGAGTCTGCTCCGAAATCTCCGTAACCTTTTCCATTTGTCTCTTTGCCAAGTTGAAGAAGTAAGAAACATGGCAAAGATTCGGCCATGATTTATTGTTTGGGTTCTTTCCCAAATAAGAAAGTGCACCATTTTAATTTCATAAGCCCTGTATATTGGAATGAATGAGAGGACCACCTCATTAGAGGAAACACCCCTGACATAAAACACCTTCTTCGGGAAGGATTTAAGTGCTAGATTTCCAAACTAGAACCAAGAAAGAGCGGAACATCAATGTTAGGGTTTACATGTAGCTGTCCAGCAGCATTCTTTGCAGATCACAAGTAGGTGGTGGATTCCAGTAGAAAATAGTAGACTAGTAAACTTCTAGGCGGCCTTTCAGGCTGTAATAAAATACTACATTCTTAAAGGTATAGGAAGTAAGCACCACTTAGGCTTTATAACAAATACACTAATGAGCAGAATCTGATTACAGTCCAGGCCACTAGATTTAAACAGAAACATCTTTTTAAAAAGAATTAAGAGCATCTGCCACAGGAGTAATTCTAGGATGCATTCATGAATGAGGATAGGCCAAGTAAACTCTACATTTCAGTACCTCATCAGGGCATCCCTCTGGTCTCAGCAGCCTTCCATTATTCTTCAAAAGTTCTATTAAATGGAACACAATCTGGTTTTGCTTATCATTACCAATCATGCGCATGAATTCCTAAAACAGAAATCCAAAGTTAAATATATATATTTTTGTTATACATTCATTCAAATTCTTAATTTTTTCTGCCAACTGAAGGAGGATAAAAAGACAGATTAAAAAAGAACCACTTTCAATATGAAAACAAATAAATTAAACAAATTAAAGTTCCCCAATAACAAAACATGAAAAGCGCCCAAACTTTTCAAAACTCATTTTTTTAAAAAATTGCTCTTGTTCACACACCATTCCTCCTTGGAGGAAGGCAACTAAGGTAGGTTGTATACACAAATTCCAGGGTCCATCTCAAGGTTTTAATAAAGGGGAAGGATTTTTAGCTTGTGACATATGTTTATAAACACTTTTCTTTACCAGCCTGTGTATAAGCAAATATATTTTATTCTGGCCTTAAACTCCAGAAGTTACTACACAAATCTGTTATTGTGGACTTCAAAGGAATCTTTGCTTATTTATCGTTGGTTATTACTCTAGCGATGGCCAAGACATTTATGGAATCAACACTCTCAATGTTCAGTACTAGAGTTAATAATGTTACTGTCATGTGTTCAGCCATACTGACTGCAAATACACATTTGTATGTAAAATAATCTGAAAACAGTTTTAAACATTTTTAATTTTTCTTCTAGCCTAAATAAAATAAAATAAATACAGTATGTTGCTTATCTCCTGTCGTGTTACAAAGTCAATGACAATTCCTACCCCTAAACATTTCAGCCTAATGTAATTCATATCCCCTTTTCTATCTTAAAATAACATAGTTTCATACTTAATTTCCTCATACTTTCATACTTAATTTCCTTTATACCCATCCCACCTGATAACATTTTATCACACCCACAAATCGAACTTACATTTTGTGCTTCAGAAAGGTAAAAGGAAGCAGAATCACACCACTGTTTCTGATTTAAAACAACACCCAGCCCTATTTGGCGTATTCATATTCTGAAATGTTTGCACTGAAGCTGGAAATTGTAAGAATTTTACAACTTTAAGAGCTACTAGCCAGAATTCTATTGGTGATTTATGGTTTCATACATTTCTGGCAAATTGCTGCTAGCTAATGAGATACCAGTTGCATTATGAGGTACACCCCAGATTGCACAAAAGACATGCCTAGTAATTACTGGCACCTTGTTAGTGGCAATTCACTGAGATGAGTCATGCAATGTAACTTATGTATATTTAAAATCGCCAATAGGATACTGGCTGATGCTTGCATTTGCTTGGTTTCCTCTTTATATGTGTCTTTCAGAGGGTAAGCCTAAAAGGTATAGATGATTTTGTTTGTTACAGACCTCCTCCAAGCCATGAGGGTCATTTTAGTAGGAGATTGAAGAAAATAAACAAGTGTATACTCTGATTCTGGATTTATTCACATCATTTCCCACAGTGGATCCCAAACCCATTTTCTTCCACACAATGCTTATATAAGTTCCATGCAATGCTGTCCTCTCTTGTCATAATTTAAAATATAAATGGAGAGGGGATACAAGGCAGAGTAACATATTGGCTCAGTCTCTACCATGCACAGACAAACATTATATGCATCTACTAACCGCTGGGGGGCTTTTGTTCTTGTCTATGTACGTGAAAAGTTCATACAGGACCACCCCGAAGCTCCACATGTCTGAGGCCACAGAAAACTTGTTGTCCATTAATGATTCTGGAGCGTACCTGTAACACAAGGGAGGAGGACTCAAAAGTTTTGTAAAATGGGAATATTTAAATGCCCTTTATTTTATGTTCTTAACTCAATGCTGGGATATTTTTTATGATGATGCCCAAAGGGACAAACTTTCATGGAACAATGATGTTTTTACAAATTAGGACTGAGGCAGAAAACAAGAACCTACCAAAATATAGGACTCTCTCCTGGTTCCTTTACTTTGTAGTAATCTTTATCTTGAGGTAAGACTTTTGTCAAGCCAAAATCTCCAATTTTAACTCGGTTTTCATTCTCCACCAAAATATTTCGAGTTGCTAGATCTCTGTGAACGTATCTTTTTGACCCAAGATACTCCATGCCCTGCAATTTTAAAACAAAATTATGAAACACGAGTTTGCTGTTGAAAGTTAAGAGTGTGGAAGATTTTTTTTTGAGCCATGCAACTAAATGAGTACAGTATCACGAAACTCTTTTTCCCTCCACCTCAAAATGTAATGAACCTAGGGCGTTTATACACAACCCCTAAGCTCTGCAGCAAATGGCTCCCAGCTCCGGAGCTTAAAAATGTTTCCCCACCAGCTTCGGAGCTAACAGAAAATTAAGTGCGACCCCGCCGACCTAAGCGCGACCCAGCGCACCTTTCAAGTACCTGCTCTGGAAGAGTGAAAAATTTTGATGCGGAGAGTGCCAGGCTCTCCTCGGTTCTTTTTGTTGTTGTTTTTGCCTCCCGCCCCTTTAAGAGGAACCAGGAAGTGACGGGGGTCGCAGCAACTTCCACCGGCACTCCGGAGGTAAGAGTGCATTCTTTTCTCCCTTTTTTTCTCCCTCCCCTCACGCAGACAGAACAAGGAAGTGCGGAGGGGGTGGGAACACAGGGAGAGCGACAAACCCTCAAGATCTCTGGTCCGAATTTAAGGGACCAGCGGATCTTAGGGGTTGTGTAAAAAGGCCCCTACTTATGAAAAAAAGATACTTAGTAAAACTCCCATACCAAAGACAATCCTATGTTACTGCAACAGAAGAAAAGTGATGATCCTGGCCAGATTATCCACTAGGTGTCACCACTGTAATTACTGTATAAGTGAAAAGACAGCCTGCACAAAAAGTAGTGTAATGTTGAACCTTAAACTGTAACTGATGTTATTGATCCACAGCTACCATTTTGACTGAGTATGTCATCTTTTCTACTCATCAGTGGCAGAGTGAGACATAGAAACTATATTTTCTTCCTCTCGTTATGTTTTAAACTTGTTTATCAAACTCTTTTGTTTTCAGTTCCTACCGTATGTTTCAGAGCTGCCTAGATGCCCTGAGCACATCCTATCTTGCCTGATTTCAGAAGCTAAGCAGGGCCGACCCTGCTTAGTACTTGGATGGGTGACCACCAGGGAATACCAGGTGCTGTAGGCGCCTCTAGAGTAGGAACTGGCAAGCTGACACAACAACAAAAATGTATGTTGCACATATAAGCAGCAGCAGCCAAACCAAGGTACAGGCCCAGAAAGGATGTGATGGTGCACCATTAAGAAAGTCAAGCTAGTAAGGGAATGAGCAGCCTCTGCAATAAGAGATTTAGGAGTTGTATGGATTCTCTAATAACTTTTAAAAAATAGATTCTCCCCTTAAGAACTATAATTATTTTTGTCATTTTTTGCAAGCACATGTCAACGGCTGTGTTGAAAGGAATTGCAGCTGACCATCCTGTGTGTATTTATGGCAGGTGACTGTTGCACAACAGATGGAGGGAGGGAGATGAATCTCTTCCCTCTCTTTGTCCTTGTCCTCCACAGCCTGTGCAAACTTTCTTCCGCCAGCAGGCCCATCTGTCTGCTCTCTGTGGCTGCCAGGGAGCAACCTCCCGTTAACACAAATGAAGGCTTGCCCAGTCACACCAAGCACTTTATTGCTGGTATTGCTGTCACTCTCGCTGTGTATGGGAGAGATGCGGTCTTGCTTTTCAGAATTCAGGCTGCTCACTCGACTGCCTGGAAAGAAAGGTTCCTGACGGGCAGCAGCCCATTGCTATTCCGTTACTTCGGGACTGATTTGTCATCCCCTAATGCATTTGGCCACTGCAGCCATCACAGTATGACCCAGGCACTTTGCTAGCTTCAGGTGATCATCATCCTTCACCCAGCTACTGAATCAACAAAAAACGTGGAAAAATCTAGTATGCCACCAATGTACCATTTTTTCCTGGCTTTTGGATTCTCCCCAACCCCCACAAAATGGGGGAGAAATCAAGAGAGAATAGCTTATCCTGGATGTCTGCAGAAGCATCTGTCCTTTCTACAACAATGGGTACAGCCTTGCCTTATTAAAATAAAATGACTTTAAAGCAAAGCAAAGTGCTCTACTTATATACCGCCCCATAGTGCTTAAAGCACTCTCTGGGAGGTTTACAATTTAATTATGCAGGCTACACATTGCACACCCCCACTCATTTTACCCACCTCGGAAGGATGGAAGGCAGAGTGAACCTTGAGCCTACTACCTGGGATTGAACCCCAGGTCGTGAGCACAGTTTTAACAGCAGTACAGGCATTTAACCACTGTGTCACGAGGCTCCTACTTAAGTTGGGGTTGAACTTTCAGTCAGGTCTGTTTTTTTAAAAAACTTGTTAAAGTATTTTCTGAGGGAGGTATTGCCCATGGCAAATCTAGAGAAGGCAAAATTCCCTACTCCCAGTCCAGTATTTTGCACTGAAAACCAGGTAATCTGAGAAACCAAGAAAAGAACCAACAAGATTGGAAAGACATGGACAAAAGCAGTGAATGAACAGAAGCAGCACTTTGATGGCTCAGAAAAAAAGGATACATGTCAATGGGAACAGATCAGTTGGGAAAAGGGAAATTTTGTTGTGTGTGTTTCTAAATAATTATGATCGCCAAATAAGTGAATGGTGTTTATTTCCAATCACTGAAATTTTGCATGCTTGGTATGGACTTCATTTGGGTCAATGTTGTGAACTGCCCGGAGTTCTTCTGGAAGACGGGCGGTATATAAGTATTAAAATAAATAAATAAATAAATAAATACCCCGCGTGAGCACCAGCTCGTTTACATGACAAATAGCAGAGATCTGAAACGCAGGTCAGGCAACAGAATGGCAATATTATCTGTGCCCATCTTCTGCCAAGTCTGCATTGTTTGCCAGTTAAGAAATAGCACAGAGAGATCCTGTTTCCGGGCTAGAAGTGTATGTGACAAAGTGAGACACCCCTCTTCCTCCCTCGGCTCAGGGTTATGCTCTCTCTATCTCATGCCTTTGGAATGATAGAAATGTTGATCCGACACAGCTGGAGGGAAGCTGATTTAGCGTTTATGACCATTGTTAAGACTGCAGATATCAACGACAGCGGCACAGTTTATTACCTTACATATCTGACAAGCGTATTGGAGGAGTTTCTTATGATCTATTCTGTCCTTGTATTTCTGGATGTAGTCTCTCAAACTTCCAAAAGGCAAGTATTCCATTATCAACCTCAAATTTTTCCGGCCTTTCCAAACAAATGAAAATTTTTAGAATTATGATTAGAAGCAGCTTATCAGGTTTGATATCCAACTTTGCAGCAATAAGGGTCACCCTCTTATGATTTACAGGCATGAGACCCAGAACAGGGCTAGCAAGTCTACGGAAGGCAAAATTGCCCACTCCCAGTCCAAGTGAAGCAGCCCAAGAAGTTAAGCATTTCACTGTCAAATGGAACAGTTTTCTATTTTCCGACACCACATACAACATCATGCCCTGAACGTTGTGAAATTAACAAAAATAATAAAGGGTATATGACTGCTGGGTAGTAAATCTAATGGCATATGTTGATAGCACGATTTGGCAACATTAATAGATAAATGTCTGCATACTAGAAGCCCAAATTACTGCATCAGCAAATATATATTTCAGATACACTTCTGACAGGCATGTCCAAAGTCAGGCCCGGGGGCCAAAGGAGGCCCATTTTCAAATTCTGAGTGGCCCGCAGCCTCTTCTCCCCACCGGCTCAGCTTGTCACACATCCCCGCTAGCTGGCCCCTCCCCATACCGGATGGAGACGTCAGCTTGCAGTTTTACAGTTTGCCTGCCCTCCCTTGCCTCCGTCCGTCCCCCCCAGCCACCTGCCCAGCCTACCCGCCCTTGGCTCCATTGCTGCAGCATCCTCCCCACCTCCATGCATGTCCCTAGAGGTTTGTCCAAAGTCTGGCCCAGAGCCCAAATGTGGATGAATGGTCGGCCCTCACACATTTTCACCTCAGCAAATCTGGCCCTCCTTGCAAAAAGTTTGGACACCCCTGACTTATGACAATGACTATACCTATATAAATCCCAACAGTTTATCTTGTAGCAGGACTGCAAAGCATCACCGTTAAAAGCAAAAACTCATCTAACGTAATGGATATGAAAGGTGTGGGCTTCCAGATGTTTTGGGGGCTGCAATACCCATCACCACCACCATGTAGCTATGAGGTGAGGGCATATGGGAGTTACAGTCCAATATCTGAATTGCTACACATTTAATGAAATCTTGCTTAGCACAAACCAAATCATAAGCTTTGGTTTGTTCCTCCCCAGTAAATAAAGTGTCTCTGCTGAAAAGTGAGGAAGGGCTACGAATAAAGGGTACTGCATACCAGCACTGTAGCACACGCCTTTGTACTTGACAATGTTGTCATGTTGCAACGATTTCAGAATTTCAATTTCTCTTTCAAAATCCCGCAGGTGCTCTTCTGTACTGTGCTGCAGTTTCTTGACAGCCACCACTTCCCCGGTGTTATCTTGTAGTGGATCATACCGGCACATCTCCACACTGCCAAAATTACCCTTCAAGACAAGTAAAGAGAAACAGAAATAACATTTGTGGTGTGTCTGTGTGTCAATATTACAGGCTCTTATTCTGGTGCCAATGTGTGACTGACCAACCTATCCCTGGAACAAGCTATTCATGTTCCTTACCTTGCCCAGTTGCTGTAAGAACTTGAGGTGTCTTTCTTCAAAATATGTGGGATCCCTGTCTTCAAAAGCCTCAGAAAATCCAAGAACGCCAGCTCTCATATTGGGCAGCATATCGTTTTCAGTCAATAGTTCATAATCTTGAAAAACCAAGAAAGAAATATATCATTTAGCCAGCCTCTCTGGAGCAAAGGATCAGAAACAGAAGGCTATGAAGGAACAATTTGTTACAGTTAGGACCCCAGTATCCACTGATTCATTAACCACTGATTCAGTTATCCACAGATGGCAGAGAAATAAATAAATAAATAATTCAGCAGCTGCAAAGCAAACTACTGTCTCAAACAGCAGGCGTAAAGCAAGCTACTGTCACAAACAGCAGCCGTAAAGCACGCTCCTGTCACAAAACAGCAGCCGCAAAGCACACTACTGTCGCAGAACAGCAGCCGTAAAGCAAGCTACTGTCAAGAAACAGCAGTTTGTGTGTGTGTGGGTGGGTGGGTGTGGGTGTGGGTGTTCTCTCTTATCCACGGTTTTCATTATCCACGGAAAGGCTTGGAAGCAATCCCGAGGATACTGGGGTCCTACTGTATTAGTAGGCAAGAAAGAAAAAGCATGTAATCCTCAGATGAGAACCTCCAGCCTACAGGTCTTCATGTGGCCGACAGCGGGTCCCCTCCTCATGCTGTCTCTCTGAGACGACCTCTCTCCCTTGCAGATAACCTAAGAAAGAAACCCTTACTTTCCCTGAATGACTTTTCTCTCCAAACAGTTGCCCCATACAAAAAGCACACTCTAGCTGAAAAATCAGAGAACAGACTTCATTCCCAACCAAAACCATTCATGATTACTCTGTTTAACATACCTGGAGTGAACAAACTGTTAAGATCACGGATAATGGCTCGAAAAGAAGGCCTGAAATCTGGCTCATAATCCATGCAGCTGTTTATAAGATTTGCCAGCTCTGTCCAATTGGGAGCAGGGAGTTGGTGCCGATCTTCATAAAACTGTAGCTTCTATAATTAAAGACATATTCCAAGCATTATTACAATAGCTTATGAACAATTCTAAAAGTTTTTTTTAAAAAAAATAGCTACTTTCAATAGCAATTGTTTATCTTCACACTTTCTAAAACAGCAGCAATGCTCTTATAGGTAAGCAATCTCAAGTGATGCCATTAGGAGATTTTTTAGGGCTGCTTCTTTTTATGCCAATTCTATAACCACAAAAATCCATTCTATAGACCTGTACAATCCAGGAATTCGCTGTCATGGGACACATTACATCTCCCAAATGTGGCTACCCCTGTGAGCCACCAATGATCACTTTGCTGCTTAAACCGTGCTGCTTCTCTGATGACTCCTCTTCTAAAAGGCAGCCGCTTGGAGGTGGAACAATTTGATGATGGGGAGAGTCATGGATGAGTCAATGCACATGAGCTGGTTACTACATGGCAACGTTTGCCACATGGAGAAAGATAAAGAACAGGGCACGTGTTGCTTGTATGATGTTATTCCAGCAACACAATTTGTTTCTAATGATTAAAGAGAGTATGGGACAGAACTGCAAGATGAAATGGCACCCAGATGCTTGAAGCAACTTACAGCTCATTGATATTGACTGTAAGGACAGAAAAACCCTCCAAAGTCCAGGAAAGTACTTACTCGCTGAGAATCCAACGCTCCAAGAGGTTTATCACCACCGCTGCAGATTTCCCACAGAGTGGTCCCAAAACTCCACTTATCTGTCGCCAAACTCAGCTGCTTAGGATTTTCAATGCATTCAGGGGGCACCCATGGTATTCTCTCAATAAGAACTAGATTAACACAAAAAGCAGGGTAGTTTCTTACGAGTATGCAATTAAGAGGCCTGAAGTATTTTACAATGTTTTTTAACCGGTGTCCCATCTCTCACTCAAGCTTTTTTGAGATATATCTATTGATAAGTGGTCCATAAATATTCTCAATACGGTAAATATGCAAAATGAAATGATCAGATGCTTTCAAGATCCAGCCCAGGTAGCCCTGGGCAAGCTGCACAGTCTGAAAGTGCCCAAGTGCCCCCAGAAGAAGAGAATGATAAACCACTTTACCAACGTGTCTGTAGAGGTTCTCTGCCACCCAGGTGAGGTTACCCGGGAGTTGAGTCATGGCCAATGGACTTCTTTTCTTGTAGGACTGAAACGTTACTCATCCACGTGGAAGTCCAGTTGCTATGACTCAACTCCCAGGTAACACTTTATCAATGAGTACTCTAAACCTTAAAAACCATGGACTGCCATAACTTGGAACTGAGCTGACAGCACAATGTTGTTGCGTGCTTGCTGCTGTTGCTATTGCTGTAAAAACTCAAAATCTATGTCTATGATCTGCGTAAGGTATTTTTGATACGTTCACTTATAGATTCAAGAGTGGCAGCATAAATTAAAATTCCAAATACAAAAATATTCTGGAGTTAATCCATGTTCAAAATATTATTTGGCTCATAACACGAAATCTCCTGTCCAAGAATATATTGGAACTATTAGATTAGGGGAATTATGCATACATATTGTTCTTAAATTACTAGCTTCAGAATAACTACAGCAATTTATACAACCTTACACAAACATCAACAGCTGTAGCAAACATTTGACGTTTCATTCTTGTGACAAGTGTATTTGGTAGCATATAAACCAATGTTTCTACTTTAAGGTGGCAAAAAAATTTCCTACCAAGTGTTCTCCAAAAAGAAAGAACAAAAGGGGAAAAAGGAATGGCAAAATAAATATTCAACACAAAGAGAGAAATGAAAAGAAGCTCACTAGCATTTTCATGGTAGTGCACAAAATACTAAGACAAATAAACCAGAAACTTACTGTCTTTTGGTAAGACGGTAATACCAATACCAGGATCACTAAGCTTGATAAAAGGAAGGCTCCCAGTCTTCCTATCTTCTTCTCTGATGAGCAAGATGTTTTTTGCACATACATTCCCATGAATAAGGTTTTTATCTTCCTGATAAAGACAAAGACAGTGGCTTAATTTCTCCCGCAAATAGAGATTAAACTGTAACTGCATTTCTCAAGCAGACGGTTCTCCTTCAACAAGCACTACAGAAACGGTTCCATAATTAGAGCACAGAACTGGGAAGCACTGCCTTCCACTCCCCTCTGCCATGCAAACAGATGCCCATCTCCTCCCGTTTCACGGATGGGAATGGAATCTCCGCGGCTAGCCCACGTTCTGTGGTTCCAGCGGTCGTGGGCTCCATCCGATGGGCTTCTGTATCTAGGAAAGCTCTACATCATTCTTAGCACTTTTTGTGTCTAAATCACACATGAGGAAAATACAGTCTCTGTTTCCATGGGGAAATTATTTGCTTCTGCACTAGAATGATTAACCTATATACATTGGCATTTTGGGCCATATACATATGTGATTAGAACAATGGTCATAGCAAGAGTGAAACTGAATCTGACTTTATCTCCCGCGGTATATTTTTATTAAATCAAGCAGATTCCTCATGTTTCTGGTATCAGTTTGGTGGTAAATGCAGAAAAATAATAACTGAGGCCATATAGGATCACCAACAGACTGATGTGCCTGTAACCCCCCCCCACACACACACACACCCATATTTCCCCAGCAGACAAGCTACGATTCTTTTGCTGTCATGCGATCTGTATGGCCTGCTATGGACATAGGAGGGAGCTGAGATCTTAACCTGAAAGTTGTGAGGAAACTCCACACCCACTAAGCATGCCTTACGGGAGACTACTTACAACAAATCGTAACAGATGCTTTTCAGAAAACAGAATGGCTACAGTTTCCCCCCTGTATTAAGCCTCAATGTTGTTCCCCTGGACTTAGAAAACAGGATTATTCTTGTATGTGTTTAAGAGAACCATAGCGCTTATGTTTAGGAAATATGGCCTTGGTGCTACCCTACAAACAAAATTCAGCACCTATGAATAACCCCTGTAAAATCTTTAAGAAGGGAAAACCAAACCAAAAACCTCGGGTTTTGAGATTAAACGACAAAAGCAGACTACTTACTAGAAAATGCATTGCCATGGCCAGCTGCTTTGCCACTTCCAGCTTCCATAAAATATTTATAGAGCTCTTATTCTTCTTCAAGTATGTATCCAAAGATCCAAATTTGACATACTCCTGGACCAAAATATCTAAATTGAAATACAGATATGAATAAATAAAAAAACAATTAATAAAAACACATAAATGAATACAAAACAAACTATATATGATAGTCAACAATCATTATGTTATCATAGCTTGAAAAATTAATGCTCCCTCTACCCGGTAGGTCAGTAAATGTACAAAGAAAATTGTGGAAACCATTTTCATTTTATTACCCTAGTTAATATGCTGAGAAGTTCCTGGGATTCTGACTACAAATTATAAAAACTGTAAAAGTGTTTTGTAGTCCCCAACGCCTTATCCCTTGAAGTTTAACTCAGCAACATAACCCTTCTAACCAAGGTTCTCTCTGAGGTGTGTGCATACACGCCTCTGGCCCTCTCTGTTCAGGACTTTTTCTTCCTTGTGCAATTGTTGTAACTGTTTTTGTTTTGGTTGTGACAGAACCCACATGGGGGGGGGGAATTGCATGTGTGCACTGGACAGAGCCCCACACAGCAAGGGACAAAAATTAGAGGACATGTTGTAAGTTCTAACCATCTAGAAAGTACAACCACAAAAAAAAAGGAATCTTGCACAACAAAGTAAAGTGTAGAATATTATATTCTGTCACTCTTCACTGCCAAAAGAGTAGGTGTTTACTATACAAATTTCTAATCACATTTCAACATAAGTGGTTAACCTCCTTTCTTTTCTCAGAATGGTATTTCTTCAGAAATACACACCTCAGCAAACAGAATGGCTATTTAAGCCTGTTTATCTTCCAGTATCTGACCATCAAACAATTATGCTAATAGGGAGATGAGAAAAATCACTTGCTAAGACATTTTTCTACTACTTCCTTCTAAATGGCTTGCAGGTATAGGGCCTTTTCGGCAGCTGCCCCCAGGCTATGGAACGCCCTCCCAAGTGAGACCCGCCTGGCGCCGATGTTGATAACATTTTGGCACCAGGTAAAAACCTTCCTGTTCCAGAAGTTTTAAAACTGATGATTGTGGGTCCTGATGGCAATTTTAGTGTTGTCTTTTAATGTATTGTATTTATTGTATTAATATGTTTTTATTGTTTTAATTTTATTGTAATTTTGATGTTTTAATTGTCTATTTTGATTGTGAGCTGCCCAGAGCCCTTTGGGTAGTGGGCGGCATACAAACTAACAAACTAACAAACAAACAAACTAACTAAATAAATAAATAAATAAATAAATAAAATATGTGATAAAGCCATTGAAGCATCAGAGGAAGCTTGCTAAAAATCTTGAATCTGATTAGAGAAGTGGTACACTAAGCACATCCAATCTTGCCTGATTTCGGAAGCTAAGCAAGGTCAGCCCTGGTTAGTACTTGGATGGGCGACCACCAGGGAATACCAGGTGCTCTAGGTGCCTGGAGTAGGAACTGGCAAACCACTCCAGTATTCCTGCCCAGAAAACTCCATGGACGTGGGGTCACGAAGTGTCGGTCACAACTGTAACATCACAACGCACAACACACAACACACACACACACAGAAAACAAAATAAAAAGGCCTTCAGGAGCACGGGTTAGAGAAGCATGGATTATTTTCCTATGCATTCAGTACTAGTCAGTGTTCCTGGGAGTGGCTGGCAACTAGACTGATCAGTGAATCAGTCAAAGCACAACAGATGGGTAAGGATTAAAGCATTCTTCCTTAACCCTATTTTTAACTATGACTGACCACAGCATATTTAGCTAGCTGAACATTACTATCTCTATGTTGAAAGTCAGAGGCAGGAATTTTGCAGAAAGAGGAGGTGAGCTGCAAGAAAATTTTCTTCATGAAGCTAAATACAAGGATATGATTATTGCAAAAAGGTCCTTTCAGTCACCTAAGGCAGGCACAAATGAGCAGCCCAAGGCAAGTGTCAAGAAACTTCAGGCTTGGCCCACAAACTCATTGTTGCTTTGGAGCAGACTAACATGTTGCTGATGAAACAGGTATCACCTGTTCCACTCTTGTATTTGTCTTTTGTGATGGCTACACGGCTCCTCACCTAACTTCCTTTCAAATTGTTTTATTATCTTCTGAAGCCTCTCTAAAAGGCTAGCTAATGATGCAGGCTCAGATGAGGAAGAAGAAAACGCATGCTGAGGCAGCATTGCATCAAATCCTCCTTGAAGAGTGTGGAAATGTTATGAAAATATCCAGATATGCCTCCATCCTAACCAACACTGTATTATGAGGTTTGGGGTTTCTAGTGCTGGTTTGGAAGGGGCAGTGAGAGCTGCATCGATTGTGATTGGTCACGGTTCCCAAATCACAGGGGAACTGGTTTTATAAAGTGAGGAGGAAATGATTGGCAAAACAAAGGCTGAAAGGCTTTTCAAATCTATCAAGAAAGTATTATGCTACAGAGGCAACAGAGTCGAGAAGGCACACAGTACAAATCTTTCACACAACATGTGGGTATTAACAGCCCCTTAGATGTTCTTCAGTTTCAACTGCCATATCCCGCTACTAGCTGTATAATCAAGGCCGCTGTGTCACACATCAACAAAACCAAAGAGAGATGCAGTTTCCCACCCCCTATTTTACATCAATCCAGTCTAATTGTTTCATGACAATGTATATGCTTCCTTGGCAGGCAATCTGTATATAATCAGGATGCAAATAAATCCTGACACAGCTGTTTACATAGCCAGAGGTAAGAAAAGAACTCTAATAATTGCACTATGCACAAAAGAAAACAAAACTGGTTTTACTCACTTTCCTCTCCATAGACACACACTCCGTAATTTAATACCAAATGCTTGTAAGAGAGTTGGCTCATCATGCTGGCAGCTTCAAAGAATGACTGAAAGAGAATGGGAACAACAATTAGCAGAGTGAATCCTAGTAGGAATTCAATGAAATTAACTGTAACTAAAATGCCCACATATTTTCACACAGCCTCATTGCCATTATCTTCTGCAACAATACTGTAAATTATTTATGCACCACTGGCTTTCTGCAGGGTTGTTTTGAAAAATAATTATTCTGTGCACAATCCACAGATCTTTTATAAGAACCACAAGAACAACATGCCAGTTCATTGCTATTAGGAAAATCTCTGATGAGTGCACAAGAACACTGCATATATTAAGAACCAACAAATTTAAAAAATGGTTAACTGCTCTTGAATTCTGTGTTACAGAACCAGTAAGTCACCTCCTCTGTAAGTTTCAATGATTCAAACAGGTCTAGTCTAACTGCACCTTACTATGCTAAAGAAAACTATAAGTAGAGTATAGGGCTATTTGAACCAATAGAACTGATGGCGAGTTGACTCACAAAATCCCCACTGATTACATGGGACTCCTCTGGTGCAAGTTATTAAGCGACAGGATTTCAGCCACTATGCTTTATATGCCACTGAGGTCACTGATCAGGTGAATCTCATTCTCTTGCCATTAAGTATCTCATTGTCTTCCAGAACCTAAAATTTATCCAGCCCTTGCTTGCTTGCTTGCTTTCAACAAGGGGAAAACATTCAGCCCAAGAAGAAAGTATTACTGAGAATTCACATTTCAATTTAACACTTTATTCACATAATTCAGACATCCCAGTGGCAACATCTCTTTATCAATGTAAACAGATATTAAATATATCTGTGACGGCATAATTTAGCATACATTTTGGCTTTGCTTTTAACTAGTGCAGTAGTGTCCTTTTGTCTCAATCTATATACCTTCAATCTTTTTTCACAGGGCCTCCAAATTACTTTTTCCAACTCCATCTAGTTACCTCCCTGTCTGATGTTACTGCCCACACCTGCTTAGGCATTCTGCTGTTTGAAAAAAAAATAATCTTCACAGTTATAAGAACAAGAAAACTGAAGTCTAAAAATCAAGTGCTGAGATCCTAAATCAGAGCTGGCACTCATATGCCCCAACATCAGCACTGCATGTAACAGCAGCTTATTCTCCAAGAAGCACTCTTATTGACTGACTGAGTGATTCACCCCTTTTATTTCTTCCATTTATATACCACCTTATTAGTGCACAGCAGAGTTCCGGGTGATTTACATAAAACCAAGAAAATAAGAAAATATCACTCCTAACATAAACAACAAACCTCAGAGTAGTTCCTGTGCACTTTATCCAAGACTTTCAGCAGGACTTCTGTCTGATACAGCTTCCCGTAATCTCCCACTTCTTTCCTCACACCTTTGAAAATCTTCGTGAAGGTGCCCTGCCCAAGACTTTCATTCTAAGAAAACACAAATCAGAACATGGGGTGGGGAAAGAAGAGGTCAACATGAAAACCAATTTGTGTTGATTAAAAAACAAAAACAATCACAAATTGCTTTAAATCCATTAACACAGCAGCATCAGTTAAAAATAATCATGATGTAAAATACTTCACTGCAACCAAATACCATGGTACCTCTGTTTAAGTAATCAATTCGTTCTCTGGGCCATTTTGTACTGTAAAAAATTCTTAAACTGAAATGTGGCTTCCCATAAGAATGCATTAAAACCAATTAATCCATTCTGAAAGTCAGAAAAATGGCAAACCAGGGCGACCCTAAAATTTTCTTAAACTGAGGCATCCCCATTCTTTTTGTCATGCATACATTACACATCAACTTTTTGTTGTTCATTCATTCAGTCGCATACGACTCTTCGTGACCCCATGGACCAGAGCTCGCCAGGCCTTCCTATCTTCCATTGCCTCCCAGAGTTTGGTCAAATCCATATTGGTTGCATCAATGACACCGTCCAACCATCTCATTCTCTGCCGTCCACTTTTCCTTTTGCCTTCAATCTTTCTTAACATCAGGGACTTTTTCAAGGACTCCTCTCTCCTCATGAGGTGGCCAAAGTACTGGAGCCTCAGCTTCAAAATCTGTCCTTCCAGTGAACATTTGGGGTTGATGTCTTACAAAAAAAGCTTAAACTGGGGCATTCCATTGAATTTTTTTCTTAAACCGAAGCATCCCTATCTCCAATAATTTCTTTTCTTAAAGTGAGTTTTTCTTTAAACGAGGCATTCTTAAACCAAGGTACCACTATTTAGACCAAATTATTAAAGGTAGAGAGACTTCTAGATGGATCCTTTGCACATTTACTGAAAGGTTAAGTTCTACCTAGTGTTTTTCCATTTAACCACGTAAGATCACAACATCACGTCCCCATCATTTAACAGCAGTCCTTCGGGATGAAATAAAAAAGCCGATTTTGTCTAGCACTCTTTTCTAGTAGGGGTTAACGAGGTTCCAAAGACAAGACTCAGAAGTGTGAATTCAACAGCACACATTTATCTGTATTCTCAAACTAGGAGACATATTGCCTATGGCAGTGCAAACAAGCATCTAGCCATCATGATGAACAGCCTCTGACAAGCTCTATGTTCCACTAATCTCTCCAATCCCCTTTAAAGCTGTCTCCATCACATCTTTCAGTGACAGATTACATAGTACAGTGCAACCATGTACTCCATGAAGAACCCCCTCTTTTCATCCACAATTCAGATTCAGTGTACAACTCTGGTTACCAGTATTATGAGAAAAATAACTATCCAGTTGTTTCTTATCATGTATAATTTTATATACTTCTATCATGTTTCCTTTACTCATGCCCCCTCTCTATCTACTTTAAAAAGCCTCAAAAGTTGCAATCCTTCTTCACAGGGTGTTGCTCTACCTCAGTGTGCATTGATATTTCCATTTTATCTGCCTACAATGGAGTGCAATGACATGAACTACATACAGTAGCCCATAAAGTGAGACCAGGTACTATGACATGGGAAATTTTATTTTCATGGAATTTGTTTTTCCCCCCACAGCAGCCAAACACCTGGGCTGCCATATAAAAGGAACTACCGTATATACTTGAGTATAAGTTGAGGCCCCTAATTTGATCCCTCCAAAAACTGGGGAAACTTATTGACTCGAGTATAGGTCTAGGGTGGGAAATGCAGCAGGGCCTGGCAGCAACTCCTTTGTGAGCTGGGGGAGCAGTGTGTGATGTTTAAAATGACCTTTAGCCTCTGATCCAAGCACTTGCCTGGGTGGCTAAAAGTCATTTTAAACATTGTGCGCTGCTCCCCCATAATGCGGTGTGTGTGTGTGTGTGTGTGTGTGTGTGTGTGTGTGTCAGGAGAAGCGGCGCACGATGTTTAAAATGACTTTTAGCCATCAACCCAAGCACTTGCCCAAATATAAGTCGAGGGGACCTTTTTTCAGCCCAAAATTAGGTCTGAAATACTACACTTACATTGTGTGTATACAGTATTTACCTCAAGATCCCTTTATTTTTTAGTTATCACAAGCTCAAAACTGAACAATGTGCCTCTGAAATTACAGGTTTTTTAAACTGTAGTGTCCATTGCTTTTCTCTTGCTTCCTAAACTACATTCTCATTTAGAGCTCATTCCTCCAGTTCTGACGTACACTTTTGGAGTGCTTCACAATCCTCCTTTTGTTTCACTCACCCTGACTAATTTGGTACTATCAGCAAACATGCTTCTCTCAACAAATATTACTAATTGGGCAAAATTGTCTTGCACAAATTTATGCCAGTGCCACAATCCAGGCTAGTAAAATTTAACCTGAAAGCTTCCTATCTTCCCATTTCAGGTTCCAATGTTCCATACTATTCTCTTTTGCCCTGAGATTGACTCTTTTGGGCTCTCCACAGCCTGTGGGTCACAAATGCTTCCCTGCGGCAAACATGAAAATACAGTCAGGATAACAACCTTCCAGCTAATGATTACATTCTATCAGCCCAGATTATGATGTTAAGAAGGCTGATCGCAGCAGAATCAACGTTTTTGAACTGTCGTGCTGGAGGAGACAGAGTCCCCTGGATGGCAGGGAGATCAAAACTATCCACCCTGAAAGAAATCACTGGAAGGACAGCTCTTGAAGCTGAGGCTCTAATACTTTGGCCAGCTCACGAGGAGAGATGAGTCCTTGGAAAAGTCCCTGATGTTGGGAAAGACTGAAGGCAAAAGGAAAGGGGGACAGTAGAGAATGAGATGGTTGGACGGTGTCATCAATGCAACCAACATGGATTTGATCAAACTCCGGGAGGCAGTGGAAGACAGGAGGGCTGGGCGTGCTCTGGTCCATGGGTCACAAAGAGCCAGACATGACTTAATGACTGGACAACAAATGCCATTAATGCCAGTATTACCCTATGATTTTTGCCATTTTGTTCCTTAATTAGCATACACCTCTTCCTAGCTCTCTCTCAAAAAAGTATATTGAACTATTTTGCAGAATTCTTTAAGAAAAACCTTTTGTGCACTTCAACCTAATTCAGCTGTAAGTGTGTTATAGTAGACAATTTCTTACAAACAAGAGAAAGTTAGTCATTTTAAAGATGCAACAAGCCTGTTTCTTATTTTTGCTGTAAAAGACTAAGACTAGCTATGGGACTTACATTTTATAGCAACTCAAAACTGTGAAGCAAAAAGAAGCAATGATCCTGATACATATCCTTAGAAAATTCTGTCATGTGATCTGACTTTAAGGGAACACTGAGAGAGCGAACAAGGAGCAAGTTGCATAAATGAACATTAAGACATCATCTATTATACTCTATTTCTCTTAACCACTCTTGGTGCAGTGGTTAAATGCCTGTACTACAGCTAGAAGTGTGCTTATGACCTGGGGTTCGATCCCAGGTAGAGGGCTCATGGTTGACTCAGACTTCGAGGTCGGTGAAATGAGTATTCAGCTTATGGCGGTGGGGGGGGCACGGCAATGTGTAGCCTGTATAATTAAACTGTGTACTGCTCGGAGAGTGCTTGAAGTGCTATGGGGTGGTATATAAGCAGAACACTTTGCTTTGTTTTAGCAAGGAATGACATAAAATAAAGGTATATCGTTTATTTAGACACAGAGTTAATGGATATCACTTCTCAAATATTTAATCAAGTTACTTGCACACTGTGTATCTTGTGCATTTATAACAATATCCAGTTTTCTGTGCAAATTATTTCCAGTAAGACATGGAGAAACAGCTCCACTGAAATTAATATAATGGGACTTAATTCACAGAGTAGTTTCATTTGGCATCAGGGTGTTGAACTTACAAAGATCAGGTCTTCATTCCGGATTTTGTGGAAGACCATCTGGTTGATATTATTGTGCCTCTGTAAGGTGGGTGAAGTTGGCACATCAGAGTTTCCATTGCTCCTGAAGACCAGAAGGTTGGACTTATCTGAAAGAAGAAACCAAAGGAATACTGGTTCAAACCTACACAGCCTGCAAATGTTGACTTTCAGACCAACATGTGGATTCAAGTATTATTTGAACTGGTATGGATACTGAGAACTCTCTTTCTCCTATGGCTCATTCACACAAGGAAGTAAAAAAGAAATCATTATTAGATAGTTTTGGTTTTGCCTGGATGCCTTTATTTTTGTGTTTATGCTTTTCCAAATTTATTGGGTAATTTGTTAAATTGCATTTTATTGCTTATTGCTTATTTTGCTATTTTATGCTTGCAAACAAATAGTTCTTTTTTACTCTTTGTCACATATTCTGGATGCTGAGAAGAACACAAAGCATTTGCTATACAAAACAGATTCTATCTATATATTCTATATATTCCACTGTTAGTTTCCAAACATGAGTGAATGCATGTGTATATGCTGTTAATGTAATCTTTAGGTTTGGACCTTATATGGGGGGATAGAACTCCCATTTTTATGACCTGGTGAGAAGGAAGACAAACTATAGGACTGAGAGCCATCAAAGAGCAGCGGGTAGAGCAGCCTCCATAGGGGACTGGCTTCCCCAGGCACCCTTGTGAGTCACAAGGAATCCTCATGATTCAGAAAGATGCAGCAGGGCACCTTTCAGAGGTGGCAAAGAAATGTTGCATGAATGGCATGAAGGCAAAAGCTGCTGTTCTACCTCTTGCTGTTTGACAGCAACCAGTCCTGGAATTTGGCCAGCAGAGCCCAGGTTGAGTCAAGGAACTAGGAGTTCTTTTTGCCAAAACTAGCCTCTCTAGACGTATTTTGTTAATCAATCCAGGACAATGAGGGGAAACTTCTGCTCTGGAGGAGTTTGACTGCAGTTTTGCTACTTTATTATTTTGATCATATGTTTTTGTGTTTATCCCATCTGTGACAGGCTTTAGTGACAGTAGTTCTCACTTTGGGTGTATTTTATGATCATACAATCATAGAGTTGGAAGAGACCTCAAGCGCCATCCAGTCCAACCCCCTGCCATGCAGGAACCCCCATCACAGTATTTCCGACAGATGGCCATCCAGCCTCTGCTTCAAAACCACCAAAGAAGGAGACTCCACCACCCTTTGTGGCAGCATATTCCACTGCCGAACAGCTCTAACCGTCATGAAGTTCTTCCTAATGTTCAAATGGAATCTCTTTTCCTGTAGTTTGAAACCATTGCCCCGAGTCCTAGTCTCTGAAGCCATGGAAAACAAACCAACTGTTCCCTCTTCAATATGACATCCTTTCAAATATTTAAACATAGATACCATATACCCTCTCAGCTAAACATTCCCAACTCCCTAAGCCGTTCCTCATAAGACTTTTCTTCCAGACCTTCATCCATCCTGGTCACCCTCCTCTGTACCCGCTCGAGGCTGTCAACCATCTTTTTAAATTGAGGTGGACAGAACTGGACACTACTCCAGTTGGGTCTGACCAGAGCAGAATAGAGTGGTACTATCACTTCCCTTGATCTAGACATTATGCTTCTGTTGATGCAACCTAGAATTGCATTGGCTTTCCTGGCCGCGGCGTCACATTGCTGACTCATGTACAACTTGTGGTCCACTAAGACTCCCAGATCCCTTTCACAGGTACTATTTTCCAGCCAGGTATCTCCTATCCTATATCTGTGCAATTCATTCTTTTTACCTAGATGCAGCACCCTACATTTCCCTCTGGTGAAACCCATTCCGTTAGCTTTGGCCCAGCACTCTAATCTGTCAAAGTCATTTTGGTTTTTCATCCTATCCTCTAGGGAATTAGCAGTTGATGGAAAAGTGAACCAAGAGAACAACAACATTCAAGAAGTTATCAATCCTTTACCTTTTGGCTTTGGAGGATAACATCTGGTAAACTGAAAAACCATACTATCTGACCGGACAGTTTCTGTCCGATAACAATTCAACAGATCCACAAGGTTTGTAAAACTTTTTCTAGTTCCTGTGAGATTATACTCTCCATTCTCATTTTTTGTTATCAAGCAATGTTTATAATCAATGGTGCTGTCTTGCTGTAGAAACAAGAAGAAACATGTTGTTTGAAATTAACATTTTTGTTTGAACTCAATTTAATCAAGATTTTTATTTATTAGCAGCACTTATTCTCACTGCATTGATCTTTGTGTAGCTAAAAGAGCACCACTTGCAAAGAGAGGCATCAACAAGCTTAGAGACACCCCACATTTTATAGAAGTAGGGGAGAAAAACACTTAGGAAAATCAATCATTAAACAGAGGACCCCACTCTCCAGTTGAATGAGAACTGAAGGTGCCCTGCAGATACAGAACATTCAGCATCTATTGAGGAAGGGAAACTGAAAACTACCAAGGGGAACAAAATGGTGTATCCTGAAAAAGAATGTGGCCAGGTGGCTGAAACCCCAAAGGAAGCCTCTGCATGCCATACATTTTATTGCACTCTACCTAATGAAGATTCAAAGCTCTGTCACATGTAAGTTCATACTTTGTTCAACGGGAAAAAAACAACGCCTGCTCTTGAAATCTGCTTTGAACACTCCTGCCAAAAGGTGACAGAAAAAATGTGAAATCAAATTCCTGACAGACTTCATAGCCTCTTCAGCGCTCATCCAAGGCACCTGTTGCACTCCTAACTTGCAGAAATCACTGTTCCTTTACCGCAGTGGTTCCCAACCTTGGGCTCCCAGATGTTTTTGGACTAAAATCCCAGAAGCCTTCACTACTGGCCAGGATATCTGGGGGCCCAAGATTGGGCATCACTGCTTTAAGCTAGTTGACTAAGTGGCAAACTGCTAGACAAAAAGATAAACCCTGAGAGCAACATCTGCTACTGAAAATCTCTTTAGTAAAAAAGTAACATTGAGTGAAAATAATGTAAATGAATGACACTCTCCAACAGACTCCAAAGTGACCCTCAAACCCTCCCTGCATTTAAATAATGAAAATTAAAAGCTTGGCTATTTTCCTTTGCTGGTATATTCTGAAGTGGGTATCTCATGATCCATGTGCAAAACCTGGATCAGGAAATCTAAACTGTTGCGACTTCCAGTTCTGGCTACACCATGGTGAGACAACTTGATAAGTGTTCCAGCTTCTCAAGTTGAATTCCTCCAGATAAAGGGACCCTAATAAGGGTAAACTTTCCTTGGAGGGGAAACGAAGAAGAGGCAGCAACTGCAGGGAGCGTAGTGAACTTTGTGGAAGCAGGAAAATCCTTCATCTCCCACCGGAAGAAGACCTTCGCTATGGCGAAGGTGGAGCTGTTGGTGCTGGACATTAAAGCTTGCAAATACTTGGCGTGTCTTG
The DNA here is from genome assembly GCA_029282475.1 of Phrynocephalus forsythii. Taxonomy (NCBI): domain Eukaryota; kingdom Metazoa; phylum Chordata; class Lepidosauria; order Squamata; family Agamidae; genus Phrynocephalus; species Phrynocephalus forsythii. The sequence continues at coordinate 36,822,729 of JAPFRF010000004.1, forward strand.
AGTAAAATGCTTTTATCTCTCTCTGCAAAGCTTCTCCTTGGTATTTGGAAATCTTTCCTTCAAACAAGCAGTAAACCTCCTTTCTCTGAGGAAGCGGCTTTTAGCAAAGAAGGGGTGAATGTTTTTGAAAGACAAGCACAGAAGTGATTGTTTTCACATTATTTCATGAACTTGCCTTCCTGCCTATTGCCTTCTTGTGGAAAAAGATTTTATGCCTTTGCTGCTCTTTATATGTGGTGGATTTAAAGACAAAACTTAAAGGAAACTACCTTATGCCTCTGCGCTTTCCATATGTTGAATTTAAAGACGCAACTGTAAGAGCAGTGTTGGCAAAGCTGTTTCTTCAAAAAAAAAAAAAAAAATCTGACCTTGGAATAACCGCATGTTTTGAAAACAAAGCTTGAAGGCTGTTCCTCCCTGCTTTTTGCTTCAATCTACTCTAGTTATTCTCCTTGTATCTCTCTTATTTTGAAACTAAGTGGCAGAAACTATTACAAACAATGTTAACCCTTTCTTGTGAGCTATAAAACACAATGGATTGGGAAAACATCTCAGAAGATTTTGCCACCATAATTCTATGCGATTTGCAAAAAATTGTAGATATCTAAACTGACTCAACCTCTGAAGATACAGAGATCTTCACTTTTGATAAAGATACAGAGGCAAAACAGAGACTGGAATGCAGTTTGCTGATTGCTACAACAGCAACTCCGCAAGGTGGAGTGGTGGATAACACTGGGGCTCTAGAAAAAACTGAAATTAGCTCTGATCAGGAGATTGAGCTAAAACAAATAGCTGATCTTAATCTACAGACAAGCACAACAAAATTGATCCAGGATAAATCTTTGGATATGCCAAATTTACAATCTATGATAGACATATCTACTGAAATCAGCCCAAGTCAAGAGATTGAACCAGAACAGAGGGCTGATCTTAACATGAACTGAAATGTGACAGGAATGGTGCAGGCTGGGTCCTTGGATGTGCCAGGTCCACGGAATATGATGGGCGCATCTGTCTTACTCGATGTGGGTGCCAAACAGAGGAAAATTTGGGACTTTTTCAGTGGCAGACTGGCCATCAAGATTACTATCAAAATAATACAACAACCCATGAGGATGATGGATTTGGCAAGGGGGAAGCAATCTGTGAGGAAAGGGGCTTGGCAGGAAAAGGGAAAATTGGAAAAAGAACTTCTGGCTTAGTGAATTTATTATATAAAATGCTTTCTGTATTCTGATTGTCTAAGGCTACTGGTTAATTGGTATCATATGGGAAACGGAAAATGGAAATGTGAAGACAAACCTGATATATAAATAAATGTTAATCTGTTAGATTTTTAAAAGAATACAGGCAGTTAGGTATAGACAAGAATTTCTATGCATAAAATGATATAGACCAGGAAGTAGCTCTCTTATAATAGCCCGTAAAGTATTAACTTCAATTAGAGATGATTGCTGAAATTAGGCACTTTTTGGAAGAATGGGTAAATATACAATACTGTGGATTATATACAGAATATATATAGTTACCCAAATCTATCCTTAGTTGCTTAGTATCGAAGAGCTAAATAGTGAGATTTAATAGATTGTTGAGATTAGATAGGCTATATGCTTTGTATTAAAAATAGATGTAAGTAAAGTTAGATAGAATAGGGATGAGACAGTAAGGAACTAAGTATGAGAGTATGCCCATTTAAGCTGGGAAACAACATATGAATTATACTGGGCTGAAATGTTGGGGAAAACTGTGATTGAATTGGTAACATGACAGGAGACAAACAATATATCTGTTCTATGTAAAAATTATATATATATCATATAAATGATCATAAAAATATACGCCATTTGTGAAACACAGATTTTATAGTGAGACTTAGTAAGCATACCCTCAATCAAAGAAATTCTGGATCTCCCACTTACTGCTCACCCTCAGAACAAATGTAAGTTTTCATACTCGATACTGACCTGAACTGCAAAGGTAAGGAAGTACTTATTAAACTCTTTGGGGCTGCAACGAAGAACGTAGCAGCCAGTCTGATTGCCGGCTTTCTTCAGTTTACTGACTGCAAAGTCCATGCTGTTTTTTCAAATATAAAGGAGAAAAAATGTTTAAAAGACCTAAAATGTTGTGAGCAACAGATCACTCCTAGGGACTACCAGAGTTTAATCTCACATAAAGACTTTTTTCAAACTTGAATAAATTACAGCTATCATCAAAATCCTACTGTGAAACAATACAAACATCAGAGCACAAGCGTCTTCCTCATTTTGCCACTGGTTTGTCACATAGTTGGTCTCCATTTCAAGTGCACAAGGGGAGGACAACTGGGCATCTAACAACACCTCCTGTCCCCTTGCACAATTGCTCTTATGCACTCATGTAATGCAACAGGATTCTGGAGGACATATTGATGAGTGCATTCTAGAGACACAGAGACATTAGAAAATAGAGGCAGAGAAACTCCAAAGCCAAGGCTAGCTTACTGGTGACAATGCGGAGATCCCACTGCAATTAAGTCAGAAACTAACTCTATCTTCTACCAAGGAGAAGGTGATTTCCTCAAGACAAAGATTGATCTCTGGCTGTTTCTCAGCGAAAGCCGTCTAATAAATCCTTTCCTATAAAATTCACTTCACTTTGCTACTTGCGGCTTCCTTCGCTGAAGGGCACAATACACTTTGCTCTTCAAAACAAGGAACTGCCTGCCATTCAAAAGTACTGTACTGGGAAAACCTCCACAGCCTGAAATCATCCCCCCCTCCACATCTTTACAGATGTCATAACGAAGTTGAAAAGAAACATTTGTACCAAAACCAATGTCCTCTGTTAGCAACCATAATCATTCTGGAAACTGATCGCTGAATTGCCTTTTCTTTCTTCACATTTTAAATTCTAATTCTGACAGAATCTGCAGTGAACATATTAAGGTGCTCTCAGTTGATGACCTCATACACCAACACCATGGTTATGGCCGGGAGTCCTGATGTTCATTATTATCTATTCACTGCCTTGCTGACTCAGAACTGAGAAGGAAAGAAAGCATTCTAAAATGTCATTAAGCTTTGCAGTTGGATCCATCAAACAAAAACCTGTGACTGAGAAGACTTTCACATATACAGTGTTCATATCGACGACCCAGATAATTTCCAGAGAAATAAAGAGGGTAAAGCATTAGATACCAAATTAACTTAGGCAATAGTTCCGTACAAGAAAACTATGAATGGGCATTAATGCCCATCCAGATAATTCACAGAAAAGCCAAAATGCCATTCCGACAGAAAGCACATCCAGGTACAAATGTGGAATATCCTCAAGTGTGCAAGATGGCTTTCTCGTGCTGGAGCAGACACTGCCCTCAAGGAACTGCGCACGATACAAACTAACTAACTAAAATCTCAAAAAGGCTCATAAAATGTCAGAGTAAATTTCACTCACGAAACTGGTCCATGGCAATTGCTCTGGATATTTTCAAGAACTGAGGGAGGTGCTACTTCTTTACAGAGATAATGGTGAGCATCTGCAGTTAATCTGTAATATCCATCAATTAATGAAACAAAGGAAAGGGCATCTTTTAATGAATGAAATTCAGCCTCCTGCAAAAAGAACAGGGGAAGACAAGAAAAGCTGGTGAGACATGCTGTATGCATTTTAATGATATAATATGCACGAAGAGCATATGCATGAAATGACAGACCATTTTTTAATTTGCATTAAGATCTTCTGATCACTAAAATGGATAATCCGTGGATTTCCCAAATAATTATATTTGAAGAGGGAAATAAGGTGTTTTATTTCAAAAGCAGCATGGTGCCTACCTGGCAGGACACTACAGTTTTGGAAAGGCGTCATATACACTAAATGTAAGCTTTCATCTATGTCTGTCTTCCACTTTAAGTGAACAAAAAAAAGAGTGATGTAGGTCAAAATCTCTACTCAAAAATTACAGACCAACATCAATCAAACTGAGCACTACAAAGATACAGACATTTGAACAACCAGCTATAGAAACACAAAAAGCTTTAATGGCTTATTATTTCTAAAAAGAATGGATTTAAGAAAGTTTAGAGAGCATATCATATCAAAACCAGCAGGGTAGAAAACATCTAAACTCCACACAAAAATATGTGCAATAATAATTTAATATTAAAATCTACACACCAAACAAGATAAAATAAGATGAAAAATGAATGCACAGAGAAAATAGGCTAACTGTACCCAAGCTACCACCAGGACTAAAATTTAACCATAACAAATATAATTAATTGGTTTTTATTTGTACGAATTAATATCCAACAAATATGTATTGATGAATTTTTAGTAATTTTTGATTTTTGATTTGTTGGGCCATAAAATAACCCCCAAAGCACATAAGGACATCAAGTTTTCAGGGAAACTCCCTCTGTTTTGGATTCCTCCAAATTTGGTGAAGATTGGATTTATGGTGCCTGAGTTATTCACCCGCAAATAACCCCAGCCCCAGGAAATCCCCCCCCCCTCGGTACCTAGAGACACCAAACATGCAGAGAAGCTTCCTCTGACTCTCCTCTTCAACCCTACCAAGTTTGGTGAAGATGAGTTTGCTCAAGCCAGTTCCCAAAGGACACTTTCCTAGGAGGATCCGTTTTGTGGGTGTATAACTTGGATGTCCGAAACCCAATCTTTATTAAACATAGAGGGATTGCATAGAAGAGTCACACAAGGCTTCTCTGAAAATTTGGTACCTCTAGGTACCTGGGGGGGGGAACCTTCTGGGAGGTACTGAAACCAGTCATCACCAAACTTAATTGGCTTGTAGAGGATCCAAAGGAAGTATCCCTGCAAATCTGGTGTTTCTAAGTGTCTCAGATGCCATTTTATAGGGTTTTAAAGCTAAAAATGAATTTATGAATGGATTCATTGATTTGTCAGAAAAATAATCGTAATACCTTTTTTGGGATTTGTTGACCTTGATGAATATGAATCACCATTTTTCTGATTCGTCCCCATCTCTAATTGTAATCTTCCTTTTAAAAAGGTATGCAATGCACACATTGTTCATGAGCTGCCTGATGCTCCCAGAAGGCTGGTGAAAGCATTGAACATATTGAAAGGGCTGAAACAAGCCATGTCCATTGGCTCTGACAGTGGAATGGAATCACTGACTAGGTTAAGGGAGAACGGTTGCCAGTTAGGGTGGCCAGTTTTGGGCTGGGTGGCCAAACCTCATAACAAAAAACTAGAGGCACTTCTGGAACATGGTCCTATATAGAATTCTGCAGCCACCCCAAAGCACACATAATTAATAAACACTGTACATGAGTATCTCGAGATACGATTGTCTCGAGTAACAAAAAAAAATGAGTTACATAAATATATTTCCAGGAATGGGGATGCATAACTTAAAAAAAATTTAAACAGAATGCCCCGTTTCTATGGTGTTTTTTTTTTTCTGCAAGACATTGTGGGGAAAAAATCCTAAACTGGTGCTTTCTTTTGCAATGATTACCTTTGTGCATGAACCACCACCCCCATTTCGGAGTTACTCTGGAAACTTCTTGCCACCGTTTTTGGGACTTTTTGGTGCATTTGTCAAGCAGTGCAAAGGTAGAGAGCTGAACTTCATTTCTATGGCTTTTATTGTGCTTTTTACATTGTGTGGGTGGCGATTTCCCACTTATCTGACTTTCTCTGGAGCTCTGGAATGGATTAATTGATTTCCCATGCATTTCTATGGGAAACCGCACATTGAGCAATGATTTTTTCATGATACAAAGGAACCCCAGGAACAAATTGATTTCGTATCCTCATGTACCACTGTATATTTTCCCTCAAGCACCTGAATTGTGCAAATACTTAAATCTGAATGACTCCTATATCTATGAATGCACTAAATGTGTTGAATGCAAAGATTATACCTAAGTTGTTGTATGCCCTACCATTATGGATCAAGGCATGGGACCATTCTCTAGAACAAGTGCAATCCATGTTCCTGCGGAAAATCTTGGAAGTACTACCAACATGTGTACCATATGTGGCCCTTTGTTTAGAAACAGGCCAGAATATGGTAGCAACTCAGGCATGGTTGAGAGCAATCAAATACTGGTTGAGGATCCACTACAACTTTAAAGAGGGTAGTTTTATATACCAAATTCTCCAAGAGCGGGTCAGGGCACAAGAACTTGACTACATTGAAAAGAAAATTTCAATAATAGGTCTATCATTGGAATCACTTGGCTCTCTGCCCCAAAAGGAAGCATTTCACATAATTAAACGCAGGTTACTAGATATTGAATTTCAGGATCTCCTGAGTGCAGTAAATAAGACTTGCTCACCCCTAAACCACTTAATTCCAATTAGACAAGGCCAGAGTGCTAGATATCTTCATTTATAACAATCACCATAAAAATGCAGAGCTTATTCGCTAGACAGATTTAATGTAATGCCTTCAGCACTATTAGCAGGTAGGTTCCAAGGTATTCCGCATAACAAGAGGAATTGCTCATGCGATTTGGGAGGAATTGAGTCTCTTGCACATATGTGTTTGTATTGCCCTCGCTACTCTGTACCCCACATGCAATACCTGGGCTCAATAAGGTGAAAATATGGCCAGATGTAGAAATAATGCGATTCATGTTAAATGACCTAGTAGTAGACTGGGTGAAGAAGGTAGCGTGTTTTATGGCATACATAGTGAACCATGCTGAAAAACCACAGTCAGTATCAACACTCCCACTCTGAGCTATGTTTGACTGTCAGTTGCAATTATTCCTTTGGTTATTGCTAGAAAACCTAAATTAGGTGCTGCTGAATGTATTTTGTATATGTGTTTTGTTTATGCCATTAAAGGTTTTTGATTGATTGATTGAATGAATGAATGAAATATTTCTGAATTACACATGTTATGTACTCTACAATTTCACTGTACTAGCTCAATATGGGGCTTACAGACATATAATCTATAAACTGTAAAGTTGGACTTCTATCATATATTCTCTGACAAAACTGGAGGGGAAAATTCTGTGTTTCACCAGTTTCAGAAAGTGCACTGTCCTATGGGGACAGATGCACCATCATGGATCTCAGGCATTTACCATACAGTGATACCTCTGATAATGAATTTAATTCGTTTTCAGAGGCAATTTGTTATCTGAAACCAATTAATCCATTTTGGAGGTCTGAAAAAAGGCAAAAAAGCTGTCCCCCCCCAGACCTCTTTATAAAGTACACTTTAAAGGCCTGAAGTGCTGGAACACCCCCTCCAGAACACCTCCCCTGCAGTGCAATGCAAATATGGATAAAAGAAATCAGCAAGACTACCCCAGCCTTTTCCCTGCCAAAAATGCAATGGAAAGCAGTTCAAAGATCAATAAAACCAAGCTCCAAAAAAACCTCCACCCAGTCATTCCCGCCAAACGCACAGGAAAAAAAAGCATTTTAAAATTGAAAGCAATGGAAACAGAAAAAAGCCAGGACTCTTCTCTGCAAACCTCAAGACACAGAGTTTAAATATGGTTATGTGTGGGATCTCAGAAAACAGTTATTTCCCTCCTCTTGACGGAGGGGCACCCAATGGTATATTTGAACTCAATATGCCCCCCACCCATCTGAGCATGTACAAAAGCAACAGCTCAGCAGACCATGACTGCTACATTAACACCAAACTCTCAATTCGAGTTAAGGATCAGAGACATTTTCTATTCTCGTGATTAGAAATCTCTGTAAAAACTGAACATGTATATTTACTGGAGTTTAATAATTCGCTACATGAATTTCCAGAAGAGAAAGGCATTATGATATGGCATACACACGTGGACACACAGCTTTTCCTAAGACTGAAGAAGCTACCTGGATGAGTAGCAAAACATTTGGATCCATAAGAAAAGAAGTCCAGTTGTCATGACTCAACTCCTGGACTCTTCCTAAGATGTTTGAACAATTGCCTGTAGACCATAGTGCTTATCAAATAATGGAATCATCAGAGTACATTTAATCCAATTTCTTTAGCAAAGGAATATACACAAACACAATATAATCAAACAAGAGAGTCACTATACCAGGTTCTTGCTGTCTTGTTTATGAATGGTTACGATCCTACTTTCACCGGAACCTTCCTGACTGGCTTGCTTAATACTGACATCAATAATTTCAGGAAAATCACAGTAGATCTGTATATCCTGCAGAAATATGTTGGTTTGTTAAGAGAACCATTAGTTTTCAGCATTTAAACTGGGTTTCAGAAGTCACCCTGAACAAAATGTTAATGTATCAGATATTTAATGGCTGATTCCTATTGATTACTTGGGCATGAATGGCAACAATTTCATCACCCATGATGACCCTCTTTAACATTTCCTATTCCCATTTCCCTACAGCAGGCATGTCCAAACTTCGGCCCTCCAGATGCTTTGGACTGCAACTCCCACAGTCCTTTGCCACTGGCAATCTAAGCTTAGAATTCTGGGAATTGTGGTCCAAAACATCTGGAGGGCCAAAGTTTGGACATGCCTGGCCTACAGGCTGAGGCTCCCAGGGGATCCTTTTTGATCTGAGGAGGTCTTTAGTAGTCTTAGCAAGGGAGTCTTTAACAATCTGGTGCTGATTTTTCAGTATTAACCTTCCTGGTCTCACTCCAGAGACTCCCAATGGTTTCCACAATTCAAAAGAGAGCCCCAAGGACCCTAAGAACCTGAAAGAGGTTTGGGGAGGGAGATAAGAAACTTGAAATTAAATTAAATAAGTTTATGGTTGATGACATCATCAGCAGTTATACCAGCAGAGCTAGAACAAGTGAATTTTAACCAGTGTTACAGTAATACTACACTAGTATGATCTGACAAAATTATATATACCAAAGCAGTAATACCACAACAGAAAAAGTGACCAATACATTTAAAAAAAATTATTATGAAACAACCATAATATTTCGTCAGTATTCTAAACTATCACTGTTATCTCTAGAAGAAATTTTCATACAAATGCCCAGCAATGTTATAGCACTACCTGTTTCCTGCAGCTCCTCAGATAAGGAGCTGCTGGGGGAGACCACTCCAGAGAATACCAGACTTTTGTAGTGCTGGAATGGTGGTTTACCAGCTGGGGAAGAGGAGTGAACAAGCATGATTCTAGACCAGTGGTTCTCAACCTGTGGGTCCCCAGATGCTCCTGGACTGCAACTCCCTGAAGCCTCCACCACTCGCTGTACTGGAAGAGGTTTATATTTATATCTAAAAACTAAATTCTTGGCCATGCAATTTTAAAGTTTGACTGCCAGCTTCCAGAATCTGAATGCAAGCTATCTTGAAAAGGAGAATTTCCAAAGAAATACAAGTTAGACACAACAACCTAATCCATATTCCTTGACGTTTTGGAATAAATTGTTGACTTCCACTAAGCTGTGAGAAAATGAAGAGGGTACAGTGAAATGCAGTAAACTTAGAGCCTGTTTCCAGGCATATGTACACAGAGACAGTATTACTTAGGTTTTTGTTACCAAGATATAAGGCACTTTGCAGGCAGTAAGCAATGCTACTATCATTAATAAATACAATTTAAAATCATGGATTAATTTAAATTTCAATAATAGCCAGCATAATGAAAAAAATACAGCCGATCTTTGACTTATTCTTCAGCCAGTGAGCTTTATCCCTCACTGGCTGCAGAAGATTAAGTTATAAGAAATTACCTGTTCTGCCAGTGTTTCACTGTCTTTATGTCTACCTCTGGAGCACTGAATCCCACCGTTTCCACTTATAATAATGGTTGCAAAGCAGTCTCCACCCGAAGACTCTCTGCCAGGCTCTTTCACTTCAAATATTTCTGAGTAGAAGGCAGACTGGAGAGTTTCCAGATTTATGAGATACTTCAGTTTCAAGTTTCTGGCAGTTGCTTTGCACTGGCCAAACTGCTGAATAAACTTGCGGAACCTGTATCTTATTCTCTTCCGTGTCAGAATGTGATAATCTTGGATTTTTTCTCTGATACACTTGGGTAAGAACATTTTATAGCTGTGGACAGAAAACAAAAAACCCAAGTAAGTGCCAATACAGTAACACAAGTCACAAAAAGAACATTACTTTCAGCAGAAAATGCAGGAACCACCACCAAAACATGTCCAACTTCTTAAATAACTTAACTGAAAGGAAAGCTGAATAGAAATCTCTGGAACAAGATAGTACCTGCCACTGAAAGCTCCAGAAGGAACTGCCCAAAAGCTTTTTTTTTTATTTCCCAGGTAGCTACAACTTTGCCCAACACTGTAGAAAACCACAATTATTTGCAAAGGATAGTGGAAAGTTGAGATTTTATTTCAGTTCTAACTCTTGTGCATATTTAATTTGAATGACTGGGAAACACCTAATATTCTTTGGCTAGAAGAGTCTGGGTGAGAAACAAATGGTAGTTATACAACTTTGAGTCCCTCCCATATCTCATCACCTCCTCTCTATTATCAGTTTTTACTATCTGGCATCCTCCTTCAGTATCAATGGCTACATGACAGCTGCAATCTAGGTTATACTGCTTAGGACAGTATGACCCCCCCCCAAAAAAAACCAATATTCTTGTATGTCATTTTTTTAAAGTAAGCACCCACGCATGCGCATGCACCCACGTATCTATATATGGTATAGCAGCAGCAGCAGCAGCAGCAGCAGCAGCAGCAACAACAACAACAACAACAACAACACCCAGTTACCTCATAGAATTGTAGATGGCTAATGGAGTTTGGTCCTTTTCTTTGGCCATTCTCATTATGTCAAGAACAGCCATCCCAAGACATTCTTCTTGTGTTTCATGAGTAACAGGCATCTTTATCCACCCATGGACAAAATCGTCTCGCCACTGGATGTAAAAAAGAAGCCAAAGAAGCCAAGCTGAATTTTGTGAGTGGCCCTTTTCATTTATTTTTATAATTATAACCTGGAACAGTTTTAATTAGATGCATTAAATCTTATAATGAATCAATGCCCAGGAGGCCACTATGCATGAACATTTTGGTGCTGACATCAAACATCTCGTGTGTTTTGGATTTCCCCATATTTCATTTAATACAGTAATACTTCAGATAAAGAATGCCTTGGATAAAAAAATTTTCAGATAACAAATGGAAATTTCCAGGTATAGGGCTGCCTCGGATAGTGAATGTTCCCTATGGGCTGCCTCGGATAACAAATGTTTCATAATGCCTTGCAAAAAATGTGTACCCTGCGTGCACTGCAGGATGCATAGTTTATGGAGGGGGTGGGAGGAAGTTAGAGCATTTTTTCATGGTGTTTTGGAGCCATTCTGGACATGTTTTGCTGAGGGATTTGGACCTTTCAAACTTGGTAAGATAGGGAGCTAGCGTTTATTAATCTTTGCACTGTTTTTCTTTGCGTTTTTGGCTGGAAGAGGCTTGGCTAGTCTTGCTGGTTTTATTTCTCCGTGTTTGCAGTCTTTTTTCATTGCTCTGCATGCAAAAATGGGCTGGATTTTTCTTCCTGCTTATGTTTGTTTGTTTGCATTTTTTCCCGATTGCACTTTGGGTGGGAACAGGCTGGGGTAGTCTTGCTGGTTTCTCTTGTCCATGTTTGCACTGTACTGCAGGGGGATGTTCTGGAGGGTGTTCCAGCACTGCAAGCCTTTAAAGTGCATTTTATAAAGATGTCTGGAAACACACACACCCAGCTTTTTTGCCTTTTTCGGACTGCCAGAACGGATTAATCGGTTTCCTATTCATTTCAATGGGAAACCACATTTCGGATAACAATTTTTTCAGATAACAAATTGCTCTGGGAACGAATTAAATTCATTATCAGAGGTACCACTGTAATAGCCTAGTATTCTTTTCAGACTGTTCACAGCATGCTAAAATAATGAAGGGCAGGGTAGCAAACATATCTAGACCCAAATAATAAAATCATCACATTTTACCTGTGCAAACAAATAAGACATGATGATGTCATCAAAGACAGGACTCTCGGCACCTCGGGAAACACCGTACCGGTATGCTCGCATAGTGCCATTACAATACCAGTGTGGGAAATAAAACCTGTGAGGAAACATTGTTATGTTATCTGTAGTTTTACCCAAAGGCTACAATTCCTAAAGGATGATATGACTACAAGTAAGTCTCCTTGCAAACAAAAGTGGAACATAAAGCACTTTCTTTCTGCCACTGAATACTGTACAAAGATTGCTTTTACATAGGTTCCAGGTGAGTGGTTCTCAACCTTGGATTCCCATATGTTTTTGGACTACAACTTGGCCAAAACAGCCAGTGGTGAAGGCTTCTGGGAGTTTTAGCCAAGAATATATGGGTTGAGAACTGGCATTTTAGGCAACAGAATTCACGAGGCTGAACAAACAATACAGACTGAATGGTCTGACCATCCACACAATAAAAGCATTAGCCCAGGCCAGATTCAGTGTTCACTGAAGTCAAACAGTAATCTGATTTAGGGTACCAAGTACACAGCAGAAAAATGTGAAAAAAATGTGAAAGTGGTCCACTGTGATGTTGGACCAGGGAATTCATTTCTCTGGATAAATTCACTATAGCAGATCACATGTGAATCAGCAGAGGGAGCAACTTGGCAATTTGAAACCCTTATAATCTACCGGTAGTTAAGGTGGCTCTTTTAAAGCTATTCAGACTTGCAGGAGGAATAGCTACTATAGAGCTATCTTAATAAGCTGCAAACAAAGTCTGCCTGTCAATTATAGTTTATTAGTTACCTATTTAATAATTTGTCCATCAGTCCTCACCAAATGCACTCATTACTGTAGTGCCATTGTTACCATCTAACGGAATTATGCTAATTAAAAAAAAAGACTCAAGAATTCAGTCCTCCAGAAGATTTACAGAACTATTATGCCAGATGGCACAGAAGCTCCTCATATCCACAGCAGCAGCACCTCTAAAAGAAGGGACTCTATCTAGGGCACTTTGTAGGGAGCCCACATGGAGGCTCTGAACCCCCAAGAACCTGGGCAGCACTGAGGCAGCTATAAACCCCGGGGCATGCATGTCCAGAGTGGGGCAGGGAACCCAGTGTCAAGAGCCAGGTCAGAAGTGACTCCCAATGAGCTCTGGATAACCCCGGGCACAGGCAAGGCCAGCAGCCACAGGCATGGCTCAGGAGGCCAGGGGAAACCGCTGGCCACCCAAGAGATCAGGCCTGATCAGGTGACATCTGGTCTGGGGGCATAAGTGACCAGCCCAAAGCCCCTTCCTCTACCCTGTCAATGATTCCCCACTTAGATAAGGCTTCCCTATCCCAGGGATTCATCAGCTACATAACCCCTGGCAAATAGTCCTATCCCCACACCCTATGATGTTGTTTACCACACCTAATACAAGCCTCAGCCCCACTTGGCGCTGAGCATGCTTGAACCCAATCCATGTGTTGTGTAGTTCCTATCGCTACAGCACTTATTGCCTACAGTACTACGATGCCTGAGACAACATTTGCCTTTCATGGTTTCTGTTCAGAGATATTTGGTTTAAGCAGGAGAATAAAAGATGAGAGGAAATCTCTGGAGACACATTTTGGGAATGATGCTTATGTTCATGAATAAGAAGTGTACCTGGACTGAAGAAAAGCTATCATGAATACAGAACTGTTTGACCTCCAGAGAAGCAAGGGACAAACCTATAAAAGAATCTGCTTTATGCTGATGGTGCATGCTGGATCATGGAACTGCATTTTTTTGTAGCCTGAAGCAACTCCAACAATTAATTTGCATGTATTTTACATTCTAATACATCTGCAAGGTGTATCTAGAGTCTAGACTAAGAGAGATGACTTGGTTGCGAGGAAACAACAGAAATTCTAGTTTTCAATTCTATGCCATTTATGGACTGAAGAAATGTCTACTTGGGCAGCAACATAATCCAATGATACATATCAAATATCATTTATTGTTCAGTCCATAATGCATCAAAAACAAAGAAAAACATTCAAATGATTTACTACAACATTATATTTTGTTTCAGTATTAATGGGCACAGTACACACTCGTCTCTCTCTTGTTTTGTCTGCCTCTCTTAATTTTGCTCCATTCCATGAATTATGTAAATATTTAATAATAAGAGCCAGTATCATTTAATATCAAATGATGGACAGAGCCAATGTCCCAAACATAACTTACATACACAATGTCACAGGCTAAACCCATGTTCTCAGAATGTGCAATCACCAATAAAATGCAAATCAATGCAATACTCCAGGCTTTACATATAGACTCACATACTAAGCAATTTAGTGATTGACTGAAGTTGGCTGTGCAATGAAAATGAAATGAGATGAAAAGTATTATTCCAATTACAAACATCTCAAACTGTAAGATTTAAAGGAACTTGAATTAACATATAAAAATAAAAACTTACCTTAATCGGTAAAGTACAGTAAGAGTGGTTGATCCATCTATTTGGAAGGTGTGATTTGGAGGATAACAGAATCGGTCTGCCTGATTCATTAGTGCAAACATATTGTGGTACACTGGCAGAATACCTGGTAAAGAACAGCAGAAAATGTTTTAGCTGCGAGGCCTTTGCCATGCAAACCTTATTTTAAAAAGGAATGCGCACCATTTGAAAGGATTTAACAATTTACTATTTCATATGTTGGATCTGAAAAGGCTGACATGGGAAAAATGTAAAAAGCAATCATCTAGTTCCAGTAAAGCAGGTGATATAGAGTTTAATTTTCATCCTGGTGAAGTCAAGACAAACATTAAATACAAAATTACAACAGGTATGTTTACTTCCTACAGCAGTTAACTACAGTGGTACCCGACCCGACCCACGAAAATCCCGACTTACAAGCGCTCCAACCCCCGTATCAGCTGCTTACGAGCAAGTTTGGGACTCCCCATCAAGTGAGCAGCGGGTGGGGGGGTGTCGGGATTTGAATTGCCTTCCAGTCACCGAGGCAAACGCTGACTCAGTGACTGAAAGGCAATTCAAAAGTCGCACGGTGCTTCTCCCACCCTCCCCCCGCGGGGGCTTGTCCACTTCTTCATACATATAGGTTAGCAAGTGTTCCTCTAACCAAGCTTGAAAAAGATACCTCCTGGAACTGGAAGTCACAGAATCTCCCCACTTAGCACAGTCATGGGCTTCTCAGAATTGTAGCACCATGCAACCAAATCAAACCACATCTAGCGTCCCAAAACCGCCTCTCCTTCCTGGCAATAAAGACTGAATAATAATAAATGAAACAACTAATAATTTAGTGCTATTTCATCAATTTGGAAATTTTGCTTCCTGAGCCTGCTGTCTCAATTCTGCCTAATGATAGGACAGGCTTTGAGTGGTAAGGAGATGATTATTTGGCAGGAAAAAAAAAATCACTCTAGGAAATCCCCTGATTTAAATGAAGATCTTCTTCCTTCCTTCCTTCCTTCCTTCCTTTTGGCCAAACTTGTGAGATTAGAATGGCCATTAAAAGAAAATGACTTGGGCACAGAAAATGTTTTCACTATCAAAATTCACCTATATGTGTGAGTCACAACTTCTATTCTTTAAAATATTGTTTTGTCCATTCAAGTACACGGGGATAATTTCTGTATGTACAATGTTTTAAATCTTTATTATGACAGGGCCCAAGTATCTAGAACCAAAATGACATATGGAAAACCCTGAAAGCTCCTGTTGTTTTTAGAGGTGCATTTAGGCAAAGAAATCAAGATTTTGAGTTGCTATCTTCAACCTTGTGTGACAGCAATACCAAGATAGACTTTTTTTTAAATTACAGGGACTACAGAGGGTACAGCAGGATGTTATAAACATAAAAGCTGATGACCTGATGGTCACCATTTATCACTACCCCTCTTATTTTGTGATTAAACCTAATTAACAAAGGCCATACAGTATGATCTTATACTACAGGGCGGTATGACAATTCCGAAAACTGCCTTACAGTATGATTCTTTTAAACATGTAGTCCAGATAAAATAATTAAAGATGGCTTGGCTGCATGAGTTTGAATAGATTTATTTATTTATTTATTAAGATGTATATACCACCAATCTGGCAAAAGATACCACACAAGCTTTATTCTTTCTGATCCAAAATAAGACTCTCTGAGAGGGGCAGAGCCCTCTAAACGCAGAAACCCTCACTCTATATTGTTCATGTTAAAAATCCTTGTACACTGCCCTTTCCTTTTAAATTCCTTTTGCATAAAATCAATGAATTTAAAAACTGGGTGGGGGAGCTCATGTCAAACCCTTTTATATAGTGGAAAAGCTCTTAATGAGGACCAACTACTTGGAAAAAAAATCATAGGCTCCAAATCAATTGGTTCTAAAACAATGGAGTTCTATTTTTACTCCCCCTTGCGACTTTGAAAATCTTTATGTAATGTCGACACAGAGTATAAAAGGTCAGGTATCAAAGAACTGTAGCTGGCTTTTAAATGTCCTGTTATACAACTCCTCAGCTGCCTCTACATTAGTATGGGAATCTGATCTGCAACTTGATCTTTCTAATTAGGAGTGATCTAAAATTTGATCTTCCCCAGTTTTCAGGACATAATAAAAATGTTCAAAGAAAACACATTTAAGACACTCTATAGATATCTAGATTTATGTCAAGGTAAGACCAGGGGGTATTCATACAGGTAGTCCAATGATATAGCATCATAGATACTAATTTTGAAGATTACAAACCCATATAAAAATACAGTGCTCTCTATCTTTATTATAGTAACTGCTTTCACAAAGAACTAATCATACAAACTCGAAAGACAAAGTGTTTAAACAAACAGATAATTTAATAGCATCTTGGCCTGCCTCCTAAATACAGCAGTCCAGCATAGAGATGACCTCCTATATGCCTGGATTTTTAGAAATATGTTTTTTAAACCGGAACAATGATGTGATCAAGCAAATTTGTTCTATTGTGATGCCCTCCTTTAGCTCTCTTTTCTGTGTTCTGAATTTGTTTAGCTTTTGAAAAAATTTTTTTAAATACCTAGGAAATAATCCCACGAACAAAGCCGACTAATTCTGAGATGAACCAGACACTTTTGAAGCATTAATGCGCTACAATCTGATTCCATCAACATTCTGAAGAACCCTGTGGGCTTCATGAAGAAATGTTGCTTCTCCAGTCAGCTACTTGTACTTCCTTACATGCTGATATATATAATCAGATTATTCTAATTTCTGTGCACTGAGGACAAGCAAGTCCTGGGTTACAAACTGAACTCTCCAATGCAAGAACAAGATGCATTTCTTTCTTTTAGGAGTGGCTGCCATTGTCAAAAGAAAAAGAAAAATGTTTCACTTTTGTTTTGGCATGTGGGTGTGTTTGGTTCTGTTCTGTCTTCTTCACTAGGCCTCAAAGCACTGGACGAAAATACAGAGCGACAAAAATGATTCTGATTAAATTTCATGCCCATTCATTGAAAATCAGTCCCACTGCCTTCTATACATTTCCCCCCTCTTCAATTCTTTTTATGAGAATGAGATTATTTTATTTTATTTTTTATTTAATACTGTAGAGGACAAATATGAATAATTGTTGCTTCTGGACTTTTGAACATTGTTTTGTTGAGGTTTTTTTGTTCCACATAAACTAGTAAACAGTTCAGGAGATTGTTACTTACAATTATAAATAAATATTATTTTAAAAGTAAATTCTGTTTGTAATAATTGTTTGCATACACTTTATTTTAATATGCTAGTTGTGATAATTTTACGCCAAGTCAAATTGTCCATAGTCATATTTTATGCTTCTAAAGTAACAAAATGACTTTCAAGCTGTAGAAGGGGGAGGTGCTAATGTAGCTTTTTAAATTTTTTTCTGAAAATTTCTTTAAAAAAAAACCTGGAGGGAAAAACGGATTTTTTCCAAGCTTCAAAATTTCCGGAAATGTTACGTCTCTATCCCTAACCTGAGGTTGGTAAACTGAAATTCCCACCAGGACTAGCCAACAGCCAAAGGTCACGGGAACAACAGCTTAGCAATATTTAATCACAATGTGCCCACCCCGACCTAGCCACAGACTAATTGATTCAGAGTCAGGGATAAGACCATAGTCAAGAAAGTACAGTCTACGTTCTGCTACACTCCAAGTCAGAACATTTAAGCACCAAACAAAATTTACTCTCATGGACTTCACTGGTGTAGACATGCCCTCAGAGCAGCACCTTCCACTGTCGCCTCAGCTGCATGCCACCTAGAAATTGATGGCCAGTGGCCAAGTGGGCAACCAAAACAGAGATGGCAGGACACTGTCAATAAGGACATGCATATATATCATCAACCTGTGCCCTGAAGACGTGGTCAATCAGGCAAAGTGACATTTAGGATCCAAAAGCGATCCCTTGACCTGCAGAAAAACGCTAGGAAGATGATGATGCAGCATTTGCCTCTTAAAAAACACCAATTATTGAGCTGTGGTCCTTTAGCAGACAACCACTAATTCTTCACATACTGCAGCCATCACTTGACGTGCACAAAAAGTGACTCACTTGAGACAGTCTGGACATCAATTCAATAAAATAACCCTTCATCAAATCCAAGGTGATCAGATTTAAAAAATAAGAATCTTCTCCCACTTTCATGCACAGTGCTTTGAAACAAAACCACCAAGGAACAATCCAATTCTGACCAAAACCGGCCATATCAAAAGGATTTGGGTGGCTCCATTGGCAGCTAAATTTGATCTTGCTCAGATAAGAACATCATGGGACAACAAATTTCAAATTTAAAGGTCAATTTATATCAGTTGCCACAAATAAAAAACTGATCCAAGGAGTGTTCTATGGAAACCATCATCTTGCATGCACGCTGCCTTCTACAACTATGCACAATTTCCTTTGCATGCTGTGTTTGTAGGTCAGTATGGGGCTCCTGTGGCAGTGGCAAGACGTGTACGAGATATGGGACTCTTTAAATGGATTCTGGACATCAATTCCTCTCAATCACAAAGAGCATGGCCCATGGCCCAATGATAGCAATTGTAGTCCCAAACAACAGGGCAACATGTTGGCAAAGGTGGTTGCACACAATGGACATTCAGAGAGGACAACGCTTCTCATACACCCTGCCCCTTGTACAACCTGGTGCAAACTTCATAATACTGGGCACAAACAAATCCCACTTGGACACACAAGCAACAAACTGAAAAGACTGCCTACAAATGCTGGCTTGAAAAACAAGGAAGACTTTGTCATTCTCTGTACATTAAGTTCAGGTTCTGAACTCCAGTCCTCAGCTCTGGGCTCAGAATGAACATTTCAACTGCAAAAAAGGAAGTTTTCCACAAGGAAAGAAAAACATTCTTACAGCAAATAAACTAGCTTTTCTCCAACAAACAGCAAATAAACTAACTTTTCTCCTAAGAAATATACACGTGTGCGTCTATTTTCTGCATCAGAATAATGTAGCACTTTAACTAAATGGTTTCCTTTACTTTAACATATACAGTATTATTATTTTAAGAACAGCTTTAAGAGCTTGAATGCTTTGACAACAAACATTCCCTCCATCTGTACTGAATCGAGGGACTGCACAGGGTCAGTAGTGTACAGGGTGGGGAAAAACTGGAGGCCATTAAAAAACCCAAAAGCAAAGCAATCTTTCTAACAATTTTTATTCAGCATGATTTTCAAATTAAGGAGACCAGTGTATCTTCCGCTACATTCTGGCTCTCTGATGAGTAGCACACTGTTCATTTCAAGGACATACATATGCAATGCATCAAAATGTAACATTTGCAGCCAGCTTTAATGTACACAGACAGAAAACTAAACCTAAGACAAATTTGAGGCAAACAGTGAAGTACAGATTTTAATTTCCACCCACTTGCTTCTACAAATGTTTAGCATTAACAAACAGCACAGCTAGAGACAGTACGTTCAAGAATAACGAGTTTACGGCAGTGAAAATTGAGATCTGTTAAAGCCTATCAAGAAAGTCTCAAACTGAACACACAACTGTACAGAAGGAAGGATTAAGGGAAAGAACTCTAGAACTGAGCTGTGCACAAAAATGGGCTTTCAAAATTCTGTTATCATTTTTGTAGGAAGAGAAATGGAGATGAGACAATTTCATCACTTTTCCCCAGTAAAGGATAAATTTGCCATCAGTTTCGCTGAGACAGAGCTCATAGCCGGCACCAAGATCTTTTGCAGCAAATGAATTTGTTCTTTTCTGCCTTGAGAAAAAAGCGAAGTGAAGTGTTTTGCTCATACACTGCCCCACGTTACTTAAAGTACTATATCGGTGGTTTACAATTTATTTATAGAGGCTACGCATTACACCCCCCCCCAGTGAGCTATGTACTCATTTTACTGACCTGGAAAGGATGGAAGGCCATGTGAACCTTGAGCCTCCTACCTGGGATTGAACCCCAGGTCGTGAGCACAGTTTTAGCTGCAATACAGCAGTTTAACCCCTGGGCCACAAGGCTCACTCCTTAAGGACTTTTGTGTCTCTTGCACTGCCTCCACAACTGGCAATAACAGTAACTGTTATTGCCTATTTTGTTTCCTGCCCAGTGCCTTCTTATCTCTAGGGGCATTCTGAAGCAGCCGTTCTTAGTAGAGGGCCATATGATCCCCTGAGGGGCCCTGGCAGTTTTGAAGGGAGCCACAGACCAGAAAGAATTCTTCACAAAATACCTTGTAAGGTTTGTCATGCAACTTATAGAATCCTGATTTCACCTATATTGCTTTCATACTGTCAAGATTAGACAGTTGGACTCGCTGCCGGCATTTAGAAGGGCATTGAAGACCTTGCCCTTTAGGGAATGTTTTGGGT
The DNA here is from genome assembly GCA_029282475.1 of Phrynocephalus forsythii. Taxonomy (NCBI): domain Eukaryota; kingdom Metazoa; phylum Chordata; class Lepidosauria; order Squamata; family Agamidae; genus Phrynocephalus; species Phrynocephalus forsythii. The sequence continues at coordinate 36,843,466 of JAPFRF010000004.1, forward strand.
AGCCTTTGGGGCTCCAGTGGCCTGTTTTTAGCTCATCTATCTGCTGATTCTTGACTTGTCTTGCCAGTGTTTGTTTCTGTAGTTTGGCTGCTGATGCAGCATGCATATTTTTATTTTATTACATTTATTTTATTATACTGTTATATTAATTATTATTTTATATTATTGTATTTGATTTGTTGATGTATGATGTTGTATGTTTGAGCAAGTTGTTCTTGCAACAAGCTGTACACCGCCCTGAGTTCCTTCGGGAAAATCGGGCAGTTAACAAACAAACAAACATATAAATACATAAATAATGGCCATAGACATGTTTTTTTAAAGGTTGGAAATAGCTGCTCTAAGGCCTTATGATGGTAATATGGGAAAGCAGCTATAAAGACATCAAGAAGAGATTTTGGGAAATCTGTCCTGTTTTTAAGACAACAGAAAAAAACGCAATGTTTCTCAAAAAAGATTTCTTGTAAAAAATGTTTGCTTTATAGGGCTTTCCATGTGCCATCAAGATTCAGCAGTTTCACATCCTTTCCCAAATCTTGCATTTTGGAAGGGTCACTGTAGTTAACACTGTGTCTTATAACACAGCTCCATCCCTGTAAGCCTTGGAGCCAGGAGGAGGAGAGCAGTGCTTTGTCCAACTCCAGGGAAAAGTAAAGCGAATATTACGCTATGACTTACCTTCTGACTTCGCAGCTGTCTTATTTCCCTATGCAATGCGCTTCCTCATTCTTAAGGGCCCTTTAGAATTTGTTCTGGTTATAATTTTTGAACTCATCACGACATTGCAGGTGGCAGCTTGGAGCAATATGCTTTGTACTAGGCTTTCATTATTCCCATTATTGCTTCCTTAGTTGCTTATATCCCCTAACCAGGAAAAAAAAACCCTGAAATGAGTTATTTTCTTTCCTCTTCTTGGGCTCTCATCCAAGTACTGTATATGAAAGTACTGCCCCAGAAACGAAAGACAAAACATATACAGACACTTCTCATTCATCTAATACAATAAATACAAAAATCCTGAACCTAAAGTAGGACCCCCGTATCCACTGATACAGTTATCCATGGTTGCCAGAAGAAAAAATTAAATAAATAAATTTGCAGGAACAAAGCAAGCTACTGCCATAAGCAGCAGCTGTAAAGCAAACTAATGTTGCAAAACAGCAGCAGTAAAGCAAGCTAATGCCAGAAAACAGAAGCTGTAAAGCAAGCTTCTGTCGCAAAACAGCAGTCTGGGGATTTTGGGGGTGTTCTCTCTTATCCATGGTTTTCATTATCCACAGGAAGGTCTGGAACCAGTCCCCATTGGATACTGGGGTCCTACTGTATCTCCAAAATCAATCCTCTTTTGAAATTCTTTCGGAAGGGATATTTTTTCCTCTCCTGTCATATTGGCTGTGACTGGTTGAATTGATCATGGGAGAAATCTGCACAGCATTGCTACAGATTTAGGGTTTTTTTTTGGGGGGGGTATATATCAGGGGAAAGATACATAGTTCCATTTCTGCCTGACACAATAGTTATATGGAACAACTTCCCTGCCAAAAAAAAGTGGTAGTGACACTAATGTTTCGTAAAAGCCTCAATGTTTTCAAAAGAACCTATGTCTTAAGGGACTATCAACTGAATTCAACTTTGCATAACAGTGACCACTAAAACACACAGCACAAAGCAAACAAACTAAAGCATGCACTTTGCAGCAGAAGGTTTTAAATGTAACCAAGTATATCAGTCCACGGAGCAGAAAAGCATTCTGGTGCTAAGATTATCCATCTGGAATGACAACTCAGTCAGCCAGAGGATTAAGCCCTGTCTGTGACCTCTCGCATTCTTGCCATCTTTTCCCACAGCCCTGTAGTTTCACTTACACTACAGTTTTCCACAACAATCACCCAGAGCTTGCAAATCCCATTTCACAGCAAGAGCTGCTATCTGTGTCACTCTCTTCTTCCAAAACAGATGTTGGCCTGCAACATCTCCTTTATTTTTACTTTTCTTAATGGCTCTATTTTTGCTTTAAAAACTCAGATTACAAGTACAACTGATTGTGAGATGACTGCCTAGCATCTTTACAACAGAAGATAGGACTGGGATGACATAGTGCTCAATGTTAGGCGTATAGTCCGACAGCCACTCTCTGCTAAGGGATAGCTTTTACTGAAACCAAGAGTTTGGTGACTCTTTTCTGGATTCTAAATAATGTTTAGGCACAACATTTTCAGAAACAGACCCCCCGCCCTTTGAGATTTCTGGGGGCTTTAATCAGGAAACTATGTGTTAATAGCCACTGTGTGCCGTCAAGTCAGTTCTAAGTTCTGCGAGCAAGGTTCCCTCTAAGGCGCACGGCTACCAGAGTGTGCATGATTCTCTTCCCCTCCACACATTGTTCCTCCTCCTCTTCACACCCAGAGCAACAGCCCCTCTAGTTCTGGTTGTGACAGAATCCCACGTCAGGGGACGGGGCAGAGTCCCACCCAGCACCCCTGAAAATTAGAGGGACTGTTGTCTCTGAGTGCTAAAGGAATTATGGACCTGGCTGGACTTAAGATAAGCCTTCTATGTGGGGCTTAATGGGCAGAGACTACCACACTCACAGTCTCTTGCAACTCCCCCAGGGATGAGCCCCGTCCACCTATTTTCCTTATCTTCTCCACAAGACAAAAAATGGCTGCTGGAGTCTGAATGCACTAGCTGTCAGGACTTTGGTTTCCTGACTAAACCTCTAAGAAGTCTGGTTGTGGAAATTTCTGTAGCTGTCTGGGGGGGGGGGGATAGCCACCCAGGTTCTGAAAATGTCATGCCTCATAATATTACATACTAAGACGTTATCTCCCAAACTAGCCTCTTGGCAAAGAACTCAGAGTACTGCCTGAAAACCAAGACTGGACTCAACTTGGTAACATGTGACAAATTAAGCTAGACTAACTTCACTGACTATGCTTTGAATAGTCTGGATGATTGTTGTTTTCTCCAATCTCTTCCCTCCCCTTTTATATCTGGACATTTGGCTGTGCTGTTTTAAAACCCAGAAGCACTCTAAAAAATTCCCAAGATGAGGCACTTCATTGTTGGAAAGTTGCCATTTGTCTTCTTACAATTTTATAAGGTTTTATTTTCTTCCGTGCTTCTGGACTGTGGGCATGAAAATGACATACAATTCTTTTTCTTTCTTCCTTTGCCTAGGCTGAAGTGATCAGGCACAGAAAGTCTACACTTTCGCTATGTTGTGTCAAGAAGTATTGTGTATCACTCCTGGTAGGAGCCTATCACAGTATTTGGGGAGGAAGTTTTGTTAAGAATGGATTTATCAGTTTAGAGAGTCAAATCTACTCTCCCAAGATCTATGCTTCTCTTGACAGAACTACCACCTAGTCTATCTTTTGTTTCTGGTTACTATACACTAATGTTAAACAACAAAAGAGATCAGCTTAACTTGACCAAAATGTATTCTTGACAAATCAATGCCAGCTTCCACGAATCAGGACATCATTTTCAAGAGGATTTCGAAACTGAATGCTTTACCATCTATTCTAGTATTTCGTTTGATACCAAAAACAGAATGGCCAGTCTGCACTTTCATGGGCTTTCCTTTGTGTTCTTTTTGAAGGCTGAAACATTAACTCATAGAGCTGGAAATTACCCCAAGGGCCACCAACTCCTGCCAAAATAGGAAACATACATTTCAAAAAAAAAAAAAAAAAAAGACGAGGTAAAAATATTATCAATCAACCAATCTTTTCAAGTGACCATTTCATGTTTTTTTTTAAAAAAATCTCTAGCAAAGGAGGCTTGGCGGAAGTAGTATTTGTCTGCTTAGAAAAACCTATCTGTTTCCCAGGATGATGAACAGGAGTATTCCTTCAGTACCTCAGGATGCAAATTCATGAGGCCCTGTAATTATCTTCCCAATAATATTTAAAGTAGAACTCCAGTTTCACCTATACATTTTTGTAACTGTCTTTCCAACAAAGATTAAATCTGGCAACATCAAATAAGAAACAGCCATGCAGGAATTGAAACCTGTGAGCCACCTGAGACCTTGATGGTACTTGAGGGAAGAAGGTGTTTTGTTTTGTTTTTTGCATTTATGTGCAGAACTAAGTATTTTTAATTCTGCAAAATCAAGTTAATTCCTTAAATAACTTCGGGATTTCTCTTGTGTGGCATTTCCCTCCCCAAGATGGAGAAAAATGGGCCATCTGTAGGCTTGACTCACACTTTGCCACCGGCACATGGATGTGAATTTTCCTGCAACTACTGTACATGAAAGTTTATTTTATTTATTTATTTTATATCTATCTATCTATCTATCTATCTATCTATCTATCTATCTATCTATCTATCTATCTATCTATCTATCTATCTATCTATCTATCTATCTATAACTGAGGAGAAATATATCTGTGAAGATTCTCAGTCATCCAGGTGAGTTCATCTGAAAGTCCAGTAGCCATGACTGAAATTCCAGATACACTGAGGAGAAAGTTTACTTTCACCTCATATTTCTGCCATCAGAGTTGTGCAACTCCTCTGAGGACATGTTTTTCTATCTATTTGGCTCACCATCAGCTTCCTTTATTTTTAACCTGAGAAGCTGACCTGCTGCTAGAGAAAATGAGGAAGGGATGCTTTCAAGAGGAGGCCACCAACGGGCCGATACAGGCTCCTTTTCTCTCCCAGGGGGGCGCAGGAATGTGGTGCTCATGTGAAGAGGAACTGTACTACTAGCCATTCCCTTCTTTTACTCTAGCGCAGCCTTGTTAATTAATTAGAGTTTAGCATGATTCTACGTCAGGACTAATTATAAGTAGTCTTATCTACAGTTTACTGAAAAAAAAGCCGACTTCAAACCAAGATTCAAAAAGCTGGCTGATTTCAGACACCATAACAGCTAAAACTGTTTGGCCCAAACCTTCACATACAGTGGACTGACAATAGCAGTGAGAGCTTTTCTCCTAGCTGTTCTCAGGGGTCAGAGAGGAAAAGAACCTGGAGCTGTTGTTTGCAACATCCAACTTCTTGTCAAGATCCAAACAAAAAAGATGAAATGGCCTGCGCGTAAGAGAACTGGTTATAATCTTACCACAAGCCTTACAAGCAGCAACACAGATCTCTTCTGCGACATACTGTCCAGCTGGAAAGTGCAGATAATCGCCTTCCGTCTTTTCTGGGGAATGATAAAGGTAAACCCGAAACAATGGCTCTGTTTGTCTAGGAAGAGTTGAATTCCCAACAACGCTGCCGTTCTGATGAATGGTAGATGCCGCAGTCCCTTCCATCTCTGTCATTGTAAGGCAGGCCATAACGTCTCTACATGTTGTTCAAAGCATTTGTCTGCAATGAATGCAAAAAGAAGCTATTAAAGATACATTAAAATTTGATAGGGGAAATCTAGTACATTGTGTATTAAGTAATAATAGCAGAGAAGATGTATTTCAGTACTGCTGAATGCAAACTGCAGAGGTGATGGCTTTAAAGACTGATTAACATTTAAAGTGCTGATTGAAGGCTCTCATGGGAACTCATGCAACATGCTACATGTTGAAAATGTGCTTTGTTTACAAGCACTGAAAAGAGATGAAAAATGAAAACAATTCTTATGAGATGTCTGTTCAGTGCCATTTTAAAAAGCTATTAACATTCCGATAGCCCAGCATGCCTCCTAAAAATCTAAGAGTTCAGCATAGAAAATCACCTTCAGTATGCTGAACTCTACCTGAAGAAAATGAACCCTATCAGGGGTGATTATTCAATATTCTGCCACTGGTGTTATCCTCCCCTTCTTAAGTGCCTTTATGTCACCTCTTTGTATGTTACAGTGGAGGTCAATCTTCCAAGTAACTTCCACTGGAAAGCAACTTCAGAAAGTCATTTCTTGGTGGGGGAATGACTGTGTTCTCATATAGAGTTGCAGTGTCAGGGGTGGATCTAAAAATGCAGTAAGTATTGTCATTTTTTTTCTTTTCCATAACATATACATTCAATGTAAAATAATCTTCAGACCCAGAAGTTTCATTTCTGCATCAAAAAGCGACCATGTGAAGAACAGATCTCTTTTGGTTCAACTTCCTCAAATTAAAGTCATTGTTACTGATGGAAAAAAAACACACACACTTACAGCTAGCAAAGTTTTAGCTAATGCAAGTCATATAACATTCATAACATGCGTTCTGCCTACAGAAGAGAAAGGGCACCTCCAGATGATATTGGACTACAAGTCCAATCAGCTCTAATCTTCATCCATATTTATTATAGAATTCTCACAAATATTTTATTATGGGGATCCCACCGTCCAGTTCTCTAAAACTAAACAGACTGATTGGCAGAGCTTAGAAAACTTACTTTGGGGCTGCAATGCTCAAAAGATGTCACTGTTTTCCATCTAAGACAGAACTTCTGTCAGAGGGCTGTGACATATCATAATTGATATGGAAGTTCCAACATTAATTTCAACCTCCAAGTACTTTCCTCCGACACATTTAATAACACAGTCCAAAAAAAGGCCGTAAGGAAATACAGCCAATGACCAAGGGCAGAAGTGAGCAGCTAGTGGCTTGCTAGCTGTTAATGGACTGCAAAGCCATCATCTAACACCATGGTGTAGCTCAGTGTTGGAGAACCTATGGCATGGGTGCCAAAGGTGGCAGTCGGAGCCCTTTCTGTGCCCCCCCCGACATCGCTCCTTCACAGCCACCTGCGTTCAGGTTAAATTGCTGTATTGGCACTTTGTGAAAAAATTGTGGGTTTTGAATCACAGTTTGGGCACTCGGTCTCTAAAAGGTTTGCCATCACTGGTGTAGCTGATGGAAACTGCTCTCCAGCCACACACTGGGGGGGCAGCTTCTACCTCTGATTTAGGGCATGTCCTCCTTACCACACTCCAATCTGTTAAATGTCAATTCACATGATAGACATCATTATCTGCACATGCCATTCAAAGACACTTCAGAAGGGGTTCAAAAGAAGAAGGAAAATGTGGGTGAGGTTTGTTCAGGCATTTGTGAAGCAGATTTTAAGTTTCACCACACAAGAAGTCTGAACCCCCAAACAATTTCCATGCTTAATACAGCCTTTTTTCTTCAAAGGCTTAGTGTCTCATTGAAGAAGAAAAATAGACCTTGTCTTTATTGGCTGTAACCCAGTGAAACAGATGGGCCTCATATGAAAAAACAGAAAGCAGTGCACTCCATATTTAAATAAAATTTCCCTCAGTCAAGAATAAAAACATCTAACTATTTATTTTGAATTTGTCCTAGAAGCCTGGAGAAAATAAGGAAAAAAATTCTTCCTGGAAGTATTAGTATTGCTTTCAAAGACCAACTATTTGTGACATACAGTAAATTTCTCTTCTTTAATGTCTGCAAACTTTTCCAATTAAGAAGTCAAGTTGAAAAAAAGTTCAGAATGTTAACAGATGCTGGTCCAAGAAATAAAAAGTGTCATAATGTTGCCTCTCTCTCTATTTTTCTATTGTGTCTTTTCAAAAAAACCCAAACACATAAAATGTAGGAAAAGGTTAGAGAACCACCAGACATCCGCATACAGTACTACTGGGCTTCAAATCCTATGTTCCCTGGTCATTGAGAATGCACTCCTTGGCCAATGTAGTCCAAACACTGGAAGGACCACTGGTTCCACGTGCATGGTGTGCAGGAACTTGAAAAGCTACAACAGCAAGTACAGTAGAGAGGAATACAGTTAAAACCTATCCATGCTTTATGGCCATAAAATATTTCAGCAGAGATGGGACATTAGCCCTGCTTTTCTGCTGCTTTTGTTATTCTCCCTATATGGAGAAAGGTTTCCAAAAGATGAGTACATGGAAGCTCTCCCTGTGCTTCAAAACTGTGGAAAACCACGGAGCCACTAAATACTGGCATACACAGAACTTTGCATGAGAAAGAAAGAGAGAGATGAAAACAGAGAGGAAGACGGATCTAGCGCACTCTACCTCCTGATATATTTACTGGAATGCTTTACAGTTTTAACACTGTGGAATTTTCACCAAGTAGGAAGGACACTTTCAAACAGCCACAGAGTACTCCATATGATGGTGTGTTACTACTGTCCAGAAACCCGATCTATAACCAGGATGGCACAATGGGAATGATGTCAGCACCAGTAGTACAGACTGGCATTATCTGAAGAAATCCTCCTCGTGATTTTGTATTGTGCATTGTGTTATTTCATTGTGTTTCACTCATAGCATCAAATCAAAAGATTTCTTTAATAATCAATAATTTGCTGTACCTAACAAGCCTTGCAACATCACGTTTAAACTGCAGTATTGCAGTCAAGACTCTGCTCATAGCCTGAGTTCAAGTCTGACTGGCTCAGGCAGCTAGCACAAGGTTGACTCATCATCCCATCTTTTTGAGGTTTGTAAACTCAGTACCCAGCTCACTGAGTGGGGCGGGGTGGCGGCAATGTGTAGCTTCCATAATGAAATTGTAAACCACCCAGAAATTACTTTAAACGCTTTACAATATAGGAAGTGCACTTAACTTTACATTGCTTCTGGTGACATCACTCCTGCTACAAGAATGGAACTAGGAAACCGGATACCGGGTACAGAAGGTTAAAAAAAAACCCCAAATAACAATAAAAACAAGCAAGTGTGTATTTTTAAAAAGGTCTCTTCTCAAGAGGGTGGGGCGTGTGGCTAAGCTAATTATTCCTTTAACAATTTCATCAACCAAGCCTCTGGGATTACCACACCAGCAGTAACTGCAAAAGCATCCCATTCCCCCGAAAATAGAAGTTGCTATTTAGCTCTCCCAGGTGCTGTGACTGCTGCTGGGCAGTTGATTCCACTGTCAGAGCTGAAATGGAGCCTCAGCTGGGGAACCAGAGAGGAGGTGTACTGGAGGTGGGCTAGCAGGGGCATCTACAACAGCCCCACATTTTGCCACTGCAAAACATGTGAAGAGGCCACACCAAGGAAAAAAATGTTTCTATATAAAACTGATTTTTTTAAAAAAGAAACTACCGTTTAACAAACCTGGGTACTCGTTAAATAAAGCTGTCTTTCAGATCCATTACAAATCATAGATTCCCACATACTCTTTTCTTCCTTTTTCTAATAATGTGACAAAAAGAAACTTCCGTAAGAACCATATTCACTCATCACCCCTAGAAGTTCATGATAAAGCACAGAGTTGAACATTTTAAGGTTTTTTGTTAAACAGTTACAACAGTGAATTCAGAAACAAAAATCTACCATGAAAGGTATAAAATGTGGAATACAATGGTGGCTAACATATAAAACATGATGGTTCCAGGGCAATTTCATATTATATATTGTTTTCTCTAAGAAGACCACAGGCTTCCTTCTTATCTTTAAAGACAGGCAGCCACTAATTCAGATATAAGACTACTTGCACTGTGAGGACCACTGTTATCTCTACAAACACAGCTTGAGAGAAAATGGTAAACCACAAAAACAACTCAAGCATCTGGAAGTAAACACAAGCAGAAGAGGGTGCAGAAAGGAGAGTCTGCTACTGGTGTAAACATTTGGTTTATTTTAAGGTTAACACCACTGCCTGTGCTTCGTTAAATACAAAATATTTTAATAAATAGGATTTTCTTATTCTGTGCCCCCCTGCCCCTGCCAAATCACATGGTCATTTAATGGGGGTTATATACATGTTAGTTTAGAGGAATACAGTTGATGTAAACCTATTTCATTCCTCAATATCAGATACAACATTCTAATAACGATGTGTCATTTGTACTTACAATTCCATTCGGAATAACATTTTCCATTTCCACATTTGAAAATTTCCCAAAGGAAAAATATTTTAAAAGTTTTAAAGAATGAATTCAAAATCTATGCTAGAAATGTCTAAACCATCTTCATACATCTCCACTAATGTTTCAGTGCAAAATGGCATTAAATTAAACAAGCCCAATCTATTTGATTTAGTTTAAACATACAGAAGGGGTCCACAAACGTACAGCTAGAAATGGGTTATCTATATATTTGCATTTGCAATTAATTACACAACAAGGAGACCCAAACCCAAACCGAATGCTCTGATCTCCACAAACATCTTCTTTTTGCCCACCAAGGGGATTGTCTGACAACAGCTTGGTATGACGCTAAGGAACATATGAAAAAAGCTTGGGCCAGCCAAACTGCTGCACATCACTACAAGCCTGCTAATCTCATACAGCACGGGAATGACGCAGAGCACCTAAAAGACAATCCTGCATACCACCCCTGATACCCTGCATACCCCAAATACTGAAGCTTCCAATCAGAATTGCATGCCGTCAAGTCGATTATGATTTATGGCAAACCCTTTTCAGGGTTTTCTAGGCAGAGAGAATTCGAATCACAAATGATTTACTGCTCCCTTTTTGGGGGCACCCTGGAACTATGAAGTTTATCCAAGGTCATACAGGCTGGCTATTTTCCCAGGAGGCACAGTGGGGCAACTGAACTCCCGATCTCTGGTGGTGCAAGCCAGAGATGCAAACAAACCACTGAGCTATCTAGGAGCAAAACTATCTAACGCCTTTTCCTACCTCTTCTTGCAAATCCATAGCAAGATAAGATCCAGATTTCGCAGGCAACGGTTTCTCTTGTAGGTTATCTTAATAGAGCTCCATTCATCTGCCTTCATTATTCCAGAACAGTCCAGAGGTTGCTAAACTGTAAGCCCTACTACAGGGGCAACATAGCCACCATATTGTGAAGGATGGCGCAAACTGCAATGGTCACCTGTAGTATAGAACGTCCTCACATCTTATACAGATTTGAAACAAGGAGGGCTGGTCCTCTGATCTTCCAAAAGCAGCCTTATCACCGCAACGGCCAGCCCAGGCGGCCTGCGCCATAAAGGGCCTTTTGTAGAGAATTTGGATATGTTCACTCACAAAGACTTTGGCCAGTGGTATTAAAGAAAGTCCAACCATTTTAAGATCCAAAACAAACATCCATCTATTTGTTCATCATCAGATTATGATTTCATTTGAGTTTATTCGGTCAAGGCAAATATCATGTTAAAATACAGTTACTGGCTGTTCTTGGTACTTCTAGTAAACAAACAACAGAGAACATTGATAACTTGAGTGACTTTTTTTCTAGAAGTTCTAAAGTACACCCGTAACTTTGCATATGCTGCTTTATTAAGGCAATGTTACATGCAATCAGACCAAATTACTAATCTGGAAAGGCTTTTATTTCAGCCCCGCTACTTTCACCCATATCCTTGGGGGTGGGGGACAGAGGAGAGGACCTTTCTCTGTTGCTTCTCCCAAGCTTTGGAACTCGCTCCTACAAGAGGCCAGACAGTCCCCATCTTTGTTGTCCTTCTGCGATCAGGCCAAGACTTTTCTCTTCAGGCAAGCTTTCCCTTAATTACTTGCTGCCTGAGTTTCTGAAATGGATTCTTGTGCCTTACTGCATTGAATGTGTTCTGCTTCTGTCCCCATCTTTTACTGTGGTATTCATTTGATCCTTTTTAGTATTTGTATACTTGTTCTTTGCTTTAAATATTTTCTCTGAATGATGCCAGTTGCCTTGGGTCTTTCTTAAGGAAAAATGCAGGGTAGAGATATTTTTTATAAAAAAATAAGTAGTGGTCCATAACAACCCAAGAACACTCCAATGGAGCTCTACAAATTTGTAATTCAAAACAGGTTCTCCCTGGATACCATTAAGAGCCTGCATGTCCCAGTGATAGAAGATGTATGAGCTTTCCCTCTCACTGCAATGGAAAGAGACCAAAAATCTAAGGAGGCACACCCAAAATGTCTCTGGACACTCCCATGTGTGTCTCTTCCATGATTTCCATCTCTGAAGGCAAGGGCTTGAGATGGCAATGAGCCAATAAAATCACGCTCAGCCAGGCCATTTGGAGCTGCTCTGCAGGTGACATGCGACAGAAATGATCCTCACCCTTTTCTTGAGACATGCTCTGAATTCATTTCAACCAATACAAACAGGGTGACATTATCAATGCATCAGACATACTGTCTATTGATTTTGCATAATTAATTTAGCATTTGTCATGACTAAGGAAACCACCATGGGCCAAATATAACAATCACTCAGAGATGAGGGAAACTAGGCCTGATAACCTAAATGGCCCCAGACACTGCTGGGAAGGGTAGGTATTAATAATAACAACGACATGTATACACACAGCCCTCTTTTATTGTAAGCTTCCCATCCCAACATCTAGCTTCTCAGTTACTCTATCAAGCCTGTAGGCCCACTACAGCTTGAACTTTGAGAAAGGAAAACTGTACTAGACACCTATGGCTGAGATTCAGGGTGGAAGAAAATTCAGAACTGAAAAGCAGACCACGGAGAAATGATTATGCAGCCTTTACATACATAGAATACATCAGGCATGTCCAAACTTCAGCCCTCCAGATATTTTGGACCGTGACTCCCACAGTCCTTTCTCATTGGCAATCGAAGCTTAGCAGGAGGGCCAAAGATTGGACATGCCTGGAATACATGATCACTGCACCCAGATACAGTATCTAGTGTGGTGTAATTGATTAAGTGACAGATTTACCAGGGTTTGAATCCACACCATTTCTTTGATCACTGATGTCCAGGATTTTCATGGGAGGCCAGATGCTGCACTGAATTGGTATTTTATTATTCTTGCCCTGCCCTATGTGGCCTTGTTGTGCAAGCTGGATCTCTTTCAGCATGTCACAAAAATTGCAACAGCAGAACCACAAGGAGCAGTTTCTGCAATCCTCTGAACAATAATGCTTCTATCACACAAGCTATTTAATCATAAGACAATGTTTCTAAAGAAAAAGTTTCATATCACTTTTCTCAAAACAACATAACTGTACTGCTAGAAAGCAATACTGACATACAAAATCACCCAAAATATTTGCCTGAGGTTACAAGTGACACACAGTCACTACCCAAAACACCTGACTGCTAGGTAGATTGCTACGTGATCTGTAATAGATCAGCAATGGCTTCCATCCTAATGTTTCCGCAACAATTATAATAAAAACCACATCCCTCCCTTCCTAAATCAGGCTGTTAAAATCTATTTTGAAGTGTTTGCTTTTCTTTCTTTCTTTCTTTTTTAGTGAAAGGATTTACCGTATCTCCATGATCCAGTTCCAACACTAAAAACAGATGCCTTGACTTAAGAGAAGCTAGTTGCACCAACTTTTCCCCCTTCCTGAACCACGAGTTAGCACGTGCCTATCTTTGGTTGAAGCTTGCCCCTTCAATGGATCACTGCCTTGTTGCGGCGAAGGGGCTTGAGCAACTCAGAGCAGCTACAAGCGATCCCATAGGTCACAGTGGAGAGTTTGACTAAATATGGTCCACCTGGGGTAGGAACTGACAAGGCTCTCCAGTATCCCTGCCAAGAAAACGCCATGAACAGAAACAAAAGGCTGAAAGATATGACGCTGGAAGATGAGCCTCTCAGGTCAGAAGGTGTCCAACATGCTACTGAGGAAGAGCGGAGGGCAAGTACAAGTAGCTCCAGGGCTAATGAAGCTACTGGGCCAAAGCTGAAAGGACGCCCAGCTGCAGAGGTGCCTGGAAGAGAAAGGAAAGTCCAATGCTGCAAAGAAATATACTGTATAGGAACCTGGAATGTGAGATCTACGGACCAGGGTAAGCTGGATGTGGTCAAACGTGAGATTGCAAGAATAAACATTGACATCTTGGGCATCAGTGAACTTAAATGGACAAGAATGGGTGAATTCAGTTCAAATGACTATCACATCTACTACTGTGGCAGCAGCACAAGAAATGGAGTAGCCCTCATAGTCAACAAAAGAATGAGAAAAGCAGTGCTGGGATACAACCTCAAAATGATAGAATGATTTCGGTATGATTCCAAGGCAGCCCTTTCAACATCACAGTAATCCAAGTTTATGCACCAACTACCACTTCTGAAGAGTCTGAAATTGACCAATTCTATTAAGACTTACAACTCCTTCTAGAATTGACACCAAAGAAAGATATTCTTCTTATCATAGGGAATTGGAATGCTAAATTAGGGAGTCAAGTGGTAAAAGGAGTAACTGGCAAATTTGACCATGGAGTTCAAAACAAAGCAGGGCAAAGGCTAATAGAGTTCTGTCAGGAGAACAAGCTGGTCATTGCAAACACTCTTTTCCAATAACACAAAAGGCAACTCTACGCATGGACATCACCAGATGGACAATACAGGATTCAGAATGATTATGTTCTCTGCAGCCAAAGATGGAGGAGCTCTATACAGTCAGCAAAAACAAGACCTGGTGCTGACTGCAGCTCAGATCATCATCTCCTTATATCAAAATTCAAACTTAAACTGAAGAAAGTAGGTTAAGACCACTGGGCCAGTCAGGTACAATCTAAATCAAATCCCTTATGAATACACAGTGGAGGTGAAGAATAGATTTAAGGAACTAGATTTGGTGGACAGAGTGCCCAAGGAACTATGGAAGGAGGCTTGTAACATTGTACGAAAACCATCCCAAAGGAAAGAAAACGCAAGAAAGCAAAATGGCTGTCCAGTGAGGCCCTACCAATAGTGGAGGACAGAAGGGACACAAAATATAAGGGAGAAAGGGACAGATGCAAAAAATTGAAAGACTTCCAAAGAATGGTGAGGAGAGGCAGGACAGCCTTCTTGAACAAACAGTGCAAAGAAATAGAGGAAAACAATAGAAAAGGAAAAACCAGAGATCTATTCAAGAAAATTGGTGATATTAAAGGGGCATTTCATGCAAAGATGGATATGATAAAGGACAAAAATGGTAGGGACTTAACAGAAGCAGAAGATATCAAGAAGTGATGGCAAGAATACACGAAGGAATTACTGTATATCAGAAAGATCTGGATGTCCCTGATAACCAAGATAGTGTAGTTGCTGACCTCGAGCCAGACTTTCTGGAGAGAGAGGTCAAGTGGGCCTTAGAAAGCATTGCAAACAACAAGGCCAGTGGAGGTGATGGCATACCAGTTGAACTATTTAAAATCTTAAAAGAGGATGCGGTAAAGGTGCTACATGCAATATGCCAGTACATTTGGAAAACTCAGCAGTGGCCAGAGGACTGGAAAAGATTGGTCTATATCCCAATCCCAAAGAAGGGCAAAGCCAAAGAATGCTCCAACTATCGTACAATTGCACTCATTTCACATGCTAGCAAGGTTATGCTCAAAATTCTACAAGGGAGGCCTCAGCAGTATGTGGACAGAGAACTCCCAGAAGTGCAAGCTGGATTTCAAAGGGGCAGAGGAACTAGAGATCAAATTGCCAACATGCACTGGATTATGGAGAAAGCTAGAGAGTTCCAGAAGAACATCTACTTCTGCTTCATTGACTATGCCAAAGGCTTTGACTGTGTGGACCACAACAAACTATGGCAAGTTCTTAAAGGAATGGGAGTGCCTGGCCACCATATACAGGCAACAACAATCAGAACTGGATATGGAACAACTGACTGGTTTAAAATTGGGAAAGGAGCATGACAAGGCTTCTGCCACAGAAGCTCCCTGGGGCTCTACTTAGAAGACCGGAAACTCCCAGATTATGATCTTGATCTTTAGGGGGAGTAAAAACTAAACTCAGAACAGATGCAGGCAAGTCAACTGGGACCAATGCCGGAGCAGTTTCGCAGGAATTTTTTTCTTGTTACCTTTTGATTGCACCTTATTGCCAGATTGCTATGGGGTAATACCATTTGTAGACATTCAAAGCTAGAACTGCTATCTGGCATTAAATTGTTCTTGCAGATTTCTCCTTCAACCTTCTTTCAGAAAGGCACAGCAGCTCTTTTAAAGGAGTGAAAGGCAAGCACTCACACACGTGGCCCCTAGTATTTACCATAACCCAGGCCCACTGCACCTGCCCAAATCATTTTATACATTATAAGATGTTGTAAGACTATAACTTTTGACTGTTTGCTTTCCATTTGTCAAGGCAAAAAGGGAAAATGCTAACTAGATCAACTCACACACTGCTAGTGCAGCTGTCAGCATTAGCAAGGAAAAAATAAGAATGAAGAGGAATGGCCACCTCTTGAAACTGATGCAGCAGCTACTGTGTCATGATGTGCTTCCAGACATAGGCTGACTTGGCTTAGAAGTCAGACAAGAGTAAACAGAGGCTCAGACAACAGACTGTTGCTCTAACATAGAAAGAAAGGGCATTGAACTCATTTTGATTATCTGTCTTTACAAAGGAGGCACCTTGTTTACATTTTGAAAGAAATGGCTTCTAGAACTTTACGATGAAAATGGCCATCAGAAGCTCTAGAACCCTTTGTGCAATGATTCTGAGAGGACGAGGAAGAGGAGGAGAAACTGTACGGGACATAGGCTGCACATTTTACAGTACAGTGGTACCTTGTATAAAGGAATTAATTCGTTCCAAATGAAATTATGTTAAGCAATTTTTCCTTTATACAAATTTCCCATAGGAAGGCATTGGAAATGGAGTAATGCCATTTTTATGTTGTACAGATTTGCCCCATAGGCGATTATGTTAAGCAAAATTCCCCTATCTCTGGAATTTTTATGTTGTACAGATTTTATGTTATACAAACTGTTTGTTATACAAGGGTCCACTGTATATCTAAACTTTAAATATAAAATATTATCAAAAACACTTATAAACAAGGAAATCTGACATCAATTTTTTTTTTTACTGCAGGGAACTACAAAGGGCTATGTCTCAGGGTTATTTTTTTGGAGCCTGAAGCAAGAGGGGAAACTTCACAACAATTTGTTTCAAGTGCAGTTTTATATATTATATACAGACTGGTCAATCTGCCTGAATCATAGAAAATATGAATAACAATAATGGGAATATGACATGAGGGAAGACAGAAGTACTGAGAGCTGGGAGAAAATATGGGATATAAGAATACTGAGCGAGATCTATGTCTATAAGAATCAAAGAGAACTGCTATAAAACTGTGTGGTGATGGTAACTCCACTGAAATTAAACCAAATAAATAAGAATTATTCTATGTTGTGTTGGAGAGGATGCCAGGAAGTTGCAACTTATTTTCAAATATGGTGAGAATGAAACTTTGGCAAACATTATTTATGGAAATAAATGAAATAATCAAGCAAAATGTAATAGTATGTGTTTTATTTAAGTAGATAAGGAGGAATACAACTGGGTAACCAGAGAACTAATTTGCAATTTAATAACAGCAGCCAGATTATTAATAGCTAAGTACTGTACTGGAAAATAAAACATTACTTTAATTTAAATAAGTTTAGAACATAGCTATTAATGATAAATTAATGTGCAACATCAAAGTAAAGAAAGAACTGCAAAAGAGGCATACTTTTGCAGAAATTTGGGGATATTTTATTGATCATGTATTAATAAAGGGAAAGGAGTATTCAACATCACAAGTAACACAACAATTTTGAAGGGAGAAATGAGAATCATTGAAGGAAAGAGAACTAGTTTTGCCTCCCATGGTCTTTTAAATCCCATGATGACGAGCACGGTGTTATAATTTTGAAATTTTGTGTATAAATTTGTGTTTTATTTATTTTTCTACTTGTTTTTCTTTTTTAATTTTTAATTTTGGATGTGTTGTGCAATATATATCATTAACATAATAAGAGTTAATTTTAAAAGGTGAATAAACATGATAGGAAAGAAATGTAAAATATCAGTACAGTAATATTGATTTCCAGGTGATCATTCCTAGGAAACATACATGGATTATATATACTGTATATCCACACACATATACAAAACTGCAAGCAATTTTGTACAAACAAACATACACACACATATAGACTGTACATGTTATGTGTACGTATGCATATACAGTGGACCCTATGGGAAATTGGTATAAAGGAAAATTTGCTTAACATAATTTCATTTGGAACAAATTAATTCCTTTATACAAGGTACCACTGTACACCCAGGCTCTCAGGCACTCTAAATTAAGTATAATAGTTTTCTATACCTTGTCTCCTTTCTCTAAACAATGTATACTTGGATATACTATCTCTTTTGAACACAGCAAAAAACTATTCCAATAAATTTTCTCCGTGGCGGCCCCCAGCCTCTGGAATTCCATCCCCAGTGAAGTGCGCTCTGCAGAGTCCCTGCTGGCCTTCCGAAAGGCTTTGAAAACCTATCTTTTTCGGGAGGCCTTTGGCGATGTTTAATTTACTTAATTTTTTTTTCTCCTTTGGCCCGCCATCGTAATCAGTTTTCCTTATTAGAGAAGTGCTGCTTAGGTTTTAATTCTGTACAGCGTGATTTATCTGTCTTGTCCTGTCTTATTTTTAGTATTTTTTTTGTAACTTTGTCTGGCTATTGTAGCCTCGTGTAAGCCGCTTAGGGTACTTGTAGATAAGCGGGATATAAATCCAATAAATAAATAAATAATAAATAAATAAATCTGTTTGAACACTAAAATCCACAACACCTATTTAAATAAGTTCCATTAATTAGAGTGGGCCATACTCTCAGGTTAAGTGTGTATCCAACTGCAGCGTGCAAATTGGGTTTGCAATTTTTTTATGTTTTCAAGTTTTATTGGGTAAATGAAGTCTAAGCACAGTCAATCCGGCCACTACTGCCATAAATCAATTCCCCATTGATTTTATGAGTGGCCCATTTTTCACCATGCAAGTCAACAGAACCATACAATGTGTTCAGAATGCCATGTGCAACTTTATTCACCACTATGCAGTTTCTTAGTTAAATTACACAGCACTATTTTACCTTAATTAAGAAAACAACCTTACAGAGATAGGTCTCTACATCCAGAGACCTACCCTCATTGATTTTAAAATTCTTCAAAGAATGAAGATTTATGTCCTGAAGCTACTAGCAACAAATTCATGCAGTAAGCACTACTTAGCAGGGGAAGAAGAGAATATGGATTCTACTATCCATTCATGCCAACCTAGCAGTTTGAAAGCATGTAAATTCAAGCAGATAAATAGGCACCACTGTAAAAAGTGGGAAGGTAACCAGTGTTCTGTTTAGCCATGCCGGCTACATGACCATGGACTTGCACAACACTGGCTTTTTGGCTTGAAAATGGAAATAAGCACCACCACCCCGTCAGACACAACTAGCATGCATGTGCACAGGGAACCTTTACCTTTTACTATCTATTCATAAGGTGATTTCACAAATACAGTATACATCTTTAATTTGTGGCTCGTACTACAAAGGCTCTCTAGGCAGTTCACAAACAAGGGGAAAAATTAAAAACAAAATGCAACATTAAATATTCAAAGCAGAAGTTAAATGGAAAGAATGAACTTAGTATCATTCTATCCCAAACTGGGCTGTGATCCTATATATATCCCATAAAGGTGAGCCTTTAGTCCAGAGCGGAATCCCTCCTCTATGGCATCCCGCCCATGATGTCATTTCAGGGTAAACCAAGGTGCTTTTCCACACAACCGTAGTCCCCACCCCGCCCCCCAACTGCAATCCTGAACAGTTATCTTAGAGCAAATTCTACTGGACTCTACAGGACATACTCCAAGTAAACATAAATATCATTGTATTGTATATCATCTTGTCAATTAAAATATTTAACACTCTTTTTGCATGTTTTATTCTTCTGCTGCACCTGTGTCTTCTTCAGCTTTTTTGTCATTTGTTGTCTTAGCCTCCTAACATCAGCGGCTTTCTTCCAACTCAGTGTGACACATACTATTGTCTTTGAGTACTGTCGACTTCAGTGGATGGTGCTAGGAGGGATGGTTCTGCATCTGCTTCTAATCAAATTAACCATCTCCACACGGCATAACATTTTCAAATATATGAGCCCTACAAGTACGAGGAACAGTAAAAGATCATGCTACGCCATCATTTATTCTTTGGATGCCAGAATGACAGGACAGTTCTGTACCCTTCCAATCACACAGCGGGCATCTGGAAGACATTCCGTTTATGTTGGCTGACCTCATCCGTGTGTGTTCACCTTCCTGCTGTCATTTAATGAAAAGAGCACAAATTCATAAATTCCACTGTTCTGTAGAGATTACAGCAGTAGCCCTGGAAAAAGTACAAAACATTCTGAAACACTTGTGCAAGATCACTCTTTGAGATTGCACAACCCTAGCACTAGAATAGCATACCTTACTTAATAGAAAAAAAGAACACACCCTAATATGTTTACACAGTATTGAGAGGAAATAAACTGGCCCTTCATTGTGGACTTATTATTTCCACTAATGAGACTATGACACAGCATTTTATCATACACTGTCTAAAAATAACATAACCTATACCTATTCTCAAACATTCATAATCCTCTGTGAAAGATACTGGAACTTGTCTAAAGTTAAAAACTGATGAAGTGCCAAAGCAAGGGAACACCAGTTACAAATACTTTTATCTGCCAACTTTGCAAATAAACACATAAGAACAGCGATCCCCTCCACTGGCAAACTTTTTTTGGACATGAAATTGCACTGCTGGCAATTCATATTTACACTGCCAACAATGTTTAAAAAGAGGACCCACCCTTTACCAAAACCTCACTGAAACAATAACATTTTCCCTAATTAAAATTAAGGAGAAGGGGTCTATTAGAATGTTGCATGCAGGACTGGGAGGGTCTGCCATCTGTCTCTGGTTGGTTCCCGGCTAACTCCTGACTTGAATCAAACATCAGTGACACATTTTGCAAGTCCAACAGTCAACATTTATTTCAGGTAAATCCAAGAAACTAGTGACTCCAACAGGTATGAACTGTCTTTTTTCCTCATGCAAAGGCATGAGGACGGTTTCTCTTTTGTTCCAAGAGGCATTGGTAACTTATAACTCTGACTGTCCTGACCCTTTCTCGAGGCAGTGTTCATTAACGGCAGGTCTGATGAATATTGACAACAACAGCACCAGCTCTCCTCCATGTTGTTCTGACCTGGGGGGGTGGGGTCTCAAGTCCCAGGTCTATGAATCCCCGTGGCCAGAGTCCTCTGCCCTCTCCTCCCCCATATTTTCTTGCCATCATGCTGTTTCACATCCCTCCCTTTCGACCTTTGCCCCCTCTTCTCTGACTCTTCGTCCCCATTCCCTTGCCTTCTTCTCAGCACACTCTGAAGGTCTGTCAGGAACCGCAGCAACCTTCTCCTTTCCATCTTCGCCCTAGGTACCATCAGCCTCCTTGCCCTTGTGGGTCCATGGGTTTTCTAACCAAAACCCATCCCAACCAGGAGGAAGGATGTTTGGCTCCTTTTTGAAATCTGCTTGTCTCGCCTCCACTGACTTCTCTCTGGTCCCACCTTCCTCATATACCTCTCTCCCTCCTCCTCTTTTACTCTTGCCTCTTCTAACTGTCCTATCTTCCTCCACTGTCCATCCTATCTCCTCCTTTTGACCCACCTCCTCCTCTGTTCTGTTTCTGCCTCCTTAATTTCCACTTCTTCCCTTGTTGGGGTCATCCCTTTTCTCTCTGCCTTAACCCTTTCCATCCTGGATTCACTAGTTACTCCTGTGAGAAGGGACATTGCTCAGGCAGAGACATTTCAGACCTGCCTCCATCCTGACAAAGACTAGGCAGAATTTTGAAGAAGCACTCCCCAGTCTTAAGATCAGCAGAAAGTATGAGAGACCTCAGACAACCATCATCACCTGCACAGAGATGCCATGCCAAGAGATGTTTTTCACATGACAAAATGTCAATGAAGACCTAGCAATTACCATACTATCTGAAAAATATGCATACTGTTGTAGACACAGGCAGCTAAGAGAGTGATCCGCAAAACAAAACCTTCTCTTTCCTCAGACCACTTAAGACACTCCCTCAGAAGCGATCTTTTGGACTATTATTCGAAGATCAGAATAAGTGGTCTCTTATAACCACTACTAATGACAGAAATCAGGCCTGCTCTTTTAATTACCTATGAACATCATGCAATATAAATATAAATATAAATATAAAATACGTGTATTTTAAATACAATTCTCACTATTTTAAAATACTGTATATACTCGAGTATAAGCTGACCCAAGTATAAGCTGAGAGCCTAATTTTATCCCAAAAAACTGAGAAAACGTATTGACTTGAGTATAAGCTGAGGGTGTTTTTTTTTCCATTATACTCAAGTATATACAGTATACCAGTGAGCACTAAAGGGGCTGGGAGTAATAATTGGCAACGTGTGCTGGGAGTGTGGAGGCAATTAGGGAGTTAATTACCATAGAGCAGCTAAGTACAAATTTCGGCCCTCCAGATGTTTTTGGACCACAAGTCCCACAGTCCTTTGCCATTGGAAATACAGGCTTGGAATTCAGGGAGTTGTGGTCCAAAACATCAGGAGGGCCGAAGTTTGGACATGCCTGTCATAGAGTAAACTCCCTGATTGCCTCCACACTCCCTGCACAGTTGCCAATACTATCCCCAGCCCCTTTAGAGCTTCATAACTAAGTCCCCTTACCCCTAAATCTTTTCAGATTTCAGGGGGTTCCCTACCTTTGCTTCAGGAAGATACCCTTGCCACTTTGGAGTCCCAAGGTAAGTAAACTTTGATTGCATGTTTTAAAAATAATTTTGAGTGCATATTGTTTAAAAACTTACACTCAAAAATTATTTACTTTGTGGCACCAAAGTAGCAAGGGTACCTTAGGAAAGCGATTTTAGGGAAACCCCTGAAATTTGGAAACATTTGGGGGTAAGGGGGCTGAGTTATAAAGCTCCAAATAGGGTGTCACTAGGGAAAAAACCCTTCTAATTGGAGTCATATGGGAAGCGCCAGCAGCCTTATCTCCCGCCCGATCAGATTCATTTGGAGCTTCATAACTCAGCTCAGGTTCATGGGAAGGTGCTTCCCCTGATGGAAGAAGCAGCCCCATTAGTGGAAGCACCTCTCTGGATCCTGATCTAGGCCTTTTAAGAGGCACTGAGTTTAATAGCATGTCAAAGCACTAAATGTACTTATTACTTGGAAATCATGTGTAAAACATTGCCATTTCTCCTTTATGTATATTTATAAAGAGCTTATTCCACCTGCAATAAAAATGACACTTAACTCCAAGAGGCTACCCATGCAGAAGACATTTTCTCCTGATAATTTCAAGAAAGATCACTCTTATACCTTAAAAACTAATTTTAAATCAACTGATGCATAAAATAGTATGCTCATCTGACAGACTACACCAGTGATGGCGAACCTCTTAGAGACTGAGTGCCCAAACTGCGATTCCACTAATTTTTCACAAACTGCCAATAAAACTATTTAACCTGAATAGATGTGGCTGTGAAGGGGCGATATCGGATGCACACAGAAAGGGGTCCGAGTGCCACCTTTGGCACCCATGCCATAGATTCGCAAACACTGGACTATACACTATAAACCATTTAATACCAGAGGTTTCTTTTGTAGTATTTATTAGGGGAACAACCATTGGTGAATGTACCTTTTTTAAGGTTATGGAACTGAGTATATATGAGGACAGATCTGCCACTTCAGGCCTCTAAGAGAGGTGTCATTATTTTTGCAGTAAGTGTTCTGCTTATATATAAAACACCCCATCCCACTTCAAGTAGTCTCTGGGTGGTTTACAGTTTTTAATTACAGTATGCAGGCCACACATTGCCCCCCCCCAGCAAGCTGGGTACTCATTTTACCAATCTCGGAAGGATGGAAGGCTGAGTCAACCATGAGCCTGCTACCTGGGATTGAACCCCAGGTCGTGAGCACAGTTTTACCTGCAGTACAGGCATTTAACCACTGCACCATGAGTACCCACATGTATATGTGGTAAAAGTACTGCACCACAGTATCCACGTGTATATGTGGTAGAAGCACTTGGATGGCCTCATCTTATTTTTCTGGGCTCCTACGTCCTTATGTATTCCAATTCAGAGCACCAGAGAGGTGCTCATAGAACAAAATAAAATCAACACAGTAGAGAGTCTATGTGTATTTTCCATGTTTTGGTAGTAGTATTTTAGAACTCCACAGTTCTCAAACCAAGTAGGACTTAAGAAGGAGTTAACATAACACGGCACTTTATTTGTATGGCTGGACCAAGATAATGGGTTAGACTGAATCAGATATTATAGTACCATCTGCATCTGCTTAAATTTCCCTTGAATTCGTTCAGAACCTTCTTCTAGCCATAGTCCAGCTCCTCTAACATTCTTCTCTTACAGTGGAACCTTGACTTACGTCATTAATCCGTTCCAGTGGTCTAGACTTAAGTCAAACATGACTTATGTCAAACGAACGTTTCCCATAGAAAGTAATGGGAAAGTGGATTAATCTGTTCCAGATGATGAAAAAGACCCCCCCGAAAACAGCAATTTAACACAAATTTGACTGGGATAGGAGATTCCTTCTGGGGATGTAAATGAAATGTCTCTTCAAAGAGAGGAGGAGGCAGTGGAATTATAGTCCACAAGTTATACGCCTCCACTTTTTAATGTTCATAGCAACAATGTTCACTTCTGTTACCTTGACCCTATATAACAGTGGTGGCGAACCTTCGGCACTCCAGATGTTTTAGACCACAACTCCCTCAATCCTTTGTCACTGGCAATACAGGTTCGGAAGTCTGGGAACTGTGGTCCAAAACATATGGCGTGCCAAAGGTTCGCCACCACTGCTATATAATAATATCGGCTTTTTAAACAAAAACAGACATCCCACTTGTTTTAATGTTGCATTCAGTCTATTTAGTAAGCAATACTACATACATTCATGAGTTCTGGCTACCAGATGCAGCACTGCAGCAATTGCCATCTGTCTTCCTCTTCTTCCATGCCCTCTCCTGCCCTGAAGGAAAAGCAAATCTAACGGCCATAAGCATCATTAAACGCTAGCGGCTTCCACAGCACAGTTTTTGATTGAAAAAAAAATACACTTCCTCAGCCCAGGAACGCAACTCAGTGCTAAAGCCATGGGTGGGCAGGAATGCTGGCACGATAACCCAGCTTGTCCTCAGGGCAGTTGTACTGTTTTGATTTCCCAGGTTCTGATTTATTATGTTATATAATGGTTTTCTATGCCCACAACAGAAACACTGTTTACAAGAAGCATACTCATGTCCAGTATGTGATCACTCCTCCGGCAACTAAGAAAAGCTAAGACACAAGACCTTCAGACTACAGTTGGTTTAATATGACACATAAAGCAGCAACTCTTCCTTGCCTCTCCCTTCCCAAGCCACTGAGTACGTTTGGACATTATGGTAAAAGGAAGATTCCTTGGGTACTGTGGCTTACCAAGATAAGCTAGCATTCTGCATTCTGAAGCCAAGTCATTATTGCCATAAGTGAGAGTGAGCACTCTCTGTTTCTGCAGAAGACTGGCTCATTGTGACATGCTAACCAGTCCAGATTTAGAAGCCCAGAACAAACCATGATTTATTAGTGACTCATCAAGGGAGAGATATCTAAAGATCTGTAACTTGGGGGGTGGGGGAGATGAAGAAATACAGATGGCTTTGGATATAGCATTATTATCTGATTTATACGCATTATTTCAAAACTTGCAAGAATACCACTTAAATATAATTAGATGTATGGATCATTCTTTAGCCTAAATTCAACACAGCTGAATGGGAACAGAAACATACATATTAACTATTAGACTCCATGGTCTAGCTAAGCACTAAGTGGTGGAGTCAGTACACCATAATGTGACTTGAACCACAGAGAGGAAGGTAAAAAGACTGGAGCATCCACAGACAATGGTAGTATAGGAGAGAACACTCTCAGGATGCTGAATGAAAGTTTATTAATAGTGTTCTCTCCTATACTACCACAGAGAGGAAGGAAAACTCAATGGAGTTACCATGCATGATTGCATTGACTGATTTCATAAGAACGCCAGTGTTTTGCATGTTACTTTCCATCCCTCATAATGGCATCTTTTATTTTTGTGTGCTCTTTGTAGCTTTGATGTTACAGTCCTCCCCCGCTATACAGCGGTTCATATACTGCGGTCTTGGTATATCACAGGACTGCAGTATAGGAAGGCGAGGGCTCCTGGGGCAAGCTGCATGGGCTTGTTTGGGGCCTCCTGCACCTACCCCAGTCCTGTCACTGCCCTGAATGGGCCTCCAATGGGCTTCCCGGTCCTGTTGGAAGCCCTAGAAGTGGTTTCTGGCAAACTGGAAGTGACTTCCGGTTCACTGGAAACCATGTCCAGAGCCTCCGACAGGCCCGGGAAGCCTGTCAGAAGCCTGTTCAGGGTAGCGCTAGGCCTAAGTGTAGGAGGCCCCAAACAGGCCCTCCAGTCCCAACCTGACCCAGCATCCACATAGCACAGATTTCTCTTTATAGCAGGTTGGGTCGGGTCCCTAACCCCCCACAATAGATGTGGTATTACTGTGCCTTTTAATGTTTTAAGGTGCCTCTTCTAATTCCCTGTTCTTAACTTGAAAATGTCTTAAATGTTCTGGGCTGTATATTGTCCCTAATTATTATAAGCCGCCTTGGTCCTTCTCCAAGGAGAGAGGCGGGGTAAAAATATTCTAAATAAATAAATAAATAAATAAATAAATAAATAAATAAATAAATAAATAAATAAATAAATAAATAAATGATGATGAACACATTACAAACAAGATCTGCTGTGTCCTGGAAGAAGTCACTGCTGAATGCAGAACGTCTTCTGTGGTGAATACTGCCAGAGCTCCTAATTGGCGTCCTTCGATGGCGTTCTTTTTAGGCAGGGGCTAGAGTGCTCGTTTCTCAGGCAGCAAGAACGGCTGCAGCAAAACCAAAATAAAGTCTGGCAGAATACATTATCCTCTGAACTTCTCTCTGTCTTGCAGCCAAAATATCAGTTCCTTCTGATAAACAGGGTGATCTACAAATAGCACAGGTTTGCTGGTTACTGATCACTGAACAAGAGAGCTTGAAATGTCCGGCGGCATTTGGAATTTTCGGGAGAAGAGCAGATCTTTTAATAAAGGCAAAACCCTCATCCCTGAGAAAGGAAGTGACTAACAGTGCCAGAAGGTAATAAAAGCAGCCAGCAACTGAAGTTATGAAACACTGTGCCTGGTCACTGTAGCCATCAGGTTGAGTTCTCAAGCTTCTCTGTTGAACTTAAAATGGGAAAGGAGCTAAGTAATGGCAACACAAGGTAGTCAGCTAACCATGAAACTTTTTATTTGACTCTACTTCCTAAGCCAAACTTGTCAACAATCTGTGCTCTTCCTTATCCCCAATCAAAGTCTTGTTTAGTTGTTGTCATTTTGTTGGCTATCCTATCCCATAGCAAAGACTATTTGTTCCAAAACAAAATTCAGGTTCTTTGTTGTGGTCTGCAAGACTGTGGCATCAGGAAGAAGATTCAAGTATTGCTTCATACATCTAAAAATGTGTTTTGATTAATCAGAGAGTCACTAAGCTTACAAGAATTGTTTAAATGAGTTGAAGTAGTTCTAGCCAGTAGCCAGTGATAAATTTCTCAATTAATTTTGATTGCGTACAGTATGTCTCTGTGATGTTAAAAGTAAATAATCTGACTTAACATTAGTTTGGCAGTTTCACACAGCCTGAGAGAAAAAAATCTTATTATATGAAAATCAACAAACCAAGCCACAAAATGACAGGCAATTGAAATTAAGAGAAAACTGAAATAGTTTTCTGGCAACATTCCGAATTTAACAGCTAAACATGTACGCTTATTAAATAAATATGAGTATTTTAAATATTACCAAAAAAGACTTTAAGACCAACTGTATGCCAATGAAAATTCCCAATTAGAATGAATATGTTTCTCATTCAAAGTTCCTTTCCAAATAATTATTTTTCTGTCATCAATCATCTGTACCTTTTTTCTTTGCAACCATATCAAATCAAAATTATTTCCTCTTCTTATAACACTGACTCATTGCCAATCCAATCTATTACATTTTCCTGACAGGGAAATGTTCCCCTGCCCGTACTATACAACCTTCATGAGTTAGACAGACAATTAAGATACCATATCTCTTTATATTGTTCGTGTCATTTACTGAAAGGCAGCAGCATGAAACACAATATAGATCAGAGCTGTCCAACTTTGAACAGCCCGTGGTCTACTTACAGCCTCTGCACATCCCCGTGGGCTACTTTCACAAGCATGTGCTGGTGCTCCTGAGTAGGAGGGAGGAGTCTCCTACTTAGAAGCGTAGCAAGGGTTTGGAGAGCCTGGGGACACAGTCAGTTTCTGCCCCCCTCCTGCCCCCCAACCTCATCGCACCCACCCAGCATCGGGGGCCCAGTCCTGTGGGAACAGTGGGGGAGGGGGGACTCTGTGCCTTGCCCCCCCGGGGAAACAGCCTGGCAGCTTGCCCTGATTCACACGCTCTCCGCTCGGCTTGCTCTCCTCCTCCTCCTCTTCTTCTTCCTCCTCCTCCTCTGCCGCCGTGACCAGCTCCAAGTAGCAGCCCAGCCCCAGGGCGGGCGACTAGCAGAGCTGGGAGCTCCCAGGGTGACAGAGCAGTCCCTATGCTGAGTGTTAAAGCTGCCCGGGGAAGGCTTGGGTGGTGGCTCACATGCCATGGACCAAGAGCAAGGCGAGGAGGAGGAGGGTGCCGCGGCCACCGCGCTCCCTGCACGCCTGCCTGCCTGCTTCGCCACTCGCCTGGCGCAGCTGCTGCCTCTGGCCACCTGTCTGGCGTCTCTCCTCCTGTGTGCAGCTGGGTGGCGCCTCCTTCCTCCTCACTCCTCCTGTGGGAGGAGAAGGGCCGCCGTGTCTCCCCGCGGAGGCTGAGCGGGGCACTGCCTTTTGCAATGGGCTTGCCTGCCCTGAGCCTGAGTGCATGCCTTGGCCAAGAGGCAGAGGCCTCTCCCATCTCCATGACGGCTCACCCATTCCTCCATTCCAGCTGCAGTAGTCGCTGAGGCCTGTGTCTTTCCTCTCCCCCCTCCTCTTCTGAAGGAGGCTGCCCGCTCAACTCCCTTTCATCCTCATCCTTCCATTCCCCTGCAGGCACCCTCGGACCTCTGCGCCTAGGGGCTCTTGGCGTGGCGGCGGCAGGCAACAGAAGGGGAGAAATTGGGACCAAACGTCCAGGCGGGCGGGTGAAAATCCCCCCCCCGAACATGCCATCACTGGGTGGGTCAGGAGGCTGGCAGGGACCTGGTGAGCGACTTCTGAGAGCCCCGCATGCTACCAGTCACACACTGTCAACGCGTTGTGCAGGCCTGCTATAGATTACATACCATGTGGGTGATGTATAATTGCTGAAGCCTGCTAAAAGGGTGTAGTTTGTACTCTTATTAATCAGGGTAAGCAAATGAGTCTGTAATGGTTCACTGCTCAGATCACACCAAACCAATCCCTGGCACCAGGAAAAAGTTGCAAGAAAACATCTAGGATAGGGTCTCTTACAGAATAAGAAGGAAACAAAGAAACCTGTGATGCCATCCAGGCTAATAGACACACTGTGGCACATTCTTTCAGGGACTCCAGCCCACTTACCAAAATATAAGCCATGGCAATTCTTGCTGTTCTTCCTAGCTACCCCACCAAGCATATTGGGTTACATTTAGTAGTCTTTGCTAAGACCCACCAAAATTATAAGACAAATTAGGTACATCTAAATGAGGAGACCATAATGGTTTCCAGTGGTTCAGTCTATGCATTACTATGTCCAAAGACAAACAGACGCTATTCGTTCGTTAACATGAATAAATAGCATTGAAGACCATACGCCAAAGAGCCTCCACACAGGACATAAGGCAATGTTTGAATATTGGCCTATTAGCAAGTTGCATAATGAAGCACCAGTCACTAGCCTCATATATTCACAAGAAAAGGGAGAAGAAAAAGCAATCAAGCAAGCGTGGAAAACCTTTGAGTGAGCTGCGTACAGCTAACACCAATTTCTTATGATCTGTAAGATCAACCCAGCAAAGAAAACAGAGTTCCTAACTTAGGAATAAAGCTTTGTGCACAACATGAACAGTTAACGCATGATCAATGCTACATTGAATTAGAAATTTAGTTAGCAGGATTATTGCATAATTTATTCCCAAACTGATTATTTCTGTGATGAGAAGAATAAAGCATAGTGATTTTAAGGCAGAACACTGATTTACAATGACAACAACCTTGCACACTACAAATAGCAAGGCAGAGTGAAAACATGATATAGCCAAGGCTATACCTTCCCCTTCTAAGTATTAAGGATCTAACACTATGAGACTGCCATTCCTAGCATTTTGATATTGCACAGACAAAAATATAAACTTAATAAATTGTTAATTTAGGCCCAGACAGGAAACCTGCACAGATCTGAGAGGGTCACAACTGTTCCCATGTCTCTCTGCCCCCATTTTTTTTTCAAAAGGGCTTTTTAAAAACAGAACACGCGTTTTTAAAAAATGCAAAAAACTGGGTGAGGGAGCAAAGGGGGGAAACATGGCACAAGTGCTTCCCACACTCTCTAGAAGTCTAGATGGCACACAGGGACACTGCGAGATAGAACACACACACACACACACACACACACACACACACACACACACACACACACACACACACACACACACACACACACAGAGAGAGAGAGAGAGAGAGAGAGAGAGAGAGAGAGAGAGAGAGAGAGATTCTTTCATTTATCAATATACACTAAGAAGCACTAAATGGTCTGTCTAGAGAGCAAATGAACCAATGGGAATCTGAAAAAGTTATACTGTACAGTAAGATCTTGCTCTACAGAAATAATCCATTCTCCACAACGTTCCGTCAAGCGGCTATTATATGGGTCCGGATGGGGAGCAATGTGCCCTGGGAAATGAAGTCCTTCAGAAAAAATGCATAAAACAGTTTTTCCCCATTAAAAATTGCATAAAACAGTGCATGATTTCTGAAGCACTTCCTTGCGTCCTGCAGAAATTAAGTAAAATGGGACCTTTTTAAAGAGAGGTCTTACTGCATTAGGAAATGCACAGGGTGCATAGAGAATAATTAAGTTGGAAGGGGACTATAAGGCCATCAAGTCCACCCCCACGCCCACCCCCGCTCAGGGATATATGGGATGAGACTAAAAAAGACACAAGGCAGCAAAGACCTGGAGCTTTCTTCAATGTACTCTCTCCCAAAGTATCCTCCAAACCTGAAATTCCATTGACATTTTGGTGATCATGCACACAAATGCAAGTTCCTGATTCTCTCTGACATGCTCTAGCTCATGTCCAGTAAACAGTGCGGTCGGTGGCTCTTGACAACACACTGGACATAGCAGACCCAGCAACAATCTCCAGCCAGCCACAATGCCTAACAAATTATTCCGGCACCTTTGCATTCTCTAGGCCAAACTTGTTTCACAAGGTTCTGACACAGATAAAAGAAGGGATTAAATTGATAATTGTGTCTCAGAAAAAGAGTCGATCCCAGCAATCTGAGAGGCAGTTAACGATGCAAGATATATCATTGCCAGGTGCTCCTCCCACAGTCTCTCCCTGTTGGGCATTTTGCCAGTGCTGTTTTACACAGAGGTGTACAATTTAGAGATGAAATGGCCAAGAATGTGTGGGAATATTTATCTCCAATGTCACATCTCTATGCGACATATTACTTTACAATCCTTTCATTTATCTTTATACAGCATGCCAAGTGTCTACTATTTCCAGATGTGAGGCTAGCCATCTAAAGAACACATGAAATATCTGCAACTGATATGTTTTCATTCACAGTATATAAACTCAGCTATAATGGCATTGTTTTGAAGAGAGAAAATTTATTTCTCAGATGAAAGCATTGTCTAAGAAGTAAAAATAAAATAAAGCAAAATAAAATACCTGGCTGCGGAATCTGCTCTGCTTGGGACTAACAACTGGATTTTACTCTCTGTTTTTAATGTGGCAATTAATTAAGTGCAATTTGTAGCCATATATACATACACTTGTCTAGCTGCCTCATGACCAGAAATGGTTTGAAAAAATACAAAAGAATGTTGAAAATAAATTAAATATAAATATAAATATAAATATAAAGAAAAAAAGAACCCTACCATGCACTCTCCTTTGAAAACATCCATGACTGGTGCAAGGGAGAGCTCCCTTCCTCTCTCCTCCCTCTGCTTTTGAGGCTTGCTTGAGACAGGGTGTTCCAGACAATCACAATCACCCACATTCCAGCAGGGAGGGAGGGAGTGCCACCACTGGATTACTTTTGATCATGTGACCTGCTCCAGTGCAAGGCACTGCTCATTGATTAAGGCAAATTGATTAGAAATGTTTGCTCATCTTGCGAAATACTCATACAGTAAGTATTTGTGAAAGCCGATTGCTGAAATCCTCTAAAAAGTTGCAACCAGAGTAGGTCCACTGAATCACTGGAACTGAGCAATGATTTTCTCATATTAAAGACTCCCCCACTCCCAACCCTGAGACTCCCAAATGCTTACCAAAGTCAAAAGGGAATATTTGGATAGAGTTGGTAACTCAGATGTTCTTGGACTGCAGTTTCCAGAAGCTCAGAAACAAGGCATTTATTTGGGAAGTGTTGGTGGCATCTGCCACCTGGATCTTGAAGTGGAGAAGTTATGAAACTTTTGATTTAATCAAGTAAAAGATTTGTATCAACAGATAATAAATTTACACTAATAGGATTTCAGCCAATAAGTAACTTGAAGTTATTTCTTCTTTAAAAAAATAGCATGTTAATGGCAACAAATTACACTGGTACCTTGCATAAAGGAATTAATTACACTGGTACCTTGCATAAAGGAATTAATTCGTTCCAAATGAAATTATGTTAAGCAAATTTTCCTTTGTACAAATCTCCCACAGGAATGCATTGAAAACAGAGTGATCCCTAATAGCAACCATTTTTCTGCTGTACGGATTCACCCCATAGGTGATGCTGTTAAGCAATTTCCCCCTAACTACGGAAATGTTTTTCTTTAAGCGGATTTTCTGTTAAACAAACCACTGCATTTGAAAAGGGCACTATACACACCAAATCACCTACATGAGACCTTTTAACTGGATTTTAATTGTAAGTGTATCTTTTTAATATTGTAATTTATGACCATTTTGTAAACCGCCCTGGGTAGTGCAGTTTGCACTAAAGGGGATGTATAGAAAAATAAATAAATAAATAAATAAATAAATAAATAAATAAATAAATAAATAAATAAATGCCTCCCTAAGCTCTGACAGAGGCAGAATCTTAAAAACAAAAACAAGCTAATGACACTTAATCAACGTCTGAGAAAGACAACCACATCACATCCCCTTATGAGTTTTTCTAGATATCACTCAGTTGAGTGCACCAAATGATGTTTATCCACTGGCTAAAAAACATTTACCGATACATGATTTTTAGAAGAAATACATTCCTCTTCCCCACGCAACCCAAAGCAACTACAGATGGGTGGGCAGCCCTCTGGAGCACAATTTGGGGAAGCAGTAGCAGCTTCAGAGGCACAAAGGAAGGTGAAGATTGAACATTACGCAATCAGATTTTTTAAATTTCTTAAATAGCATGTGTGGCAGTGTTAGGTTGTAATCCACAAAGGACCTGCCAATTCTCCAATGCTTCACAGACATCATTTAACACTTAATGCAGCTCTAATCGCATTAAGGGATTTTCTCAAACCAGAACCAGACCGTGGTTAGCAGAATCACTAGGCTAACTTGTTTTGCTTTTCTGACAAACGGACAAGGACTTCAAAGGATAGTCTGCTGTAGTTTTAATAAAACTGCTGAGAAGGTTATTACGAAACTGCAAGTCCACCTATCTCAAAGCAAAGTAAGATGCCTTATGTCAAGTGAAGAACAGAGTTTGTGAATGTATGATTTAAAAATCTGAAAAGGTAAATAAGTTCAAAGTAATAACTATATTAAAGAGAAAGTGCACGGTGATGTAAATCAGGACAACAATCTACTCTGGTTATCCTATATCTCAAACTAACTGTCAATATGATTTATACAATATCTGAGGAAAAAAGTGGTAAGAAGTTAAAAACCTGCCCCTCATACCAAGGGTTACTTTGTTACAAAGAAAGCAGCACGTAATGCTTTATGTCAAAATCTAACTAAAATAGTTTCCCGCATCTATGGGAAAATGCAAAGAAGAAGGGTTTAAAAACTATGAGATACTTCTGAATATAGAGTTAAATTCATCATTAGTTCCAATTAGAAGCACCAAAATGAATGCAACTTGTCACAAATAATATGTGTTCTACTTATATCAATAAATCTACTTTACTGCTGTTATGTCATTAGTTTGCTTACATGTTGGGTGGGTGGGTTTCGTAACCAACCACTAGATGAGGGATATGTAAGTTATCTAGAGATGTGAAAGTCCAAGGGGGAAAACAGAAAAATTTGGGGGAAAGTGTGTTTTTCCCATTTTTTCCTGAAGACTTTTTGGTCCCCCCCCCCAAAAAAAACGGAAAAATTGAAAAAAGAAAAAGAAAAACTCATTCCAATGATTATGGAATATTTTATTTCAACATGATGAATAAAATATTTTAAGACATTGTGTTCAAATATTTCCAAATCATTTCTAAAAATAGACATTGTATCAGATTATTCTAAGTTCTGTGTACTGAGAAGAAGCAGGTTACAAACTGAACTCTCTAATGCAAGAACAAGATGCATTCCTTTCTTTAGGAGTTGAGCCGTGTGGCCTTCACAACTGCCTTGCTTGCCTCCAACAAGAATCCTGTCCTGCTGGCTACAACAACATCTAGCCATGGATTTTAAGATCATCTAAATAAGGACTTTAAAAGTAATCCCCAGGTGAAGAACATATTTCACCATGTCTGAACTTCTGGGACCTGCTTTGAAGAAGGGTGACTGCACTCGAAAGCTTGCAATGTTCCTTTTTTATTTTTAATAATGGCCTATGAAGGTATCGCCTGTAACCTATTTTTGTAATTCTCTTTAGGAGGTGCTGCTATTGTCAGAAAAAAAAGAAAAAGGTTTCACTTTTGTTTCTGCATGTGGGTTGGTATGGTTCTGTCCTGTCCTCTTCAC
This sequence comes from Phrynocephalus forsythii, assembly GCA_029282475.1. Taxonomy (NCBI): domain Eukaryota; kingdom Metazoa; phylum Chordata; class Lepidosauria; order Squamata; family Agamidae; genus Phrynocephalus; species Phrynocephalus forsythii. The sequence goes on from JAPFRF010000004.1 coordinate 36,878,344, forward strand.
TAGGCCTCAAAGCACTAGAAGAAAATACAGAGCAACAAAAATGATTCTGATTAAGTTTCATGCCAATTCATGCCACTCCCTTCTATACATTTCCCTCCTCCTCAATTCCTTTTATGAGAATGAGGTTTTTATTTTTTTATTTAATACTGTGGAGAACAAATATGAATAATTGTTACTTCTGGACTTTTGAACATTGTTTTGTAGAGGTTTTTTTGTTCCACATAAACTAGTAAACAGTTCAGGAGACTGTTACTCCATTTGTGACTTACAATTACAAATAAATATTGTTTTAAAAGTAAATTCTGCTTGTAATAATTGTTTGGATACACTATAATATGCTAGTTGTGATAATTTTATGCCAAGTCATATTGTTCATAGTCATATTTTATGTTCCTAAAGCAAGAGAATGACTGAGTTCCTAAAGCAACAGAATATTAGAGTAAGCTGTAAAAGAGGGGGGGGTGCCAATGAAGCATTTTTTAATTTTTCCAAAAATTTCAGCCGCCCCCCGCCCCCCCGGGGGGGGGGAATTCCCGAGCTTCAAAATTTCCAGAAATTTTACATCTCTATAAAAGTATCAAATGCTTTTCTTCCCTGTTAGAAAAGTGGCAAACCATTGAAAGGAACTGTTTCTCGGCTCGGGGCCAGTGAGCAGGGACTTCCACAAAACTGTACAAACAAGTCTGGATCGTAACTGATAAGGAAAGAGATTTATTGATTGTCAACAATCGAGACATCTCTCTGGACCAAAAATCCGAAAGAGAAATCCGTCGAACAAAGGATTGCAACTATTTTTATAATTTCATCAAAACTCCTTCTCCCCCTCCCTTCCAGACAAACGTCACCGACATCTGTACATTCATCAAACACAACATTGACAGTTTGTTTTTCCCAACTTGTTGATCTCCTTGGCGCTAGTTCAATGTCTCTTCTAACGCTTAACTACCCTTCTTCCTTTGATGTGCCCTACAGAACCAGCTGGGAAAGTTTAAGGAGTATTTCTATCCTGACAGGTCTCTAGATCGCCTGCGCCCAAGGACGTTCCGAATGCGCTCGCTGGAGGGAGGTAGACACGAGAGATATATGGCTCCCTCTAGCACCTGGGCACCCTCAATAGCTTCAAAGACATTTGTTTCATGCGAGATAATGAGTTTCTATTCTAAATGAAGCTTTTAAAAATTAATTGGCGTCCTTGGACTCTCTGCGCATGTGCACGGCATTTCGCTGTCAAAGCGGAAACCCCTGCTCGTTGGCGCTGTTTCACCGGAAGAGCAGAACCAACGTTTTGCTTAACCAAGGTCTGCTTTTAAATATAAGTGTATAGATAGTGCTTGCGAATACATTTGTGTCCTCTAGATATCTACTTTATGTTTACATGGTATTATAAGTGCTCAGAGTACATAGCTGGTTAATATACATTCAGCTTAAAGGGATTGTTACGTAATGGGGATTGCTGATAGCTACAGGCATTTCAACCAATACTCTTCACCATAAGCCAGCATCTTCCAATACTTGTAGGGAAGCCACAGGTTGATTTATTCTCAATTACACCAATGAGTAGAAACTCATCAGAGGGAGAGCCAACCTGGAAACAAGGAGAAATTAAACAATGGAGCAGCTTGCCTCCTGATACTGCAGGTGCCCCACCGCTGGAGGTTTTTAAGAAAAGATTGGACAGCCATCTGTCCAGGATGACATGAAGTCTCCTGCCTTGGGCAGAAAGCTGGACCAGAAAATCCTCCAAGGTCTCTTCCGACCCTACGATGATTCTATGATTCTGATCATATGAAGTCTTTGGGCCAAATGGGTTGTTCATATCCAGCATCCAAGAGGCAAGGTTAATCAACTGCAGTAGTCTCCCACTTATCATGGGGTTAGGTTTCTGACCCAATGGTAATAAAGGAAAATCTGTGATATGCAGACACCTTTATCTGTGGGTTGGGCCAGAACTGCCAGGTCTATGTGGGGCCTCCTGAATCACCCCAGGCCTGCCACTGCCCGGGCCTGTACAGGGACCAGAACTGGCTTCTGGTGAACCAGAAGGGCCTGCACTGGGCCTCTGGAGCTTGCCCCAGGCCCAGCACCACCTGGCCGCTGCTCTGGCACCACCCGCACCTACGGCCCTGATAAATCTGCAATATACCAGGACCGCAATATATGAAGCGCAAAGTGGGGGAGGCTACTGTATATACCAGTGCTGGCAAACCCATGGCACGGGTGCCAAAGGTGGCACTCGGAGCCCTTTCTGTGGGCACCTGACATCCCCCCCTTCACATCTAACATCTAGAAAAAACTTTCGAAGTAGACCTTCTAGCAGCTACTGTTATTTATCCCAATTATTTAACTGTGGTGGAGATGTTACAGCAGGCATGTTCAAAGTCATGCCCGGGGGCCAAATGTGGCCCGTTTTCAAATTTTGAGTGGCCCGCAGCCTCTTCTCCCCACCAGCTCAGCCTGTCACGCATCCCTGCAAGCTGGCCCCTCCCCATGACAGATGGAGATGTCAGCTTGCAGTTTTATGGTTTGCCTGCCCTCCCTGCCTCTGTCTGTCCCCCCAGCCACTTGCCCAGCCTTCCCACCCTGGCTCCATTGCTGCAGCGTCCTCCCTGCCTCCTTGCAAGTCCTAGAGGCTTGTCCAAAGTCTGTCCTGGAGGCCAAATGCGGCTGAATGGTCGGCCCCCACACATTTTCACCTGACCAATTCTGGCCCTTTTTGCAAAAAGTTTGGACACCGCTGTATTAGAGTAAGGAAACATCAAACAAGTGAAACATTCATTTATATGGCACACGAGTTTGACATTCACAACTCTAAACATGACAATCACCAGTGTGAAGGACTGCACATTTTCTAAAATTTATTTTCAGAGGAGGAGTTAAGTTACAAAGGTTTGAGATTGCATTATTCAGTATCTTTGTACCTTCATAACAGTTTAGATACCCGCCTACAGTTACTGTATACATGTGCTTTTAAAAATAATTTGGTTCTTCAATGGTATCTCTCTATATAACTTGTTTGTTTATTACTCATAAATTCTAAGGGCTGTAATTCAGAAATCTGAACCAATGAGTCAGATATTTTTCACTAATTTTCAACAGAGCTGCTGTAAATAAATGTATTTATTTCTGGAATGGACCAGGATTAACAGGCTCAAACTGAACTCAGAGAAGACCGATGTGCTGTTCTTCGGGCGCCCTTGTCTAGGTACAATGGCCCCCTCCCTAGTCTGGGGGGTGTTTCCCTCCAGCCTACGGACAGGGCCAGGAATCTGGGCGTGGTCCTGGACTCGGCCCTCTCCCTGGAGGCCCAGGTGATGGCATTCCCCAGGGCTGCTTTTTTCCATCTCCGCAGGATCGCCCAGATCCGCCCGTATCTCAATGAGTCCTCCCTGAGGACAGTTGTGCAGGCCCTCGTGATCTTGAGGATTGACTACTGCAACACACTCTATGTGGGGTTGCCCTTGACCCTTGTCCGGAGATTCCAACGGGTACAAAATGCGGCGGCCAGACAGGTGGTGGGTGCTCGTAGATATGACCACATCACCCCAGTGCTGGCCCGCCTGCATTGGTTGCCCGTGGCTCTCCGGATTAGGTTCAAGGCCCTGGTTTTGGTTTTCAAAACCCTCCACGGCATGGGCCCTGAATACCTGTCGGAGCGTATCTCCCAGAGGTCAACTGAGGCCAGGCCTACCCGAATGTCGCAGGCGCGCTCACTCAGGGTGCCCATTCCCAGGGAGGCGTGGAGAACGGCTATGTGCAACCGTGCCTTCTCTGTTGTGGGCCCCTCTCTATGGAATCACCTCCCAAGTGAGCTGCGCCTTGCACATTCCCTTGCCCGCCTTCAGAAAGGCTTTAAAAACCTTGCTTTTCAGGGATGCATTTGGCGACCGTTAATTTATCTATTTTTAAAAAAATTAATTAATTAATTAATTAATTGTCTTCCGCCTTTGACACTTCTTGCCAGGGTTTCCTTTTATTCTTTGTACTGCATTGTATTATTTTAGCTTGTAAACCACCCAGAGTTCCATATTGGAATGTGGGTGGTATAAAAATGAAATAAACAAACAAACAAATAAATAAATAAATAAATAAATAAATAAATAAATAAATAAATAAATAAATAAATAAAAGATATTTCCAAAATGCCACCTAGTATGGCAGTGCTGTTAGCATGTTGACACATATTTATGCCAACTACTATCATTAGCCCATAAAATTGCCTGATTTGTGCTAATGCCAGAAAGAGGTAATAATGCCATCTGCAAAAATGCACGTTGTCAAGACACAGTAGCCAAAGGTGCATTAAAATGCCAAGATTCTGAGAAATGGCATAGAATCTTTTATGAACACAGTTCCTGTAACCAAGAATTTTTTCTTGATGTAAGCCAAAGCATGCTACTCAATAATTCCTGCCTAACTCCTTCTCTATGTGGGAGCAAATAAACTAACTGGAACTTTACCTAGTAGAAAAGCTTTAACATTACAGCTAAACCCAGATCCTTACACATTCCTTCTATAAAAAGTCTAGATCAGTGGTGGTGAACCCTTGGCACCCCATGTTTTGGACTGCAACTCCCACAGTCCTTTGCCATTGGCAATCTCAGCTTGGAATTCTGGGAGTTGTGGTCCAAAACATCTAGCGTGCCAAAGGTTCACCACCACTGGTCTTACAGTCTGAAACCAGCTTCAAAATCTGGCTTGCTAAAGTGACAAGTCCAGAAGCACAGCTTTAACAGGATTTTTCACCCTAGCCAAGATAACTGAGCACAATAAAGGAAACCGCTTGCTTATGAGCAACAAACTAAGATTCTGAAGAATTCTGACTTAGCATGTGATATGAACACAGTCTGAGCCATGTTTATGGCTAAGTGGCACTCATGACAACGGAAGCAGATAACACTTGCAAAAGAAGTTCTGAGCTGCTACAGTGATTGGCAATAAGCCAGTTTTTTAATCTTCCAGTTTACATTGCTGATTCTTCTTAATACAAAATAAGTTCATCATCTTTTTGTTGTTGTGTACATATCTGCTATACATTTACAAGCAAGGACAAGATCAGCACCGATATAAGGACAAAAAAAAATTAATTCATACAGTGGCATGGAACATCAAGTCCAAAACACCCACAGTAGTATTTCTAAAAGTGTTTTTATGTGTCACATACTGGAATATATAATAAGAAAAAACAAGTAATACTGTATCTCAGTGTTTAAGATAAGGATACATGGATTTAGCCTACATTAACACTACACAATGTTTTGTGACAAATTAAACCAGTACTGAAAGTGTATATAATGTCAAGATTTGCCAAGGTTTTCCTGACCTCCATAGTAAAAACCATGATTAGACTGTAAAACAAACTGTAGACATGTGAAGTGGATTTAAAAAACAGAATAACAAGGGTTAGAAAATGCAAATATTCATGATAGTATGACACAGAGCAGAGAAAATGGGAAGTAAATAAAATGCAAAATGTGTATGCTGTTTATACCCATATATGCATACATCTATGTTATGGTGAAGCATACACACTTTGTCAGGTAATGATGTATTGGTTTGAAAGCTTTTATTTTATATCTGGGTGGGGACCCTTTGGTCCTTCAGATGTTTTGGACTACAACTCCTAGAATTCTGAACCTATATTGGCAATGATAAAGGACTGTGGATTTTTTAGTCTCAAACATCTGGAGGGGTGAATTGTATTCCATCTTTCTATAAATCTGAAACCAATATTCCAACCCATCTTCTTTTTTTTAAAAAAAAACATCTTCAACACACAAGACTGAAGACATTCATTAGTTTTTCCTAATCCTCAAATTCAACACATGTTAGCTCCTGTTACTACTTACAGTATACTGTATATCTGTACTGTTCAGTGCTTTAAATACTGTTAGGTGAGCTAACTAAGCGAGTGGAAAATTCTACTCTGGCATCAAAAGCATTTAGACATTGAAGAAACAGAACCTATGTAGTTGACATATGTCTAAGAGCAATGAATAAGCCAATATTTCATGGAACAGTGTTTCACTCTGGAAAAACCACGCTGCGCATTAAATTAAATGTGTAAATTGCATATTTGACAAACTGATGCAGAACTTCATATCCTTATTTATTTTGGCAAAAAAATGTACGCCGTTAAAAAACTGTGTATTGCTTCTAAATATCCTCTGCACAAGAAATTAACCATTCAAAAAATGTGACAATGAACATCTGAAACAATTTTCACAAATTTATCAACCTGACTTCTATGAACATGATTGAATTATATTGAAGTAATTTTTGTTTTCCCACATCTGAATTATTTTCATCTCACATAATCTAATACAGTACAAACATTTAATTAAATTCTTTTTAAAATACACTGTCAGTTGTACAAATACACCAGGACCAATAGAATAATTCTACAATCAGAACAATGTAATAATTATGTAATCAACTGTCACTGAACAAGGTTAAAATAACATTTGCATATGATTAAACAAGATACTGTAGAGTCAGACTCTTTAAGTTTCTTTCTATTTGTATTTTAACTAAACACTTTTTGATGCCACAAGATTTACCATGTTATCTGTCTCATACACGTACCATATGTTAATTCCAACATTACTAATACAGCAATTCTTCAGCAGCAAGCATGCTGTTTCATCCTATACAACAATAATACCCTGAATATTCTCAGGATGTTTTTTTTAAAAAAAAGATAACATTAAGCAAGCCAGCAGTCAATGGACTTATTTTAACATTACATCTCAGGCCAGGAGTTTTGGAGGCCCAGTTTACCTCCAGCATGGGGCAGGGAGACAAGGCCCCTGCTCTCTAGGTTAATGAAGCACCACAAAATGGCTACCCAAATATGTGTGGTATATAGAGAATCATCACTCTATGAGAGCTACATTGTGCGGGGTATTACTGTACTTTTGTCTTCCATTTGAACAGAGCCACTTCTCCCTGATAAGCTCTTTAAAATTTTACTGTCCCAACTTCATATTAAAAGCATTCTCTTGCTTACACCCAGCCTTCAGGCATGCCACAGGAGAAACCAATGCACTCTTGTTCCCCACCTCACTCAACAATCCCAGGAAATGTCCATAAGAGGCATGCATCCTTTAAAAATTGTGTCCATGCAGCTTTGACCAAGGCAAACTATTGCACATCATTTGTTGCAGATACGCAGCTGCATTCATAACACTAGTCAAAACAGCAACAGCAGCAGGGAGTACCAGCTAGCCAATGAAACTACTCAGTACATGGCATTTCAGAGGGCGGAGGGAAGGTAACTACCAGTATACCTACAGCTTTATGCCCATTCCTTTCCTTGTTGTTGTTGTTGTTGTTGTTGTTGTTTCATTACAGTTGTGACCGACTCTTCATTACCCCATGTCCATGGAGTTTTCTTGGCAGGAATACTGGAGTGGCTTGCCAGTTCCTACTCCAGCACCTGGCATTCCCTGGTGGTTGCCCATTCAAGTACTAGCCAGGCTCGACCTTGCTTAGCTTCCGAGATCAGGAAAGATCTGATCTTTTCAGGGTATATTAAACTTTAATGTGTAACACATTTCACAGCGCTAGCAACTACCCAGACGGCTAGAGAAATTATTTCCTTTAAAGTCTGAATGAAATTTTCACTGAAGCAGAAAGTGGGTGTAGCATCCCAACTTATTAACATTCTTTATTTGGTAGTGCATAATATCAAGCAGGGTCAAAATCACATGGGAAGGTGACCTGGACATTAGCACTGATAATGACACCTGGGAGTAAATGTGAAAGAAATACAGTGCTACTTCGGTTTAAGAATGCCTCGGTTAAAAAAAATCGGTTTAAGAAAAAAATTTATTGGAAATGGAGATGGCTTTGTTTAAGAAAAAATTTAATGGAATGTCCTAGTTTGCCTTTTTTCTGACCTCCAGAATGGATTAATTGGTTTTCAATACATTCCTATGTCAAACCACATTTTGGTTTACAAAATTTTCACAATATGAAATGGCCCGGAGAACAAATTAATTACTTAAATCGAGGTATCACTGTCAATATTTTACAACTAGGGGGGAGCTGAATTTTTATTTTATTTATTTATTTATTTTGGTGGAGCCCCAAGCACCGATCAGCTGTAGCACAGCCAGCTGAGAGCACTTTTTTAAAACAAGCGCCGGCCACACTACACCTGATCAGCGCTTTGTATTAATGGGAGGCCTCCCCGTCACTTCGGAAGCACCCTCCGTGGGGGCTGGTCGCTGTTAGTGATAGTGCCGCGAGGCCTGGAGGCCCCCTCATAAGGTAAGAGAAGACCCCAGATGGGGGGTGAAAACGAAACAGAACAAAACAATTTTATTTTGTTTCATTTCATTTTCCTTTGAGGGGGCTGTTTGTTATTCATTTTGTTATGTAACGAAACAAATAACGAATAAGGAAACGAATAAACAATTCATTTCGTGCTCATCTCTATTTACAACATAGAAATCATATTAAAGAACCAATTTCAAACTAATATACAGGTGGTGTATGACACAACAAATATCATATCAGATTAATAATACAATTAGTCCTGAGTACTTCAGAGGCTGCTGGGGTATTTATTTATTTATTTATTTAACAAAATGTTAAAATATTAAAAATATGGCAACACTTTATAAAACTAGTTCCTATATTTTAATGTGAGCTTTCATGGACCAGTCTACATCTTTCTTATCTGGTCTGCAGAAGTGGACTTGTCCACTCAAACTCACACTAAAATGTAGCAGTTAGTCTTGAACTTTTCACAATATTTTTGTCTTCCTTATTTTTTTACTTTTAGCTTTGCTATTTATTAAAAAACATGCATGTCCTTATTTTTATCAATAAAACCCCCCAAAGCATTTTCCAAAGGCACAATAACACTACACTTCCCCCTTCCTATCACAGTACTGTCTTTGCTATTTATTAAAAAAAACATGCATGTCCTTATTTTTATCAATAAAACCCACCAAAGCATTTTCCAAAGGCACAGTAACACTATACTTCCCCCTTCCTATCACAGTACTGTCTTTGCTGTTTATTAAAAAAAACATGCATGTCCTTATTTTTATCAATAAAACCCACCAAAGCATTTTCCAAAGGCACAGTAACACTATACTTTCCCCTTCCTAAGTACTGTATCATTAATCCCCATAATTTGCAGCAAGGAAGAAGCACTTGGTTTGCTTCAGTAGGAACTTATTTGCTGCCAGTAACACAAAGCAGCCTACAAGGAAATGACGGGAAGTAGCAATTTTATCATGCAATAATCATACTACACATGTCAAGATTAAGTCGATAAGGAAGCCAAAACCTTATCTTCCAATAGCAATGCCTTTCTCTCTTGTGTGTACTCTGTTTGTGTAGTGCATAAACACTTCCTTAAAATAAGCAGTACAGCAGTTTGCACACGACAGGACGAAGACAAAATGAGAAACAATGCTGCATGACACGCTGGGGATGAAGAATTCAAAATTCCTCCATCCATCGCATTGAAAATCATAAACAAAATGCTGTAGTTATTAGAAGCTGGGGATGGTTAAGAGAGAATCTAAAGCAGTGACAACTCACTCACCACACAGTTACTTTTTTTGGGGGGGGGGAGATTAAGGGAAAATGATGGAAGACCACCTCAAGGACATCAAACCTCAAAACCAGTTTGCCTATACAGCATTTACTGTTTGATAACCAAATTCAACTTAGAGAAACAGTTTACTGGGATGAGTGGGTGGGTGCAGAAGCTAAAACATAATCTATAAAATTTCACAATATATTTCCTACTTGGTGTTTTCCCCCCCATCTCCTAAAACTCATACACAGTGGTACCTTGTATAAAGGAATTAATTCATTCCAAATGAAATTATGTTAAGCAAATTTTCCTTTATACAAATTTCCATAGGAATGCATTGAAAACGGAGTGATCCCATTTTTATGTTGTATGGATTCTCCCCATAGGTGATTATGTTAAGTAAATTTTCCCTATCTCTGGAATTGTTTATGTTGTACAAATTTTATGTTATACAAGCTGTTTGTTATACAAGGGTCCACTGTATTTTAAACTTTAAACTTAAAGCCAGTCATTTCAAGAGGAAGCCCTTCCAGAAAGTAAAAGGGAAAGCAAGAAAAAATGTTACAATACCATCTCCCTAATTCATGTGGCATGTTTTATTATTTCTTCTCCCCAGCCACTCCTCCGAAGAAGTTAGCCATTGCGCACTCTATTTCACAGGGCACACCGCTTTCCTTTTAAGCAAGCATTATCAGCAGCGATAAAACAAGCTTTAGGTTGTAAGCGAGGTCGGCAGAAGGATGGCCAAATACAATTATAAATCTGCAGCAGGAGGCTACCTATAAAAAGGAGGCCGATTCTAACCGCTTCTGACATGGTAAAGAGCGGCGACATTTCAGAGGTGCAACCGTGCATTGCAGAATGACTGTACTTCTCCCCTCCCAGGGCAGAAATTAAAATCAAATTACCTACCTTGGGGAAGGAGGAAGAGGGGCCTCTTCGGTCCATTGGGGGGGGGGTGTTTAGTGCTCACATCTCCCTGCCTCCCCACAAAAAAAAGGCTGCCGTCGCGACCTAAAACCAAGAGAAATCCTCGTTGCAATGCGAGTTTTCAAAGGGGGCCATCTAGAGCCACAGAAAGGGGTCCAGGGCAATTCTCGGCCTCCCTCTGGAACTTAAAAAGCATCTGATCTCTTCCCTGGCCAGTTGGGCAAGAGAAACACACACACACACACACACACACACACACACACACACACACACACACACACACACACACACACACACACACACACACACACACACACACACACACACACACACACACACACACACACACACCGGATCCGGAAGGGTTTCCCCCCCCCGGGGGGCTGGGCGGAGGAGGAGTTGGAAGGCGGGCGAGGGAACCCGCTGTCGCCGCCGCCCCCCCGCCCCAAGTCCCCCTGCAGACGACACGGGGAGAACAACGACTGTGGGACCTTATTCCCTCTCTTCCTCCCCCCCCCCACCACCCCGACGATGCCCGCCTCAACGGCCAAGCGTCAGCCCGCCCGGCCATGCCCCGTCCCCTGCCCTTTCCGCCCCACCCCCACCCCCCCCCAATGCAACCGCCGCCGCCCCGGGGAGGAAGGAGCGGGGCCGCCAGTCCAGACGGCTGGCTAGTGTGCGTGCCCCACAACCCCCCCCCACCCCCCGAGGTGGGCAAAAGGGATGGCAAGGAAGGCCGTCACGGAAAAGCAGGCGGCGGATGATCCCCGGCTCCCCTTCACCACCCCTTCCCTCCCCCGGTGACGATGGCGGCGGCGGCGGGAGGGTTGCTGCTCCTCTGGTCTCCGGGACGCTCCTCTGGCCTGGCCGCTCCGTGGAGGAGGAGGAGGAGGAGGAAGAAGAAGAAGAAGAAGGAGGAGGAGGGACCCGCGCCGCCTCCCTTCTCCGTGCCTTTCTCCCCTCGCGCACTGACCCTTCTTTCTTCTCCTGCGGGCCCTTCTTCCTCCTCCTCCTCCTTCCAGGCTGCTCGCCTTCAAGGGCCGGGCCGGGGAGAGGAAGAGGAAGGAGCCGACGACGACGACCAAGAGCCCGGCCAGAGGGAGAGGCCCCGCCGCCGCCGCCGCCGCTGCAGGAGGGCCTCGGGGGCTTCCTTCGGAGACACTCGAGCGCCCGGCCCTCGCCTGCGTCACCGCGCAGGAGCCCCCCCCCGGAGGAGGAGGAGGAGGAGGAGGGAGGAGGAAGGCCCGCCCGCGCCGCCGCCTCCTCCTCCTCCTCCTCCTCCCTCCGGGCGACAGAGAGGGGGGGCTCCCTCGGAAGGGCCCGCCGCCCGGCTCCTTATAGAAAGCGGAAGGAAGGAAGGGGGGGAGGAGGCCTCTCGCCTGGACATTAAATTAAAACAAGATTGCAAATGCATCTCTTAAGCGTCTTTGTTTTTTCGACGCTTTTTAACTTTTTCTTTTCATTGTGCCTTCCCCTCCCCACCCCACCCCCGTTTTGTCACATAATGTAACAGTTCATCAAGGACTTGGGACAACAACTCCCATCCTTCTCCCCCGTTGGTCACACTGGCTGGGCTGTTTGGCATGGAGGTTCAGAACAACTGCCCGGCCGAAACTCACCCCACAGTTTTCCGAAACAGATCATCGCCTAATTGTGTGGGGTTTTTTAATTAATACTGTATATTTATATGTGTATATTATAATACCTGTAGATGGACCCCGCCATCAAATGGGACAGACGCTAGAGGAAGGAGAGAGAGAGAGAGAGCTTTCCTAGGTTACCAGGAGTCTTTTCACGTCTCCCAATTAACAGAAGTGCTTCCTGTTATTTCAGGACATGCTGCCCCTTTCTGTTTGCAAGCAATTTGACTCAAAGGGACCATTTGGACTTGAAGAAGTGGGATTCACCCAAGAAAGCTCATTTGTTAAATTAGTGTCCTATAAAGTATTCTGCATTCCTGCGTTTTGTATATTGAGGTTTCAGGTGGAGGGCTGCCCCTGTCAATGCCTGTCAATATCTTCAGGCAGCTCCTTCTTCCTAAACTGTCCCTAGTTTTTCATTAATCTACCATGCATGGCTACACAGACTTTGTGTTTATAACTACTTATAACTTTGTGTTTATATCTCTCCTTGTGGGATTGCATTGGCATTATGTTGTCAATTGTTAGTTTTAATGTTGCCTTCTAATGATATAAGATACCCCTCAATTCCCTGTTTCTCAAAATGAATATATCAGCTGTAATGGACTGTATATTGTCTCTCCTTACTGTAAGCCACCTTGGGTCCTTTTCCAAGGAGAAAGGCGGGGTAAAACTACTCATAAATAAATAAATAAATAAATAAATAAATAAATAAATAAATAAATAAATAAAGTTGACAGATGTGTACACATGTGTCCTTAGCAGGTTATAACAAAAAAAGTTGACAAACTCATAAGAGCCCATGAGGTCATGAAAGTGGATGGCTGTATAAAACTGAATGGGAGTATGTATTCAATATGGAGCTAAGCTATAAGAACAGCACATTAAAACATAGCGAAGCAAACACTGAAAATATGTTATAAGAAATAAGATAGTTATTTCAATACTTTTTGTGTCTTCTATGACAAACAATAGAACACAGTTCTGTACGTGAAAGCAAAGAAAAGGTTATGTTTGTGACTAATTTTGCTTCGTAATACCAATTGTATTCTGTTTGGCTTGTGTTATATTTCATTATCTTTGCATTGCCTTTGAATAACAGTCACTCATAATAGCCTTCAAGTACAGTATTCTCCTGCCAACAAATGCTATGTACCTAGTGTAACAGTTACTCTAATATAAAAAAAGACAATATTCAGTGGAATGCTGCATATTTAATTAGTATACCATTTAACAGAATTGAGGCTCCCTCAGCATGTAAACCTGGAAAATGTCAGTCAGCAATATATTGCTTGAACAATAAATATGGAGTAAGTATGGAGACTTTGCAAAGGCCATTGAATTAAGAGGCAAAATATACAACATTTACAACTGAAAACATTTAAATGTTTGGTTGTGAATGTTATTAATAACTCAACATATATTGGAAGCAAGTTTGACATAAGCCTCCCCCCCAAATATTGCAGAAAATTAAGGTGTGTTCTTCAGTGCTGTGTAGCATAATTTTATACAAATCAATTGTAAAGAAGTCATGGTGTACTAAAAATTATATCCAAAGCCTGCCATATAGGATTATCTCAAGGCTATTGCTCCTGATGATGATATTCAGCAGTGTTTGGAGAAGTGCTCTTGGGTTTAGTATTATAACTCCTGGGTTTTTTGAAAGTCTGATTACCTTCCCACACTCTGAAACTGAACATTGTCAATTTGAAGCAGTAACTGGAAAACAAGGTTGATGCTTTGTATGAATGTGTCAATTCTGAATAACTATAACTCTGACTTCCATGCAGCAACATCATGACTGACAAGAAGGCAGTGCAAACAGAAGAAGATATAGCAATAAATAATGGGTGTTCAATTAAATCATTCTGTTCTCAGTTCATTTACTAAAGGGGTCAGAGACAACTGCATTTTCCTTAGTGGCAGTCTCTTTATACATGTAAGCTTGAAGGGTTGCGCTGCTTCGGAGTAATCTCCATGTCAGTGTAACAGGAAAGTGCATGAAATATATCCTCATATGCTTTAGTGTTTAGTGTACCACGCTCAAGGTGATTTTGAAACATTTGTGGATCATACAAGATAATTCCCTTCCACATACTATACATTGTGGTACCTATTCATAGTTTGCAAAGGTGAACACACTTGGAACACACTAAAAACATATTGAACATATTCTGAGCACTTGAACATATTCTGCTTGGCCTGTGTGGAGCACAAAACCCAGGGTTGGCTTTGCTACCAGAAGAACATGATGTTCTGTGGAAAAAATTGATAGCTTAAGGGAGATGAGAATTTGAGCTTTCATTCTGAGTTAAAGGAAATGGGCCTGATAATTAGAAAAAACATCACTATCACATATCTCTACTGCCAGGAAAACTGAACAAACCGTGCTGATAGGGTTCGAAGGCTGACCTTTCTTTATTGGATAACTTTTTGACAGGTATTTTGAAAACAAAGACTGATAAATAGTATAACTGCTAAGAGGCAACAGAGGTTTTGTTAACAGGATACAGCTACAGTCTTTAATAATAAGAGTCATTCTGAAACAAACTGAATTATTCTCATTATTGTGGGGGACACCATTTTATAAAGATATCCTGATTTATATATCACTTTCCTTATTATATTCTTAATTTGTTTTTGTTTGTAGAATATAACTAAACTAAATGATGCCTACCAATATTAACTAGGTAAAAATAAAAAGTACAGAAAATCTAAGAATTATCAGAATTGAAGATTTTCAACCCCCCCCCCTTTTAGATAATGTGACCATTTTCTCTTTTTTCAAAAAGAAGAGTATTGCTTTTATAATAAGGGGGACAACAAAAAATGCAAGTCTAATGTGTAGCCTGCATACTGTAATTAAACTGTAAACCACCCAGAGACTACTTGAAGTGGGATGGGGCAGTATATAAGCAGAACACTTTGCTTTTTTAGAAAAAAGAAGAGCACAGCAAAAACCAGACTCAAGCAAATTTTGCACTTGACTTTTTTAATTTGAGGGGATGGGGGGAGCTATCAGTCCAAGAGCTCTGAAAGCTAAATTGCTTGTACACACAGTTCTAGGCTTAAGCAAATTTGACTGCAGTCCTCCAAACACTTAATGTGGGAGGCAAGTTCTTCTAAATGCCATGAAAACTACTTTTTATTAACCATACACATAATTTGTTCTGATTATTTCATCTTCCAAGTATGACACATTTTGGTACAGCGTGTACCTTGCTCTGTAGACAACTATTTTATGTTTGAAGGAGAACATATTTTCTGATGCCTCAAAATTCCTTTTTCCTGCTTTGGAGAGTAAACAAGGCTTCTGATATATGTCATGGTTTGACACTGAGTATTTATAAAGGTGGTTGTTTGTGATTCTTCTTCTTCTTCTTAGAATCATAGAGTTGGAAGAAACCTTAAGGACCATCCAGTCCAACCCCCAGCCATGCAGGAACCCCCATCACAGTATTTCCAACAGATGGCCATCCAGCCTCCTCCTCCTCCTCCTCCTCCTCCTCCTCCTCCTCCTCCTCTTCTTCTTTCTTCTTCTTCTTCTTCTTCTTCTTCTTCTTCTTCTTCTTCTGGTGGTGGTGGTGGCCTCAAACCATTTTAATACCTAGGCCAGGGGGAAATGACATGCAGTTTTCAACTGTACAGAAGCTGAAGTTCTTGGGTCGTGTGGTTCTCTTGTATCCTTGATTAAAATGTGATATTAAGTCCTTTAACCTCCATTCCCCTGCTGCTCACCACAATAATCTCAGAGTCTTGCTGCATGACCATATTTGTGGAGCCCTCATTCCCAACTCAGCCACTCTCAAAAAGCCCTAGAGCTGAATACACACCTTCCTGTCATGCATCCCATCTCACAAGAGTCTCACTCCAATTTATTTTGCAGTTATCCCTCGGACTATTTGCAGTATTAGATTGCTTGTGTCAGGCTCCATGGCTGACTCAAAGATCCTTAGCTTTAACAAGGCCAGCTGAAGGAGCTGTTAGTAAACAAAAGACTCCATTCAAGAGAGATTAATCTGATTGGCAACTTCTACTGGCAACAAAAAGCTGAAGATCAGATGCCAGAGGATATAGAGGTAAGAAGAGCACTTAAACTTACGCTCTAGTCCTAGTTTTCAATTTGTACTCTACAAGTAGCTTTGGAGATGCACACTCTTTCAAACAACAATATAATTGTCAGTGGAGAGGTTCAACAACATTGTTATATTGCTGGTCGATAGCTTAGAAAGTCTGCAAAGGCGATTCAATAATGTTAATTACGAAAGTCATGAGCACAAGTTAAAAATTAATTTTAAGAAAACTAAGTTCATAGTACAGTAAATGGTTAAAAAGCAGGTAGCCTAAGAAATACAGTTAATATCCATGATTAAAGTGTTGAGTACAGTAGGATCCCCGTATCCACTGATTGATTAATCACTGATTCAGTTATCCACGGTTGGCAGAGGAAAAAATAAATAAATAATTCAGCAGCCGCAAAGAAAGCTCCTGTCACAAAGAGCAGCTGTAAAGCAAGCTACTGTCATAAAGCAGCAACCGTAAAGCAAGCTACCATCACAAACAGCAGCTGTAAAGCAAGCTGCTGTTGTAAAACAGCAGCTGCAAAGCAAGTTACTATCACAAAACAGCAGCTCTGGGGACATTTTGGCGTTCTCTCTTATCCACGGGTTTCATTATCCACGGGAAGGCTTGGAACCAATCCCCAGCGGATACTGGGATCCTACTGTATAATAAATTTGACTGTGTGGCATAGAATGCACATAGTACACACATTGTTTGTTATATAGTGCTGTGTATTATCAGTTTGACTGTATGGTAGGGAATTACGGCCCTCAAGACAGGCTACCATAAAAATGATAGAATAATTTGAAATGTGGGTTTATCACAGGATGCTAAGTATGGCTTGGGCTGAGTGGTGGTCAGTGAGGAAGTTGTAAGCGCCATGAATAGACACCAAGAAATCAGAAAGCATATAAAATGCAGAAAGCTAGAAAATATTGGTCATGTTATTAGAAACAAAAAGCAGAGACCATTAGCACTAAAGGTGAAATGAAGTGTAGAAAACATCTTGGCTGGAAAAGTTTTGGAAATACCTTTGGATGTAGCATGTCATTTTTAAGACCTGGAAAAGTCAGAACAGCCATGATGCTGCTGTCCAGCTTCCATTAGGAAAGGAATTAAAATAAACCCCTTGTCCTGTGATTTTTAGCCAAACAATCCCTTTCCTCAAGGCAGTCCTCCAATATTTTGAAAATTATTCTTGATATGTTTGCTAAAAATCCAGTGCATTAAAAAATGTCTGTGGGTTCCCCCTGACATGGATGAGCTCTGCAGGAAACTGTGCACCCCACTGAGTAGAAAGTTGGACTAGGTGGCAATACAGCCCTATAATGTCTCATTGACTTATTGCAAGTGAGGATAAATGTATGGCTAGCATATTTTACAGGGGTGGAAAGGGCAACTAGTTGTTTGGTATCATCTCTCTTTATCCTCAGAATTTTGTGTGATCCTACCTTACTTGAGCTGATCTTATGTCATCCAAAATGCCTCTTTCAGTGTCCCTAAAATGGTGCTTCTCTCAGATACAGTGGTACCTCTTAGAACAAATTTAATTTGTTCTACAGGGCAATTTGTTCTAAGAAAATTTTGTCTTACGAAATGTGGTTTCCCATGGGAATGAACTGGGAATGGATTAATCCGTTCTGGAGGCTAGAATAGACAAAAATAACTGGTGTACTTTTTCCTGGGTACATGTGGAACAGTTTTATGTCTTGTGAAGCGTCCCATAGGGAATTTTTGACATGCAAAGCACGCTTATTCCCTGATAATTTCTTCCTACGAGTTTTTTTTTTGCCTTACGAGACATTTATCTTAAGAGGTACCACAGAACAGAACTATGCTGTTCTTCATTAGGAACGGAGGCAATGAAGGACCACATTTATATTAAGCTTGGCTAACAGAGTTATTATTATTATTACTTTTAGGATCCTAGCGGTTTATGGCCACTGAGTGCTTCCACCTGCCCATGAAAGCTCAGATTAAATATATAAATTAGTCTTTAAAGCACCACAGTGTTTTTGGGTTTTTTTTTAAATTTTATTTTTCTTTTGGTTTTGCCTGATAGTGCTACCTCATATCAAAACATTCAATTTAACAAGCACTTTCTTCCCCTTTGTTCTAGCCTACCAATTCCAGAACAAGCTAATCAGCCTGTATTTTAAAGACAATAATAATCATCCCCTAATGTTCAAGTTCAAAATTTCATGACACTGGCTAAAATTTCCTGCTTGACATGGCAGGGCCATCACTGTCATGGTCTCAGTCTGGGTTGGGCTCTAAAGGATGATGTTCAGGAGGCAGAGGACGCAAATGGATGGAGATGTGTCACATGGAGTTTGGTTCCTGGAACCATGTTTATTACGATAACCCTTTTCTTACCACTTTTCTTCAGAGCTTTCTTGTTCATTGAAGCAGATGCTTCAAATTAAGCAGTAGGACCAAGGAAGGGCAGAGTGTAGGGAGATTTTAGATCGTACATCACTAAGATAATTTTCTTCTCAAGAAGTCGACTATACCTACAGGGTTAATTTTCAGGGATGAGTTTTATGTGGACAAAACTGTTGTTACGGAAAGAGGCATCAAATTCTCTCTTCACCTCTGCCACCAAGCTTGGGGACCTCAGCACTTGCTGTGCAAAAGAAGATTTCTCGGAGAGAGAGTATGAGGTGTAACCAGCTCCACCCTCAAAATAAGCAGCAGATAGCTTTGAGTATCTAAATGTCACCAGAAGTAATTCAAGCATTTCCCCCCTGAAATATTTACCTGCAGAGGACAAAGTAATCGGTACTTTGCTCTGGTCAATCCACCCAACTGCTTCATTCTCCTGGAGATCTGTAACACAGGTTTTGACTTCAACAAGCCTTGTCTACGTAGACCAGACAAAAGAAGCACCTTTTGAAGTCGTGTCGTGGCAAAATTGTGCTCCCCCACTTCTTTCTTGACATGTTGTGCAAATGTGGAACCAAATAATGACACAAGGGAGTGTCAATTTTTTTCTGGGTGTTTTCCTCCATCCTCCCGTGGGGCAGCCTTTCAAACCAAGTAATTGCTATAGTACTCCCTTGATGTTGCCTCACACTGCAGTTACAGAGGTGCTTCTAGCTATTTTTGCCATCTGTTCAACAACCTGAGGATGTTTCTCACTAAACCAACTCCTGGTGATTTAGTGTAACAAAAAATAACCCATCTTTAGTTATCCGAAGCTCTTTCCTAAGAATGGAACAAAGCAACACGACAAGCAGAGCCTAGAACATTACTTTAAAAAATGTAATTCATTCATTTCCATTGTTAATTACAGTGCTCGGGAAGTGATCCACATTTGATACTGGCTCCAATGTTGAAAATGTAAATCACTGATTTTTGCTAAACCGCTTATAACAATCAGTCTTGTTTCCAAGTGATATACTGTAACAAGAACCAGCCTATGGCAGAAGATGGGCCTTCTGAGTAGCAAAGCCTGTCCAACTGGCACTACCACTGTCAAAACTCACTCCCCCTTTCTTTGACTATGAATAATAGACCTTGCAATGCTTTGCTATGAACTACTGTACTCAATCCAATTTCTGAGGTACTTCCACAATCCCTAAACATAAAATGTTTTCTAAAGCACAAACTCACACTAGTCATACAGTTGCCGACTGAAGGGGTAGGTGCAATTTGAAGACTTTCAAAACACACTTAAATTACTGGCTGAAATGCTGCTCCTTAGCTGTGTGCAACAGTGACAGTGAGGAGGAGGAGGAGCAGCAGCAAACCAATTAAAACATTATTTTGGCAATTCTGGCATGCACAGGACTTGGCCATGCAGTGGATACAAGTTGCATACATCCTGGACCCACCTTTAATCAGCAGTAATTAGCATTTTAATCCATGGCAGTTTGCTGCTGCCACCACTATCCCCAACCCATAACAGGGACTGCATAACCAAATTTCAGCCTTCGTTTATAAATACAGCTGGGAGTTTTGCAGAAACAACAAACAAACAAGCCCCTTTATAACATGACTGGAATGTTTCATTAACTATCCTTGTTGGTTCTAGAGGAGTCCTGTGGTTCTTTTGCAAGGAGAAATGTGGGGTAAAAATATTCAAAAATAAATAAATAAAATAAAAAGAGAAAGATCCACAACCCTCTTAAGTAGAAAGTAAAAGACTAATTACTGTTTTCGGCCCGATTTAGTTCATTAGGTCTCTGAAAATGCTTACTGAGATTTCACAGCATTGTGACACGGCTGTTGTTGTGCAACCATCTTGAGCTTCAGTTTGCCCTGAAGTATTTGAGGGTAGTCACTTACTCAGGTGCATTTGCAGAACAGTTGTTTTCTTTGGTGCCTTTTGCATGAGAGCACGTTATGCTTGCCTTTGTATAATAACAACTCCTTTGAGGTGCTCACCTGTAACAATTTTGGTAGGGCAGAATTTTCTTCTGCCATTGGAGTCAGGTTATTATGCTGTTACTCCATGCTCAAAAAGTTGCAGCGTAGGGGAGAAAATGCTGATGAGCTAAGACTCTGGAAAGCTGGATTGGAGTCTGTGCTTGGCTGTGAAAACTCATTGGGCAGGTAGGTGGCAAGGATAAAAATCACTCCTTCAATACCTTGAAAACATTATAGGGTCACTATTTGTTAGATGTGACTTGACACCACATCACATGGACACTTTGCTTGGAAGATGTTAGCGGTTTGTCACTGTATGGAAATACAGGGTTCCTAGTATCTCTTTCCAGGAAGTTTTTTCTTTTTCTTTCTCATGATAGAGATCAAGAGAATGGACTCCAAACACTGAATCTTGGCAACTTTATGGAGAAGGAATTTCTCATGGACATGTTTTATTTGTCCTCCTTTATTAGCCAAACAGAGAAGCAAAACAACACCCCACAAAGTCTACTGACTCCTGTTAGAATATACCCAGTTCCAGTTCCTTCTGACATAGACATAAGCACAGTACTTAAGTGATGACTGGGGCAATCGGCTACTTTTTTATTGACACCCCAGAGTGAATTATCTATCTATCTGCTTTATTAGTGCCAGGCACCATTTAACAGAAATGAAAACATATAATAATATTAAATGGGTGGTTAAAAACTACAAAAACTTGAAGAGGCTGAATTTTCAGAATAAAATGCAGAACGTGAGACAAACAACTATAAAAGAGAATAAATTTTAAAAAAGGAGGATGCATCAGGCAGAGTTGCCAAAAAGGCTTCCCTGTACAGTAACCCTCCACCTATCGCAGGGGTTAGGGACCCACCTGACCCGCGATGAGTGAAAATCTGTGATATGCGGATGCAGGTCGGGTGGGGCCTGGGGGGCATTCAGATCCCTCACCGCCATTTGCTTGGGCTGCTCCAAGGCTTCTTGGAGCAGCCTGGGTGAGCGGCCCTGGCTTTTTAAACTCCCCCCCCCTTCCCCACACCCCAGGCTCCAGCTCATTGGCGCTGGGGTGAGGAAATAAAGGGTTTTCTCTCCCACCCCAGCGCTAATCAGCTGGAACCCGGGCAGGTATAGTCCTGCAGTCCTGCGATATAGCGGGACTGCAGTACATGCACCGCAAAATGGCGGGGGAGGGGTTACTGTATAGCAGTGTTTTTTAAATGCCTTGTAGATGTGGGGAGGAAGCCAGGTGCAGCTCTGATGGAAGTTGACTCCAAAGGTGCCACAGTAAAGAAGGCTCTGCTTTTGGTAGATGATTTCCTGTCCCCCTTGGAGTAGCTACCTGGAGATGCATGGCTTGGGAGGACCTTGAGGAGCAGGCAGATGATCTGGAGAAATAAGTTCCAACAGATAATGTGGTCCCAAACCATGAATAACTTTACAGGTGAGGATCATGACCTTAAATCAGGCAACCAGAACAGGCAAGCCGATACTGGGGAGATGTGATAAATTTGTTCATGCCAGCCACCAGTCTGGCGGCTGCATTCTGGACCTGCTGCAGTCTCCAGATCAGCTTCAAGGGAAGCCCCACACAGACAGCATTGTAACAGTTGGTCTGGGAAATCAGGACACAGCTGCAAATCGCAGGACAGAGCTGCGTTCAGAAGCACACCCAGATTACAAGCTTGCTCTCTAGCCAGGTCAGCATCCAGTTTAGGGATACAGTTCATGAAATGTATCACATATGGAAATCCTTACACACTCACTGGTTGACCTATTCAAATTACCTCCTAATTAACCCATTTTGCATATGCATATCATAGGATGAGATTTATCTGAAAAGCCTCCCAAGAAAATCTCTGCCTTGTCTGGGTTGTTTCAGCCTGTTTGTACTTGTCCATTCCAAGATCGATTACAGGCAACACTCAAATGTCCTGATAGTATCTAATTATTTCATGGCTGATTAGTTTTACTCTTGTTTCTTGATGCCAGTGTTTTGTTTTATGGAACCCTCTATAACTTCAGAAGCACTTCTAAATGACTACAACCCTTATTATTAAGGGAAGTAAAATTAACATGTTCTTTCAAAATTGGGGAACGGCATTACTGTTCACTAGTTAGTCCAATGCAATCTGGAAGTTGAGTCATGGCTACTGGACTTCTTTTTTGAGAGATAGAAACGTTTCGCTGTTCATCCAAACAGCTTAATCAGTCCAATGCAATGTCTATAATTCTGTGGCTCTGTGATAGAACCTGTATCACTCTGGTGCTCCATGGTACTAGCAGGGCTGCATAGAGAAGAACCTCATCCTACAATATGCATATGCAAAATGAATTAATTAGGAGGTAATTTGAATAGTTCAATCAGTGGGTGTGTAAGGATTTCAATATGTGATACATTTCCAGCATGAACTGTATCCAATTATTGTCCACAAGGAGGACAGACATTGGTGATGGAATGGATTTCCCCTGGCAGTTCTCCAAATTCATTCCTGAGACTATCTCTGTGTGGACACACATGCACACATACACACAGGGATAAGGAAGAGAAAAACCCCAGTTGTATGACAAGACATCTCCTCTGACATGTCAGAATAAACCATTTACAATTGTTTGGAAGAGAGAACCTATCACTCCCCTGCCACATGACCTCTAGTTCAGAACCAGTTGGGACCACAGAAAATGAAGGTGCAGTAGTTATCATGATGATTCTCAACATGAAGGGGATCATATTCCTCAAAAGAAGATGGCTTAATTCAGGTGTCATTACGTCTCACTTGTACTCAGCAGCACAATCAGCCATTATTTTGGTAGCCATCATCAGCTGTGATCTGAAATGTCTCAGACATGTATTGCTGAGGAACTGTTAGATTCAGTTTTCCCAGAGAGGAAATGAAAGCAACTTGGGCCTCATTTATGAGAGTCATGATAGGTGTGTTATTTCATCTCTTTTGTAGGCAATCCTCAGACCTCCCCAGGCACACCTCTCAGAATTGAACTGCGATTCCCAAATGTTCTCAGGAGCTCCTCAAGAATTCTGGCAGATGCAGTCCCAATCCAAAAATCCCAACACCTCTTGACTTCACTTCCCTAGAGAAGGACCTGATATAGCCATTCCCATAATCAAAGCTGCCTTCTCCAGCTTTTGCGTTCTGATTAATTTACTTATTTGAATACTATGGTGCTTTCTGTGGAGCCTAATAGGCAGTGAGGCAACTCCCAGCATGCTCTGGGCCGGGAATGGTCTGGCCCCTTGTGGTTGGTCATGGCAGGGAGGTGTTGATGAACCAAGTTCAGCCACACTGGGACCTATCATTTTACTGCTCATCATCCTCTATACAGGGCACTTATCAAAGAACAATGAAGCTGGAGTTCCCAGTCAACTCCTAGAAGTCTCTAGGAATCCTCCAGGCAGAATTCTGGGAAGGAAACCCAAAACCAACATTCACTCATCTATCTCCAAGGCTTCATGGCTTTCTCAAGCCTTCTTTCTTTGATTAACATACAAAAAAGGACGCTACCACAGTCTTCCCAGGAGTCACAGTCCTTCAGGAATTCCCCTTTATGGAAGCTAAAGGGTAGCAAGGACACTATTCCCAGGAGGCACTGTGGGAGCTTCCTCCTTTTTTCTTTAACATTAACCTTAAAAAAGCAAGCCCTAAGCCCATGCAGCCTCAAACAGATCCTGCTCCAAGCAAGTGAAATATGGGTATCTGTAAGTAGAGGTCTGTAGGCTGGAACTCCCAGAATTTTGCCTGGGTAATTTTCAGAGAACTTTGGGAGCTGGAGCAAAAAAAAGGAAAGAAAAAAAAATGGTACGTATTTTAAATTACCCACACGTTCTTTAGGGGACAAAATCTAAAGATGTGCAGGCTTGTGGTTTTTTTGCACTGCAGCTCCCAGAATTTTGCTTCGGCAATTCTTGGAGAATTGCACAGAGTTCTAGTCCAATTCTTATTAGAGACGCTACGCAGGCAGGTCCCAGAGCAGTGGTTGCAAAACATCAATGAACACACCTCTAAGAGCCATCTGCTATGCCAGCTAGGCAGTGGGTGCACAGACATCTTCTAAGTCTCTCTCTATAGTGCATGAACAGAATGACTTACAAATGGTTGAAAAGAAGTACTGTATTTTCTGCCTATAAGATGATATTTTTTTCTAGGCTCATTAGCCTAAAAATTAAGGGCTATCTTATAGATGAAAGTAAGCCTTTCCCGCTCAAAACACAGGCTCCAATTTCTGCAAACAAACAAAACCCACCAAAGCAGAGAGACACTTTGGGAAGGCGCAGAACAGTGAAAGAGCTACTTGAAAGGAAGGGAAACCTGATTGTGGCAGGGACTCTGCTCAGCTCATTCACTGCCGTCAGTTTGGGTTCCTTCCCGCCCCACTGTTTCTCTTCCTTTCCAGCACGATTTGTTCATTTTGTTAATTTTGGTTTCAAAAAGTGGGGGGTGTCTTGTACATGGCAGTGTCATATAGATGGAAAAATACAGTGCCTAGTTGCAGAGGTTTGTTTTGCAACCTGGTCCAATAAAACATTCAATAAGCTTGAAAACGTATTTGAGCAATGTGGGAACCTTTCTTCAAGGGGTATGTTTCCTGGAGGGAGTTCCAGTGAAGGCACACCATCCTGACTTTGCCACGTTGCATCCCTGAGAGGAAGTGACCTTCTATTTCCTCTTCACCTTTGCTTTGAAGCAGGACAAAAAGGCTAAAGGACACCTTTTTCCCTATTAGCAACATTTTCATAAAATGCTCCAATCTCTGCTTATTGAAAAGTAGATGCAATCAACAAGCCTCTTGGAGGTGCTGAGCAGTTCTTTGTCCTTTCATCTGCACAGCGCTCTCCCCAGCTGGCTGATGGAAAACCACCTTGTCTTTGTCTCTTTCTGTAACTAACATCAGTTTGTTTGGAACTTTCCCAGCAAATTCCCATACAGCAAGGCTTTAGCTCAAGCTATTTTCACAGCAGCCAACCAAGTTCTGTCCCTGGAATGGACAGGCCCCATAGTTAACCAGAATAACTTTTCTAAATGTATTAATCAAAAGGTGAAATATTGTGCAGCCTAACTCTTCCAGGCATCACTTCCAAAAACTGAACTGCAATTTAACAAAGGTTTTACATATTTTTTCAGAGTGTCCGCTTTGGCAAAATGCAAGAATTGGTTCTTTAAAAGGTTAGTAGAAAGATGCACTACTAAAAAATGAGCACAAACTGAGGTTCCATTAACGTTTGGTAATAGAATTACCTCCTAACCGAACAATGTAACCAAACAATTTTTTAATTGAAATTCCACGGGAATAGCTTCATTTTACAGTTTTGCTAAGATTGGAAAATCCAATGCCAACACACGTCATTAAGACTTTGTCTCCACCTTTCCGTTCTTCTTCTGATGATTTGGTTTCAATTTTAAACATTATCTGGAAATAGTTTCTCAAGTGTCGCAGAAACTCAATTCTAAAAATGAAAGAAAGAAAGAAAGAAAGAAAGAAAGAACAGAAGTCAGACATGAATACGGGCATTTCAAACAATGTCACAGCTAAGGAGGGCAACATCTTGAACTTTTGGAATGTTTATTTATTTACCTATTTATTTACCCGGCTAGTAGACAAGCCACTTCTCTGGGAGGTTTCCGAGAAAGTAATATATATATACACAAAATAAATTAAGATATTTTCACAACCGCTCAACATGAGATATAGAAAACGCAAAAGGAAAACAGGAGGCAAACAAAAATTCATACCACAATGAAAATGTTAATTGCATCTGGATAATAGGTTTTTCAATGCACAGTAAAACCTTGTAAGGCGAATACCTAAGACAAAAAACTCGTAAGGCAAATGTAATTTCTGGGGATAGGATAAACTCATAAGACAAAAAATTCCTTCCCATTTACATTCATATTACGAGTTACCATTGATCCTTGGCCAGCCTGGGTTATTTGTGAGGGAACAGCCCAGGCTGGGTGAAGATCAATGGGTCCCTGTTCTGCCCACAAAACTGGTGGGCAAAGCTGGGTCCCATTGATCTTTGCCCAGCCCGTGCAGCTGGGAAGGGAAGCGGGTGTGGCGATCCACCGCCACTGCTTGCCTTGCAACCCTCCCGGGCTGGGAGAAAATCCATGGGCACGTGCTCTGCTCGGATCCCTCTGATTCCTGGGGCGTATGCATGTTTGGCTGGGTTGAGGGGAGGCGCGCCTGAATTCAGATCCCCACTTAACCATGGAAACTCACTCAGGAAGGATTGAACTGGTAAAAGTTCGTGGCACAGTGGTTAAATGTCTGTACTGCAGGCAAAACTGTGCTCACGACCTGGGTTCAATCCCTGGTAGCAGGCTCATGGTTGACTCAGCCTTCCATCCTTCCGAGGTTGGTAAATGAGTACCCAGCTTGCTGGGGGGGGGGCAATGTGTAGCCTGCACACTGTAATTAAAACTGTAAACCGCCCAGAGACTACTTGTAGTGGTATGGGGCGGTATATAAGCAGAAAACTTTGCTTTTGCTTTTGCTTTAAAACAACTCCTAAAAGATCTCTCTTACCTTGAAAACCCTATTAAGGTTGTTCCAAGTTGGTTCTGACTTGATGGCACCAAACCAAACCAAACCAAACCAAACCAATCATTGAGCTCAGTTGTCTTGTGACCAAACTACATGACTATGGAGCATGATAGCTCTCTTTTTCCTTTGGCTATCTTCCATGCCTCTCTAAATGTGATATAGCAGTCTAGCAAAGCTATGAAGCACCATTAAATTCCACTAACTTGGAAATAAGTTGAGCATTTGTTTAAATTTCTCCAATGAAATAAAGTGGGACTTAGTCATGCATGCCTTGAGCTAGACTGTGCTAATAAGAAAGAAATATTCCATTGTAATCTATTCAAGATAGCTACATTTACAATATTATACATTACTTTTACAAATTAAACTTACCTAAATGGTAATTATAACCCAATAAATATCCCTGCACTATTTTCATTGCTCCTTTGCCTGTTAATTATTTGTTTAAGGCTAAAAAAATATGCTAACATTGAAAGAACTGTGGTTGAACTCATTGCAGTATTAGCTGTTGTGTGTTTTTCGGGCTGTTTGGCCGTGTTCTGGAAGTTTTTCTTCCTGCTGTTTCACCAGACTCTGTGGCCGGCATCTTCAGAGGGCAAGGAGCTCAGGGAACTAGGAGTTCTCTCTGTGCTCTGGCGAAACATCAGAAAGAAAAACTTCCAGAACACGGCCAACCAGCCCGAAAAACTCACATCAGATCCTGGCTGTGAAAGCCTTCGAGAATACATTACAGTGTGTTTCGGAGTAAACCTGCGCAGGGCTGCCCCTTAAAGCAATAAATATGTATTGATCTCTAGATTGAGTCAATAGTGAGTTCTGAATAAAGAAACAAATGTCATAAAATGGTCAGATGCAAAATAAGCAAAATAAGGCAGATGTATTTTGAATTTGTTCTAACTGAAGAAGAAAAGTTAGCTGGCCTCACTAGAGTGCAAAGTTATAGCTGCTCAAGCCTCTGTTCTGTGGATCTGCTGAAAAGTACATAACCTCCTGTCCTATTTTTCATCCTAGTAAGAAGGATCCTTCTTCAACCTCTCCTCCGTCACTCTCGCTCTCACGTGTGTTCACTCACTCCTCGAGACTCTTGAATTCATTCCCCAAAGTGGGAGAGATAGCACAAACCCCTGAAACCTATTTCTTAAGTCCTGCAAGCCCCTTTAGATGCAATGGGGTGGGCTTAAAAATGGAAGGTATGTGGTCTTCTGTACCTGGAGGCATCCAGCAGTAGCATGTTTTTTTCCACTGAGGAAGTCACAACCACCCCAAAGCAAGCAAGCAAGCAAACAAACAACACCTCTTCTGTTCCATCAAACCAAGGAATGAGAAGCGGGATGCACTCAATTTCTTTGAGACCCTTTCATCCAAATGCACAAGACCCTCCTGGCTCATATTCCTACACGGGGTGTGGAGGCTTATCAGGATGGAGCACTGAAAACTGTTGGCTGCAAAGTCGGCAGCTCAGCGGTTTGAATCCCGGGTGCCACACAGTGGAGCGAGCTCCCGCTGCTAACCCCAACTCCTGCCAACCTAGCAGTTTGAAACCATGTAAATGTAAGTAGATAAACAGATACCACCGTAAAAAGTGGGAAGGTAAAAACAGTGTTTCCTTGCAGCCATGCTGGCCACATGGCCATGGACTTACACAACACTGGCTCTTTGGCTTGAATACAGAGATGAGCACCGCCCCTAGAGTCGGACACGACTGGCACGCATGTGCGGAGGGAACTTTACCTTTTTATTCCTACTCTATGTAAGCCACCTTGCACCCTCAGTATGGCCTTGTAGCCTCAGAGTAAGAGTCACCTATAGGGCCAGCAGTCTGTAGGGACTTTGGTACACAAATAAGGTTGTACCTTCTGTTGCTGACCAGGAGGATCTTACAGACTGGGAGGAAAGGGTTTCAAAGATGTAGACGGCGGTCCTCTTCTCATCCCTTCTCTTGATGTGAGGGAAGAGAAAAAGGTAGCCATGGTAACAAAGCAGGAAGGGGGAACCTGTTGCTCTTCAGAGTTTCCCCCTCTGGCCTCCAGCTTCGTCCCATCAGTGGCCCAGCAAAAGGTGATTTAAGGCCTTGAACCTGAGCTCTGGCTTACAGCTGGGGAAGGCACGGCACAGAACCACTCAAGCTCAATCCCAAGGAGACAGGCAACAGAACGGAGCTGTTTCCTAGCAATTGGTGGGAAGATTTCCCAGTGAGAAAGAAGTGCCTTTGGCCCCACCCACTCTGGGGCTGGCTCTGCCTCTAGCCCTGTCCCTGCCTGGAATGAAGCTGCCCCTACACCCTCCCCAAATGGCAATCCTCTCCCTGGGTGAGAAAGACTTCTCGGCTCTTGCTCTAGAGCAGTGGTGTCCAAGCTTTGGCCCTCCAGATGTTTTGGACCACAACTCCCACAGTCCTTTGACACTGGCAATAAAGGCTTGGGATTCTGGGAGTTGTGGTCCAAAACATCAGGAGGGCCAAAGTTTGGACACCCCTGCTCTAGAGAAATCACTTACAAATAAGGATGGAGCAGGAACTTCTCCAGTCCCTGTTTGGGATCCTGGAGAGGCTCTCTCCTAGTAGCAGCACATTCAGCTCACAACCGGGTGTGCAGGGGAGAGGGCTTAACGGTGCCAATAGCTGCTGCCCACGAGTGAACTAAGCACTTGTGGAGAACACCAGGGAAAGGGGGCCTCACAAGATGCTGAAGCAGTTTTTCATACAAAAGCAAATTTCGGCTTGCTTTGAATGCAGCAATCAGCAAAATTGTCTGTGATACTACACCACTCCAAAGAGGAGCCCCACTTGCTGGACCAGTTGTCTCTTCAGTTAAGCTTGTTAAAATCACATTCAACACCAGCACATCATGCTCTCATCATCCGTAGCATGGATCGTGGCAGCAGAAGGCATGGCCCGGTGTTTCCTGCCCACAGTTTGAGGTCCTGTGCTTTTGAGGGTATCTTGGTAAAGTCCGCTTGCAGTCTCAGAAATAACGCATTCTTATCTCACAATACGGGACCTTTGGAATGCAACTGGTTCGTAACTCTGGAGCAAGTTCCCAGGATTGAAACAACACAAGCCTAAGCCTGGGTAGATGCACACATAGGTTTGCAGTCAAAGGCAGATGAAAGATCTGTGAGCACATACCACCCTGCTGGGACACGTAATTGGCATTCATGCAGGACGACCAATTAAAAATCAGGCAGTCGTGCTTATCAGGAGCAATTACATGCTCCTGGAAGAATTAATCAGGCACCACTGCACTCATACGAATGGAGCCTTTGAACACCAAAACAAAGACTTACGGATGTCAGTGGACACAAACTTAATAGCACAATTCTATGCATACGAGACATACTGTGCACTCAGAAGCTAGGGACACTGACTGCACCGGACCTTATTCTCATCTATGTTGCCTAAGAGATAAGAAAGAGAGAAAGAAAGCAGGAATAGGACCAGAACAGGCTTATGGAGAGGAGGGCTAGATGCCTTTTAATTGTCTCTCTTGTCATGCTACCCAAGGGTATCTTCTACCCTTCGACTGCAAGTGTAGCAGTCCTGTCCTGTCTGGCCTTCTGGCTTGCTATGACATGACCACAAGCTTGGAGCCTGTCTCCTTGTGCCACTGGTGGTATTCTGATTATGGTCTTGGGAGTCCCAGTGTCTACACAGAGATTGTGATTTTTTTTAAAATGACTTCACTTTTCTAACCAGAGATGGAACAAATTACTTCTTGGCACTATCACTTCCAGAATAATACCCAATCAACACAACAACAGGGAACTTACTGCCACATGCTCATATATACAGATTAAAAATGAGTCCGAAACAAGATACCTGCTTCAGTTTCACAAAGCTATCTATACCCCTAGAGGGCAGAAATACTTAAACCAAGGCATAGGTGTTAGTGGTGTAAGATCCAGATGCCTCCTCATCACAATATAAACCAAATGAGACAAAACCTGTAACGTACATGATTTAAATAGGAGTCTAGAGAAGAGGAAGACTGACAAAATGCGAGAAGAGCAAAAGGCTTGTTTGGGAGACTCCTAAGCTTCCAAGTTTCACCATTTGGACCCTTTTCCTACAGCTCAGGTGTGAGTAATATCAGGCATGTTGTATTCATGGCAGTGCTGAGCGCTGGGTTTCCCCTGCGTGCACATAAGCCCTATACTTTGCCTTAATTGGAGGGCCTGCTTTATCAACAAAGTCTGGTGGGGGATAACTCACAAGCACCATGTTCTACAGTAATATCTAACTACACAGAGGGTTCAGTGCATCTAAAACAATGGTTCCCAACTCTGGGTCCCCAGATGTTCTTGAGCTATAATTCCCAGAATCCCTTGACTGCATAGCTAATGGTGGAAGCTTCTGGAGCTTTTAGTCAAAGAACTCCTGGGATACCAAAAGTTGGCAACCCCTGCTCTCTTAAGCCACAGGAAGGACATTTCTGGTCTTCCAGATGTTTGGGTTATATAACTTCTGATCCTGCAGATGTTATATCTCCTCATGAGTCACAAACCCCCAGTATGGCCCATGGTAAAGGGGTTCTCCATCATGGAAACTACGTTAGGAGAACTTTGGGCATACTCCCCTCCCAGTAGGTTCCAACACATGCAGGGAAACACTGTACTTCTTCACAGGTCCACCCCTGGCCCCTACACTCCTTCTTCTGCAGCCTATTCCTTCCTCTCCAGCATGCAGTTAAAAGGTCTTGCAAGTTGCAACCATTAAGGATGTACAACCCCATTCATCCCTTTCGGCAACTCCAGTAAAATCACAGCTCTTTGGGTGGTTTTAGACGTTCCTCGCTTATTACTAGTCTTCCAAAGTTCACTTGGTTTGTTACCAAGACATGCAGAACTGTTTGCAGATTGCTGCTGTTTCAGAAGCACTGGATTACCACCCCCTCCAACACACTGCAAGGATCTCCCTTCTCAGCAACATCCCGAGATCTCCCCGCTTGACGCCAATGTTCAGCAGTCATTTTCCCCGTCTATCCCACCTCCTTGTGATGGCACCATCATCCTTCAGTTATCACAGTACTGTACTTTTCACATATACAGCACCGGTACCATGATAACCGAAAAAGGACAGTTCACAGTCTAGCTGTTTTAATGCGTGCGCACGCACGCACACACGCACACACACACACACACACTTATCCACACATACACACTATAAATGTTGAGTTTCTTCTGAATTTTCGCAGAAAATATGACAGAAGGACAGCTAGACTGGATGTTTTCACAACCACTGTCCAAAGCACTTGCTGCTCAGTACTGCTTGGATTATTTCATTACTCTAAACAGGAAATGCCTGTAGCAGGCGTGCCTGCGTGCGTTATGTGTACAAGTAGACCCTTGAAGTCTAGTTCCACTGGAGTTGTGGAGCCTTGGTGAATAAGGAAGCCATGAAGCAGAACGCATAAATATAGGCGGCAGGTAGCATACTGACATCACGTGCATAAAAGAAAAAATAGAAATAGTTCCTCTGGTGCCCTAGAAATTAAGCATTAACGGTGACAACAAAAACTGTTATTTACTACAATTATCAAATTGAACAGCAGTGGATCATTTAGGGGTTGTTGTTTTTTTAGGGAAGGGGAGGGGGGTTTGAAACTTACGTGTATGGTGACAGTGGTCCTAACAGGACTTTGGAAACATCCTGCTGTCCAAGGGTCATGAGCAGCAAGACCAGGCTTTGGTTTGTCGAATCCACGCAGCCTCCCTGCAAACGCAAACACTTTTAATAATTAATCTTTGTACTTACCCAGAAAATACGGGCAGGAAGTGGGGGAAGGGGGGGGATAGAAACTACAGCATGGTTTTTTTTTGTCTTGCATTTCAAGGCTCAAGAGATAACCAACCCATTTTGTCGTCGTTTTGAGAACAACGGCAAACAGAACAAGAGGAGGAAGCTAAATGTATTGGGACCCATTTGAAAATACTCCTGGTATCTACATCCAGGAAGAAGGAAACAACTTTGCTAGATCGTGTGCAGAAACTGGGTGTTTGGGGATTTCCACCTGGTCCAAGAAATAAGGTTCCTCCACACTCAGAGGATTCACAATCTTCCTATTTCATTATTAGGAAAGAGTATGAAGCACGAGGATATTCATAGCAAAAAAAAAGTGTGCTGCTTATATATTACCCTATAGTAGTGATGGCGAACCTTTTAGAGACCGAGTGCCCAAACTGCAATTCAAAACCCACTCATTTTTGCAAAGTACCAAGATGGCAATTTAACCTGAATACAGGTGGCTGTGAAGGGGCGTTGTCGGGTGCCCACAGAAAGGGCTTCGAGTGCCACCCTTGGCACCTGTGCCATAGGTTCGCCAACACTGCCCTACAGCGATTAAAGTGCTCTCTGGGCAGTTTACAATTTAATTACAAATTCCCCCACCCCCACCCCAACCAAACAAGCTGTCTGGGATTGAACCCCAGGTCGTGAGCACAGTTTTGGCTGCAGTACAGCAGTTTAACCACCGCCCCATGTGACTTTATCGACAGCAGACCTTTTTTATGGAGCATGGTATATCAAGGGAGAAATGAGGTAGGCCCAGGCCTCTGAGTTCTACTATAGCTTCCTCAAGTCATCAGGAAGTCTGACAGTCACACAAGGCTCTTCTACCATGGTACAGTGGTTAAATGCCTAAACTGCAGGTAAAACTGTGCTCACAACCTGGGGTTCAATCCCAGGTAGCAGGCTCAGGGTTGACTCACCCTTCCATCCTTCCGAGGTCGGGAAAATGAGTACCCAGCTTGCTGGGGGGGGGCACTGTGTGGCCTGCACACTGTAATTAAAATTGTAAACCACCCAGAGACTACTTGAAGTGGGATGGGGTGGTATATAAGCAGAACACTTTGCTTTTACCACTTATGAAGGTCTACTACTTCATTTCACCCTCGATAGGTGTAGTGACATAAATGCAATAATGGAAAGCAATGCCAACACTGATTTCATTCGTTGCTTGGGAAAGTTCTCTTTTTTTGGGGGGGGAACTACAGCTGTCAGAATCCTCCAGCTAACACCAGCAGGGGCCACCGTGGATGGAGGAGTCTGGAAGCGGTAGTCCAAACAAATCGCCCCAAGCTCCGCTTTCACCACTCTGAGGTCCACTCTGAGAAGATCTACTCGACTGCCTTCCAAAGAGGCCCTTGAACCAAACTGCTCCTCCATGCTTTTGTGGACGCAGGATCCAGCCTATGATCAGTCCGTTCAGGAGCTAGCATGCTGCCTTTCTGTTGTTCTGTCTCCAGAAGACTAACACAGCTCCCCGCCCGGCAATGGATGCCCGCCACTTACTCTGTAAATCTCCTCCAGCAGAAGGGCTGCACAGTTTTTGCCAAGCTCCTCCTGGAAGCATGGCGGCCCCCTGGCCCTGGGGGTTAGAGGCCAGCTCCGCACCAAGGAACGTGCCGTTGATTGTCTCTGCCACGAGAGAGAGTCCAAAGCCGGGAGAGCTGAAAGGTGGAAGAGGAGGTGGGGATGGATTGAAAGACATTTAAAAAAAATTAAATCCTCTAACACAAGCCTCCACAGTCTTGTTCAGTTAGGGACTTCTTTGCCTATGCTACGCTACAAAGCAATCATTTGGATGTAAAACCACTGCCATTAAATACCTTTCTCCATTCCTATATGATTCATCCGACTGCTAAATCTTCCTCGACATCCAGGGAGAAAAAAGGAAGCAGCTTCCCACAAAAGTCAGATTATTTGCTTGTCTATTCTCAAGGACAAGGGTTTACAAAAGCCGCAAGGAGGTGCTTTTCCCACTACGGGCTGGCTGATGCTTTTTTATCTGGAAGCCCCAAAGATTTGATTAGAGCTCATCTGCAAGCAAAAGATGCCCCTCTTCAAGGACCTATGGCCCACCTCTTTGTGGGGGTAGGGAAGCTGAACAGGCAGAGCAGACTATGGAAGCGCTGTTTTTAAGGCTACAATACTCAACACCCCTCAGCCCAACTGGTGAGTTCTGACAATGGCAGTCCCAGAAAGTAAGAGACCACTGATTGACAGTGTCCCAGAGTTTAGCTAATACTTCACTAATCCTGCCTATGGACAAAGGGAAATATTGCACTACAATATCTAATAGTGGATATGTAGAATACAGTAGGATCCCCAAAGTGATGGGGGATTGGTTCCAGTGAAATACCTGCAGAATCTGAAATCCACAGATGATAGTGAATGCTAGATATATAGTATAGTAAAAATGGGGAACAAAACCCAGAAAAAATATTTTAACATGCATAATTAGAACTGGCCACTAGAGTGCCAGATACCATACTATGTATAATATTTTCAGACCATGGATAAGTGAAACCGTGGATACTAAAAATGTTGATATGGGAAGCCTGCTGTATATTGGAATAAAACTTTCATCATCCTTGACCACTGGCCAGATTGACTGGGTCCGACAGGAGTGAGAGCCTGGCATCTGAAAGGCCAAAAATTGCAATGCTGACTATGCATATCCGTGAGCCATCATATCTGCTAGATTGTCTTTGGGCCATTTCTATTTCTCTGCTTCCCCTCTATCTAATTCAGCAACATAGGAATGGACTACAAACCCATCTCTCACCCGAGAAGCCTGTGAAAACTTACTTCCCAGAGCTGGCCCCTTTCATATGGTCCGTGTAAATGTAAATATCAGGCAGAAATTTGTTCAGGATGCTCCTTGCAGCATCCACGATTCGGTTTGCTATCTGAGGGGAGACTCTAACGGAATAGCTGGTTAACCAAGTTAAAGAATTTCTTACAAGGAGGTGTTAACACAAGACGAGGAACAGAGTGCAGAAAAGAAGGTTCACACATTTCCCACATGTATCTGCAAACATGCGCATTTATGTGTGCATAGTGTTCCACTGCCTGTAAAGCTACGTAAATTCAGAAATGCCTTGTAGTTTGCAAGGAACACTTATAAGAAGAGGTCAAGGACAAAGGTGATGATGAATGGCTGATTACTTCTCGGGGAACACAGAGTGCCTGCAGAAATTATAGTACCATATGCAAGCGTATCAGGGCACAGCATAAATTCATAGTAAAATAAGAAGAGCCATGCTGGATCAGGCCAAGGGCCCCTCTGGTCCAGCTTCCTGTATCTCACAATGGCCCCACCAGATGCTTCTGGGAGCACATGAGACAACTAGATACCTGTCTCCTGATGCCACTCCCCTGCATCTGTCATTTTGAGGTACCCTCCTTGGTAGTTCCATAGACTAAAAACACACTGGATAAATAAATACAGTGGACCCTCGTAAAACAAGTGGTTTGTTTAACAGAAAATCCACTTAAAGGAAAAAAAATTCCAGAGATAGGGGGAAACTGCATAACAAAATTGCCCATGGGACAAATCCATACAACAGAAAAACAGTCGCAATTAGGGATTAATCCTTTTTCAAAGCATTCCTATGGGAAATTTGTACAAAGGAAAATTTGCTTAACATAATTTCATTTGGAATGAATTAATTCCTTTATACAAGGTACCACTGTACTTTCTTTTGTCTGTTTTCACACTCACAAACCTCAATTTTAGTGGATGACTCCTGATTCTGGTATTGCATGAGAGGTAAAAGAGCTTCTCTCTATCCACTATATCCATCCCCTGCATAATTTCTCAGTCATGTCCCCCTCCAGGTGCCTCCCCCACCACCCCAGATTAAAGATCCCCAAACCATGTAGCCTTTCCTCATAAAGGAGGTGTCCCAATTTCAATGAAGCACATCTATTGTAATTTTATCTTTCAAGGAGCAGGACTTGGCTATGTAGCAGGACTTGGCTATGTAGACATCCCAGACCTATAATCTGAATTTAGAACAATGCCTGCCCTGTGGACAGGACATGACAAGAAAGAAGGGGATAAGCAAAGCGAATGGAAGGCCAGAACGATGTCCATAGCAGGAAATTCTCGATTCATTTCTTGTTACTCTCACTGAATACTGAAATGGATGCGACGAAGGTAGAATTGATAGCCTATTTAGTGGTCAAATAGAAACGCTAATTGGGAGCTAGAAAGCAGTCTTCTTTTTTTTACAGTTCTATAAAAAATTGACAAAATGGAGATGAAGCATGAGTGTGGTTCATAATATTGGTTAAAAAAAATAACAGGTGGACTTCATCTTAATGATTCACCTTTCACAGAACGTGGAAACAACGTCTTTGGATGACAATGCCCAGAATCCACGGTCACTCTGGCTATAGGATACAGGAAGTAGTAGTCTTAAAAGCAGCTTTTCCAAGATCTTGTGCTTCCTGCATCAATCACCTCCATAGCTGGTGATAATTTACTCTATTTCACCAATTTTCACATCTGCTTTCCTGGTAAAGTAGTGACTTTCACTGCATATAAATTAAACAGAAACTCCAACAAAGTTTTAAGTCCCCATGTGATATGCATGTCTAAGGTACTCTTAAAAGGCAAGAGAAAAGACCAAGACTCTGACTTGTTACTTGTTTTCTTTCAAAAAGAATGGAAAGCTCGATGTTTGCCAATTGGATTACCACTCCATTTATCAAGGGGTAAAAAGGCTGCCAAAAAAAAAGATCATCACTCATCTAATCCCTCAACTGAGAATAGGTTATGATCAAGTAAACATTGCTACTTGGTTTTATATTATTATTTATTTTAACCCTCCCATTTAATATGGAGATTTCCACATTGTGCACATTGGAAAAAGGATACGCCATCCCTCGGATACGCTTAATTTTGCCAGGATCCGTGTACTGAATAGGCTTCAATGCCTTCTTAACAGGACAACTGAATATCACTTCCCCTCCTCCTTTGGGGGGCATACCCCTCTTTGTAATCTGAAAACAATAAATAAAAGTGTTAAGTTATAGAACAGTCTTTTATCTCCTTGCAAAATATTACTAGAAGTTGGTAGAGTGGTGCAGCCAGCAAAGCAGAGAAAGCCATTAGAGACAACCCATTTCTCAAGGCTCAATTATTCAAGGTATAGTATTTATGCTGCACTGAACAGGTTGCTTTTGGTTAGTTGAGTTCAAGCATAGCGGTATGTCAGAAAATTTGCAGTATACTTCCCTGTCTCTCAGCCTAGAAACAATGCATCCCAGTACTATTAAACTCTTGGTAAAAAAAAAATTAACATTATAATCCAAACAAATTGAAATCCATGCAGCACTGATTAAGAGAGCCGTTATTAGAATGGGGGGAAGGACACCCCAGAGTGGTGCCCCTGTTCATTTCCGACTATTCACGCATAGTTGGCAGGGACATTTTCCAAAGCAATCGTCTCTGAACTGGAGTCCTCCCGATGTGTTAGCCTTCCCACTCCCATCCTACAGCATTGCTATCTGAGGCTGCTGACAACTGTAGTACAACATGTACTACAACGCGTATGGTACAGCTCATATAGAAAACAAGTACCATCACATTCACTCCTGTCTATCTTGGAATTGTTTGTCCTATACAGTTTTTTAAGCAACAGGATTTCAGTTATTGTGCAAATGAACTCTGATTGATAAAACCTCAAAGTATTTTTAAATCACTGTTTAGCTACCTTTTATTAGTCACACAATAAGAAAAGCAAGCTACCCGTATAGGTAGCTAGCCAAAACTGAAAATCAGCATTAGTCTCTTTTAAGTGCCTCTTCCACCTGAGGTGTTCATAGGCACAGTTTCTGAAGACAGGGCCTTCTCAGTGCTGGCACCTCTAGTTATGGAATGCCCTCCTTACAAAAGTTTGCCTGGTACCTTCCATTTACTATTTTCAAAGTTAGGTGGACAATCTTTTTAGATGTGTCTCCCTTTTAACTCACAGAACTTTAGGTCCATGGAATATTTGCATGGATGCTGTAAGTTTTATTATACTATTTTACTTACCGTACCTGAATTTCTTAAAACTGTTTTTAAAACTGTTTCATCGATTGCTCGTGATTGTATTTTTTCATTTTATTATTGCAAACTGTTAAATGGAGCACTGTTCTTGTGTGGAACAGAAATACTGAAAATAAATAAACGGAGGAAGGGAGCTGAACTTAATGATCCACAGGCCCCCTTGCAACTCTGCAGTTCAAAGGTTTTTATTGAAGGTTATAAATGTTGTAGGCCATTTTCACT
Organism: Phrynocephalus forsythii; assembly: GCA_029282475.1. Lineage (NCBI taxonomy): Eukaryota > Metazoa > Chordata > Lepidosauria > Squamata > Agamidae > Phrynocephalus > Phrynocephalus forsythii. Next base: position 36,917,523 of record JAPFRF010000004.1, read on the forward strand.
GGTAAAAGAGGCAAATGCATAAAGCAAAAGATCAAAAACAAGAAAGAGAGAGAGAGAGAGAGAGAGAGAGAAGCAAAAACAGGAAAGAAAAAAACTGATTTTTTGGGGGGGGCAAAACCACTAATGTCAACCTCGCAATTTCCTTTTTCATTCATTAAGAACTGACAAGCAGGCCGAGTGTTGCTTTAAATCTAGGTTCTGAGTGTTTCTCCCCCCCCCTTCTGTCTGTGTTGGAGAAATTGTCAGATACATGTGACCAGGTACATATACAGAGAGAAGAATTGAGTTCTTACCTTCAATTCCAATTCTTCCCCATCAATTCCAAATCTCTTTAACAGAGGTAGAGCAGTTGCCTTGAGAACATCCACCTGAAAGATATTCAAGTAGGAAAGCCTCTTTACAAGAACAGTTCACCAGCAATATGTGTTCACTAATAAATACACTCGCCAGTTCAGTCTGAGGATAAGCTTTATGATTTATCCTGAACATAATGGAAACACACGAGCTAAAATTAGCAAATTAATAACAAAACAGGTGCCAACTGATTCTGCATTAATTTAGCTATTAGGAAAGAATGTGAAAGTGTGTGGGGTGGGGGGTGGGGGAAGGAAGACAGGACATCAGATAGGGGAAAGATGTGTAAGTTGTTCTGTTTAAGTTCTTATCAAATAATCCTGAACATCACCAAATATCAGACTATAGAACATGTGCCTAATCAAACATGCAGGCACACAAATCCAATGCCAAACCAATTCAGAACCATTCTGCAGATCCTGGCACCTACTGCACGTTGGGAAAAACCTGGCCTTCCAGATGTCGGAATGCAATAGCCAGAAGTCTTCCACAGCGTAGCCAGTAGTGGAAGAATGTTGAGAGTTGCAATTCAATAATATCTTGGGCAGCCACAGTTAACCCACTCTTGCCTTACCACAATTTATGGGACAATAGGACCCCCAATCTACAGGGGAAAATGTGGATTATAACAAACACTATGGGCCTTTTCACACGACCCCTAAATTCAGGGGCCACTTAAATTCAGACCACTTAAATTCAGACCAGAGATCTTGGGGGTTCGTTGCTCTTCCTACGTCCCCACTCCTCCGCACTTCCTTGCTCCTGTCTGCGTGAGGGGAGGGAGAAAAAAAGAGAGGAAAAATGCAGGCTCACTTCCGAAGCCGCCCGGAGCCCGTTGTCGTCCTGATTCCTTCTCTTAAAGGGGCGGGAGGCAAAAAAACAACAACAACAAACAGAAGCGAGGAGAGCCCGGCACTCACTCCCTTAAATCCGCATCAGGGATTTTCACCCTCCGAGAGCAGGTACATGAAATGTGTGCTGGGACGTGCTTAGGTGGGCATGGTCGCACTTAATTTTCTGCAAACTCTGGAGCTGGTGGGGAAACAATTGTAAGCTCCGGAGCTGGCAGCCATTTGCGGCAGAGTTTAGGGGTTGTGTACAAAGGCTCTATCTTAAAGTGGCATGGGGTGGTATATGAGCAGAAGCAGAACACTTTATGAAACATTATAATAGTGGATGCTATATACATGACATGGTCTCCCTCTAGTGGCTAGTTCTGTGAATGACATTGTGGAAATGTATTTCTCTTGTTCAGTCCTTCAGTCATGTCCAACTCTTCGTGACCCCATGGACCAGAGGTGGCCAGGCCTCTAGCTGATGCTATACATAGCACGATCGCTTGTACCCTCTAGTGGCCAGTTCATGTAAAGTGTTCTGCTTATATACCGCCCCATACTACTACAAGTAGTCTCTGGGTGGTTTACAATTTGAATTACAGAGTGCAGGCTACACATTGCCCCCCCAGCAAGCTGGGTACTCATTTTACCGACCTCGGAAGGATGGAAGGCTGAGTGAACCTTGAGCCTGCTACCGGGGATTGAACCCAGGTCGTGAGCACAGTTTTACTTGCAGTACAGGCATTTAACCACTTCACTTTAATTAGAAATATATATTTCCAGGATTTTAAAAAAATATTTTCAATATTTTCAGACTGTGGATAAATGAATCAGCAGATACTGATTCCACAGATACAGGCTCCTACTGCATATCTGCACTGTTTATACCATCACAACAGTTTCATTTCACTTCCAATTGGCATGGTTTTATCCTGCATGATCCTGGGGTTCGGTAAAATATTTAGAAGACTCTGCAAGAAAATTTCAGTGCACTTTGCTCAATTACAGAAAAGAAAATACAGCAATATGAAAAAAAATCACAATTGGGAGAGCTGAGAACACTCCTCCCTGACTAATTAACTACATTCCAGTGCACAGGCCATGCCAATTCCATGGCAAACAATTCCCATGGTGACCATATAGTATACAATACACAGGAAAGATGAAAGATGAGGGTCTAAAGATGAAAGATGGGCATCTAACACATGCAAAGGGAAATGTGTATTCCTGCTTTTATAACCTTTTCCATGCAGCCGCCTAATTCCTTCAAAATCTGCACCTAAGCTGTTCACCTGCAGAAGACGCCCTTGTTTGGCATCTCATGACTAATCGCAAAAGAAAAGAAAAGCCATCTGCAACTTGTGGGACTGAGGCAACCGAATGCTAGATGACAACAAATCTTTCACCATCATCCCCATGTGGATTTATGTTGGCATAAATGTAATGGCATAAACAGCAATAGCCAATTGCCCTTAAGTGACAAACGGCCGCTCAAATTCCTAGCTGCTTGCCAATTCCCTGGCTAGGAATCCTCCTGACAACTTGTTAATTAAGCACACTTCCCCACCAGAATTTATGCAATTACATTTGTACTGGCATAAACCCTCCTATTTCAAGGGGATTACCTCCTATTTCAAGGGAAACCCCCCCCAAATGGCATGAGGGTTTTGGCCATATGATTCTCAAAAGCTGAATTCTGCATTCATGGCATCCACCAGGGCTTCCCAAACATTTTCTCACAATATTGCACAGGACTGTGGTGTAGAAGGCTTATTCATCTCAGTGCAAGAACAGAGCTCATATTCTGAGATAGTAAAGCTGCTTTTTTAAAAAAAAGAGCTCTGCAGAGACCTGTAGCATACAAGCCCTTTTTGTCTTTGGTGTTACAAAACTCAATCCTCTTACTGTAATTCCTGAAAGCACCAGGTCCACCCTGCTGACAAACAGTATTCTTTTCCTTCAAACCTCCATCCTCCTTGTTTAATATAAATAGAATAGAATAGAATAGAATAGAGTTTTTATTGTCATTATGCATATGCAAGATATGCACAACGAAATTAGAGTGTTGTTCCACTACACATTCTAAACAAGGAACCATACAAAACACATAAAACACCATCCTGGCCACCAATTTTTTTAACTGTTTTCGTCTGGCAGGATATATAGGACTCTTAGGTCAAGGACAAGTGTTTATAACCCTCTGGAGTGCCCTTCTATCTGCCACTGTGCAACTGGCTAACCAGACACAGGCAGTAAGTGATAGTGCTTTCTACAAAGCCCCGGTAGAAGGTTGCCAACAGTTTAATATATATAACACTCATCACTTTACTAAGAGCAATTAGTGCTCCAGCCAAAACATTGCTACCAGCAGGCAGCATGGAAAACAGGCCCATGCTTCCCTTTTACACTTTTAAGCAGATTTTTACCAAGTCAGTTTTTAAATATATAACAAACAGGTTTCGGAAGCAACAAGCAGGGTTTATTTTTAAAAATTTTCCACCACATGTTTGTTTCAAGCTGTTTTGCAGCTGACAAGTATTTCAGATCCAATATCTCTCCTAATCCATGGGCTGGCATCGCCACACTTCAAACCTCATCATTTCTGTTTTTAATAGATCTTCTAAACCCACAGCAGCAAGCTGGGATAGTCGCATTGATTTGCCCCATTACTTGTTTGAAGTGCCAAGATGTTCTTGGATACTGCTCTTGCTTGCCTTGAGAAAAAGGGTGTGGACTCACCACCACACAACATACTGGGCAACATACGCTAACACTGGGGAGGGAAACCTTTGGCCCTCAATATGTTTTGGCCTACAACTCCCAGAATCCTGAGCCTACATTACCAAGGATAAAGGACTGTGGGAGTTGTAGTTCAAAACATCCGAAGGGCCAAAGGTTTCCCTTCCCCTTGTCTCAATCAGAAAAATGCCTTGGGCCAGTGTTTAATGGCAAGACTGCATGTTTGGTATGCTAATGGTCTCAAATCTGACTTGCAGCATTTCTAAGTGTGCCTACAAATACTGGTACCTAAAAGACTTTAAACACTCTGCCAATCATAGCAGACAATACCAAGTTTAAGAGCCCGACCTTCAGACTGAATACACTTCCTGTGTTCTCAACTGCCTTGTAGCCCACCCACCATGCGTAAATATAAAAAAAACAGAGATGGAATGACTTTGACATAGAGAGAAAGTAGGGTCAGCACAGAGGGACTTGATCAAGCTAGCCTGAAACACTGCCTATTTCACACACACACAAAAAACAGGCCTAGACATGGCAAACTGAAGGCACAGGGTGAGAGGGAGGGGTTGGAAAGCTCCTTCAGCTGGTCCCTTCTAAACGGAAAGCTTAGCTCCGTCTATTCTCATAAAGCAAGTCAAATATGAAGGAAGCACATAATCTACAGCTGTGTTACTGTTTACTTAGATTTAGTTCCCGTTTGTCTTTTTCAAGACAGTACTGAAGATCATGACCAGGAATCTCAATGAAAAATAGCAAAATTTAAGAGAGGAAAAGTGCAGACCTGCCTAGAGGAAATGCCTCGTTAAATCATGTTAACCCTTTGGAACATAGCAGAATCTGCTTTGCATATGCAAATCATCCTGAGCCACAATCAATAATAGAACCTGGATGTGTTATTTGTCAATGCCACATAAAGATCCAAAACAGTTATTGTGAGGTGATAGTTGTGCTTATACTTGCCAAAATAATCACATTAGCAATGTTTTCATTTCCTTCAAGACAGGGGAAGTTCTCAATGAAACAGAATTTTTATAGTCCCTCTGCAGCTCTTATGTCTAGACCACAGCAGGAGAAGCAAGAACTAAAATATAGCCAGTTCTTTTCAGCTGATTACATGATAATGTTTACTCCTTTTCCCCCAAGCAAGAGAGGCCTCAAGAGAGACGGTGGAGTTTGTAAACATCTATTTATTTATGTACTTATTTGTGCACTGATATAACACCCATCTTCCAAACAGAACTCTGGGCGGTTTACAACAACACAGTAAAAAATAAAAATAAGGAATCAGAAGTGCAATGGTAACAGATAGAATAATAGGCAATAATAAACAATAAACACAGGTGTACAAACACTTAAAACAACAAACCGGCAGGCAGTCTTATTTTACTGGTCACAAGAAGAAAAAAATTATTGATGGTTGCCAAATGCCTCTTTAAAAAGCAACATTTTGACTGCTTTCTTAAAGGCAGGCAGGGACTCTGCAAGGCGGATCTCACTCAGAAGTTTATTCCATAATGTTGGGGCGACCACCGAGAATGCCCGATTCCTAGTGATCATTAAATGACTCTTTATATTAGGTAAGAAGTGATTGAGTGAATCACAAAACCAATACTACATTCAAGCAGACACAAACCAACTGCAGGTGTGCATAAACACACACTAACCTGAAAATGATTTGGAGATCATCCTTATCAATCTGATTTTCTAAATTATTATTTTCAAGCTGCCAGCTGTCTGGATCTGTAGCCCCAGAATATGGTGCTCTCCCTTCCATGGCACTTGCTATTTATCTGTTAATTTACATTTATTCACTCATGGTTTATCTGTTTATCCAGTGAGCTCAATGTGGCCTACGTGGTTCTTCTCCCCCTCTGCCTTGATCCTAACAGCCCGCCTCTGAGGTAGGGTGCATCACTGGTCAAATCGGGGGCTAAATCCCGATCCAACACTCAAACCTTTACACCATACTCTCTTAGCTGACTCTTCTCCTTGCACCCTACAGGTCATGTTACAGAGACCAAGAGAAAAGATCTGTCAGGAGAAGGAGCAATCTCCCCACCCCACCCCCCACCTCCACTGTTCTGAGGGCCCACATCCAGAGTGGTGCTGTGGTTAGAATGGTGGCCCGTCTGGCCTGTGGTTGGAAATGGAACTTTAAAGATCCAGGCTGGGAATTCCCTAAGCCACAAAGCTCACCGGGTGGCTTTGGGGGGAGTCGTGTGCTCTCTCTCTCTTGGCCTAATCATCTCATAGGGCTGTGGGGAGGATGAAGTGGGGAGGCATATAAGCTGCTTTCAGCTCCCTAGAGAAAAAGGCCAAGATCAAGTGCAGGCAGGCAGGCAGGCAGGCAGGCAGGCAGGCAGGCAGGCAGGCAGGCAGGCAGGCAGGAAGGAAGGAAGGAAGGAAGGAAGGAAGGAAGGAAAAGGAAAATAAATAAAGTGGTTCTTCCACCACTGACTTGCTCTGTGACTCTTTCTTTCCCTTATCTTCTAGTGTTCCTATAATCTCACCGTTTCCCAGCCACCCCTATTCCTGTGGCTGCATTTCCTGAGTGGAAGAAGACTAGAGGAAGAAGAGGCACTTAAGTTTTGCCACTTACCGAAGGATCTACTTGATCGTTGGTTATACCCCGGAGAACAATTCTTAGCGAGTGCTTCATGAACGGGGCCAAGCAGAGCAGGCTTTCCAAATAATATCCGATGCTGCGGCTTAGGCTACAGTCGTGTTCCAATGAGCCCCCGTACAGCAGGCCAGGCTGGTAGTATAAAGAAGTACCTTTCAAATAGCAAAAGAAATATTCTAGGCATTTTCAGTGCAACTAAAGTATAATTGCAAGAAGCTATGGTTTTGACTTGCCTGCCATTCAGTGCCTGTAGTGCACAGATGTTTCCTAGGCTTCAAAGAAGGCTGAAGAGTTCATTTCGGACTCTTTCAATTCTTGGATTAAGCCACCTGATTAAATCCAAGGTTGGCCAGGCTCAGAGACAACCCAGTGAAATAAACTTGCACATAACTATCTAAGCAGACCACCCGACTGCCCAACCTTTTGTTCTTTAAGAACCATCCACGGTGCTACTTAGAGGTCAACTGCTTGTTCTGGTTGCTTCTCTCAAATGCTCCATGTGATTCTTGTTCACCCTCTAGACTTAAAATATTTTATTGTTCCTGGAGAGGGTGTATCTGGGTGGCCACGACAATCAAAACTTGATTTTTCTGGTCGCTCTTCTCCATAGGCTGCATGCAAGGCAGGTGAAAGCAGGTCTTATGTGTGGTCGTGAGCATTTGCCAAATAGATATGCATTTCAGATTTGCAAATCCATGTGGGCAGAATCTTGATAAAGGAATGGGGGGGGAGAGAACCTAACATTTGTGCTTTTCTCCCAGTGGTGTCAAATAAAAAGGCATATGGATGCTTTTGTTAAGAGCGTCACAGATAAGGAATCCTAAAAATTTATGAATGTCTCAGTGACTGTGAATTTCTTTTTCCTCTCCATCACAAAATGTCTTCTGAAAAACAATCAATCAGAAAAATCAATTCCAACTTGAGACAAGAGTCACTGTCTCTAACTATCCCCTTATCTTCCAGAGTGCTTTGGCAACAAATATGGGCTCCTTCTCTCTATGTGTGCCATTCCAATTTCCAAAAAAAGCAATATAGGGCCTATAAGCAGAGGTGGCGAACCTTTGGCACTCCAGATCTTTTTGGACCACAACTCCCACAGTTCTTTGTCATTGGCAATCTAGGCTCAGAAGTCTAGGATTTGTGGTCCAAAACATCTGGAGTGCCAAAGGTTCACCACCACTGGCCTATAGGATCATATATAGAATAGCTGAGAAAACTCATTTGGCCTATTTCTAGGTGAAATGCTACTCCTGGTATGGCTTCCAGGAGCAGCAACTTACTTTTTTTGTGGACGAAAACATTTGAGGGGAACCGACGACTTGGAAAGAGCCAGGATCTACCATGGGGGGGGGAGGCCTTGAAGGCATACAAAAATGGCCTTGGGCATTGCACGTAGCCTCACATAAGCTAAACCTATATGCAGTCCTAAGCACCCAGGACTCAAGCAGGCACATCCCTGTTTTCCTGACTTCCTTGCAGTAGTGCCTAAACTGCAATGCTGCAGCAAAGACTCTGCTCACCACCTGAGTTTGATTCTCAACTCAGATAACTGGCTCCAGGCTGACTCAACTTTCCATGTCAGCAAACTGAGTGCCCAGCTGGCTGAGGGAGAGCCATGCGTAGCCCACACCATTACACTGTAAACTGCCTACATACAGTTTTAAGAAGCAATGTGGGTTGGTATACAAGCAGCACACAACGTTTTGCTGTCCTTCCCCTCCAGCTTCCCCTGAGGTAAATTTTAAGACTGTAAGCTTCTCTCAAGGGACTTGTTTCTCTTGCCCTCTAGCATAGTGATGGCACTAAACAGATGGTAAATAAATTTACCTGTTTGGTTTATTTCAATCCGAGAGCCATTGGTTATTTTGTCAAGCAGCCTTATAAAGTTTGCTTCAAAATCTGCCAGAGAAATACAAAAGACATTAGACCCTCATGGTGGCCCTCACAAAATCAGAGAATATGTGCTGGACTATAATAAAAATGTTACTTATTTAACCATCAGAACAATTTGCCAAATCTGATATTGGAGTTAGCAAGTGAGCAAATTTATTCTCCTTTCAAAACTGAGAGAGAGAGAGAGAGAGAGAGAGAGAGAGAGAGAGAGAGAGAGAGCAAATTTATTCTCCTTTCAAAACTGAGAGAGAGAGAGAGAGAGAGAGAGAGAGAGAGAGAGAGAGAGAGAGAGAGAGAGAGAGAGAGAGAGAGAGAGCAAGAACATATTCCCTTCACTGAACTGAAGGTATTGCCCTATATTACAGAAAACAGTGGTTTCTCTGAAGTAAACACACCATCCTCTTGGTGCTGTGGGTGAAGTACTGTATATATTGTTCATGATCATCACAAGTTGTTATTGTTATCTGAACATGTCTCTATAGCTGAATGTACCACATATACCCGCCCACCCCACACCTCTAAAACAACTACTGCCCACTTCTGCATTTCCTATGAAAGACACTCTGTCAGGAAACACTTCATGTTTTAAATGGACATATAAATACAAAAGCAGAATACTACCACGACCAGCAACGATGGAAATTGTTACAAAAGGAAAACCTGCCATTGAGCCAGAAATAGAGAACCAATTACATGTAATCTCTGTTTACATTGTAGTTTTGTATTTATATGTGTATTTAAAATAGAAAGTACAGTGGATCCTCATATAACAAACGGTTTGTATAACATAAAATCTGTACAACATAAAAAATTCCAGAGATAGGGAAATTTGCTTAACAGAATCGCCTATGGGGCAAATCCGTACAACATAAAAATGGTTGTGATTAGGGATTACTCTGTTTTCAATGCCTTCCTATGGGAAATTTGTATAAAGGAAAATTTGCTTAACAGAATTTCATTTGGAACAAATTAATTCCTTTATACAAGGTACCACTGTATGTTGATCTGAGATTTTTAAAAAAATTACACATCTCCATTCCTAATGCTCATCATATCAGTCTTCTGCCTCTACTACTTGTTATCCATGTTTTACAGCTCTAAAATATTCCGAAGTCCCACTACTGCAATAAATGTTCAAGGTTTCCCACCAGCATACCCACACCTGCATAAACTACAGTTCCTTTAACTGAGGAATCAGACTGAGAAGCACACATACCCAGACAAAGATACCCAACTTCTGAAGAGTGGGTGGGGTGTTTTTTTGCATGTATTGTTACCAGAAATGAGTGCAACGGACAATGGAACAGTGTAGTTACGAAAACAACATGTTGAGATTAGAGGTGTAAAATTTCCAGAAATTTTGAAGCTCAGAAAAAAACAGGCTTTTTAAAAAAAAAACAACTACAACAAATATTTCTGGAAAATTTTTAAAAATGCTACATTAGCACTCCCTTTTACAGCTTGAAAGTCATTCTGTAAATTTAGGAACATAAAATATGACTATGGACAATTTGACTTGGCATAAAATTATCACAACTAGCATATTAAAATATAGTGCATCCAAACAATTATTACAAACAGAATTTACTTTTAAATAATATTTATTTGTAATTGTAAGTGACAAATGGAGTAACAATATCCTGAACTGTTTACTAGTTTATGTGGAATAAAAAAACCTCTACAAATGTTTAAAAATCCAGAATTAACCATTATTTATATTTCCTCTAAACAGTATAAAATAAAAATAAAATAAAAACCTCATTCTCATAAAAAGAATTGAAGGGGGGAATGTATAAAAGGGAGTGGGACTAAGTTTCAGTAAATGGGCATGAAATTTAATCAGAATCATTTTTGTTGCTCTGTATTTTCTTCCAGTACTTTGAGGCCTAGTGAAGAGGACAGAACCAAATATACTTACCCACATGCAAAGACAAATGTGAAACCTTTTTCTTTTTCTTGTGACAATAGCAGCACCTCCTAAAGCAGGGGTCCTCAAAGTTTTCAAACAGCGGGCCGGTCCACCACCACCCAGACACCACTGGGGGCCGGATCACAGTCCAAAAGCAGCCGCGGAGGTTGGCTTGCTCACAAAACAGGGGGTTGGTGTGGGGGTTGCAATTGGTCCCAGGGGCCGGATTCAGGACCTTGGGGGGCCGCATCCGGCCCCGGGGCCTTAAGTTGAGGACCCATGTCCTAAAGGAAGAAATGCATCTTGTTCTTGTGTTGGAGAGTTCAGTTTGTAACCTAGGACTTGCTTGTCCTCAGTGCACAGAAATTAGAATAATCTGATCCTATGCATAATTTTTAGAAATGGTTTGGAAAATATTTGAACACACTCTTAAAATATTTTATTCATTATGTTAAAAAAATATTCCATAATTATTTTTTTGTGTTTTTTTCGTTTTTCCAATTTTTTTGAAAAAACAAAAACAAAAAGGCTTCAGAAAAAAAAAACAGGGGGAAAAACTCTTTTTCCTGATTTTTCAATCTTTCCTCCAGGACTTCACATCTCTAAGTTGAGAACAAGATGCAAAAGGTACAATTTGATGGAAACTCTACTGGGAAGGAAATTCCCAAGAACTGAATACAGTATAACAGTGCTCCCCAACCTTTTTGTCTCCACGGACCGGTATTTGTTTGATTATTTTCCCGTGGCGGGGGGTGGGGTGGGGAGGGGGGGAGATGGGGGTGGGGGGCTCCGGGGGATGGGGGAGGGAGGAGGGGGAGGAGGAGGTGCGGGGGGGCTTGGCGTGTGTACCTTGGGGGCCACGGGAGCGGCGGCGGCGGCGGCGGGCGGCGGCGGCGCGCTTGCCCGGCTGGGGGCGTTGGCGGGGCGCTCCCCGCGCGCACACGGGCGGGGAGCCGGGGCTCCTGGGCGGGCGGGCCCCCGCCTCCTCCTCCTGTCGGCGGCCGGAGGCAAGCGGCGGCGCAGAGGTGCCCCAACCGAGGCGGGCGGGCCGCGGCCGCGGCCACGGCAGCCGCCCGGGTTCGGCTGTGGCTCCGCGGCCGGCGGCGGGGCGCGCCCACGGCCGCCCCCCACCACCCGCCTCAGTGGGGCACCTCTGCGCCGCCGCTTGCCAAGCGGGGGGGGGAGGGGGAGGAGGCCGGTGGGGGTGGCGTCTCCGGCCCGAGGGCGCCACCGGGACCGCTGAGCCGGCCGCGGCGGCAGCGGGGCGCCCCGCCGCCGGCCGCGGAGTTGCGGCCGAACCCGGGCAGCTGCCGTGGCCGCGCCGCGGCCGCCGACTGGAGGAGGAGGAGGGGCCCGCCGCCCAGGAGCCCGGGCACCCCCAAGGCCGTGCCCGGCGGCGGTGACTCCTCCTCCGGCTGCCCGCAGGAGAAAAGAGGAGGAGGAGGAGGGCGGCGGAGGAAAAGGGGAGGAGCCTCCCGGCCTCCCAAGACCGGTCCCGGACCGGCACCGGTCCTACCGGGGTTGGGGACCACTGCAGTATAAGACCATATCTACTTGGACCTTCTTAACTAATGTATATGGTAATTCATCATAATCATTGTCTGCCTGAAAGGCTGTTGTTGTCAGGAGAATGGGGCAGGCGGGCGGGAGGAGAGGGTATGCTTGCCTATCACTTCCAAGTCCCTGCTTCTGCTGGCAGAGCCTCCAGGAACCATGTTCCACTCAATCCCTGCTTCAATGCCAGACTGACTGAATAAGATGTACTCCATGCATGTGGATGCTCTGCAACTCAGGGAAGAGACAGAAGTGGGTGGATTAAGTGGAAGGCACAGAAAAGAGGGGAAATGGTGGCATGTCACGTGTAGAAAGAAAAGGAAAGAAGTAAGACCTGGTGTGCAGAGAGAGAGAGAGAGACTGAACAGCAGAGAACAACATTCTGGGTTGAGCACTCCATCCTGTTTCCTTGAAAATAAGACATCTCCTGAAAATAAGACCTACTTACAGTTTTGCCTCTCACTGAAATACAGTATAAGGCATCCCCTGAAAATAAGACCTCTCTGATAATAAGGCTGCCCGAAGCTACCATAACTCTGGACTCTGGACCGTAGTGGCGGGCACTGTCGCACAGCTCACTGTTAGCCACAACACAGCTGGAGCAGACAGGAAGGGCAGGTCTGTTTTAATCAGAGAGCTCGCGCTGCCGCCAGGACAAGCTGCCGCCTGCTGCTCGCTCTGCCCTGATGGAGTCTGGCTGACTCATAAGTAGACAGTAAGTCCCGCGGGACAGGAGTCAGGCTACATACACTGTGTGGACACACAGGGGTGACTGAGGTAGGGGGGAAGTATCTGATTAAGGGGTGGGGGGGATGTTTGGTGAAGGTGTCCACTGGCACAGGGGTGGGGGGAGGGGGATCACTTAAAATGATCATGGAAAAATAAGACCCCCTGGAAAAAAAAAGACCTAGCACATCTTTGGGAGTAAAAATTAATATAAGACACTGTCTTATTTTTGGGTAAACAGGGTAGTTATGGGATCAGTGAGTGACATTGTCCCCTTTACTACTTTAGAGCATGACACATGGTGCAAGAGAGAAGTCTGTATATCAGCAAAAGAGAAGATCAAATTCTTGTGTCTTGCTGGGATTTGTAGGAAAGCAAGAAAGAACTGGAAGGAACCCTGACCGCTCAGAAAGAGATAAGAGCTGGTATAAGATGAGAAGAGAGAAAAGGGGACAGGAGACATAACCAGATGGTACGAGAAAGAGGTTTGCGAGTAAGGAAGTGGAAAATAATAGGAAGTAAAGGAATAATGTGTAGGTTGAGAGAGAGCATAGCTCAAAGCAAAGCTTCAAAATTTTGCCTTTGTGAACATGATCCCTCAGAATCCCCTTAGCCAACATGGCCCCTGGATCCTAGAAAATGCAATCTCCAAAAAAGGAACTTTTCCAATCCCTCGGGCAAAGGGAATCTGTGGAGAGGCAGAGAGAAAAGAAAGAGCCTGCTATGGGTAGCAGGAGTAAAAAAAAAGGTGGGGGGGCTAACATAGAAAGCAAGTTAAGAAGAATGCTGAGAAGAAACCAACCATCAAATGGCGGGGGGATGATTTTCTACTTGACCAACCTGCCTCATTTTATTTCTGTGGTACTCAGAACGATGACAAAACCAAGCAGGATTCAGTGAAGAGAACTGCCACGGAGCAAGAAAAAGACAGTAGGAGCCTCTTTATTCAATTCTATTCCTTTTCCTCAAAATGCTGACATTCGGGGGGGGGGGGGTGTTGCGGCTTTACATTTTCTCTCACCTTGTCACATTTTCAAGAACCATCTAATGCTTGATGGGATTTATGAAAGCATTTTGATCACTGTCTCCTCTGCCCACACTTCACTCCAGTCAGTGCAGCCGGAGACCTTTTCAGTGGTTACGAAGAGAAATGTTTTGATGCATGTGGTGAGTAGAAAGATGGAGGGTGCCCCTCATAGGACCCTGCAAAGGGGGACTAAGCATAGCGGTAGGGCTGGGGCAAGACCCTGGGGTCCCAAATACTGCCCTAGAGGGACACCCTTAAATATTTAAACATACCACTATGAACACAAGCTTTGGCTAGAGTCATTGGCACAGCAATAGTCCTTACCAGCAACACTAATAATAAATATACCTCTGATGGGTAGACTATTTAGGGCAGTGGTGTTCAAACTTCACCCCTCAAGAAGTTTGGGACCACAACTCCCACCGTCCTTGGTCATAAAATATTTTTTTTACCCAGCATGTTGTTAGTCTGTGGAACTCCCTGCCACAAGAGGTGGTGATGGCATCTAGCCTGGATGCCTTCAAAAGGGGATTGGAGAGATTCCTGGAGGAAAAGTCCATCACAGGTTACACGCCATGACAGAGATGCGTCATCTCCAGGCTTAAAACCAGGGTACTTCAAGGGCCAGATGCAGGAGAGTGGTAGCAGGAGACAGGTATCTAGTCTCATGCGCTCCCATAGGCATTTGGTGGGGCCACTGTGAGATACAGGAAGCTGGACTAGATGGGCCTTTGGACTCTTTTGTTCTTATTGGCAATTCAAGCTTGGAATTCTGGGAGTTGTGGTCCAAAACATCTAGAGCAGGGGTCCTCAACCTAAGGCACCGGGGCCGGATGCGGCCCCCCAAGGTCCTGAATCCGGCCCCCGGGACCAATTGCAACCCCCCACCTACCCCTGCTTTGTGAGCAAGCCAGCCTCCGCAGCTGCTCCTATTGCTGAGGCAGTTCAAAGCAGTAGGATATATTGCTTCTCCCACTCCCCCCAACTACCGCCCAGATGATAAGCATGCTGGCTAGGGGGGCATTCAGAGTGGGAGGGTTACGGCAAGGTCCCCTGCTGCCCCCACCCACTCTCGTCCGGCCCCCAGTGGTGCCTGGGGCGTAGTGGACCGGCCTGCTGTTTGAAAACTTTGAGGACCCCTGATCTAGAGGGTCAAAGTTTGGCCACTAGTGATTTAGGGTGAACAACAGCCCCTAAAACAGGCCATTTAGGTGAATGGATGGAAGGCTCAAAAGGGTGATGCTGATGGGTAAGCCACACCCCTCATGCCCTCACCCCACTGCCTGGAAGTCAGCTGCCTTTAACATGCTGAGCACCAAGGCCTCACAGAGTGGCTATAAATGCATCAAATGAACTCCCGGTATTTCTGGAGCTAGCTGTACTGACAAGGGAGGGCTACCAATCACAGAAATACTGTACTGCAAGCTGCTTCCAGAGTCTCTATTGCAAACTCTTTGCACCAAATACGCTGGTCTCCATAGTGTCCAGGTTGTGGAAGGGGGAATATAAAGGAGTGACAGGTGTGTCTCAACCATCTCACCACTTTTAAAGCCCCATATCTTTTCAAGTGGAGAAAGTCTGATGCCAGAAGTGATGAAATGGTCCCCAGTCCTCCTAAAGACTGCTGGATTGCAATCCGTATCCACCCTCAGCCACTGAAGTGTTGGTGATAGATGACAGATCTGCAGTCTGGGGGCCAACAGGTCCCCACACCAGCCTTGCCACCGGAAATACATCTTCATGCATCACATATCCATGAGCTGCGGTATGGCAGCCTCCCATTTTAAATGGGTCCACCCTGGCATCCTTGAAGTGAACCACAGGTAAGGCACAGCAGTGCCATTGGGCTAATCTGCATGGAGACCTCCCAAGAGGACCCCACTTGGACACAGAATAAAACAGGATGATGAATGTGGGGTCTGATCCAGAGGGAGTCTCCTGCACTGCATCCCCGTCCACCACTGTGACTGTTCAGTACACTTAAAACCAGTCAATTCTGAAACAGGTCTGCCACTCAGATCACATCCGGAAGTGGCCTCTCCTGCCTTGTGAATCTAGTACAGGCCAAGGTTGCACTGTTGCAAAGGAATTGGGAAGCAGCAAGTTACAAACGACAATGTTATCCACGAGGGGTACCAATGTTAAAGGACAATGCAAACACCCAAACTGCTATAATTAATTAACATTTTCCATGATATATTAAAAAATACCACAAAGGTAGTATGTTACTAATGGGTATGATTGCTTGTCACTTATCCATAACAAGCCACGGTGTTTTTGAAATGGTTTTGCCGTAGCCTTTCCAAGCCGAGTCTCTGCTGCCACCAAAGGCGATGCTTTCGACATTCATCTCCATTGCACACAACAGCTCCAGCCACAGATCCCTCTTTTTAAAAGCCTCCAGAGTGCACGGAGAGGTGGGGGGCAGAGTCATAATATATAGCACTTTCTATCCTGTGCTGTCCCTGGATCAAGTGGGCGTGCCTAGCTCTTCTTTTACAGTCTACTGGCTGCGGCATGCATTTGCCTCCTTTCATGGTATATCCAAATGTTTTAATATTTTTAACTGCTGAAACGGATATTGCAGGCTAAAATACTGACACAGTCGTTACATTTATCACCCCCTTGTTCACCAAAACAGTGTTCATGCATTTTGCTTTCGTTACAAACTGACCTCACGGTTTCTTAATTACAGGATAAAAAGGATAGTTGTACCTGCTCTTGCACTTTATTGACTCATACGACAGTGGTACCTTGTACAAAGAAATTAATTCGTTCCAAATGAAAGCAAATTTCCCTTTATACACATTTCCCATAAGAGTGGATTGAAAACGGAGTAATCTCTAATTGCGACCAATTTTATGTTCTATGGATTTGCCCCATAGGCAATTCTGTTAAGCAAATTTCCTGTCTCCAGAATTTTTTTATGTTGTACAGATTTTATGTTATATAAACCATTTGTTATATGAGGGTCCACTGTATTTTCCTTTTGCTAGTCTATTGCTTTTATGTAATCCTTGCTACCTGTCACTCCCCCACCCCGAAAGGAAAATATTAGGTGCCCTGGAACCCAGAAACCCTCTAGCAACACCCAAATCAATTTTGAGTCATGCCGGCCGGAGATGAAGGGGCTCGTTCAGAGGATGATTATAGCCTTTCCCCAATTTGGGAAAGCAGGCCCATACTTTAGTCCATACAAAGGCGACTAGCATTGTATCAGAACAGCAAGAAGACATGTATCAAGCATGGCTCCTCCTTGTCACAATGTGCACACCCTCAGAGAAGACCTACTTTCACCTGATCCCTTTGCCATGAATCCCTTACGCCTCTTTTTGAAAGTAGTTTTGTCATTTCGAATCTGTCGGAGACACAGGAAAGCTCGGTGGGCAGGGATGGGAAAGGGGTGGCCACCCAGATGCTGTTGGAGGGTCCCTCCCCCTAGCTAATCTCTCATCAGTAGTGATGCCAATTAACACTTGTGGGGAAGCCATAGGCTGCCCATTCCTTAAGGCACACCACTGGCCACAGCAACTTCCAGGTCATGACAAACCAAACCAAACGCCATTTCTCCCCACAAAGTGGCTGCGGAAGCAGTTAATGTGTCTGGGCTGAGGGAAGAAATGTGCCAGGCCAGCTGAATGATGCTATGCACAAGGATGCACTCCAGTGAATACTGCAATACTGTACAAAGTTTCCAAAGGGGAAAAGCAAACAAACTTGTAAACCTCGAAAAATTCATTTCTGAAGAAAAGCTTAAAACAAGGTCTGTAAAATGCAAACAGCCGGTTCCTAGATGCTAATGGAGGAAATGAATATAATACGCCGGCATCAGAATGAGAGGCACATTTACCTGGGACTCCTAAGTAACTCCTTCTAAGCAACTCCTACCTGAAACTCTGGACAGCAGCTCCCACAATATGCAAGGAGCGCCCAGCTTGATAAGCTGGTGAGGTTGGTGAGCACAAGGTACAGTAAAGCAGGGGTGGGCAAGGGTTGTTATCTACAACTTTCAGGCTGCAAATCTCATCTTTCCTTACTGATTGGGGATGGTGGGAGTTGGAGTTCAACATCATTTGGAGAACTAAAACCTCCTATCTCTGATACAGTGTTGGTGAACCTATGGCATGGGTGCCAAAGGTGGCACTCAGAGCTCTTTCTGTGGGCACCTGACATTGCCCCTTCACAGCCACCTGTATTCAGGATAAATTGCTGCAATGGCACTTGGTGAAAAATTAGTAGGTTTTGAATCGCAGTTTGAGCACTCGAACTTTAAAAAGTTCACCATCACTGCTCTAGTATAAGGAACCTTCCTACGTTCCTAAAAAAAAAAAAATCAATTTTTTAAATCTTCTTGTCTTCACTCCTTGTAATGTTTTTCTAACAGCAGACGTGACGTTTCAAATCTATTGCCAACGGACTTCTGCTACATTTCTTTTCCTTATTTCTGCAGCCTCATTTGAGCCAATCTGTTCTACCACATCAGGAAAGACTGCCTAAAGCCACTGGCTCTGGGGAGGTCTCAGGCAGGCATGGCCTGCTACACCACAGACACCATCCCGACAAGTGCGGGCAAAGCCCTTCTTTTTCTTTCAAAGAAATTAATCACTTGATACTTTCTAAGAGGCAAATGCAGGAAGAAGAAATGTGCGGCTTCACAGGCTTCACCTAGAACAGGCCTGCCCAAAGTCCAGCCTGGGGGCAAATCTGGCCCGTCAGGCCATTCTGAGTGGCCCGCGACTGGCTGGCCCGCCCCTCCCTCCCCCTCCTTCGCCCCATGTTTTTTTAAAAAAAAAAAAAAATCTTCCACCAACACTAACACCGCCGGGAAGCTTGAGGGGCTGGGCTGGGCGGGCCGGCCAGCCGGTGAGCAGAAGCTTGTGGGGTTGGGTGGGCAGGCGAGGGGGCGGACCACCACTACCAGCACCGTTGGGAAGCTTGTGGGGCTGGGTGCGCGGGGGGGCGGCGTGGGGTGTGCCGGCGCCACCGGCATCACCGGCGGCACTGGGAACCTTGTGAAGCTAGGCCGGCGTGGGCAGGCCACCACCATTGGCATAGCCGGAAACATCGTGAGGTTGGGCGCACGCGCGGGGCAGTGATTGGGCGGGCCGTGCCACTGGCACCCCTGGGAAACTTGGGTGGCTGGGCAGACGGGCAGTCTGCCGCCACTGGCACCACAGGGGAATGTGTGGGGGTGGGCAGCCCAGCGGGCCTCTGCCACCACCAAGGAGCTTTGGGGTGGGCTGGTGGGTGAGCTGTCACCACCGCTGGGAGCTTGGGGTGTGTGTGCAAGGTCGCACAGATCACCTCTTCCAAGGGGCGACCTGTGGCCACGGCTCCCCGTGCTTCCTTTGGTCCCCACCTTCCTTCCTTCCTCCCTCCCTCCCTTGTTCCCCACCTTCCTTCCTTCCTCTCTTGGTTTCCACCTTCCTCCCTCCCTCCTTTGGTTCCCACCTTCCTTCCTGCGGGTGGGGTTGCAAGGGGTCAGTGGGTGGGGCTTATGGGTCAGTGGGTGGGGCTTGCAGTGGGGTGGCAGGGTCAGGGAGCAACCGGCCCCTGACACATTCTCAGCCACCAAATCTGGCCCTCCTTACAAAAAGTTTGGGCACCCCTGCCCTAGAAGGACTGTACCGGACGTAGTCTTAGGACATTGTTCATTGCTTGGAGAAGTTACTTTTTTTGGAGACAACTTCTAGGGTCCCCCAACAAGAGATGGCTGGTTGCAGGTATCCGAGGGTGCAGCCTCCACCCCTCCAAACCAAGTAAGTTCTCCAAGCCCTGGTCCTTGCATCCATTGCAAGGAAGGTACTGGAAGGGAGATAAACTCCCTGGTAGAGCATGGCATCTACCTTGCCTGCTTAGGCAACAACTGCAGCCTCGTCAGAACCAAATCAAGCTCTCGACCGGATCAGCGCTTCGGTGCGCACCTGTCCTCTCCGCCTCCCCTGGAGGAGCTCTGCTCTTGGCTTTGGCCGCTGGTTCCCCACTCCGGGGATTCAATCCACCCGCCGGTTCTCCCACGCCAGCCTCGGACAGCCTCCCTCCTCGCCCCCTGCCCCGGTCGCATCTCTTCCGATGGAGAGAAGTGCCCCGCCTGGAAGGGCAGCATCCTCCCCGCCCCCGCATTCCCCCGCGTCCCCAAAAGGGCCGGCGACGTACCTCGGAGGCCCGGGCTGTCATCCTTGGCCCGGATCCTGCGGATTTTCACCGGGCGCCCGCTCAGCGTGGAGAGCACCAGCCTCTGGCGCAAAAAGTTGCAGCCGGCGTAGCTGAGGGCAGGCGAGGGGGTCGCCATGGGGGTCGCCGGGGCGCCCGCCGACCTGCTGCCGACCCCACCGGTCCGAGAGGCCGCCCACCGGCCGCCTGGAGGCAGACCGGCCGCCTCGTCGGGAAGAGGAGGAGGAGGAGGAGGAAGCAAGTTCCCGGTGACGGCGGCGGCAACAACACCAGCGGCAGCAGCAGCAGCAGCAGCAGCCCCGCAGTGCCCAAGCGCGCGCCCACGTGGTTTGGAACAGGAAGAAGGAGCACCGCGGAGGCAGCGGCGGGGTCAAAGGGGAACGGGGCGGGGCTTGCGGGGAAGGAGGCCGCCCCCAACGGGAGTCTGGCCGGGCGGGGGTGGCAGGGGCGCGCGGCCAAAGGGGAAGAACCCTGGGGTGGGCGGCGAGCGTCCAGCTCCTGCGCCCCAGAGAGGGCAGTCGGCGCTTTTTTTGGGGGCTCCCGCGGGTTTGCCAAAGAAAGGCGGGTTATTTTAAAACGAGGCGCTCTCGCCGGTGCACGAGAGACCTTTTGAAATTGATTTGCTATTCTTCACTCGTTAGCCTGTAGGTTTCCGTTCCCCCGTTACACGCTTTCAACGTCGACTCTGTGTATGTGTGTCCATGGAGTTTCTCGGCAGGAATACTGGAGTAGTTTGCCAGTTCCTAATCCAGGCGCCTACAGCTGCGCGCATTTATTGTTAAGAGCAAGCTACTTCTCTGATCCCCCCCTCTCTCGTTTGAGAAATATCTGGTTAATTAAAACTTAAATTCTGTGTGGGTTTGAGCCACACGTTCATGCATTCGAGGATCTAGTCGGGAGAAACTGATGTATTTCTTCTCACATATAGTCCTCTGTTGGAAGGAATTCTGACCAACCTAGCGCCACAGGTAGAATTCTCATGTGGATACAAGTGCTTATGATTTTGGAGGGAACCTTTCAGGCTTGGTGCTGGGAATCAGATTTGCCTTGGCTGCTGAACTATCCCTTGCAGAGAGTGAATTGCTGCAAAAGGATTCCTCAAGTACGGAAAGGTATGTGATTGTCACAGAGGCATCTTTCCCCCCAATCTCACATAGATTGCTTTGCTTTGCAGGCGATCATCAGGAGCAAAATACTGTCTACGTTTGTTTTCACAGCCTTGTCAGACAGGAAAGTCTGCCTGAAATCTGGAACGGCTCAAAAGAGGGGTTGCTTAAAATACTGTATGTAGTCATTTTAGGAAGTGCAGAGTAAAGGATACAAAACTCCAAAGCTTAGTGAGCTGAGCATGGACAGGTACTGTGAAAGCAGACCCAAGAATATAAGCCTAGCCTGCCTGTTGTTTGATGCATTTCTGATATTAATATTAATGACAGCAAGGACTATGTTTTTCTTGGTTTGCTCTTAGTTATTGGGGGTGGGTCCCACATGCATGGCATCGGACAGCACCAATGGCATGTTCATCTCACTGGGAGCGGTGCTGCAGTCTGGGAATTCCACTAGGCTTCATCAGTGTCTGATTAACATCTATGATCAACCGGTTTTAGCTCTCATGTAGCTCCTCCTCCAGCATGTTTTGCTGGGACCTAAGCCTACAAAGCCTAAGCAGCAACGAAATAAAAAGACGCCTGCTTCTTGGGAGGAAAGCAATGGCAAACCTAGATAGCATCCTAAAGAGTGAAGACATCACATTGTCGACTAAGGTCAGGGTAGTCAAAACTATGGTTTTTCCAGTAGTGATGTATGGAAGTGAGAGCTGGACTATAAAGAAGGCTGATCGCCGCAGAAGCGATGCTTTTGAGCTGTGGTGCTGGAGGAGAGTCTTGAGAGTCCCCTGGACTGCAAGGAGATCAAACCTATCCATCCTGAAATAAATCAACCCCAAATGTTCACTGGAAGGACAGATTTTGAAGCTGAGGCTCCAGTACTTTGGCCACCTCATGAGGAGAGAAGAGTCCTTGGAAAAGTCCTTGATGTTGGGAAAGATTGAAGGCAAAAGGAAAAGAGGACGGCAGAGAATGAGATGGCTGGACGGTGTCATCGATGCAACCAATATGGATTTGACCAAACTCCTGGAGGCAGTAAGAAGATAGGAAGGCCTGGCGAGCTCTGGTCCATTGGGTAACGAAGAGTCGGACATGACTGAATGACTGAACAACAACAAAAAGCCTACAAAGTAGGCATTCTACAACATTGTCACTTGGAAGAACTGTACTTTTTGCTTGCCACAGAGACAGCTTGTTTGTTTCAAATAAAAATTACTGAGATGAAAATTTGTCCCAGTAAATCTGTAGTGTTTTGCCATTGGGGGTATTTTCTTTGTCTCAGCTAATGCGGTGCATTGGGACAAAAACAAACAAACAAAACCCCAAAAAACAAAAAAAAAAACACCTTGCTGTTTTTTTAGTGCATCATGATGTTCAGAAGCAGACATTATAAGCTGTGGCTGTTGGCAGGTTGATCTATGGGCAGAGCTTGGAATTCTCAGTGGGGTCAGGAAATGCAAAATATTAACAAAAAGAAAAAGAAAAAGTACAATTTAAAGCCAAAGCCTAACTGGAATTACACTAATCCTTTTGTTTACCCTATACACTGGTATACCTTTTTGGATGATAGTGCTCCTCAGTTGCAATCAGCACAGCCACTTGATTATGAGCATTACAGGCCCAGAGTACAGAGATATCAGGTGAGGTAAGGTTGCATTTGCCAGTATCTGGATACCAGAAGACCTTATATATAGAGGAAAAGAGAGGCCATATGTCCCTGAGATCGGCTCCACCAATTCTTCTGTATTTTGCACCATAGATTGCTCCTCTCTCCATCTTTCAGGCGCACTGATAGACATTTCTGATATTAATATTAATGACAGCAAGGACTATGATAGTGACCATTTACCATTAAATTTATTTTTGAAATCACCAGTGCAATGTATTCATATTGAAGATGTTTTACAATCAAATCCTAAACTAATACCCACCTGCACTAGAATTAAATGGACAGAAATGACAGACAAGCTTTGTATGGAGCTACTCAACAACGATTATTTTCATATGATCCGCACTACCCTTATAACAACAGGTCCGGGGAATGAAACCATTGAACAATACGAACTATTAACAAAGGAATTAATCAACTCACTCAGAGAATATACATTAAAGAAAGTGCGGACTGGGTCCTTTAGATCCAAAAGTGATTTGATACAGGCCCAGAGCACAGAGATATCAGGTGAGGTAAGGTTGCATTTGCCAGTATCTGGATACCAGAAGACCTTATATATAGAGGAAAAGAGAGGCCATATGTCCCTGAGATCGGCTCCACCAATTCTGTATTTTGCACCATAGATTGCTCCTCTCTCCATCTTTCAGGCGCACTGATAGACATTTTTCTCTATTTTATGTCCATCCCTTTAACCCCCAAGTACTGTATTCTCTTTCTTGCTTTTGTGTCCAATTACACATAAATAAACAAAAAGCTTGAAGTAAAACAAAACAGTGGCATGTGTTGCAGGGTTGGGTCTGAAGGCTAATTCTTAAAAGCACAGGGAACGGTTTCTGAATCAACGTTATAAGTCCTATATAAGCACCTATGCCTTGACAGTTATGTTTCTTGTACAGAGAATGAGTGACATCCATTGGTCTGAGATGGTATCAGCAACTTGGTGATGTTTGTAAGAGACATTTTACGAGCTCTTCTACTGGAGGCTTTTGCTGCTCAAGGTCAGGGCTTCATTTGTGATGGCACGTCAAATATTCATTTTTCCTCAGAGTCAGTGTTGAGCTCTAGAACAAATGAAGTGATACCAAAAATAAAATAAAATAAAAAGCACTGCAAAGCAGTTTTCCTACAGAGGATCCTCACCTTCATCTTCCCACATACTTCTAGAGTAAGGAAGGACTTATTCATATCACCTCTTCACGGTTTGCTAACCATGTGTTTTGGGGCAGAGATAGTAACATTAGATTGAGGAATATCCTTGTAGGATCTCAAACCCAGAGCCTAGGTGTACAGGACTGCTGTGCAGGTCCCACAGGAGTTGTTATGGAGTCTGTTTATTAAATTTATATACCACTCCATCTAGCTACACGGCTACTCTGGATGGTTTACAAAGTTGAACAGATATCAAACCAACAAACAATACAATAGGTAAACAATCCAATAGATAAAAACATAATAACCAATAAAACAATATGCAGTATATCAAAACATCAAACAGGGGCAAGATAGACGAGAAACAAACAAAACATAAAATGCATAACAGCAAATCATTAATAGCATATATTAATACCCAGGAAAAGCCTTTTTAAATAGGCACGTCTTTAGATATTTTTTAAAGATTGGGAGGGAAGATGCCAGACAGATCTCAGGTGGAAACTGGTTCCAGAGATGAGGGACGGCCATTGAGAAAGCTTGCTTTCTCATCAAAGATTTACTGGCCTCCTGCAGCAAAAAGGTAAAGGTAAAGGTCCCACCCCCTCCACACGCGTGCTAGTCATGTCCGACTCTAGGAGTGGTGTTCATCTCCGTATTCAAGCCGAAGAGCCAGTGTTGTGCAAGTCCATGGCCACGTGACTGGCATGGCTGCAAGGAAACATTTTTACCCTCCCACTTTTTACAGTGGTACCTATTTATCTACTTGCATTTACATGCTTTTGAACTGTTGGCTTGGCAGGAGCTGGGGTTAACAGTGGAAGCTCACTCCACTGCATGGCACCTGGGATTCGAACTGCCGAGCTGACGACTTGCAGCCAACAGTTTTCAGAGTCTCAAATGCCCTGCCTAGACGATGGGTGTTATGGGCAATATTTTGTGGCAGGAGCCATTCTGCCAAATAGCAAGGTCCTAAACTGTTTAGGGCTTTGTAAGTCATCATTAAAACCTTGAAATCAATGTGGAAGTGAATCGGCAGCCATTGCAGCATGGGCAGTGTGGGGGAGATATGTTGATATGTCCTTAACCCCGTAACTAATCTAGCCACAGAATTCTGCACTAGCTGGAGCCTCCACATTAATCTACAAGGCAGCCCCACATAGAGCGCACTGCAGTCATCTAATCTTGAGACTACGAGTGCCTGGACAACGTGGCGAGAGCACCAAAGTCCAGGAAGGCGCACATCTGAGCAATCCGCCTTAGATGAAAATGGGCAGCACGGATGCCACCTGGGCTTCCATGGGAAGTGTAGGGCCCAAAATCATGCCCAGACTACGCACCTCATCCTGCACGGAGAGATTTCCCCCTCCCCCCCAGAAACGGAGGGAGCTTCCCAAACCGCCAACCACTGGCACCCCGCACACGGAGGACCTCTGTCTTGCCCTGGTTCAACCTCAGTCTATTTGCCCTCATCCATCCCCGTATGGCGTCCAAGCAGGCGTCAAGGGACGAAACAGCATGCACTGCAGATGATAAGAAGGGGATATAGAGCTGGGTGTCATCGGCATATTGATGACACAAAACCCCATAGGCCCCGACGACCTCCCCCAGCAGTATCATGTAGATGTTAAAAAGCATGGGGGAGATTACCAACCCCTGTGGCACCCCAAAATTGAGGGACGAAGGGGTAGAGGCAATCTCCTACAGCTGCACTCTCTAAGGCCAGTCTTCCAAGAAGGAATGGAACCACTGCAAAGTAGTGCCTCCAATTCCTAACTCAGAGAGCTCAGTGGTTGCAGGGCCGGCGCTAGGGTTTTTTGCGCCCTAGGCGAGGGGCGGGGGTCGGGCGGCAGCAGCGGCGGCGGGGGTCGGGGGCGCGCGGGGGGTCGGGCGGCGGGGGGTTGGGCGGTGGCGGCAGCGGCGGCGGAGGGGGGCAGGCAGCGGCTGGCGGGGGTCCAGCAGCGGCGGCGGGGGGCGGGCGGTGGCGGGGGAGGCAGCAGGCTGGGCAGCGCCCCCTGTCCATTTTGGCGCCCTAGGCCACTGCCTAGTCCACCTTAATGGACGCGCCGGCCCTGCGTGGTTGGTATCAAAGGCCATTGAGAGATCGAGGAGGACCAGCAAGGACAATTTGCTCTAATTGGCCTTCCTCAGAAGGTTGTCATGCAGGGTGACCAATGTCGATTCTGTTCCATGACACAGCCTGAACCTCGACTGGAATGGATCAAGAACATCAGTTTCATTCAGGAGCTCCTGAAGATGGCCGGTCACCACACTCTCCACAACCTTACTGATGAATGTTAAATTGACATCAGGCCTATAATTGCCAATTTGTTCCACTGCCAGCTGTGGCTTCCTCAGAATGGGTCTAATGAATGTCTTCTTGAAACCCATTAATTATTGCTGTGGCCTATTCAGTGGTAACCGGCCTGGCCTCTTTTTATAAGCCAAGCCGGACAACGATCAAGCACAGAGGTGGTGGCATGACAATGATCAAGGACCCTGACCACTTGAGATGATGTCACAGGTTGAAAGATGGTCAGAATAGCCGGGCAAGGTAGAACACTGGACTTCTCTGCTGGATCTACTGCTATCATCTGTCCCAGCAGATGGCCTCCACTTTAGATTTTTAAAATGCTGCAAATTGCTTGCAGGGAATACTAGAGGGAGGCCTATCCCTGCAACCAACCCCAGATAGATTGAAGACTATACAGAAAAGCTCAGCCTGATGGTTTTGTGCTTCGCTTATCCGGTAGCAAAGTGAGAACTTCTTGAGGCTCTAATCTTGGTTGAGTAGATACTCAATGCAATCTTGACAGCTGCTAAATTTACATACCTACATACCATTGGGGCCTGCCTCCAAATCCTCTCTAGCCTTCTTCTATTATCCTTTAGGGCCGGAAGGGTCCTGGTTAAGGCCCTTGCTCCATAGATAAGGGTGGATGGGTAGATGGGCAATTCTAGCAGGTCTAGGGGCTGGTTTTGGTCCTGGCATATCTGCAACTGGTTATACAACAGCCCTAAAATGGCAGCAGCAAATAGGGGAACCCCACACTTCAAGTAAACATTTGGTACAGTATATATATTCTTTTAAATGGGCTCTCCCTAATTTGATAGCAAGCACTACAGCGTATTGAAAGGAAGTACAGTAAAAGGCTCACGTTGGAGAGGGTTAGGGGCCTCAGTTGCCACTGAAATTCAGTGGCATAATTTTTAGGGAGAGCTTAGGAGGGCACACTGTTCCCATTCCGATGCACAAAGCAATGCTCTCCTGCTCAGCCCGACCGAAAGGTAGCCGTTCTTTAGCCATGAGCTAGAGATTGGCTGTTTTCCCCTATTGCTGGAATCTGGGGGGCTCTTCCGAGATGGGCTTCAGCTTCAATGCAAACCTGGTGACAGATGTTTCCCACATTTATAATGAACATCTGGGCCTGAGAAGCATTGGTTGGGGTGGGGAGGCAAGGCAGCAGTCAAATCATAATCCATTAGCCATGCATACTTATGTACGCTTTGACAGGCCAGTGAGCCGATGTCCCTGGTTTCAGTATGTTTGGGAACACCCAGCTTTGCCTAAGTTGTTGTTGCTACTTGCCCTCAAGTCGCTTCCAACTAATGGTAAACTCAGTGAATTACAACCTCCCAAAAGCCCTGTCATTAGCAACTTTGCCAGATAGCTAAAAAGCCAAAATGACTACATCAAGGCCCTTGTACCTTGGGAAAAGTGAGTACCTCACTGGAAAAGAAAGCAATGCTTTCAAAAATTGGAAACAGTAGAAAGAGAGGGGGATTGAATGTGAGATGGGTTGACTCAATAAAGGAACTACGGCCCTGCGTTTGTAAGACCTGCAGAGGCTGTTAAAGATGGAACCTTTCAGTGGTCAGTAATTCATAGTGTTGTCATTTATGTTGAAAGCAAATTGATGATGCATAAGAACAGGAAGTGATTATCTCTTTGAATTCCTGTATGGTTCTTTGATTCTTTGAAGGCTGAAGTATGGTCTGCAGAATTACACTTGCTAAGGAAAACTGCACTTGGGGAAGTGGTTTAATTGATTGCAGCCTTCAGCTGTGAGCCACTGAAATCAATGCCAAAACTGTGGATTTGTATCCATCTGAGCCGCATGACAAGAAGGCGGTTTGCAAAATTTCATCCTTTATGCCTCTTACGTGTCAAAACATCTCTGAATTATTTCAGCACTTCATTTAAATATCGAGTTTTAATGCTTTAGCACCAGTGATGAACAGCTATAACTAAAACACTTGGAACATTTGCTGTAACATAAATGAT
Organism: Phrynocephalus forsythii; assembly: GCA_029282475.1. Lineage (NCBI taxonomy): Eukaryota > Metazoa > Chordata > Lepidosauria > Squamata > Agamidae > Phrynocephalus > Phrynocephalus forsythii. Next base: position 36,945,573 of record JAPFRF010000004.1, read on the forward strand.
TGCTTTTGAGCACCGGCTTGATGGCTCACCTCTTTTTGTTCTGCAGATCTTTCAGTTTGGTCTGCCCCCCCCCCATCCTTCTTAATGAAGTGTGCCAAGCCGCAGCCTTACATGGGCATGGCATTTTAGCAACACATCGTACACATTTAGAAAGGCATGTGTGCACATGTTAAAAACAAGACAACTTATTTATCAGCTGGTAGGTCTGCCAAGCAGCAGCCCATAGTAGAAGGAAACCAGCAGGACAAGGCTCACAAGCTGCTATGAACAGACCAATTGATATGTATTAGTTAGTGGTTACCAAGGATGATCTGATCAGCCTAATCAAATTTTGAGCGCTAACTAACTGAAGCACCAAAAGGGTAATCAAATCTCATGCTTCATTCAGTCTCTCTCTCCAACTGAGATTTTCATGTTCTTGTTTATTTCACATATCATTACCAATTTATATCCATTGGTTTTGCATTCTTTGTCTTCACTCCTTGCAATGCCATTTCAAGTCTGTTGCCACTGGGCTTCTGCTACTGTTCTAATTTCACCGGCAATCTGTTCTGTCATGTTAGGAAAAACCACCTAAAGCCACGGGCTCTGGAGAGATCTCCAGGGAAGTGCAAACAAGTCCTTCGTCTTTCAAGGAAATTAAAAAGAAACACTTGATACTTCCTAAGAGGCAAATGCGGGAACAACAGTTGTGCAGATTCACAGGCTCCACTGAGAAGGCCTGTAATGACAGTATTATGACCGTGTTCATTACTTGGGAAAGTTACCTTTCTGGAAACAAGTGATACTGCTGGCTGGAGGACTCCATAGGTAGAATCCCACCCTATCTCAAAAACAGGTTTTGCTTTCTCCTGGGCCACTGAACCTGCAGGATCCCCCCCCCGCCAATTCCCTCACCCTCTGACAACTAGATACTCAGGTGGGATCAATTGTAATTAGAGATGGGGATGAACTGGAAAAAAGGAACCACGTTTTCTGACGAATACAGCAGATTCATCAAAATCTACCGATTCTTACTTGTTGTAAATGGAGTTCCCCCAACAAAGATGAATGGGTGAATTTTTTGTAATTTTTGATTTGTCAGTTTGTTGGGGGGGGGCTAGGGCGCCCAAAGACACAACAATTGGAGGGAAGCACCACCTAATTCTCCTCTACTATATCTCCACATTTGGTGGAGATTGGATTTTGATGTCCGAGTTATGCACTCCATATATTGCCCTCCAATAAAGTTCTCCCCAGGTACCCAGAGAAGCCAAACTTGTAATTAAGCTTCCTCTGACTCTCTTCTACAACCCCTCCAAGTTTGGTGAAAATTGCCCCCCCCCCAATCCAGTTGCTAAAAGGCATTTTCCTACACACACACACACTTTGTGGGTGTATAACTCAGATGTCTGAAGCCCAATCTTCATCCAATTTAAGGAGATTGTAGAGAAGAGTTGGGAGAAGTCTCTCTGCATTTTGATGTCTGTAGATGCCTGAGGGGCACTTTCCTGAGGGGGGCTCTTTGGGGGGGGGAGTCATAGCTTGGATGTTCAAACCCCAATCTTTAAACTGCTTGCAGGTCTTGTAAAGAAGTGTCAGAGGAAGCATCCCTGTGAACTTGGGGCCTCCATATGCTGGTGGGACTTTTTATAGTGTTGTTTTAAAAGCAGAGATGGATTGATTCATTGATTTGAATCCTTGGCAGCTATTCATTAATTTGTCAGCTTTTTGATTGGTCAGCCCTGATGAATCACAATGAACTGCCATTTTAAAAATCCCTCCCCATTTATAATTGTGATCTTTCTGCCTTGGGTGAATCAGTTAGGGAGTCTGGTCTCCTGACAGCAGGGTTCTCAGTTGCACATATTTATACTGTGCCCCTTCTCTACATTAATTTGGCATCCAAAAAGAGCGTGTTGTTGAATATTCCATAATAATTGTGGAAATACCAATATGTTGTGTATCTGGGGGGGGGTGTACTTTTATTTAAAATATCAAATAATGGCTGGAATCTCACGACGACTAGAGTAGCAATTGCAATTCGTGAAGCCCCATGGAGTCACTGAGGAGCTGAGCAGGTCTATTGAGGACAAGGCGATTTGGGTTCAGAAAGTCACCGGAATTCGGAGGCCACCTGGCCGCCCCTTAACAACAACGCTGTGTGATGGTGCCGGTCCCGGAAAAGAAGTCCAGTAGCCATGACTCAACTTCCAGATAAACTCACCTGGATGACTGAGAATCTTCACAGACGTCCACTCAGAGGAAGCCAAATGGCAAAGGAGACGAGGAGCCCAGCGGGGCAAAGTGAAAGGAAACCGAGAGCGCCTCCCGCTCTTGAGCCAGGCCTGCTTTCCGGGCCAAAGGAAAAGCGGATCGGGCTCAGAGCAGGAGGAGGAGCGCGCCCGGCGCTGACCCGGCGGCGTCCAGGCGGGGCCGCCCGTTCCCTGCCCTCCGCGTCACCGCCGCGATCCGGGGCGGGGAGGGCTCGAGGCTCTCAGAGGACGAATGCCCCGGGATTGCGGCAGCTGCTGATCGTCCCCCCCCCCGGCTTCAATCCCCTTCCCCGCGTAAGGCGCCTGGCGGCTGCCCGCTCGCCCCCGGGACGGTGCCGCCATGGTGCCGCCGGGGGGGCTGCTGCTGAGGGCGATCATCATGGGGCCCCCCGGGTCGGGGAAAGGCACCATCTCGGCGCGCATCGTCAAGCACTTCGCCTTGAAGCACCTCTCCAGCGGGGACCTCCTGCGGGAGAACATGAACCGGAACACCGGTAAGGAGGGCGGGGGAGCGTCGGGCAAGCGCGCAACGAGCTCTCCCCTTTTCCCATATACATGGAGCAAGAGGAAGCAAAAGAGAAAAAAAAAAAAAATACGTCCTGGCACTTTCAACTGCTATGTTTTTAAGGCTCTCTGGAATGCACAAGGGCACTTCTTTGTCTGAGCGCGGCTGCCACGTTCGGGCCTTCTTTATTTTGTTTCTTTGTTTCTGCTTTTGCTTTGTTTCTTGTCTGGCTCTCCTGGCACGGTTGCCGTATTTCTTTCCCACCCTTCTTAAACCTCCTCCTTTTTCTGTGCTGGCGGTGGTGGGGAGAGCCAGTGGTTGGCGGCAACTTGGAATGTCCGATCTGGGCCAGGGCTCAGCAGAACCTCCCCTTTCCGAGGTAGCGGGTGGACCCCTGCCATTCAGGGTCAGAAGAGTCTCACTCCTTTCAGGGGATGCAGAACAATCGGGTTTCCTTTTTTTCAATGGGAGAGAACTGAACGGAAGCCTGTCCGTTCTGGTAGCAAGTAATTACAGTGGACCCTTGTATAACAAACAGCTTGTATAACATAAAATCTGTACAACATAAAAAAATCCAGAGATAGGGGAAATTTGCTTAACATAATTGTCTTTGGGGAAAATCTGTACAACATAAAAATGGGATTTCTCCATTTTCAATGCATTCCTATGGGAATTTGTATAAAGGAAATTTTGCTTAACATAATTTCATTTGGAACGAATTAATTCCTTTATACAAGGTACCACTGTATAGCTCAGCAAGAATCGGGGCCTTCTTCTGGATGCACCCACCCTCCCTGAGGTTCAATTCATTCTACCTTTATGGTCCAACGAAACAGCCCAACTGCTGCTGCATGAGTAAAAGTACCAGGGAACAGCTCTCGGTGGCACAACATATGTCCCTGGCACTTCCTTCCCTTTGCCACACAGCTGTTTGCTAGCTGACTCAAGAGGTTAACGATTACAACTGGACTGGGGATGGAGGAGCAGGAGCAGCGAGCAGCATCCTTTTCAGAATGACAAGGTCGCTGCTGTGGCTGCCTAGTTTTCGGGTTTGAGGGCTTAAAATGTTGTTTTAAGGTTCCAGCCAGCTGTGTGGCAAGCAAAAGAAGGGGGTTTTGACAAAAAGCTTTGCATTGTGCCTTCTGGACTTATAAGTACAGTAGTGCCAAAATGATCTCCTTACCCTCTGTGCCCAGGTGGTGGCTTGAACCCATGATTCTGCAAAATTCTGGGCCTCTGAAGGTGTTGCTTTATTGCCCCTCATGTGTTCCCCCCCCCCATCATTGCCTATCCTGCTGTCGTTTTGAGGACCATGGTTTGTCCAGTGGTGTTCTATGTAGGAGCACAGTACTTAGTCCACAAAGCCACGTTTTCCCCAAGTGTTGTTCTTGGGAACAATAGAAAAGCACTGTGACCCTTTGCATTCTATATCAGAAACACAGATCCATGGGTTCAATGCATGGCAGGGAAGCAGTGCCTTTTCTGAGAACATCATTCCCACGGTTTCCCATAGCCTGGAAAAATAGCCCTGAGATGATATTTGGACTGTACTGCATCTTATTTTCCTTTCCCATAGCAAAGGTAAATCAGCAACCTTAATAATCTGACTCTTGGAATAAGCACATATACACATCTGGATACAGAGTTGGTTACAGAATTATACCCAGCAGAGAGTGCTTACCAACAGCTCTTTCTCAAACTGGGTGGAGGTAGCAAGTGGGGCACCGCAAGGTTCAGTCCTGAGCTCTGGGCTCTGCAACCTTTTTTTAGTTAATGCCTTGGGTGACGGAGTGTCGGGAATACCTATCAGATTTGCACATGGCACAAAACTGAGTGGAATAGCTAATACCTTGGAAGACAGAAACAAAATTCTAAAAGACCACAATAAATTTGAACACTGGGATGAAAACAACACAATTAAATTTAAGGGATAAGCGCAAAGTGCTTTACCTAGGAAAAATACACCAGATGCACAGTAACAAGATGGTGGATACTTGGCTCAGTAATACTACGTATGAGAAAGATCTTGGAATGGTTGTATATCAGTAGCTGAATATGAATCAACAATGGGATGCGGCTGCAAAATAGGCAGATGCTATTTTAGGATGCATTAACCGAGGTATAGTCTGCAAATCCTGTAAGGAGGTATAAGTTCACCTTTATTCAGCAGCATTGGTTAGGCCTCATCTATCTATCTATCTATCTATCTATCTATCTATCTATCTATCTATCTATCTATCTATCTATCTATCTATCTGTCTGTCTGTCTGTCTGTCTGTCTGTCTGTCTGTCTGTCTGTCTGTCTGTCTTTCTTTCTTTCTTTCTTTCTTTCTTTCTTTCTTTCTTTCTTTCTTTCTGAGTATTTTCACCCCATCTTTCTCCTTGGAAAAAGGCGGCTTGCAGTAAGGAGAGACAATATACAGTCCATTACACTGAAGACATATTCAGTTTGCGAAACAGGGAATTGAGGGGTATCTTATATCATTAGAAGGCAACATTAAAACTATCAATTGATAACATAGTGTCAAATGCAATCACACAAGGAGAGATATAAACACAAAGTTAGCAGTGGCTATAAACCTCAAAGTTTGTGTACCCATGTATGGTATATTCATATAAAGACACAGAAAGTAGTACATCATGTAGGGAAAGCTTGCCTGAAGAGGAAGGCTTTTGCCTGTTTCCAGAAAGACAGCAGAGATGGGGCAGTCCTGGCCTCCAGTGGGAGGGAGTTCCAAAGTCTGGGAGCAGCAGCCAAGAAGGCCCTTTCATGTGTTGTTTCCAGTTGTTCTGGACATCACACTTTTAAATGGATGGCAACAAACTGGAGCAAGTTCAGGGAGGGGGAACCAATAGGATGATAAGGGGGACTGGACACCAAGCCCTGTGAGGACACACTGGAAGAACTGGGCATGTCTAGGTGAGAGAATACTCTTCATATATACAGCAGTACTTGAAAGGTAGCCATACAGAGAAGGGGCAGGATCTGTACTTGATCATCCCAAAGTACAGGACACATATTAACTGGCTGAAGTTACAGGAAGCCAGATTTAGGATGAATATCAGGAGAAACCTCTTAACTATTAGAGCAGTAGAAGAATGGAACCAATTACCTCGGCAGGTGGCGAGCCCTCGCTGGAGGCATTCAAGAGAAAGTTAAACAACCCTCTGTCAGATCAGCTTTGCTTTGGATTCCTCCATGGAGCGAAGGGGATAGGTCCCTTCCAACTCTATGCTTCTCTGATAAGGCTTCCATAATTTATGTACTATATCTTTATGTGCATGGACACATGAACCATAGCGCCCCCTTGTTTCAGAGCTGGGTAATGCAGCTCTCTAGGTTATTTATTTATTTATTTATTTATTTTTGGCCAACATGTCCCATCAACTCCTGCCACGACCGTTACCCACTTCCTGCCTTGGATGCGATTTTGCACACATATTCTATCAACTACAATCTACGTCCAGTGAAATCTACCCCTGTGGAACATGAGTAAAGTGATGCAGCGTCATCTTGGTTGCTCCATCTTTTCCCCACCCCACTGAGTCAACATTTCGTTTGGAGCCAAAGTCAAATGCTCCTTGCCAGTTTAAATACTGTAGTTAATCATTTACTCCACTTAGAAGGCTGACATTTATGACATACTGATCATTGTTGTTGCTCCTTGGTGTATGATGGCATTGACAGGCCCCGTTAAGCAATCATGAACAAGTCTTCCCCTTAAGAATGTATCAATACCAGCCCTGGTGCTCAAACAACTGTCCTAAGACTCCTCAGGTGGCGCCATTGCAATGTTTGCTGAGGTACAGATATGGGTTTTGTACAAGTCTTGTAGCTGAGCCCTCCATGCTGTAAAAAGAAAATTAGGGCACACCTTGAACTTCAGTTCCATGCAAGTATACAGGTATATGGTTGCCAGATCCTTCTGAGTTGAATATAACAACTCAACACAAGGCTTTAGGGATGTGTGTCAAAGTCCAACCCATAGTTAAATATAAGAAAAGTTAGTTCGGCTACAAAGCAAAGAGAGATCAGCGGCGTTGTGAGGCCTTAGGGCTGTCGCTGCTGTACTCTGAACCACAAACGAGTCAGGAAGAATAGTAGAGATGCAGAAGGCGATGTTGCAAGTGGGAATGCAACAACTTGAGATTGTAGGGCTGAGGGTGTGTGTGTGTGTGACCTCACAAATCTGCTGAGATTGACTCTATTAAGACTCAACAAAATACTTTCTCCTGATAAATGGGGGGGCAGTCACACAATCTCCTTGCCTTCTCTGTAAGTTCAAAGATAAAATCATATGTGGGAATCTAAGGGTTTTTTATATTGTTTTCTTACCACAGAAATTGGTATACTGGCTAAGTCATATATTGATCAAGGGCGACTGATCCCTGATGACATCATGACACAGCTGATGCTAAGCAAGCTGAGAACTCTAGACGAGAACCACGTGCTGCTGGATGGTGAGCGTTCTGTTGCATCTTTATGGCCAGCCAGGAGTGGCCTCTTGACAACATGGAATGTTCTCTTGGTCCTGTGACAGTGTTCCATATCCTTTGTTTTTCCCCAGGCTTTCCCAGGACGGTTCCACAGGCAGAAGCTCTGGATAAAGTGTGCCCAATAGACACTGTGATTGACTTAGATGTGCCTTTTGAGACCATCAGACAACGGCTCACTGCACGCTGGATCCATCCCACTAGTGGCCGGGTCTACAACCTCGAGTTCAACCCCCCCAAAGTCCCTGTAAGCAATGCCCATCTCTGGGAATAACCAAACAGAAACAATGATCACTTCCCATGTCTCCTGTTCACTCTTCAGATTGTCTGCTACATGCCTGAGTTAACCTTGTTTTCCTGTCGCTAGCACTAATCATCTCTACTGCTCTTTGTGACAACTGGGCCAGAGGATGAGAAGTATAAATGTGCCGTCACTCTGTGAGTTTGCTGTGTTTGAGAGTGGAACTTACTTGTTCAGCCTGGGAGGCTATAGATGAAGAATTGGCAAGCTTGCTTATGATCTAGATTCAGAACTCAGAATAAGGAGTTATGATCATCATGTTAAAAAGCAATTAGTTAAGAGCTACTATAATTTTTTTCCCAAAGAAGAAATGAGGTCTCCAGCATATCTTTTTTCCTGCTGTGAGAACAGGAGATTTCCTAATTATTCATTGCACGCCTATGCTCCTCCGTTGCGAACAGGTCTCTAGTTTCCTCTTCCATTCCCTTTCTTTTTTGCTGTTCTTGCTGTGACGGGTCCGTGTCTTTGACAACCCAGCCTGCACTTAAACTTTGTGAAAAGACCTTCTTTGTTATGTTGCTGCAACCATTCACTGTCTTATATTCCTATTCATAAGAAGTGGGACTGACACCGATGTTAACGTTTCCAAAACATACTTGAAGTTTATTGAAGTAACTGAAATGCATAAATAAATGACTTCTCTCTTGTTGTGTATCTAAACTTATTCTTAACACTTATATATAAGTGTTTTGGGTCATTTGTTTACCTTAAATAACAGACGGCACTTTGTAGAGAAACTCAAAAGTTTATTTTTCGAAGCTGCAGCAACGGAGAGAAACGCCATCCAAAGTGCGGTCTCTGCCATTGAATTTTGAAACTATGTATTTATTCCCGATGCATGGACCCCTGGTCCAATCCTGGGCCACAGAAGGCTCACATTCTACCTGTCATGATGTGACATCACAACATCCCCCCAAATACGTACATGCATTATTTAAGATGGGTTATGCCCCTATTGAGTACTGGTCTATGCACTTTGAATTAAACTATCCCAAAATTAGACATCAGCTCCCATTTTCTGGTTATTACACAACCCCAACACAACTTACAAATTTTAACTAGCTCCTTATCTATAACATAAGCAGTCCCTAACTGCCTTAACCAAGTCCCTGACCAGACCCTCTCTCTCTTACAAACACTTTGCCCTGATGCCAACTACTCTCTAGATCAGTGGTAGCTAAACTTTGGCCCTCCAGATGTCTTGGACCACAACTCCCACAGTCCTTGGTCATTGGCAGTACAGGCTTGGAATTCTGGGAGTGGTGGTCCAAAACATCTGGAGAGCTGAAGTTTGGCTCTCTCTCTACAGTTTAACTGTCACTCCTTTTATAAGACCTATCCCCACCCACCTTCTGGGATTGGCCTTCCATTAGCATATTCATAGTCTCACTCCAGGGGTTCTGTCACCCCTGTCTTTTTCCTTTAAATTGAAGCCTTAGTTACACAGTTCACCCAGTAAAGCTATTGGGAAAGCTTCCTGAATACATTAATGACAACATGCCGGGGGGACTCAAGACCTAGCTGCTTCTAGACAGGGTGCAGAAGAAGGACTTATATTCTAGAGCAGTGCACATTTGTAAGATATTTTCCTCTCAGATGGTCTAGATCTGGAATCCTCCTGGGTTCATCACAAAATCGACCAAACTGGTTTTTTTTTTTTACAATGTTGGAAGAACTGAGTTTAAATCAAAGGGGAAAATTTTTGCATCTTAAGAAAAGCAAATCAGGAAGGAAGGAGGGAAATGCAGGTTATTTCTCGGGGGCTGGGGGATGGCTGCAAGACCCTTTTGGGTTTCTAGAGGTGGGGGCTCTTGTTTGGGGATATTTTTCAACATATTTAAATAAAACCTGCATAAATGAGTGGAATGGTAATAGTAAGATGTTGATAATGAGCAGTAGAATGGGGTCCCACATTTTTCTGTCTATAAGATATCCCCATGTACAAGGCGACCATTTGCAGCAACAAGGTATGGGCAGTTTCACAAACTGCATGGTTCTCTCTTCTGCTTTCTTCCATGTATAAGATGATCCTCAATTTTTAGTCTAATGATCTTAGACAAAAATATAGTCTTATACATGGAAAAATAATGTATGTTTGCTAACAGAATAACAGTAGCTATAACTACAGTATCTGCTGTTTAAGCTAGTAACAACACAAATTTCTTTTGAAAAGTAACATTCTGGGCTCTGCCTGTACTCTATAGGAATGAGAAATGATGCTAAAATCTATTGCTGACAGTTCATTGTGCTTTAAATTTTGACATTTTGCTAGCCTGCTATATAATGGATGTCCCAGGAGAATGTAAAATTCCTGTTACTTTGTAGATACTTAGACTACAAAGGTGCCAACTGTTGGCAGTTATAAGCAGCCCTAAATGGAGGGGGAAGGTTAAATTAGTTGGTTCTTAATTGTTCTGATTATTCCATGGGCTAATATTTTATTGTTGTGCATCCAGTGTTCTTCTATCACTGATATTAAAATAGACTGCGGCTAAGCGTAAGAAAAGTAACCATTTCTTTGCTTTGTGATGTCTTGATTTCTGAAGTCTAGAAATGCAAGTGAGAGAAGTATTGAAGGTGAACTATAAAATGGGACATCGAAATTATGTAATTTATAGTTCAGTTTTGAAGTCCAACATGTAAAACAATGCCTTTCATAGAAGCCATGGCCAATGAAATTACAGGATGCTTGTGCCTTCCATACTCAGGGCCTTGATGATGACACTGGAGAGCCTCTGGTTCAACGTGATGATGACAAGCCTGAAACTGTTATGAAGAGGCTGAAATCGTACGAAGCAGAAACGAAACCTGTCCTTGAGTATTACCGGTAAGTGCCTTCTTGGGTTGGACACATTTCAGAATACAGCCTCCTCTCGAACCCTTTTCTCTGTCAAGTCTTCAGAGGAACTCAGAACTGCTCTACATATGGTACACAAGTAGTGAGGTAGAAGAAGAAGGAGTGGCTTGAGTTCCTCCCCCACCCCACTGCTTGTTTGTGGGACTCATGCAAAGGACGCAATGTAGATTAAGCCCTGGTCAAGTTGCCATGACTCCACTCCCGGACGACTGAGAATCTCCACAGACATATGGGCAGGGAAGCTACATTTGCCATTCCTATTTCAGAGCTGTTCATAAAGGCTGACTGAATGCCTGTCTTTTGTTGAACAGGCATATATTACAAACATAATTTTTAAAAATGTGGTTTTTGTAATTGAGTTTCTAGGGTGGGCTGGATACATTCATTGTTGTGAAAGCAAACTTAATGGTCTGGTCAGCTTCTGATTTTTCCAAAATCCCTCTTGTAGGACTTTTTTAGTTCTGTGGGCTGCGCGTGGGATAATCAAATGGGGAATGCCTCCTGGCAGGGACGTAAGTCTTATTTTGAGCAAACATTTATATTTCTGGCAAGAGGCGAGTTTTCTTTCACACAAGAGCCTCTTCCCAGCGGCTTCCACCTCTGCTGTCATTCTACCAGGAGGTAAGGAACATGAAAGAGCAGGTCAGACTAATGCAACTCTTGTCTCTTCTATAGCCAGAAAGCAGTGCTTCAGACTTTCTCTGGAACAGAGACCAACAAAATCTGGCCTGACGTTCATCGTTTCCTTCAAACCAAGCTGCCTGAAATCGGTCAGAATGGAGCCACTACGCACAGCTGAAGCAAGATGTTTCACTCTTCTGCGACGTAAAATCTAATGGCATGTAGCTAAGCTTCCAGGAATAGATTTTCTTGTCTGTACTAGAATCACGGTGGTCTCCAATTGGGGAAGTACAAAATAATGTCCTGCACCAATGAATAGCTGAAAGAAGTATCTGCAGTGATCACATTTCAGTTCTGTGCCATCACCTAGTTTTCCTGTCCTCTCGTAAGTTAATGAAGTGCTATTTTTATATTAGGTGTACTGGGATTTGTAAAATTAATTTAACATTAAACTGATTTTTAATAAAGTCCAATGCAAATCAATGCAATTTGTTGAAAGACTGCAGTTTGAAAGGCCAATCCAGTGCTCAGGATCTTACCAAACTTTCCACTGAAAAACCTTAGGGCTTCCATTACTTTTGATGGAGTTGCTTTAGAATGGATGTTTCTCTGTTGGACTGCATCACTGAACTGATGTTGCTGCACTCCAAGCAGCTCCCCGCCTGGCCCATGGTGAGAGATGATGTTTGTAATCAACATCTGGAGGGCCAAAGAGTCTCTATCTCCACACAGTAAAACAGGTCCTAAAGGATCCCTAGAACAAGGGATTAGGGCAGTGGTTCCCAACCTGGGGGTCAAGACCCCTTTTGGGGGTCAAATGGCCATTTCACAGGGGTCGCCAGGAGCCAGTGAAGAAAAAGGCACAAACGGCTTGGGTTTGGAGGGGGGGGAGGAAGGGGGGAAAGGAGTGAGTTACAGCTTGATAGGTTGGAGGGGATGCCAGTCAATGGCACCGGAAGCTGCGATTGGCTGAGGGTGCCTGTATAGAGGGAAGTTCTCTATGGCACCTGGGGCAGTGGCCTGCCAATTGGGGCTTGTGGCCTCTTCCAAGCAGGGCAAGGGGTCACCACAACATGAGGAACTGTATTAAAGGGTCACGGCATTAGGAAGTTTGAGAACAACTGTATTAGGGGGTCTGGAATGCTCCCTTTTAGCACTTGCAAAGGGTCAAATGTTCCACCCCTTGATGTATGCTCATTTAGGTTCCTAGAGCTCAGACTTGCTAAAGGCAGCTGAACATGGATGTCAAAGCAATGCCTTCCATGATAAACTGTTTGACCAACGAGAGGGTTAGTCTTAAGACAGGGATGGGCAATATGTGAGATACCCAACTGATGCAATTCCACAGCACTGTGCCATCCTTTGATTTTAAAACATCATAGTTCCTCCAGTATCCCAAGTATCATTAACGGAAACACACATTACATCAAAAATACATTTTACAGTATTAACAGCTAATTATTCTTTCATTTCCAAAACTCACCTGGGAGAGTCTTGCCATGCAAGTTACATTACACTGTGGAGGAAACATGTCATAGTATCCTGTTAAGACTTTTAAGAGTATCTTCCTTTAATGACATTGCAAAACACTGTGCCTAGAATGTCTATCTAGACCACTGTAAGATTGCTGGGCATCTTGATGGACTGATCACCCCCCCTTTTTTTCTTTTTCAACAAATCAAAGCATTCCTATAACTCATATTTCAACAACTTGTGTCTTGCCATTATCATCCTACTTAGGTAGGTACTGGGGGCTGATCATAGCTAACAATAAAAGCCATCTTTTGGGGTGAAAACAACTCTGATCTCTGTCTTTAGGAAAAACAGCCCCTGAATAAACTGCAGGCTCAAGTCCACGTTCTTTAAACATTCAGCAGCCTTTCAAAAGAATGCCAGAATGGAGCTTGCAGACCACACACTGCTCTGAGCCGGACACATAAAACAATTTCAGTGAAACAATTGTGAAGAAAATAAAAACATGATTGATTACACAGTAGAACGCAGCCCCAGTGTGAGCAAACATAATCCAGAGAGGCGCCAAGAACTAGTGGGAGAAGAGACTGAGTACAGCAGTGGTAAAAGTATACTGCATATTCCAGCATTTTAATCATATATGTATTTCAATAAGTAAAATAGAGCAGTTGCAATGGATCTCATGCAAAGTAATGTTGCCACGTATATGAATGCAAATAATACCTTGCAACAATTTTACTTTTTCTACAGCTAAAATGTATGTGTTGTGGTTTCGCACAAAGAGACATTTCATTTCTCTTCAATTTCTCCACTTATCATTCGAACATTTGCTAGCAAGCACCTTAACCGCTGTTAAATGGCCCTCCCTGCAAACATCTCAGAGTCCTGGTTTTAATTAATACAAGGAGAGCCGGAATCAGGCCAAAGTAAACAGGCACACACAATTTGGTTGCCTGTAAATCAAGATTGTTTCAGATAGCTGTCTCTCAGTTTAGTTTCCATATGAAAAGTGAGCCATGGTGAGAATGTTGCTTCAAGTAACAAAACATGACAAAGAAGAGCGAACAAGTGGAGGCTGCTTTCCATTTTCATATAGAAGTGACTTCCGCTGCACTCCTATCAGTGAATGAAACCACTATCTGAATAAAATGCATATGGTGACTCCTGGCAGTATCTGATTTAGGCTGTTCTCTCTTGTCTTTGAAAGATGGTGAGAAAGTCATGATGCTAATGATGCACGGTTAAACCCCATGTCACACCCATTTGTAAGTTACCAATCTGTTTTAAGGACACCTTCAACAAAACAAAGCAACCAAGCATGCATGGAAAACAAACAAGTGTTTGTAGGCCTTTATATGTTAGTTAAAACTGTTAGGGAAGGGCTTTGGTTCTTTGAATTTCCAAAACAGTAATTGTGCCTCTGTGGGATGTATGATATTTAAGTCTTAGACATATCCAGAAACTGCATTAATTTCAGTTGTCATCCAGGTTTACGACTGGTAGGCAATCAATGCTTTAAAACTCTCCATCAAATATCCTAGCCCTTTGACACTTGGAACTGCTGTTCTAGCAGCAATTCCAGGAAACAAGAGCTGGTAACCATTGCACATGACCCAAACATCAGACCAGTTGGGAGCCTTCATAAAATAGAACAGGGTGGTGTCGTGCTATTTATTGGTATGAATAACTGGCGTTTTCTTTTTTTGGCAGGAGCTGGTTATGCTTAATGCAAAAAGACGGTGAGGGTACATTTTAAATTAACAAACCGTATTGAAACCCAATTGATATGCATTCACCCATAGAGTTCAAGGCAGCATATAAAAATGATGTGTCCTGTCCGAAAATAGTGTGGTAGGAACATGAAAGCTTGAAAGCTACTTTAAAAAAGCTATTCATTTTATGAAACTCTGAAAGTAACCTGCTACCAGTGACATCAACAAAATATTACAGTAATACCTTGGTTTATGAGCGTAATTCATTCCGGAAACATGCTTGTAAACCAAAACACTGTTATATCAAAGCAATTTTCCTCATAAGAAATAATGAAAACTCAGATGATTCATTCTGGGGTCCCATAGAACACAAAATGACAAAACTCACAAAAGAAGTTGGCTAGTAGTCCACGTCCACACGGTGGTTTAGGTCCTTGGCTGCAGAATCTGCTCTGCTTGGGACTAAGAACTGGATTTTACTCTGTATTTGTAATGTGACAATAATAAAGTGCCATTTATAGCCCTATACACAGTTGACCAGCTGCCTCCATAACTAGAAATGGTTTGAAACAAAATTTAAAAATGTTGAAAACAAATTGAGCTGGAGCTCAAGGAGGCAGATTCTAATTTATTGTGATGTCAGATATCGATACTGGCCAAGATCCAGTATCAGAATCTTCTGTATTTAGTACCAGGGAAAATAAAGACTTGCCAACCCTCTAGGGATTCCTAGCTTGATAAACGTTTTTTAGTATAAATTGGGGGAGGGGCTGCAGGAGGAAAGAGATATCGTCCACTCTGGCAGAGAAGGGAGGCCTCAGTACTTAGCTCCCTGATATCCAAAATATGTATCCTCTTCTAAGGCATTCTACCCTCCTCATTAAGAACACTGAAAGCAAATGCCATGTACTAAGACAGGCATGTCCAAACTCCGGCCCTCCTGATGTTTTGGACCAAAACTCCCAGAATTCTAAGCTTAGACTGCCAATGGCAAAGGACTGTGGGAGTTGCTCTCCACAACATCGGGAGGGCCGAAGTTTGGACGTGCCTGTCCTAAGAAGTTTTAAGGTGGAATGGCCTTGTATCTCAAATAAGGGTTTTCTCTGAAAAGTTAACAAGGGGATTGGATTTTCTCTTTAGGCCTCAACATTTACATCTAACTTAGGAAAGGAGGACCTTCTCAGACTATTTTGGTCAGCATGTTTTTTTACAGAAAATTGTCCTCCTCAGTTCTAGGTCTATAGACATTTTTGCAGTCTCAAAGATCTACAAAATGTAACCCTGTGGAATGCCTATGAAGAGAAGCAGAAGCAGAAGTCAAGGGAAGCCTCAGTAAACTCTGTTGAACTCGAAAGTATAAGGAAAGCTGATGAGTGATTTTTCCACTCAGCTCTCTGATCCACACCATGCAGTCTTTGAAAACACAACATGTCTACCACCTTCCGTGATTATGTGAGGACTGTTCTCACCAATGACAAATGTTAGTACAATCAATTAGAAATTCCAAAAGAAGAGTAAGTTGTGGAAATTTATCTAAATAATATTTTATTATTCTGTTATTAAGCTACACTTGTGGAGGGCCTACTTGAACCAAAGAAATCATACATCTACAAGATATTAACTTTTCACATGGAATTTTAAAGGAATGAAGGCATCTTGTCAAGATCAGTAATGATAGTCATATTACTAAATAAAAGCTCTGATGTAGTCTTTTACACTGATTATGGGCTGATGATCAATCTGGGTCACACTTGTAGTAGTTTATTTATTTATTTATTTATTTGATTTATATACAGTAACCCCCCGCCTATCACAGGGGTTAGGGACCCACCTGACTTGCAATGACTGAAAATCCGCGATATGTGGATGCAGGTCGGGGGGCGGCACACCACCGCTGCTTCCCCAGGCTGCTGGAAGACTTTTTAAAAACCCTTCCAGCAGCCCCTGCAAGGGCGGTGGATGATCTGATCCACCGCACTTGCTGCATGCGCCATTCCTCCCCGAGACAGCGCCAATCAGCTGCTTTCCGCTGGCTTGGGGCCAGCACTCCCCACACTCTCCACTGAAATGCAGTGAGCCAATGCATTTCAATGGAGATGGCCTGGAACTGGAAGGGATTTAAAAAGGGGTGCCCCACTTCTCCGGAGCCCCCACGGGGGGAGGGGAAAGCAGCACACCCCTTTTAAACCCCCTCCTAGTCACAGAGGCAGACTTGATTCCGTGACTGGAAGATGATTTAAAAAGGGCGCACTCCAACTGACTGGTGCTGGGGTGGGGAAATAAAGGTTTTTCTTCCTTACCCTAGCACTAATCAACTGGAGCCCCAGCATGTACTGCAGTTCCGCGATATAGCGGGACCGCAGTACATGAACCATGAAATGGCAGGGGGTTACTGTACCGCAATGTTCCAATGAAAACAATGGGATTTGTTCCACAAGCTGTGGATTAACTAATTCTAGTGCGTTTGACCCTTTGCTGCAACTTTCTGCTCCTACTGCAAACACTCCATGGACTCCAGGGTTTAAATGTTCAATATAAAGTTTAAGAAGCTTTATTTAATACACACATGTACATGATATTGTTCAAAGAAACTACTGTTCAAAATATGATCCTTTACATGGAAGAAGTTTCTGCGTGCAAGCACTCAATGTTATTGATACATAATCTCTACAGATTCAGTTTAAACTTTGTTGACAATTTAGTTTAGGCATTATACAAAATATAAAATAGTCATGCTTCCTCACATCTCACAATCAACACCATTCCTCTCAGACTTCCATAGTGGTACAATGGACTTAAGGACCATCACTTTGAGGAAAGACAGCACAGCCTCTCTTTTTACTTTAGGTTCTCGGCCAAAGTACTGTGTGAACCCACTTCCCACCATTTATGGCATATTTGCGGCCAATGCGTAAATTATATTGTAGAAATAGGCCAAAATCCCAGAAGCTGAGAAGAATTTGTACATGACTCCTGGTTCAGTAGCTTTCTCCACAGTAGTTCCCATTGCCAGGCTCAGCGATAGGCTTATATGTTTAGTCCTACTTACCAGCTAGAGAAGCAACAAAGGAACATGACCAAATGAACAGCAGAACCCTTCAAATCAACAATACCTTCCTGATTCAGGGACACATTCAACGCAAGATGCTTCAAGGGTGAAGATGCACTCAGTGGATCTGGCTATGTATTGGCAGCAAACAGAAATACCCCATTCATCTTTACCAGTCACCCCCCCCCCCTGCCAAGGTATACCTACATGGAAGCACTGACAACTGCAGGACAGCAACTCATTGGGGATGGCAATTTTCCATACTTTCAGTATTGCACAGTTGATACACAGGGGAAAACGGAAATAGTTCAGTTTATATTGACCTCATACTCGACCCAACACCAGGTCAAAATCATTTTTGGCTACTGAAGGTATCTTGGGTTGAAGGTTGGCCAACGGATTATTGGATCTGAAACATGGAGCAACCTACCAACGTAGAATACTTCGTGGCTTACACTCACAAGATGCAATTTAAAACAGGTCAGCTCAATTTGGCACCAGGATTTCAGCCATAGGCAAAGCACAACCCTTCGGATGTTGTGCAACAACTCCCAGCCTACCCAGCTACCAGCTGCACTGGACAGGCTTGACGGCCATTGCAGTTCAACAGCACCTGACCGGTGTTATTTTGCTCATGCCTGCCATTCGAAGACATTATGAAAAAAATGTTATCTTTTAGGGTATAGAGGTAAATCAAGGAGTACTGATTCCTCTTCATTTGCGGCATTTGCTGACACTGATTCGGGTTTTCTCTTTCAAAGGCACCCAACTTATCAGCGGGCATGGCTCCCGGAATAGAAACACTGTTAAAAATCCTGTTCTAGCTTACTGTGGTCACTAAAACATCAAGATGCACATGTGGAAATGCATAGTAAAAGGCATTTGTGTTAAAGCAGAAAACAACAATTTCATCGCTTTAGTTGAGCATGATTTTATCTGAGGAACCAACCAAATATGCAATGCTAATAGCAACCAGTGACTTACTGCTATTCATGATAAAATCAGATCTAAGCGCCTATTATGCAAAACAATAGAACGCATTACAGTGATCATTAGCATCTAGAGTAAGACACATATCTAACAAGATTTAAGCAGATTCCTCCAAGAATCAATCAACTGTAAACATTGCAACTTTGCAGATTTTTTTTCCTATATGACAATTCCTAAAATTAAAAAGGCAAAGTTTAGTAGTAGCAGAAAACATCCAGTTTCACATTCAGCAACATACAATAATTCTCCTGATCTATAAAAAAACAAAAATAAAAAAAACGTAGCAGCATATTTTCTAAACAAAAGATGAGAATGTTTCTGGATTACCCTCTCTCCCAAAAAACAAACACTCAAAATAAAGTGCAGCACCCATAAAAAGAAGTATGAAGAAAGCTGTCATGTTGTTCTCTTTGCAATATGAGTGATTGGTTCAGTCACAGAAGCACTATACTGTATCCATCATTTTTGGTTCTTCCTCCTCTCTGTGTACCACCGAGTTTAAACTGCAACCCTGCAGGGAATCTGTATTCTGAAATGAAAGCACAAGAAGCAAAAAAAGTCAAAATCCCATTGTGGGGAAACAGCTGATCTGAAACTCTGCTCTGAGTTGCAGCAGCCTTCCACTCTTATTAACCATCTACAAAAGGCATGTCCAAACTTCGGCCCTCCAGATGTTTTGGACCACAACTCCCACAGTCCTTTGTCATTGGCAAGCTAAGCTTAGAATTCTGGGAGTTGTGGTCCAAAACATCAGGAGGGCCAAAGTTTGGACATGCCTGATCTACAAGATTGTGGTTCCGGCCATTTGCACCACTCAGCACCTCACTTGCCACCCACTCTCATATGGTATTGGGCATCTCACATACTCAATGTGCTGGTAGTTTTCCTCCCAGGAACTGCAACTAACGCCAGCGGCTTCTTTCACATGAACCAAAATGCTTAGTGCAGAAGCCAGATCAGCTCCTCCATCATTTAAACAATGAATATGTGGACCCAAGAAACCAAGAAAATGATTCCAGGAAAGACAAGGAATCACAGGAGACAACACACACATTTATTTCAGAGTCTGAAGAATTCCTCAACAATTTAACTTGGGAGCAACTTCAGTATTTTGACCAGCTATGCCAGGTACCTGAAATATTGATACCAGGGACTAACATTTGTTAGGAGAGGACATCCATCAGTCCAGTTAAGTTATTATTAAGGTATATACATTTATAACAGACAGAGGAGAGTGTGATATCCTGTCCCCTCTTCTTTTGGGTTTATCACTCGCCTATATATAAACTGCGAGGAAGAGGAGAGTTCCTCTTCACAAGAGTCAAGGCACTGACTTTCCAGGGTTTGATTTACACACAGATCACCCACGAACAGTGCAGGAAACAAAAGGGAGTGAGACTGGCACACTTCTTGCTACCCATAATAAGATTTTCTGGTTTAACAAGGACTGAAGAGGCTGTCAGTCCAAAGGATGGCAGCAAGTTTCCAGTTTTAGGGAGTCACGCCACAGATGACACGGTAGCAAGTAGTAGCCAATGCAACATGGCCGTTAGATCAAGGGATGGGAATGTGTGGCCTGTAGATGTGGCTGGACATCAGCGCATGCTACTCTCCCCACTAGAGATGCTGGTTGGAGCTGATGCGAGGTGCTGCTCCACAGCATTGGGCTGGGACTGCTGAGCTGGGAGGAAGCTGACCTATGCTTAACTTCTGGCTTAGCCTAAAAGCTTAAGGGATGCCTTTGGAAAGTCACAATCTCTTCTCTCAACTAAACTTCCAGTGTTCTTATCAGGATAAGAGAGAAGTCTCATTGGAGATGGGCATGAACTGAACGATAAACTGGAAAAACCTACGAACTGGGCTGGTTCATGGTTCGGTTTGTGCTGCAGCGCAGGGATCCCATTTGGCCAAAATGAAATGAAGCCCCAAAAAGAAACCAAACCCTGAATCAAGTCAGGCGACTGTCTCTAAAGATGGCAGCAAAGGAAAAGGAGGTGGCCACAGGACCAGGTAAATTGGTGACAAGGGCAACTGTAACAGGGCAAACACGAGAGGAGACGGAGGCTACACTCCCCCCCATGCACAAACCAGGAAAAAATGAGCCTCTTACTGGTTTGTTTTTCTGGGGTTCGGAGGTGGGTCATAGTTCGCCACAAACCTCCCTGATTCATCATTTTTTTGCTTCATGCCTATCTCTAGGTATCACATATATCATCCTGAACCACTGGGAGAAAGGGTCAATGCAAATTTCTTAAAGACAAAAAGGAAAATACAGGGAGAAAGAAATACTAAGGATGCACATTATATGCTGGGCTTCACCACATGGAAATGGAACCCGATCTAAGTAAGAAATGGTTCCAAGATACAAGGAACAGTCAGAACAGAAGGTGAGATATCTGGGTAGGCAAGAGTTATACAGCTTGTAGATGACCAATGTACATCCAATGGTTTAGTCTTCCATTACAACATATATCCCCTCCAAAAAAAAAAAAAGATAAACTGGAAACACTGGCTGAAAGTTCTGTGACAGAAGGAGGATGTTGTCAGCAGCCAGTGCAATTTTTTTAAAAATTAAACATTACTCCCTCCAATCCAAGATCCCTACAGTTTCCCAGTAAATACATTCACTGACAGGACTATGGGAAAGGAAGAGGAAGTATTTAATTACAAAACCAAACAGACAATCAATCAATCAAAAACCAACAAAAACCCCAAAAGAAAACCAAACCATGGCCCAGTGGTAGCAATTGTTGGTAGTTAAAAACTTCCCTGATGTATCCCCTGGAATGGTATTTCTTATTTAGCACTCACCTCTGGCTGAACATTAGCAAAAATTCTTATGCAGATGAATTAGGCTCACTGGCTATAAAGGAATACTCTTTTGAACAAAGCAACTTCTAAAATCTTTCTACTATGACCTGAATCTGTCACCACCAAACCAAGCAGGGATGGTATTGTTTCCTTGTATATAAGCAACCTCATTGTGCTCGTTTGATAGGATTTAGCCTGAGGTGGAATACTGAATTGCATTTTAACGCTGGGTATATAGAGGATTCCTTCTTCCAGTGCGGATCTTGGTTTCTGTGCCGGGGATGGAAGAAACAGAAGGCTCCATCTCTCTGCTTGCCAGCTGGAAGGAATTCTTAGCCCTCTTCCTCGTTCCAGACAAGACCATGCTGGCCTAATCCCTTTATGGACACCAGCAAAACTCAAGGCAAGATGGGTTTTCCCTTAGCCAGCAAGGACCAAACTCCGTATGTGCATCTTGTTACAATTTCCTCTTAAGATGAATTGTGTTTGTAAATGTTACAACCCACCCACCCCTTTCCCTAGAAAGACATTAAAGGGTAAAGGTGGCAAAAACCACCTCAAACTAGGTAGAGTTTTACTATAGATACAGTTAAGCAGGGCCTACCTGAGGAAAATATGCGGGGCCTCCTATAGAATTATCAGCGTGAAACAAGGGATTCTGAACAGGCATCGCTTGAAAGTTCTGTGACTGGGAACAAATTCTCACTCTTGTTTTGAAGGCTTCCAGTTCATTTTTAAACACGTCCAAATAGCCTTCTTCCCCTGCCTGAGAAGCAAACCAAAAGCAATTAAAAGCAGCTCATTCATTTCACTGGCCAGAAGCCAACTGCAGCTTTACACTACCTGTGAGAACTAGGGCCCGTGGTGTGAGCCAATGGCTACTGACTAACAAGGGGTATGTCTGCTGGGAGTGGACAGAAGCACACTCCCAGGAAGGCAACGAACACCTCACGCAACATTTGAAGCAGTTTGCTATCAAGAGTTACACTACTGTAGTTAAATTGCACAAGCTTCAAGCGCCAGTTGGAGACTGTAGGTACCTGGTTGGTGGGGGGGCCAGAATCTACAATGTTAAGAGTCAATAGCTGGGCAAATCAAATTCTTCTTTAAAGAAAATACAATTATGTGGCTTCCCTATATACTTACATTTTATGAATTATTTGTGCTTTCTCATACTTTGCATATACTATACCCATCTCTCATTTTTATTTTACTGATTAAGACAATTTCGTACAACTTCCCAAATAACCAGAGGGAAAAGAAGCACTGCTCTTCCCCGCCACTACTTTACGTCATTATAAAAGCTTTGCTTGGCCTTCCCCAGCCCTTTTGAGGTTTATGACAGCACTGGTCCTACTTCAAGAGCTAAAACTGCCTTTGACAAATTGACGCCCAAAAGATAAACTTTAAATTCCTAGCAATCACAATTTTGCAGGTCCATAGAAGCTTTGCATATAAACAAATCAGTCTGGCTGGCTGCTCCTACCAATAGTCCTACAGTTTTTCTTTCTTAAGATACATCATTGGGTTTTCAACTTGGGTACACATCTCTTACATTAAGAGCCATTAAAAAAAAGACACACATTGAATAAGAATGATTGCAAAAATGCCACTCCTAGGAGCCTCTAGATAGGAGCTAAAGAGAGACATTTTGGTTTCTTTTCTTCTGTTTTTCTTTTTCTTTTTTGGTTCTATGGCACACTGGCCATGCCCGGAGGCTACAGACACATCTTGGGGCCGCAAGCAACCACGAGATGCACTTGGCCACTTGTGGTTTACAACTACGACGTCGTTATGTCCCATGAAGTCATGCCTGACTTGTGACAATCTGAACAGAATGTAAAAAACATGTAAGATATTTAAAGGAGCAGCTTTGCCTGTGCAACTTCTCCCACACCCCATGGATTGCCATGACAGAGTGGGGACTCAAAGTGAGGCCCTCTAAGTCCGAGTACAGGCATGTCCAAACTTTGGCCCTCCATATGTTTTGGACCACAACTCCCACAGTCCTTTGCCATTGGCAATCTAAGCTTAGAATTCTGGGAGTTGTGGTCCAAAACATATGGAGGGCCAAAGTTTGGACCTGCCTGTCCTTGTCCATCACTCTATTCACTGCACCAGACTGGCAGCTTGTACACAACTATGCATTCAACTGATTAAAAAAAAACCTTTCTTTCCCTGCTTCTGAAACCAAATGCCAACCTTATGTTTCATTTTTCTGAAGCAATTTACAAAAACAATGTCTGCACAGTTTACATTACAAAGAAGCCCTCTGCTCTGTCTTATCCCTGGAAATGGTATACATCTGCAGATGTGGGAAAGGGCTTATCTTGGGGTAGCATTTCATTTGTGAAACCCCATACCCTTTGAGAGACCAAATTATTCACATTTTGATGTCAAATGAGGCCTGGCATTTATAACTTAGTAAGAACATGGTTTGATTCTTCGATCTCCTAGACTGCAGGTTTTATTTTATAAACTTGTTTTATATTACATTTTTAAGACTGCTTTCATTTATTTTGCCCCTCCCTGAGACCTTTTGCTATAAAGGTTAAACATTTTTTTAAATGGATCACAAATAAATAAAAACCTCTTCCAAGCAAATTTGTTTAGGGCTGTTGTATCATGAGAGAATTTGGGATTCAAGTCCAGGATTGCTTGGTAGTCACTTTCTATGAATTGAGTGTTTCAGAAATAAATGAAGCCTTGAACTGCTCAGCAGTTCAGCAACTTTAGGAGGGTCTTTCGCTGCAGGGCCAAAGGCTGGGAGTTCAATTCCCCCACTGCCTCCTTGACAAGGACTAGACTTGATCTGTGGGGTTCCTTCTTGCTCTGCATTTCTGTGATTATTATTGCAAGTTTATGGCAGAGCACAGGCGCTCAGTATTTTTAATTGCTTATTTGCAAAGAAGCAATCTTTTAAAAAGAAAGAGTGGTCAGCCTTACTCTCGGTCGCTATTTGCTCTGAGAACGTCTATCACTTTAAGACAGGTCAAGCAGTTTGGAAAAAAAATCCACTGGACGATAGCATTTCTGTCTCTCCAGATACACAACTCTTTAGTGGGAGGAAACGGGGACAATGATAAACCCTCACCACCTGCGATAGTCCAGAGCCATTCTTCTATTATGGCATTTTCACATCCAGCTGTCAAAGATCTCCCCACCCACCCCCCACAAGCTTCAAACAATATGGGGACTCCTTTTTCCTCATCCCCCCCAACAATAACTCACTTTAGCTTTTTGGAAAAAAAGACGAAAACATCCCCGTGGATCCACGTTGCAGCTCTTGGCCATTTCTATAATAAACTGCATCACCACTGCTTGATGAGCGACTTGTTCCATTAGAGCTCCTTTCTGAAAAGAAGGCAGTCACAACAAGTTAACATGCAGTAATACAGTCTTTCTTTCTCGCCACAACGGGTTAGTGTCAAATGGGTTAGTGTCAAATAGTGTGCCATTAAAGCTGCCTAGATGCCCCTAGGCACATCCGATCCTGCCTGATTTCGGAAGCTAAGCAGGGTCGGGCCTGGTTACTACTTGGATGGGCGACCACCAGGGAATACCTGGTGACGTAGGCGCCTGGAGTAGGAACTGGCAAGCCACTCCAGTAATCCTGCCAAGAAAACTCCATGGACACGGGGGTCACAAAAAGTCAGCCAAGATTGTAAGGACACAACACAACACAGTGTGCCATCAACCAAGCCCGATGTGAGTTTGTGGTAGCAAAACTGGATGTTCTGCATGCCATACATAATTCATTTCCAAAGTTAACTTGGAAGCTCTCAGCAGCTACCCAAGACAAAGCCATCCCCGTGGTTAGTGAGGGATGATTTGTTTCCTCTAGCCTCTTAATCATCCACACATCTATCATTTAATCTGGTTGGACTGATGAGCTCTCGTATGTCAACATCTTAGCTCATCATATGAAATGATTAGTTGCATCAAAACAGACCTGAGAATGATATATAAACCACTCAGAGTTCCCTCTTGCGATAATCTGTATGGGTAATGAAATAAATTCAAATCAAACTAGATTTGAAAATAAATACTAGAACTGGAAAAGAAAGCCACAGTAAAGTGTGGCCAAAAGAGGACAATGTGTGGGTGGACTGCAGCGACCCTGGTGCAGTGTCAGTGTGAAACACTTTGCTTTGCTTTTGTTTTCTGAAGACGCCAATTCAAAGTTAATGAGATGATATTAAGAAGGCTAGGAGTCAGTTCATGGCAAAACATTGACCAGAATCTTAATAATTCTAACCTAAGTACTTTGTAACTTGCTATGGCTAACTGTGACTAATTATCAAGGTTCCAGAATACATCTCAGACATGTGCTTGATTGTATTCCAGCACCTCATCAATTAGAAGCAATTAGTTACAGCAAATGAAGCAAACCTTATATAAACACCAACATGATTCTGGCCACTTTCTTTTAAAAGTGTATTTAGTCTTGTCAAATGTGTTGCAAATGGTTTCAGATTCAGTAGCTTTATGCCAGAGACAAATATATTACTTAAAATTCTTTGAACTCAGAACTTCTTGTTACTTTCTGCTGATTTTGTGACAGTTCAGGCAAGCAGATAAGATGATATTGTTACCAGTTTCTACAGATTATTTTTGAGTCTGTGCTAGGCTCGGAGGCAGTGTCCAATAATTAAATTGAAATAAAATAAGGAAGCACAAACGTTGAACTGTGTAAGTCTGATTTACTGAAGCCAAGCCAAAAGTAACAGTTAGTGGTCTCACCCTGGATGGTGTGAGTGAGCCCTGATCATTTGTTCAACATCAGTTTTTATACATAAGAAACCAGTTCAAGGTTTCCCGACCTGTGTTATCTGGATGATCCAAATTCCTGAGCCATAGATTGGTGTCCTATTGTTCAATTGGGCCCAGTCTGGCTGAGACAGGGAATGTGGAACTCCAAACAATGGGACAATCTCCTGTCCCTCAGGCAAAGTTTACCCTGGGGAATAATCCTCTCATCCAGGTGTTCTGCCACTTCCTGGAGCCATATACTTCCAGTTAACTTACATTCTTAATGCATTCAAGTTCCCATAATTTATCTAGCTAGAATAAATGTTTTGGAGCCTGATTTCTCATGGTATCAACATCATTAGAGTGGCTAAGTTCACCTGTATTGTGCTAGTGCCTTACAGTGACATCTGGCAACCTAAGAACGTATGTTGGCTATAGACTCTGTGTTCATGTGCTTCATTAGGAAGTAAGGTTTCCTAGAACCAGATGAAAGCAGAAAAGTGTGGTATTTCTACCAGCAACATGCATGTAATAAAAATAAGGTCAAGAAGAAGACTCCACCCCACCCCCTTTTAAATGAGAACTTCTGAGTAATACTGTACCTGCTCAGCTTCTAGATGAAAACACCATAAGAGGAGATATTTAGCGGTTTCTTCGCTGACAAGATATGGGTGTTCAGAGAGGAATCTCTGGCTGTCCAACCACCTATTCAACATGCCTGGAAAAGCAACAATATTCAACCAATATACTTCTTTCACAAACAAAGAAAGGTTCTGAAACATTTTGAGCCCAAAGCTGAATACCGTAGAACTCCCATGCCCAGAGGGGATCAGGTCCATGATCTACTACAGATGCCAGGAACCACGAATAAGAGGAAGCCTATATACAGCATACAAGGGGATAGGACAAAGGCCACAAGTTGTATGTTGTATATAGGGGTGCAGCAAATGGTGGACAAGCGAAACACAGTGAGACACCAATCTCAGAGATTCAGGGGTCCTTCAGTTTGAAATCATCTTAGCATGCAAATAATTTTCCCATGTTATATCCACTCTGAAATGTGCTCTGGTTGAAATCCAGTTGAGAAATGACAAAGGAGGTTTGTTGCTGATTAAAGGTGATTTTCTGCTATACACAATTTATACAAAACACAACAAACTTGAATGCACTTTGGAATACCCAAAGGATAATTTTAATTAGCACAATTTGTCACTGTTGGTGCTGTCATAACTAATGTGTATGTGGTGCTGCCAAGTGGATTTCAGCCTTAATTTAACTGACATTTCCCCCCATATTTAGTTCAGTCACTTAAGATCACTGTAGTGCTAAGAAGCATGACTATGGAATTTATGCTAAAGACCACACTTTCTACAATGGGAGTTTACATGACATTGTTTTGTGGCACAATAAATAAAGATTCAGGGGGGAAAGTGACCTTACCAAAATGTCTTATCTTCTGTTCATACTTTTGCATGAATGACTTAGATGCATCATCTTCAGTTTCTGTCCTCTCCTTTTGATTAATGAAACTCTGGCAAACAGAACAACAATGCTGATTAAGTATTCAGGATACAGTTAATAGTGGGTTAGAAGGTATGAATTGTATAGCTACTTCTGTCTGAGACTCAGCTCAACAAGACTCCTTGTTGCATTACCTGGATCTAGGCTAGCTAAAGGACTATATAACCCCATCAAAGGCTTCTTGGTTTTTGAAATATTTGTTTTGCTTCAATTAAGAAATACGTTCTGGAAAGAAAAGAAAAAAAGCCGATGTAGGGATTTCATACCCCGATAGCTCTGTACCCCAAGAAATGGGAAGAGCACAAAGCGCACCTAAAGGAAACTGAAGGCCTAGGAGGGCTGCTTGACCTGTTATTTCCCGGCAGCCCCAGGACCGAAGCAGATACCAGGATGTGCTGATGCAGGCAAGAAGGCCAGAGCAAACAGGACGGCAGATAACCAGGATATCAGGATACATCTGCTCAGGCCCAAGGAAGCCTCTTATCAGTAATGCCTCACTAGCTAGGGAGCATTTCCCCCCCCCCACCTATGGAACCTATATCTTGCCTGTTTACTGAACAGATAAGGCTTGCATTCTTTCCCCCCACCGAGGAATGTTTCCCTGTATCTATTGTGTTGCTCTCTTATAATAAACCCTGGGGCTCAGGCAGCAGGAGGAGAAGGCTCAGAGGGAGAATCATCACCAGACAGAAGGGAGAATCATCATCAATCTCACATGCATGCAGCCGATGCAGACACAGAGAGACACGCAGACCCTCCAGCCAGAAATGCTGCCCTGAGTGCCAGATAATTGGACCCCGAAACTCTGTGTCTGTGTGATTCGTAACGCAACAAGCCACACTTTTTTAGCGTGAAAAGGCATTTAATGGGCTGCTCAAGCCCGACGGAGCTAATAAAAGGCAGCATCTTATAGACGAAAAAATACAGCAATTATTGTCAATAATTTAACAATACTCAAGTCATAAGGATTGAGTGGATGAAACTAATAAGGGGGCAAGAGTGAAACTATTAATCAAAGGACAATTGCTATGAGAAGTAGGAATTCGGCAGAATAACTTTTCCTTTTAAGTGAGCATGTAATTGAATCTTGTCCAAAGGATAGACATTTCCAGATCTGTATCAAGGCATGTTACGTGTCATAGTGCGTGGCTTGTGGAACCATTTTAGTTCCACATCTAGCCAACAGTGTCAAAGCCATCCATCAGCAGTACTAAAGTGTCCAAGTATGGAAGCAAACCCAACTGTAACCATCATAGGTTGCAATCCTATATTGGCTGACTTTGGAGTAAGGATCTTTGAATCCAAATGGGGCTTATTTCTCAGCAGCTGTATGTAGGATGGTGTTGTTAGTTTACTGAACTAAGTGCCAGTCTATTAAATCGCATGGGAGCAAAACAAGTTACAGCCAAATATTCTGACTTAACTGCTTGCAAATCAAATCCTTGTTTCTGAATAAATGATATGAGATCTGAATTTTGACACTATCCTCCACAAGATGATTCCTGAGGTAGCAAAAGAACAACTTGAGCACTCATGCATTGATCCTGTAAGAAAAGCCAGCATTTGGGCAGGGGCTACATGAATGTTCTAAAAAATACCTTTTATGGGAGAGGGTGGGTTTGGTTTCATGCAAGCTGGCTTGTTCCGTACCTTATTAAACACCTCCTTGCTACAAACTTCAGCGTTCCACTGGTCCTGCCTTTCTTTTTGCCTTAATGCCTCCTCTTTGCGCCGCCACTCTTCCTCCCTCCACCTCAATTCAGCCACTTCGGTCTGTGCTTTGGCGTGTTCCTGATCCAGGGATTCGGAATTGTGTAGAGCTAAGCTGCCAAGTTTCTGCTGGGCTTCTGCTAAATTCCATTTGCATTCCACAGAACTCTTGACAAATTCTTTTTGTTGCTGACATGCCATTTCAATCCCATCATTATAAATCTGCATGTTAAGGGAAGGCAAGAAAAGAGCATCAAATTGGTTGGGAATAAGAAAAGCAAGGCTTACAATAAAATTTGCAGACAAATGAGTTAACTTCTGAGACAGACATGCCCCAAAGCTTTAAAACTAAGAATCGGTGGTGGTGGTGGGGGATCAGCTGCATTGCTGCTGAGGATATGCTTTTTATAGCCTTTCCCAACTACAGTACTGTACATTACAGATGGGCACAAAACAATTTTTTTGTTTTGTTTTTCATTTCATTCCCTAATGAAACAAAAACATGAAATGAGCCATCAAAAAAACCCCCAACAAAACGAAACAGAAATTTTCTTTTGTTCTGTTCCCAGCCCCACAGGAATGCACTGAAGCAATGCATTCCTGTGGGGAAAAGCCCGCAGTTGCACCCCCAACACGCCCAATCGGGTTGGGGAAAGTGCGGGCATTTAAAACTTTTTTTGCCACCCAAAGCAAGCACCGATCAGCTGGCATGCGGGGCTTTAGGAGGCAAAAAATGTTTTAAAAGCCCATGCATGCAGGAGTTTTAGTCTTTCTTTGGTGCCCAAAGCCCCACACATCAGCTGATTGGTGCTTGGGGTGGTAAAAAAAAGTTGCACACTACAGTAAATGAAAAATGAAAAAACAAAATGATTTTTAAAAAAATTATGAAACAAACCCCCTCCCCAAACGAAAAACAAAACAAAACAAAGTGGAATTTTCCTGTTTTGTGCCCATCTCTACTGTACATTTTTACAGATAATTTGCCAGCAATAATTACAGCATGGCTGCAATAATGATTATGAACAACTTAAGGCTACCACTCAATTAAGGCAAAAGCTGCACTAAGATTTGTATTGCATTTTTGGCTATTATGGTTTCACAATTATTCCTGTATATTTTATCTTACCACTTGGAGTCATTCCAGATCGCTTTTAGCCAGTCACTGCACTAAAGCTTTTTGAGGTTAACGTGAGAAAAAGTGCAATGTAAGGATTCTCTTGCACTTTTTAAAGCCTGACAAGGTGTGACTGGATAGGTAATCAGCATGCTGCAGCACAAGGAGTTCACGATCACCTTAATTTAGAATGCATGTCCCTTTTAAGTCCCATACTGGAATTATTACTATAAGAAAATCTCTACTTCATCCATACACAAGACCTCCTATCAAGTATAGGGCTGCTTAAAAAAAGAGAAATATAGGAGTTAAATTTAAAAATAACTATGTTTACGTTTAGCAACTTTGTTCTACTGATAGTGTGGTCCCATACTCACAAAAGCAGGAATCCCTGAGTGCAATAAATCTTCCTCCTGTATCAACTATGCATAAGTTACTTAAGAGTAAATCCAACTACACACTGCAAGGCATATTCCTGAAAATGTATGCACCCACAGTTCTCAGCACAGTTATTTGATACTGCTTTCAAGATTACAATGGGTGGTTAGGGTTCTTGCATGAACATGCCCAGATATGACCTGGAAACAGTGCAGCACAATCATTTATTTATTGATTTATTTAACTTATATGCTGCCCTCTACCCAAATGTCTCACTATATTTCCACTATAACACTATATTTGAAAGACGCATCCTGTGGGCCATGGAGGTGTCCAACTGGTAGTATGACCTGTGGCACACCATATCCCACAACATGCAGCTGATTGCAAAGGGGCTCTTGTCTTCTGCTCCGAGAAGGCTGCTGTCCCCAGAAGGGCCCCATGTGCCACCACCACCACCTCATCTCTCTTTCCATTTAGAGAGGTGAACCAGCTGCAGCCCCTAAGCCCGGCTTAAACCCATCTCCTTCCTTCTTCCCACGACACAGTCCCTTGGGAGAGCTTTATTCGCAACTCCAGCCCCCTCCACCCACCCAACCCAATACTAAAAAAACAAAAAAACAGGGAGTCCACGTGCAGGAATTCTCTCCCTCATCCAGAGGCACCAGGTGATGCCACGCCAACTTGCGAGGGCCAACGACAAGAGAGCAAGACCTTTGAGGCCGAGAAGACTTTGGGCTCTCCAGACCCGAGGGCGCGTCCCTCTGTTGGGCTGAGAAAGAGGAAGGAAGGAAGGAAGGAAGGAAGCCCCCCTTTTCGGCGGTCCATCCTCCCCCGCCTTTTGGGGCGTAATGCACACCCCCCCCCCGTGACGGGGGCTCCACCCCGTCCAGGACTAACTGGCGGCGGAGTCGTCGATCGGCGGTACCTGAGCGCGGGGCCGAAGCCTCTTCTTCCTCCCTCGCCGGGCCCAGATCCGGGGAAAGCGGCGGAGGCGGCCGCCACAGCGCCATCCCGTCTCCCGTCCCGCGAACAGATTAATAATAATTAAAAAAAAAAGCCAACCGGATCCCCTTCCCCGGGACTTCCCACGGCTACCCGGGACGGTAACGTAGCCCACCCCACACCGGAAACTGAGGCGCCAGTCACTTCCGGCAACAGCCACCCGCCGCCGCCGCCGCCGCCCCCAACCACCACCACCACCACCACCACCACCACCAAGACGACGAGGCGTCTCTTCGTTACGAGTTCAACCACGTGGCTTCCTTTTTCCTGGTCTGGTCACGTGAGAACAAAGGCGGTGGGAGGGGGGAGGGCGCGCCTCTGGCGGTTGCTAGGAGACTGGAGGGCTTGGCCCGGCCAGCACGTGGACTCGGGTCCTCCTCGGTTGGAGGCGGGAAAAGCGGCGGGGAGAGTTTGGCGGTCCCGGATTGACTTTTTTGATTGACTGATTGTTTTATATACCGCCCCTCTGGGCAGCTAAGGCCACTCTTGACGGTGGACAAAAAAACAAAAGCAATGCAAAAGTCGAATACAATACATCAGATCATACCTATAGACTTTGTGTTTAGAACCATTTATAACCTTGTGTGATTGCACTGATACGATGTTTTCAATGCTAATTTCCATCACTCATAACTTTTACATGGAATTTTACTCTCTTTTTAACTGTTCAGCTTCTTTTGTAGCTTTTATTGTAATCTTCTCTTTTAATGCTGTAATAATATTGTAATCTTCTCTTTTAATGCTGTAATAATAATAATAATAATAATAATAATAATAATAATAATAATAATAATAATAATAATAATAATAATAATAATAATAATAATAAAATCAGTTGGTGCTTCTGGCCCGAATCAATAAAAGCTTTATTCTTGCTTGCGGAGACGTGCATGGATTCCCAACCCTTGGGCGACCGCCGCCGGCGCGCTTTGCTGGAGGAGGGAGGGGGTGGGGGGGTGGCGGTGGCTCTCGAGCCCTCCTTCCTCGCGAGTCGGCTCGCGCCTGCCAGCCCGGCTTCCTTCGGCCCAGAGGCGCGCGCGAGAGAGAGGGGCGCCCCTCTCTCTCCTTCCCTCCCCCGCCCGGAGCGTTAGAACGTTGGTGTCTCCATGGCGACGAGACGCTTCCCCCGCCCCGCCCCGCCCCGCCTCGTCCCACCCCGCCGTGTCCCGCCCCCCCCCCCAATCGGCAGCCCGGCAGGTGCGGCCGCGGAGCGCGAGAGACCCCCTCCCTCCGAGAGAGAGAGAGAGAGAGAGAGAGACCCGGCAGAGGAGGCGCGAGGTGTGTGTGTGTGTGTGTGTGTGGTAGGGATGCCGCTGAAGGTCGTGGTGGAGCTGCAGATCCACGCGGTGAGAGGAGCGGGCGTGGGGTGGGGGGGGTGGGGGGTGTTGGGCGCCCGCGCGTGTGGTTGACACCCGGTCCGGTGCATGGCCAACCCCGGGGGAGGGGGAGAAGGCCACCAAAGGCAGGCGGCGTGTCCGGCGCATCGCCCGCTCGACTCTTCCGGGGACTGGATGGGGAGGCAGGCATTTCCACCCACCCACCCCTTTGGGGGGCCTCGGCGTGAAGTTTTGGAAGGGAGGCGGCGGCGGCGATGTCTCTCTGTGCTGCTGCTGCTGCTGCTGCTGCTGCCGCGGTCGCCTCGGGGAGTCAAACGGTAGCCAACTTCCAAAGCCGCTAGGCAAATTTGAAAATCTGAAGTGCTGCTAAGTGACTGGGAACATCCTCCTCCTCCTCGACCCAGCCAAGTGTGTGCCTGTACAGTATATGTGATTGGTGGCGTTCTGCACATTCCCAAGAAGCCTGGTTATCGCTGTTTTTTAGATATTTTCCAAGGCTTCCCATCTCCAAATGCATTTAAAATGGGGGAAAAACAGGTTCTGATGGCCAGCCTTGTTTGCAAGAGTGGCCACCAGCAAGGAGGATTAGAACCTACCTAAGAGCTTATTTTTCACAATTACCCAAGACCCACTGGAGGAGGAAGACTAAGAATGCACAGCACTTATTGTTCTTATGTGCCCTCAAATGAGCTTCTTCCTACCTATGGCAACCCTATAAGTGAACAATTTCCCGTATCTCCTGTCTTCCAGGGCTCTTGCAAACTCAAGCTTGTTACTTCCTTTATAAGTTTCCTCATTTTTGGTTCCAGACATAGGTCGGTAACCTCTAGGTCGGACCATTTGTTTGTTTTCTGTCTGTCCAGGGTCTTCACAGGGATCTCCTCCTGCACTGTATTTCAAAATAATCAGTTTTTCCTTGTCAACCTTTTTTCACTGTCTTGACACCTAATACAGGTGATACTTTTAGGCTACTAGAAAAATGGCATATATGCCCTCTGATGGCTATTTTAACTTGCCTCTTAAGGAAATGAAACGAGTCAGGAGGGAAAATATACACTTTGGGATTCATTATGTGAATGTGACTCTTGGCACAGTTCTTAAAAGAGGAACGTTTGCAGGTTTTGAGGGCTGTGTGTGACCAGGGCCAGCGCGTCCATTAAGGCGAACTAGGCAGTTGCCTAGGGCAGTGGTCCCCAACCCCCGGGCCGCGGACCGGTGCCGGTCCGTGGACCGGTTGGCACCGGGCCGCCTGGGGAGGCCGGGGAGGCTCCTCCCCTTTTCCTCCGCCACCCTCCTCCTCCTCCTCTTCTCTCCCGCGGGCGGCCGGTGGAGGAGGAAGGCTGGAGGAGCACAGGAGGAGCCGCCGCCGCCGCCTTTGCCTTCCTCCTCTGCCCGCCGCCGCCGGTGGCGCATCCTCCTCTTCCTCCTCCGCCCTCCTCCTCCTCACCCTCCACCAGCAGCAGCAGCAGCAGCAGGAAGCTGGGGGCCGGGCGCGCGGGGGCCAGCGGGGAGGAGGGGGGCGCTGGGGAGGCCCCGCGCGCGCACCGCCGCCGCCGCAGCGCGGGGGGCCCCCTCAGTCGGAAGAGGTGGGTGCCCCTCCTCCTCCTCCTCCTCCTCCCCCTGGGGTGCGCGCCCTTTGGCCCCTCCCTGCGGCCGCGCTCCCAGGGCGGAGCCCCCCTGCCGCCGCCGCCGCCGGACCGCGCCTGTGTTGGGGCGGGCGGGGGCGCGGGCCGACCCGGTGTTTCGCCGCCGCCGCCGCGACCCCCGCGGTCGCTGCCACCTGCGACCCCCGCCGCATCGCCCCAGCTGCTGCTGCTGCTCCTCCAGCGGCGGCGGGAGGAGGAGGAGGAGGAGGAGGAGGAGGAGGTGCTACCACCCTCGTTGCAGCCCCTTCGGGGCAGGGCGGGTTCCGCCAGTCCCCAGCAGCCGCCTCCCCGCCTCCCCGGGAAAGCGGACAAGTTCCAGCAGCAGGTGAGAGAGGCGGCGGCGGGAGGCGCTTGGGCTCCCCCTTCTCGGCCCGGAGACCCGGCGGGAGGGGGCAAGTCTTGGTGGCAGCGCGGCGCGCGCGGGTGAGCTTTGCCCGCCTCCCTGAGAGGTGGCCAGAGGTGTGTGTGTGTGTGTGTGTGTGTGTGTGTCGGGGGAGGGCTGAGGAAAGGACACTGGCCTCTCCGGGGGGCGCGTGGGGACGCCACCCCCCCCACCGGCCTCCCTCCCCCCCCTCCCGCCGCCCGCCCGAAGATCGCAGCCGGAGGTGGGCGCGGCGGCCCACCCGGGCGGCGGCCGTGGCCCGCGGCCGCCCGACAGGAGGAGGAGGCGGGGCCCGCCCACCCAGGAGCCCCAGGCTCCCCCCACCCCGCCCGTGCGCGGGGCGAGCGGCACGCCCAATGCCCCCAGCCGCGCGCGCCGCCGCCGCCCGTGCCCCCCGCAAGGCACACGCTCCAAGCCCCCGCCCCCGCCTCCCACCCCCACCCCCACACCCTCCCCTTCCCCCGCCCGACCCCCGCACCCCCATCTCCCCCTCCGCACCCCCAGCCCCGGGCCACGGAAAATCATCAAACATTTACCGGTCCGTGGGGACAAAAAGGTTGGGGAGCACTGGCCTAGGGCGCCAAAATGGAGAGAGGGCGCTGGCCAGCCTGCTGCCCCCCCACTGCCCCTGGCCACCGCGGTCCGTCCCCCCACCGCCTGCCAGCCGCCCGTCGCCGTCCTCCCGCCACCCCCTGCGCCCATCGCCGCCCACCCCCCACGCCTGTCACCATCCCCCACCATCCCCTGCCCGCCCGCTGCCCCACTGCCCCGCCCCTGCCCCCTCACCCCCCACCCCTCGCCTAGGGCGCAAAAAAACCCTAGCGCTGGCCCTGTGTGTGACCTGGCTCTCAGTGGTGAACATTCTGCCTTGGGTGCCCCTGCTGGGAATTCAGGCTCAAAACAGGAGTCTAGCCTTCTGACAGCATTCATTCAGCTCCTCTGACACACACAAGCCTCTTCATTATGTCAAGGTGTTCTTCCAAGAAGGGTGTGTGTGCAGAGGAGTACCAGGGCGTTGACATCTTGGATGGCCAGAAAGCTGCAGCCAATCTTGACACATTGCTGTTTGCTGCTTTACTGCTAGTAGTTTCACTTTACTAGCAGGGCAGCAGTATAAATGATTCATTTTATGACTGATGGGTTGTCACAAAAAGATTCAGCTGATATTATCTAATCAACCAGAGATTGAGGACACTTTGACCCCCTCTGATAGACTATGTTTCCAATAAATCCTGCTCTTTGGCCATTGTAAGTTTGGGTGCTAGTTTCCCCCTCTTGTTCTCCCTAATGCTGCAGGTACATCAGGCTCACTTTCTGCCTTAAAATGATCAATTTTTATTGACAGAGGCTCAAGAGAAGCAACATTGATCTTGGTCACATTCAACACCTCTTCCCTCCCCACCTTTGCTTGCTCTTCATGGAATACTGTATAATGAATGGAGTAAATATTTGGGAGATTTCCAGACCCATGATGTTTGTGGTTGCCTCGTCTCTTATTATGGCTATTCCTCCTTTTGTAATTTGACAGAATTGTACAAAATAGCTACACCTAGCCCACCGATCCTCTGTCCCATACTGCTTCACTGATTTCTTTCTAATTCCTGTGCTTTGCCTCTTCTCTCTCTTTCTTAAAGATCTCTTGTCCTGGAGTGTATCTGACAGAGAAGAAAGATGTTTATCTCCACGTTTGCATTCTGGGTCAATGCAATGAAACTGGCTGCCTTCCTTCCATTTTCCCTCTCTTGTTTCATGAGAAAATGTGGTTTGAAAAGGTAACTTGGCATTTTATCACAATCTTTGCATTGATTCTTCTTTGAGCATAAGCACAGTTTTATTGAGCGATATCACAGCTCTCTTCGATGCCTCTGGAAAGTTCACAAGAAGGGTGTCGAGGCTTCAGTCATGTTAGCATCATTGAACCGTAGAGCTGGAAGGGAACTTGAAAATTACCTAGTACAGTGGTTCTCAAATTTGGGTCCCTAGGTGTTCTTGGACTACAAGTCCCAGAAATCTTGGCTAGCATAGCGAGTGGGGAAGGCATCTGGAAGTTTTAGTCCAAGAACATATGGGGACACCCTGCTTGAGAACCACTGATCTAGTTCAACGCTCTGCTCAGAGAGAGGTCTGCAGTGCAGAGTTCAATTTATGCATTGTCTAATGCAGGGGTCCTCAAAGTTTTCAAACAGCGGGCCGGTCCACCACCACCCAGACACCACTGGGGGCCGGATCACAGTCCAAAAGCAGCTGCGGAGGCTGGCTTGCTCACAAAACAGGGGGTAGGTGGGGGGTTGCAATTGATCCCAGGGGCCGGATTCAGGACCTTGGGGGGCCGCATCCGGCCCCGGGGCCTTAGGTTGAGGACCCCTGGTCTAATGTCTATATGGTATGCCTCTAGGAAAAGCATGCCCATGACCTCATGAGGCAGTCTGTTCCACTCTGGTGCAAGTTTGTTCCACGAAGAAAGGCTTCCTTTTAAGTGTAGTTGAGATCTCGTTTCTTGCCATGTCCGCTACCCATCTAGTCCTTCCTGTGGAACAAAAGGCAACAACTCTGCTCTACCTATGTGGTCGCCTGTCCAATAATTGTGACAAATGGAACAGGGATTTGGATATTATATATTCATTTCCTCTCTAGAGAGCATGTGTTGCTAAATTTTAATTCAAGAAGTATTCTAAGCAGTTGGTTCAGAGCAGTGGTTACCCAAACTTGGGTCCCCAGAGGTTTGTGGACCCTTCACCACTAGCTGTGTTGGCCAGGATTCCTGGGAGTTGTAGTCCAAGAACCAGGTTCCCCACTGCTGGAATATATGTGCAAAGTTTTCTATACCTGGCATGTTTGCAATACATAGCAAGTTTGCACTACATGGCATGAAGTGGATGCCCTTCAGTTGATCAACTCCCCCATTTAATTTAAAAAGAAAATACCATTTAAAATGGCCTAGCTCTTTGAAGAAAAACACTAGGCAAGGTAGCTGCCGCTACTAGTTTAGCTTCCTCTGAACGCTTCTTGGCATTCTGCTTAAATCAAGATGGTGGCTGGTACAGGTGCTGCTTTGTTTTGTGTTTTCTCCTCCATCTTTAGCTGCTTCCTGCCAGCCATCCTTAGAATATAGGCACCAGGGCAGTAGAAGGTGTGGAGTAGATCACCTTGCCCAGAGCCCACTCAAACCGTTCCAGTTCAGGTGGGGTTGAAGACTTTGTCTGAACTCTTCTAGCATGGTTTCATTTTGACCCATGGCATTTGTTCTTCTCCACAGTTCAGGGGCTGTCGTATACAGTGGTGCCTCAATTTACGAATTTAATCCGTTCTAAATGCATGCTCTTAAGTCAAACTACTTTTAATCTGAGGTACCTATCTAAAAAATTGAAAACATAAGTTAAAAAATGAAAAAAATATATATATTTGTAAGTCGAACAGACCATATCCAAAATTTGTAAGGTGGCAGTTAAAACGCCAACAGTTTTCTGCTCTTAAGTCAAATTGATCTCAAGTAGAGCTGCTCTTAAGTCAGGGTACCACTGTATATTAGATGATATTATGCTTTTAAAAATTGCTGTTAGTAAAATTGGCTGTTAGTGTTACTGTTAGTCAAATGTATTGTTAATCAAATTAGTTATATGGAAGTAGGTTGCACTGAACTCAGTGGGATCTGCTTCTGAGTCGACACTGACTTTACAGTATTAACAGTTATAATTGGAACTTGATTAAGATCAGTGTGAGAAAATCTTAATCTGCAAGCTAAAATATTGCCTAAAAGGCAATATTAACATCTGGTGTATTGATGTGATATAGAAAAATAGCATACAGGTACATTTATTTCAATGTAATTAATTAAATAAATCAAGAAAGATGTATCACAACAATTTAGCAAATCCTTTGATCAGTTGATTGCTCTTGTTTCTGTTTTATAGGTATTTGAAAAGGCTACAGATCCTGTTGCTGTAGTAGAACTGCTAGAAAGTAAGTTTTTGAAAACATCTTCCTCTTGTGGGACGTGAATGCATGTACGTGACCTGTGTCACTCTGAAGGACTGGGGCTATAACGCAACCCATAACTTCAGATGCAGCTTTTATACCATCTCTGCTTCTTGCCTCCACTAAGAGACTGCCTGCCATTTATTTTCATCTTTCCAAGTACTCTACATCTAAGAACTAACTCCTGGCAAATCCATCTTTTGCCATGCTTGAGCTTTTGGTAAAGCTTTGAAAAAGTGGGTATTGCCCTCGAAATATTAGCAACTTTTTTGTTGTTTCACTAGTAGCCTAAAGGTATCATTTAATATAGTCTCCTATTACTGGTAGCCCAGAGTGGCCTTGTTGCTATGTGATACAGTATATAATAAATAAATAAATAAATAAATAAATAAATAAATAGCCACATTCAACTGAACTGGCTCGTGGACCAGGTAATCCCACCTCTGACTTCACACAGTCTTAAGTATTCTCTCCCGTTGCCCGTGTATGCAACATGTACATCTTCCAGGAAAGAGCCGCCACTTTACAGATGTATAAAAGAAGGTCACCTCCCTACAGATGTTCATGCTATTTGTGTCGATGGCACCAGTATCTGCTGATCTGAGTGTTCAGTATCAGGGATATGGTTAGTCCTAGGAACCCTCCTTCTTAACATGGGCTGATGGAATATGTTGAGTCAGATTGCCCAAGCATTGTTTCATACTGAACATACTATTAGTGATTTCAGATAGGTCTAACTAATAACCTGGTGGTGCAGGTATAATGAAGAAATACTGTCTCAAGCTTGCATATTACCCTAACCCTCTTTCACCTGACAGGTGATGAGTGCAAAAGAAACTAATTTTACACTAAAACTAAGTAACAATCCCTTGTGGCATTTTGACTCAACACAGGTAATAAGAACAAGCCATGGTTTCAGCTCCTGACCTGTTCTAGTAGCTGTTTTGAAGAAACGACTTAACCAATGTCATAGGTTGTGGATTAGTGTCAACTTTTGATCTCCTTCTTGAGGACATGAAAGGACCAAACAGACCGAAAGTTTATTATATTTTACTTCTGTAACAGAAGACCATGTTATCTTTGTTCCAGCTATTATGTTTTTCTTGATTTTTGTTTTTCATTTATTGAGACAACGTTTGGATTATTTTCTCCCTTGCTGAAAGATAATGGGGAATATTTCAGCTTTCTCGTGTCTCAGCTCTTTTTGTTCTTTCTGGCTATGAAAATAATCAGAGATTGTTTGGTAGACAAGAGGTGAGTAAGGGAAACTGAGGTTTTTAGGGGTGTAGAGAGGGAGAAGTGGGGAGGAAAACAAAATTAAACTCTCAGCCAAATTAACATTTTTTAAAAAAATCCATGTAGTCTGGAAAATTCAGTATCTTTGTTCTGAAAATATAATTTAAATGCTATATTATTCTTTATCTGCTGCTAATAATCTTCATCCATTTTCTTTTTTTTAAAGAAAATATAACTAAATTTCGATTATCTGAACTGATACCTTCAGGTAAGCAGAGGTGGTGCTGGGTTGAGGTTGTCTACTCTATAATAAAAGGATAACTTTCTTAGATTATGTTTGGTTAGGAATATTCTCATT
This sequence comes from Phrynocephalus forsythii, assembly GCA_029282475.1. Taxonomy (NCBI): domain Eukaryota; kingdom Metazoa; phylum Chordata; class Lepidosauria; order Squamata; family Agamidae; genus Phrynocephalus; species Phrynocephalus forsythii. The sequence continues at coordinate 36,986,055 of JAPFRF010000004.1, forward strand.
CTGTCTAGGATTTCTACCATTGTCAGTGTTTTTAGTTGTGGACACCTTGGAATAATTTAAAGTCCATGGTGCAAATCTAAACGTTAGTCCCTGGTAGAACAGACACGTTGAATCAATGGGAACTTAGTAATTAGTCAACACTTTGGTAAGTTTTATGAACTCAATGGGTTTACTTTCATTGTAGCTCTGTTGTAGCTTTCTAAAAAGTGAACACAAGGTGGCAGAACAAGCCTTGTTTGATCCTGAGTTCAGTTTTGCACAAGGAAAGTGTCTGGAAGCTTATCCTGGGATCCTATACAATATGAAGTAATTATGTGGGATGTGGTGAGTCGCTTTAGAAGAAAAAGTGGGAGAAAATTCTGTAAAAATTGAGATTTGGGGAGATAAATAGTTTACTATATTCACTGAAAATGGGACCAAAAGCAGGACCAGATGAAACCAAGGTGATTGTCTTTGATGCGAGACTTGAAGTGGGTCTGCCATGGGTTGTCTATTCAGTAATCCTCTCATCAGCCGAAATAGCACAAACAATCTACAGTATATGACATAAATACATATAAATTGCCTAGCAGTTTGCTTGTTCTAGTGTGTACTCTTGTGATACTGATCATTCTAGCACATTTATTTATTTATTTATTTATTTATTTATTTATTTATTTATTTATTTATTTAGATGATAGATAGATAGATAGATAGATAGATAGATAGATAGATAGATAGATAGATAGAACAAATGGACCAGGAGTATCCCAAGTGCTCTTTGCCATTTAGTCTACTGTAAACTAGTTGAGGACTGAAGGTTAACTGTAGGTAGATGGGAACTGGCTTGCAGGAAGTATTCCATATGATTCCATATGCAATAGGTAGAGCGCAAAGTTGTTTAGGGAGGACATTAACTCACTTTACTCAGTGTCTGCAAGAGTACTTTCCCCAAAATGCTGTAATGGTTTTCAGATATTAGGAATACACCATTTCATTCCTCAAACCTGAATCACGTTATCTCCAGAGCAAGTAATATCTTAAATGGTCTCGCAAGCACTTCCATTTAGTCATCCAAATAGACCAAACTCAAATGTGTCTTTCACATTCCTTCTTATTCGCTGTCGGCTGTCTGTCTCTTCATTTTTTGCTGCTGGTCTAATCAACTGTACCTTGTGGGACCATGCAAACTGTGCAACCACAGGAAAGTCTCAGTGAAGCAAGCAAGAATACCAGTGCCTAGAGGGCAACAAAAATGTCATAGATTTAATGATATTAGTGGTGATTGTTTAAAAAACTTCCACAAACAAGAGTGAGATATCATCAATTTTATTTTTAACTCAACTCATTTAATTTTATTGCATTTTGGCAGAATGCATTATGTATCAAATTGTCATGCCACAGAATCTCTAACGAATTTACCATCACAATTAATTTCAGCTGTGAGAATAAATTTTACCTTACTGTGCAAATATGTGTATTTCTTCTGGAATATGTGATGCAGCTCCTGGGTGTGTACAAAAAGTAAAAGTAACAAAATAATAAACAATGCCTTTAAATACTGAATTTTATCTAGGTCTGAAGTTGCAGAATGGTCTGAGTTTCTTAAAGATTTCATTCAGTAGTCAAGAGATATCAAGCAAAGAAGTGTTTGTCTCAGCATGCTGGGAAAATAACAGAAAAAGAGGAAAAATATTGAAAACTTTCAAGATAAATGATCTTATGCTAAAACATCTCTTGTTGGTAAAACAGCACTCAAATGACCTTCTGGAAACACCAATCTCTGTTTTCTTTTGTCTTTGATTTGGACTTTTGAACTCACTAACAGTGAACAAAGAAGTTAACCATTTTCAACTAACTTCTTCCTCTTCAAGAGCTAATGTGCTACCATGTTTCTGAATGAAAGGAATTTGTTCTTGAATCAAAATCTAAAAATGAGAGCCTGCTGCTGAACTGTTTTGAAAGTGATGAAACAACATTTTCTAGGCAATACAAAATGTTTCAGGATAAGGGTCAGATTCAGTTACAATTAATAATGATACATAACATTGTAATGAGGGAGTGACACATCGAAATGATAGATGGATTCCCAGATTCATGTGAAAAGTGCCTTATTTTACAATAACAAAAATTGGCTTAGACACTCTTCCCACAGGCTAGCTTAGATAGGCTTTCTCCAGATTGCAGCTCCGACAGCTCCACATATAGTTATTTCCATTCCCAGGCAACAAGTAGCTCAGCATACATAAAAGGCACTAGATTAAGAATCTTGACTTAATTTGGCATGGCACAATTCGTATCTTGTTCTGCATGAGCTTGTATCTCAGGTGTGAGATAGAGCTACTTCATTGGTTCCCAACCTTCCGAATGCCATGACCCTTTAATACAGTTCCTCATGTTGTGGTGAGCCCCCTTGCCCTGCTTGGAAGAGGCCACAAGCCCCCTTTGGCAGGCCATTGCTGCAGGGGCCAGAGAGAACTTCTCTCTACACAGGCACCCTCAGCCAATCGCAGCCTCCGGGGCCATTGACTGACATCCCCTCCAACCTATCAAGCTGTAACTCACTCTTTCCCCCCTTCCTCCCCTCCTCCTCCAGACCCAAGCCGTTTGTGCCTTTTTCTTCACTGGCTCATGGTGACCCCTATGAAATGGCCATTTGAGCCCCAAAGGGGTCCTGACCCCCAGGTGGGAACCACTGAGCTACTTGAAACAATCTAGCCCTTGTCTTTTATTTTCAGATATGACTAGTACGGTTTAAACAATGTCTTGTGGTCTCTAGTTTATGTCCAGAAATGAGCACATGGTGATTTGTCCTGCTTCATCAAAAATGAAATGTGCTGTGCCACTTAGCTTAGTGTCCATCTCTAGTTATGTCACAAGAAAGCCAAACAGGGTTCTGGGAATTGTAATACCTAAGCCCCCCCCCTCCAATTCTTGAGCTTTGGAAACATTGAGCTGGGTTGTTCCCCACTTGCATGAAGGGGCTCCACGTTCAAGCGGCTGCTGGTTCACAGTATTGCTTAATAAACTAGGAGTTTTGGCCTATTTTAACAGACCAGTGTGGCCTATGTATTGTGCAGCAGTGTGGTCCTTGGAGAATAGTGCTCTATTTCTGAAAAAAAATCTCCTTTTTGACACAGACTATAAAGGCATTGTATTCCATTGGAGAGACTGTGATTGATGATTCTGTGGATGAGTCTTACCTCAAAACATGTATGCCTTTTATTTATGTGTTTTAGAGAGAGAAGAACTAGCTTTTTATGAAGAGAACACTAGAGATTTTTTATTTCCCGAACCCAAGCTAACTCCTACATATCCTGGAGTGGATAGAGAGTTACTAATGAACACGCATCCTTCTTTCCCAGTAAGTTACTATTGTATAGAACTGATCAGCCCTTTGCCAAAGATGAAACAATCTGCTTAGTGCTTAATTTTGACATGAATTTTTCAGCTATCCCTAATTTTGACTGTTTATCTACGTTTTTTGTTTACAATCTGTACCAACTCATTTTAACTGAGAATTGCTGAGCATGCTGAAATAGTGAACACTCACATTATCTTTATGGCCATGAAATTGTGTGGACACAGGCTCTGCACCTTTAGGGGAAGTGGACAGAGATAAACCTCCATGGTTGGAAAATCTGAGGACAGAAAAGCTGATGAAATTGCTTGATGGACGTCCACAGGAAGACTCTTCCATAATGTGCAATCATAAAGAAATCCTGGCGTTGTACCTCGGATTTCTAACTCTGACTGGAAGAAACAGAGCTTCCCTTGATGGAACAGAGAGAATAATATGTTACCTAAATCACAGAAGCCCAAACTCACTTAGGCCATTAAAGACAGTGATGAGTGCATGGAATTGGGTCTGGAAGTTGTATAAACCTCCCCAAGCCTTACATTAGGAGTAGAGATGGGCACAAAAAAAAATGGCATTTCGGTTTTTCGTTTGTCGTTGAGAGGTCTGTTTCGGTTCGTTTCCGTTTATCATGAATTTTTGGAAAAATTTCATTACTGTTTTTCGTTTTTTCGTTTGTCATTTCTACCCGCCTTTTGCGTGATTTTAAAAGCATTTCCGTGCGCAGGCATCCCCCAATGCCCCAGACCAGAGGGAAAACACTAAAAATGGATGCTGGCAGAGACACAGTATATACTAGGTATGCAGGGAGGCTGCAAAGGCAGCGGCGGGCGTTGCCCAGGGTGCAAAGCAGCCGCAGGGTGACTGCACTGCGGGGCAAGGGAGGGTACTCACCGAGAGGTACGCAGCACGCATGCACACAGGGAGGCTGCAGGACTGAAGCTAGAGTCGCAGAGACAGCAATCCCACCCTAACTCCCACCAGAGACTGCAAGGAGGATGGAGGCTGCCAGACCTTTTTATGCCCTCTGTGGCTGCCAGACCTGCCTGCCCAGTCTGCAACCTGGGCATGCTATTGGTTGAACATGATCCCACATCACATGGCTTGCCTCCATTTTGTGGCTGGTGCGACATCCATTTTAAAGGGAAAAGAAAAATACATCGTGATGGGAGAAGACAAAAACAAATATTTTAAGGACCCCAACCCCCCTGGTAGGTATTATCAGACAATATAAATAATTATCGCTGCGTTTTTACGGATGTCCAGGGTGTTTTTTAACATTTAAAACAGCTCATTTCATTGCGCGTCACCATTAACAGAAACGAAACGTAACAACCACAATTTTTGTGGTTCTGTTCGTTTTGTTGCATTTTCATCACAATATTTGTTTGTCATTTTGTTATGTAACGGAAACGACAAACGGTAACGGAAACGAAAAAATGTTTGTTCCGTGCCCATCTCTATTTAGGAGCTGTACTATGTGTCCTTGTGCCATTAGGTATGTGATGGGTGTGTAAGGGTTGGCCTCAGTGGATGGCATCATCAAGCACCTCTTGCAGCCTGTGACTCTAGCAATTGTGCAGTGTGCAAACAAAGCTTGGGATTCCCACGTTTCTCCCTGTCCCTGCTTTTGCCTCCTATGTATCCACCCTCTTAAGTGAAGCAAGATCAGTGGGAGGGTCAGTCATCTCCACTTGCTTTATCTTCTCCCTCTGTCTGATGGTGCAAGGCAATGGCTAGTGCAGATGAGGAGTCTTCTGGCCATAGGAGTCTTTTGACTGAACTCCCCACCTGCACCCAAACTGTATCTGCCAGTGGTGGGTGGGCACAGAAGGACACCTTTCTTTAATGATGCCTGGATTGTGGAATGCTTCTGTCTACTGCAAGATTTGCTTCTTTTATTTAAATATGAACTTAACAGCCATTTGTATTACAGTAGTAGGCTATTGGTTATTTGGTTAGTATTGCATTTGAATTGCCAACTCATTGCTTGGGAGTACAGTATTATATAAACAATGTGTTTATTGGTGTTTATGCTAATGGAAAGTTGGTGTTAAAATCAGATTCCTACCAGCTAGGAACATAATGGCTGAAATCCTGTTGCACAGTTACACAAACAGTATGACTTATGGAAACATATTATTATATAGGTTTTTAAAAGTCTGTAGACATTGTCTGTTGTATACTGTGCAACTCAGAGTATGACTACATGGTGTAATACAATGGGTTTGATCCTTTTATAAAACAGGTGAATTTGAAATATATATTTTTACTAACCACATGATACAAAGGCTGAATCAAATTGGTCCAGTCCTTTTTGCTCCCAGACTGTCTACGTACTGTATTTTCTTTTCTTCTGGAGGGCTTCTACTTTTTTCTAGCTGGAACGATTACACCATTCCCACCCACCCCAGATGTGCCTAGTTGGTACCTTCTTGTAAGGACAGGGTGGTGGTGATGTCTATAGGTGGTGTTTCAGTGATGTAGGGACATGATGTTCAGGCCTGGGTACAGACATGCAAACCCAAATCATCATGACTGTGGTTTGCTTTAGACTACTCCATTTCTGAGAAAACTTTTCTATAGAAAGACAAAGCAAGCTCACATGCATATACAAAGTTGTACTTTAACAAAACAGCTTTCCTTTCACCTCTTATCTCTTGAGGGAGGAAAAGGAGCTGAAGGGTATACTCACACACATGCAAGCAGCACCAGCACTCACCTCTCTTTGCAAAGCCTCTTCTCTCCCAAGCCATTTATTCCTCTTTTTAAAAAACAGCTTCCCTTTGATGGGCTTTCCTGTTTATTCATGTGTTTTTTTAAAAGCTTCGATAACTCTCCCATCAGCAAGATAAGATATGGAAATTAGTGTTTGAGAGGAAGGAAAGCCCCATTAAGGTAATTCCTTGTAACTGCTTCACCTGCAGGCACTTCAAATGGAACTGGAAACAGGAGGCGTTTTTTCCTCCTCTGTTTCTGTGGTCACTTATATTGGAGAGAATCAATGGCCAGGGTGAGACTTCACAGCAAAGGATTGTGAGTTAAAGTGTAGTTCCCTCACTGTGTAGTCGCAACCTCAGAGTGCAAAGGATAATGTCCATGGAGATTATTCAGCACACAGCAATTCATGACTAAAAGTTATCCTGCTTGTGCAACTGGGCAACAGGATTACAGCCACTGTGTAGAAAACTGGAATCGAAATACTTCAGAATAAGAAAATAGTAGGTACCCAGCTGTACCGAACCTAAGTTAATATGTGCTGTGTGCATTGATGAAACACCTCTCAAAGGCTTTGGCCAAAAGACATTACAGAAGTGCAATCAATCAATCAATCTAACTAGTGCCTCTCAATAGGCAGAGCCATAGCTTGTGATATTTCTTAGGAATTCTAACTGACTGCATCCAAACAATTTGATCTATTTTGCTAATTGAAATCCTGGGAAAGTAGCGTTTTTTAATTATTTACAGAAACCCTCCCTCCCCAGCTAGAACACTTGCCAGCCCCAAGAGTTACTTTTTCTGATCTCTGACTGGGTGTAGGCTTCTTCTTTCGGAATGTTCTTGTACTTTGATAGGATGACAGGTGGAATAGGTTGTCTTGCATGCTTGCATTGCTGCAAACCCAAGAATGACATCTCCATTATGACATTTACCTCCCATAGGACAAGTAGAGTCAGGCTTTGTAATGAAGACTGAGTTGGCCAACGTGTTATCATAGTTGAAGGTCTCCCAAGCATGCACCATTTGGTGACAAAAATGTTTAGTCTTTTTTTAAAAGGCAGTTTCAATTCTTAGTAGGAATTATGGCAAGTTTACACATTTGACTTGGAACAAGAGAATCCTAAGTACCCCATGAATGACCTTTTATTCCCTCCACATTTTTACTGGGATACGGTAATGATGCCAAATGAGCAAATGCTTGGAAAGTTCTGAAGTTCTGCTGCAATTAATGATGAAACCACTATGTTAAAGGGATGAAGTCTAGGAAAGCAAAAGCAGTTGTCCTTGGCTAATAGATCTTTTTGTATGCTCCAAAAGCAGGCAAAAACGTTGACCTTTGCCTCTCACTTGAAAAATAATCTGAAAGGCTGTTAAAAATTAAACTCCGTTCAACACCTTGTAATGGTTTACCACTAACATAGTAAAGCCGTGATCTTATCAGATTGAAAGTCTGGTCACACAGCCGACACCCCTCCCCCGATTTAACCTTTGTTTTGCATTCACACAATAAATTCCAAAGTGCTTGTTTATTTTGTCCAACTTTGTTTTATTTTCCTAGGAAGTGAATTGAAATAAACAACCACAAGAGGGCGATTTATTCTAGCACACTGTCTTCATAACCCATTTAAGGCTATAGTGAACCCTACAGGGAGTTTTAAAAGGGAGCCTCTCCATGTAAACCCGATTTAAGCTGACAAACTGGGACTGTTTGGCTAAAATCAAAATGGTACATATTATGGGTTTTTGAGAAATGTGGACAGGCCCTCTGTTTCAGAAAATGCACACAGTGGTTCCATTGTGGGTTGCAACCCTGCATTACATAACAGTTCTTACTCTCTCCTAATTTTCCTTGAATTTAACCAATAAATGTGCTTCCACTTCACATTTAATGAAGTCTTTTCAGTGTCCACGTAACAAAGCCACCTGGCAGAACAATCTTATGCATCTGTGTTTAAAATCAAATCAAAACACCTTCAGTGGTACTTAACTGCCCTATAACTGAATTTGCACAGAAATCATAAACACAGTAACCCAAGTAATTCTCTTTCATGTCAGTGTAGCATAATATTTCAAAAGTAATTCCTGTGCTTAAGCAGCAACAGTAGAATTTTATCCGATGGCTAGAGGTCTGTTATCTGTAGTAGATTATAAGCCTCTCCAGCCTACAGAGAAGATGAATCATGTATTATTCTCCTAAACAGGTCTGAGTGAAATATTTATTTACAAGTGTTCTAAAAAGATAAAATCTGCCCAGGGCAGAGGTAGGCATACAGGATGCAGGTTGTGTTTACTCCCAACAGGAGTGTTTTTATTGCTACTCATGGCCTATACAGTAGTTGAAATAAAAGTTGGAAAAAAAACATGTTTGGTGGCTAGTGTGTCTTCTACACTTGGAGGCTTCTAGTAGAGCCCTTTCCACATGAAATAGGTTGAGTTTACTTCTCCAACCCATTCAACCCTAAAACCCACAATCAAAACCAGAAATAGATGTTTCCTGGCATTTCCACTTTTTATGTTGCTGCCTTCATTTAAAAAAAAAATTTCAGGACCTCATGCAGTCTGCCTACAAGTGCTGGGGCTCCAGATTTCGTCCCCAAACAGGCCAAGGTTGCCTATGACAATAAACATACACCCCCACTATTGCCTCACATTCATTCTTTTCAGTGGCTCCTCACAGACTATCACAGTGCGGAAATTGGTTATGATTGGTTATTATTACCAACTGTAACCAACATGCCTTACAGTTGGTCATGCAGATGAGGTGACCTTGTCCATGCCGCTGTTGTGCTGAGGAGGGAGCTCAGCAAAGTCCAGAACTTGTTAGGTTTGGACATAATCGGCTGCCTTAGGTCAGTGGTACAAATAAGTGAGGATCGTGCCAATTCGAAGCCTATCAAGTCCTTTCTCTGCATTTCTGGAAGGAAAAAAAGCCTGCCTTTAAAAAAATTAAAAACTGATTATGTGGGATCTGTTTGTGTTTGTGTCCCTCTGAGGGCATCATTATGCTTGCCAAAAAAAGTGAAGAGCTGATGTGAGATGGGAGGCGAGATCGAGACCTCTCTGGCCCAACCCCCCCCCCCACTTCCAATCCCACCAGAGAAAGAGGAGACATGCCAAGGGCCAGAGATAAGTTGTAGTCAGAAGGGCAAGGAAAGGGGAGGCCCATCGAGGAGAAGCCAAAGAAAGTAGGAGAGAGAAGGGAGGTCCTAAGGACATGGTAGAAGAATTAGGAGAACACTTGGAAAGGGCGGGAAAGGAGTGAGAAAAGAAGGAACTACTCAGGGAAATGGAAAAGGAAAAAGGAATTGGCCGGGAAAGAATTTTTAGAAGGAGAAGGAGCCAGGGAGGGAGTTAGTAGAAGCAGGAGAGGTAAAAAGCAAGGAGACCACCCAAGGTCAATTCCTCCAGGGTGGGCGTGGATTTGGTTGGACAACCCATGGGCCCACAAATGAGCTTATGCTCCCTAGAGAGGAGGCAGAAAGGAGGAGAAGGGAAGCACCATCCCAACAACCCTCTCATTGGGGAGAAAAGGAGGCCAAAGAGTAGGGCCGGAAGCTGAGGTAACCAAGAGCCCAGGGAGAGAGGGAGAGGCAAGAGGGAGCAAGAGGGCACCATGTGGGATGGAGAGGAAGGAGTCCCCAAGACCTGGGAGCCCCAGGAGCCAGGAGAGAGGGCAAGCAGAAGAGGATACCTGGGAGCTGGAACTATGTCCCTCCCGCCAGCCTCACCAGAGCTCATCCTGACAGAAGGGAACCTGCCAGGTGTATGTGGACTTTGAGAGATTATAATGATGATGATAACCTGTGACCTGTTCAAGGACAGAGCCCTTTTCTCACCCAGTTGGACGACGGAGCAGATGTAAATTGTTCCCTGGATGTTCCCGGAAGAAATACTGATTGTTGACAAATTGAGACTAAGCCTGAGTTGAGTGATATAAAACCTGAAGCTGAAGGGAATTGGGAAGATGGGAAGCACTATCCCTCACAACGAGTAATTGCTAATCCCTGTGTGTGTGTGTGTGTGTGTGTGTGTGTGTGTGTGTGTGTGTGTGTGTGTGTGTGTGTGTTTTCCTCCTGTGATAACTGCAACGTTATCATAGTTCTTCATAGCTGCTGGATAGACTGATTACCTTCAGTGGAAGGCATTTGATGTGCTTACTGTGCAGTCTTTTGCATAGCTTATTTGAAGTAAGTCCTAGTAAGTTGAATGATAATAGTCACTTCCAAGTAAATGTGCATAGGATTGCAGGTTTTACATGCATAGACTGCTAGTTTGAATTCATTTTCACAGTGTAGTGTCATAATTGTCCCTTCTTCCTTGTGTCCTTCCAACTACAGTAATACCTTGTTTTAAGAGTACCTCGGTTTAAGAGCATTTTGCAAGATAAGCAAACATTTATTCTAAATTTTGCCTTGATCAACAAACCATGTCTTGCAATACAAGCACTGGAGCAGGTCACATGATCACAAGTGAGGCAGTGGTGGCTCCCCCCCCCCACTGGATTGTGGGAGATCATCTGGAATATTCTGTCTCAGGCAGCCTCCCAAGCAGAGGGAGGAGAGAGGAATAGAGGTCTCCCTTGCACCAGTAAGGAACAAGGGGAATGCAGGCTAAGGTTTTCTTTTTCTTTATATTTATATTTTTATTTAATTTGTTTCTACATCATTTCTTATTTTTCAGACTATTTCTAGTCATGGATCAACTAGTCAAATGTGTATATGGCTACAAATTGCACTTTATTATTGTCACATTAAAAACACCAAGTAAAATTCAGTTGTTAGTCCCAAACAGAGCAGATTCCGCAGTCAGTAACCTAGATCATAGTGTGAATGTGGACTTTTAGCCAACTTCTTTTGTGAGTTTTGGAATTTTGTGTGTACAATATGTGGTCTATGGGATCCCAGAATGAATCGTTTGAGTTTCCATTATTTCTTATGGGGAAATTTACTTTGATATAAGAGTGTTTTGGTTTACAAGCATGTTTCTGGAATGAATTATGCTCATAAACCATCTTACTATAAGATGAGAGGAACTTCCTGAAAAACATGCAGTTTTTAAATCTCATGAGCTGCCTTTCTGTGACTGACTGTTCATTGTATTTTTTTACGATAATTTGACTCCTAATATTTTCTAGGGCATTGCACCGAAATTAGAATTTTCCACAAGAACAACTATTACAGAACTTCCACTTATGTCTAGAAGGTGGTATCGGGTAAGAAAGCTTAACTAGCTACTCTCATAAGAGGAACGTGTCTGATCTCATTTAATGTTAATTTAAGGAATCTTGTGATGTAGTGGTTAAACTGCAATACCGCAGTGAAGACTCTGCTCATGGCCTGAGTTCAGTCCTGGCCTCAGGTAGTGGACTCAAGATTTACTCGGCCTTCTATCCTTCTGAGGTTGGTAAATGGCGTACCAAGCTCTCTCTGGGAAGTGGTGTTGTCAGTGTGTATCCTCCATAAGTAAACTGTAAAATGTCCAGAGAGAGATTTAAACACGGGAGGAGGGGGGGTTGGAAGGTCCTAAGATCTTAGGTTTACCACTCAAGCTCCCCAAATCCATGTGCTGTGCACTGATCACCAGCTGTTTCATAAGAACAAGACTTTAGGCATTCTGAAGTTAGCTCCTCATTTCTGACATGGGAGGAGGTCCTGGGAGAGAAGAGAATTTCATTTTTCCTGGGCATTTATCATCATTTAATGTACTTTATGAAGTTTGGCTGTGGTGGAGTGAGTTACTCTTTGGACATTTGCTCCACCGCTTTTTGTAGCGAGCAATGGGAAGTGTAGACGACGGTGTGTCTTGCAGGACACAAATAGGACCAGGTTGCGAAGGGCCGCCTCCGCCTCCCCCCGGCGAAGGAGTCTCTCACCGGCACGAGGGAGGACGACCAAGAATAAGAACTGTAAGAGACTGGCTAGATCCTTACAGTCCCGCTCTCCGTCTCCAAGTCCAGCAAGACACCTGCATGAGCTTCACCGGGAAAGCCAGCAGCAGCAGCAGCAGCAGCAACAACAGAGTCCTCTGGGCTTGAAGTCCGTTAAGTTCAAAGCAGACGCTGACCACAGGCCACCTTTTGTAGTTCGACATGTAAGTCCTGAGTATAAGGCAGGGTATAAGGCAAAAATCAAACAGCAACAACAGTGGCAGAAAAATGTGTCTGATGATGGATTAGTAGCCTAAGTTTTCAGCATCTACCCTTCACAATAACTAGCACCTTGCATAGTAAAAATTACTATAAAAATCTTTGGTAGAAAAAGTATATTTGCTTATGCTTGTGATCTTCAGTTACAATCAGAAGTATAAAAGAAAGGGAAAAACAAAGAAATCACAGTCTCACCCATGTGGTAGATTTACTCCACTGTTGAGCCACATAGTTGGAGTTCAGGAGCAGAAAATTACATTACCTTGGTCAGAGGTTAGAGGCAGAGAAGAAGAGGAAGAGAGCAAACAAAAGAACAGAAGCAAATAAATCAAAAAGAAGAGAGGAGGGACAAGCCAGAGGTGGGCAAAAGAACTTTGTAAATTAGTTAGTAGCAACACATAGTTATGTTAAGCTCTAAAGCTCCATTCCCACTGAAACCCATTGTTAGGTTGAAGGCAAGATTTTTTTTTTCCAAACAGATTTGTGGAAGTTTTAACTGAGATTTGCCCTAAGCAATGCTTTTGACATGTGTTTGTGGTAAATTCTGAATTAGAATATGAATTTTGGTATGCTTCTGCACCAAATTTAAGAAAATGCGTTGCTGGGGAAATTGCATTAATTTGTAAATTAGATGAGTGTGAATCAGGGTAGCTTGCTTCCAAGCTAGACCACACTGAGCATCGGTACCTTGAAATTGTACACATTTTATTACCTAAAATCTACATTAGGGAGACATTTTTATTAGAGCAAGTAATGATTCTCATTTTCTCTTCTGGCCTGTGCAGCCACCTTTGCTTATTAAATCATTCAATTAACTAACTCCAAAACATAGCCCTTCTCTTGCAGCCAACTTATTGGTGGAATTACTATAATCACTGCTTTCTCTGAATATCCTAAAACACATTTTCTAGTTGCTTAAGATTCTTTTTAAACTAGATAATTGTTGTTGCTTTGTGCTTGCAGAAAGGACAAGCGTGACAATTATCTTAGGGCGTTTATACACAACCCCTAAGCTGCGCTGCAAATGGCTCCCAGCTCCGGAGCTTAGAAATGTTTCCCCACCAGCTCCGGAGTTTGCAGACAATTAAGTGCGACCCCGCCCACTTTAGCGCGACCCAGCACATTTTTCATGTACCTGCTCTCTGGAGGTGAAAAAAATTTGATGCGGATAAGAGTGCCGGGCTCTCCTCGCTTGTCTGTTGTTTTTTTGCCTCCCGCCCCTTTAAGAGCCCCTTGAGAAGGAACCAGGAAGTAACGGGCTCGTGGCCAACTTCGATCAGCACCGGCAGGTTAGTATAGGCTTCTTTTGTCCTTTTTTTCCCTCCCCCCCTCACGCCGACAGGAGCAGGAAGTGCTGAGGGGTGGGGACGCAGGAACAGAAACGAATCCCCAAGATCTCTGGTCCGAATTTAAGGGACCAGCGGATCTTAGGGGTCATGTGAAAAGGCCCTTAGATGTGACTGCTAACATATTCTAATGAGTTGAGATGATTCCATCTTCTCAAGATGTAAGATAAACACCAATGTTTTTGGTTTTTAGCACATTTTTGGCAAATATTGATCAATATTTTGTTTATATTAACATATTAAGTCTTCATAATTTATACTCCAAGGTCTGACTACCCCACCTCATGGGAAGATTAGAAGGACAAGCAAAAAATAAAAAGGGGGGTGGCAAGTTAGAAACAATTGAGTCCCTGGCACACACCATGCTAGAATGTAGATTATATAGGACTGAACGTATTCAATATCTGTACCCAATTTTGAGTAAATGCACCAGTATATCCCCCACAGGCTATTTGAAGTTTTTGCTGTTGGGTGAAATTCAGTCAATTGCACAGCCTGTGGCTAAGTTTTTACTCTCAGCCTTAATAATTCAGAAATGTTATAACAAGGCTACCATCTGATTTATGAGTTATGCTGTTTATTATACAGTGGACCCTTGTATAACAAACGGTTTGTATAAGATAAAATTTGTATAACATAAAAATTCCAGAGATAGGAGAAATTTACTTAACATAATGGCCTATGGGGCGAATCCGTACAACATAAAAATGGGATCAGTCTGTTTTCAATGCATTCCTATGGGAAATTTGTATAAAGGAAATTTTGCTTAACATAATTTCATTTGGAATGAATTAATTCCTTTATACAAGGTACCACTCTATTTTAATGATTTATGTACTTTGTATAATATTTATTATGCTATATATTTATGAATATTCGGGTCTACGACCGTACAACAATAAAGTAAGTAAGTAAGTAAGTAAGTAAGTAAGTAAGTAAGTAAAAAAGGGGTTTTGGTTCAGTGGGTAGGTAATGAACTTTTAAAAAATTCTTGCAGTATTTTCCTTCTCGCCAAAACTCAAAACAGAGGCAAATAGGAGATTCTTCACCTTCATACTGGTGTTATTGTAATACTTAAATAAAATTTAAATGTCATGTAAATATTAAAAATATTCTCTTAATGTAAATGTAATGTATGTGAATTAGACTCTTTTAAGCTGTTAACAGCTATCTTCACCTCTGTCCACTTTTCCATCGCTGGTTTACCAATTGTTTCTTCCCTGAGCCAAGCTTCTTTTACATTGAGAGTTCCGCCTCATTATTGTTCCTTCATTCCCCCTTTCCCAGGTCGATACTTCTAAGTCGTTTGCTGAACAACCTCCATTGCATGTACCGGGTCGTAATGCAAGGCAAAGCACAAGCCCCTCAAGACGTCATCATAAATCTCAGTTAAAACGAGGTATATAGAAGTATATCAATTTTTACAAGATAAGTTTAATACCTAAAGTTGAAATAGCTGATGTTCAGTCACTAGTAGGAGATGAGCAAGAATAAAAATAAATAAATAGTTAAGTAAGTATAGCATATAAGTAAATATGAGAACATGCTGGTAATAAGGCCACTGTTATGTTCTCTGCCCATTGAAATGTATCATGCTTACTCCTTCAGATTCACTTTGGGTATCCATCACTCTGTGGTTTCAGTGGAAAGCTGGACACCTCCTTAGACAGCATGGGAGTATATCTCATGCTCAAGACATTTATTAAGTCAGCCCCATGGAAAAGAACAGACTGTGGCTCAAAATGGTGGAGTTTGGATCAGGATATAAATTGCAGTTTTCTCCCCCTTGAGCCACACTAGAGGATGGAAACATGTACAGAGAAAATCATATTTCCTGCTCTTACAGTGCCTTAATTTCAGCAGCAGCGGCATCTCCTTTTGGAATGATGGAATGTGCAATCAGACATATAAAGAAAGCCTGTACAGTGAAACCTTGACTTACGTCATTAATCCGTTCCAGAGGTCTAGACATAAGTCAAACATGACTTAAGTCAAACAAACTTTTCCCATAGAAAGTAATGGGAAAGTGGATTAATCCATTCCAGATGATGAAAAAGACCCCTGAAAACAGCAATTTAACACAAATTTGACTGTGATAGGAGATTCCTTCTAGGGATGTAAATGAAGTGTCTCTTCAGAGAAAGGAGGAGGCAGTGGAATTATAGTTCACAAGTTATACGCCTCCATTTTTTAATGTTCATAGCAACAATGTCTTTAGTTTTACTGATTTTAACCTGACGTTCCAAACTCTGAACAACTCTGTGCTTACCATTAGAGTCCCACAACTGCACAGCTCCCCAACTAAAATGCTTCCATTGTGGACCTGACTTCTGCAGCCAGATTTTTTACAAGACTGAGCAAACTGCCTAACCAGCGAGGCCAGCCCCGAGCTCCCGGCCCTTCTTCTCTTCCGGCAGTAGTGGCGGCTTCGGTGAGGCCGAGGACCAACTCCAGGTGCTCGGAGCTGGCCTCACCGAAGCCACCACTGCCAGAAGAAGGCAGGAGCAGTTTGGAGACGGCAGCCGCGATGCTGGGTCGTGGCTGCTGCCAGATTCCGGTGCCTTGCGCCGGGGCTCCACGCTGTAAGTCAAAGCCTGCGACTCAAGTCAAACAGGCCCCTTCTTGCTGCAAGTCAAATATGATGCAAGTCAAGCATCATGTAAGTCAAGGTTCCACTGTATATATGTTTCATTGAGCAGTCACGTGAGTGCTGGTGAAATCTTCCAGCATTCCAGGGTTCTTTTCTCCCTGCCGCTCTGGATATATCTTTTAATGTCATTATAAACCTTGTGTTTGCAATAATATGACCATCAGGAAGAAGATACTTTATATTATAACAGTGTGATATGCCCAAGAATATGTCTGTGGGGGACTTGGAATCTGAATTTATCTGTCTTTTCTTTCCAGCACTGTGCAAAACACAGTTTTTTCTCTGTCTGGCCATCAGTACAAGAGTTCCCATTTGTTTAATCACATGAATGCACAGGTTGGGTGCACTTACAGTAGGACCCCAGTATCCTCTGGGGATTGGTTCCAGGCCTTCCTGTGGATAATGAAAACCGTGGATAAGACAGAAAGCCACCCCCCCAAAAAAAACCCTGCTGTTTGAATGAATGAATGAATGAATGAATGAATGAATTCTTTATGGTTGTTACCCAAATCTTACATGATATTAAAATATATTAAAATGATGTAAAAATATAAAAATAATACAATAAGAACTTATAGTGATATATTTAGTATTGGTATGTCAGCATTCCAGTATATCAATCATTATTCATTAATAATCAGCTCTTAGGCGTTAAATAGCTAGCAAGAGATTAAAACAGTTAAATCAACATTGTGCCCCTGAGTGAGAACTACACTCTATATGACCATCAGAAACTGGGGTTGCTATCAAACATGAGTCTACATACAGCTACTGCAGCAGTACAAAACTGCTGTTTTGTGACAGTAGCTTGCTTTATGGCTGCTGCTTGTGACAGTAGCTTGCTTTACAGCTGCTATTTGTGATAGTAGCTTGCTTTGCGGCTGCTGATTTATTTATTTATTTATTTCCTCTGCCAACAGTGGATAACTGAATCAGTGATTAATGAATCAGTGCATATGGAGGTCCTACTGTATATAGATGAAAAGATGATTACCAGCACAGTAATTTCAATCTATGGTAAAGAGGTACAATGGGGGAACTGCAGCCTAGAATTCCTGTTGGACTTTAACCTCAGGTTGTAACACACCCTGCAACTTTTCTGGATGCATCCTTCAGGGATTCTTGGAGTTACAATCCAGAAGCCAAACCAAACCAAAAAAACCTAACATTTTCAAGCTTTACTAGAAACTCAGGTAGCTCTATGCCTATGCTCTGTTTAGCAAGCCTCTCTTATTTCACTATTATTCTGTGGGACACTCCTATATATTTGCTTGTGGAATTAATAGTCTAACTGTGGCTTAGGGACACAGTTGATGTCCCATTTACCATGAGAAATTTCTCAGGTCTGGGTACACAGTAAAATGTCAGGCCTTAGCCAAGAGGAACTCTATGCAGCTGAGCATGTTAAACTAGCATACCATCTTTTATCAGCCGCCCTTTTCTCTCTCTTGACTCATGCACAGCGTAAAAGGCATCTGAATTCGTTAGAATGGATTGTCCTTTTGTTTCTTGCAGCATTATCGTATGATAGCTGGAAAGCAACATGCCCAGCAGCAAAGGTAATATTAGAGATGCGCTCTAAATGCTTAATTAGCAGTTTAACTAATGAAGAGTAAGTGTGTGTGTGTGTGTGTGTGTGTGTGTGTGTGTGTGTGTGTGTGTGTTAAAAAGACGAGTTCTTTCTTGCAACAGTGGGCGTTTATACACGACCCCTAAGCTCCGCTGCAAATGGCTCCCAGCTCCGGAGCTTTAAAATGTTTCCCCACCAGCTCAGGAGCTAACAGAAAATTAAGTGCGACCCCACCCACCTAAGCGCGACCCAGCGCACTTTTCAAGTACCTGCTCTGGGAGAGTGAAAAATTTTGATGCGGAGAGTGCCGGGCTCTCCTCGCTTCTTTTTTGTTGTTGTGTTTGCCTCCCGCCCCTTTAAGAGGAACCAGGAAGTGACGGGGGGGGTCGGAGCAACTTCCACCGGCACTCCGGAGGTAAGAGTGCATTCTTTTCTCCCTTTTTTTCTCCCTCCCCTCATGCAGACAGAACAAGGAAGTGCGGAGGGGGTGGGAACGCAGGGAGAGCGACAAACCCTCAAGATCTCTGGTCCGACTTTAAGGGACCAGCGGATCTTAGGGGTCGTGTAAAAAGGCCCAGTGTTTGCACTTACAAAATAACAAACCCCCAAAGGGGGAAGAAATCAGAATATTTTTAGTGGGTGGCAGAGGGGTACTGTTTATATGTGTGTATGCTATGTGGTGTCTAGTTGGAACTGACATATTGTGACCCTCATAGACTTTTCAAGGCAAGTGAGGTATTTAAGGAGTGGCTTTACCAGCTCCACTCCCCCATTGAGTTTCTATGACTGGCCAGAGATTTGAACCCTGTTGTCCAGAGTCCTACTCCGTGACTCTATCCACCACACCACACTGGGAATCCGTACCTTATATAACTTGCAATAAAATAGTTTTCATTCCACAATGGAGTGTCGAAAACTAGTTCAGATATAAGTTAGTGCCATGTATCTGAACTGTTACTGTGAAGAGAATGTAGAATTATTTCATAATATCTGTACTTGCTTTCTACAGCATGATCTAGTCCAGTGTTGGCAAACCTATGGCACAGGTGCCAAAGGTGGCACTTAGAGCCCTTTCTGTGGGCACCCAACATTGCCCCTTCACTACTACCTGTATTTGGATTAAATTGCTGTATTGGCACTCTGCGAAAAATTAGTGGGTTTTAAATCGCAGTTTGGGTACTTGGTTTCTAAAAGGTTTGCCATCATTGATCTGGTCTCCTGATCTCTTTTCATAGCCACTTCTGGTATATTTTTCTTTTAAACAATGATGTTAAGCTCTTTGAAACAAGCAAGAAGTAATTGAGCTATCAATACAGCTACTTATCAAAATCAAAACAGAAGAACCCTGTAACAATCCTAGGTTTGCTGGGCTTTTAATGCTCAGAATATTCTGTACCCCAGAATTCACCCTCTTCACAAAGTCAATCTAAAATATGTCCTTATAATAATTCAAGGAAAAGAATCATCATTGATTTTTATTGCAAGTTTCATGTAACCCAGTGTTACGGGGTTGCGATTATAAGAGAACTGGGAAGGAAATACTGTAACATGTATAGAGGAAGCACTGTATAAATTTCCAGATTATTGTTCCTTTTTCTAGCAGCCTTGATTGTTGGAAACATGCTTCAGAATGAAATCTATAAATTGACCATGATGTGGGAAACACTGACTTATATTTTGCAGGGATATAAACCAGAATCCTATTGCTAGTGTCAACTAGAGTGGGCCTGCTGAAACCAATTTAGAAAGGCAAGTCCATGAGTCTATTCTAGTTGGGAATATAAATACTGTACTGGTAACAGAAAAACTTATTTCTTTTTGATTTATGAAGTCACTATGCATTGGTGCTCTAGCTCTGGTGTGCATGACACAAGCACATGTTTTGGGTAATAAGTACTATTAATAGGAATCTTCTTGCCTAAAAACACTGACCCCCCCTCGTACAAGTGTAACTCTTTCAGGTTATTCACAGACAATAAGCAATTTCCTCCAGTTTCCTTTCTCTCACTACTTGGAAGTTTTCCCTTTCTTCACAGGTTATCAGAGAGCCAGATGAGCACTATAGTTCGGATCCTACTTCATCATCTTTTGAAACAAAGGAACCTGTCAGTTACTCAAGCAACAGTCCTCCGGTGTCCCATGACGCTTCGTTTGCCTCCTCAAAGCATTATCGGTCACCAAGTCCTGATGGGAGATGGGCGTCTTCTCAACACAGGTTGCCATCCTTAGACAATTATGAGCCAGACCCAGTGATAACATTCTGCATGTCTGGAAATCCCAGTTAGTAAGAATAGCTGCAGTTGTTCTCATCCTTTTTTCCATCACTGTCAGCCGGACCCACAGGGAAATAAGAAGAATGAGCAATGGTGGTGGTGTGGACAGGTGTCGTGTAATAGCAGGGAAAGAACTCCAATTATATACTCCAGTTGTCTTAGCAGTATATAGTGATACGCCACCGGCGGTTCCAGATTCATAGCTGGAAGAGCAATGGTTATGTACGTTCACAGTCTCACACAAAGAGGTGGTCCTATCACCCTGGCAATGGGGCCAGAAATTGGCCCAGCGCTATCTGGTGTTGGGGAAGAGAGCTCCTATCTGTCCCAAGGACAACGGGACCAAAGCTTTCTTCCTGTCACAGCAGTTGGCCTCCGGGTGAAAGTAGGAGTGTGGGTTCCTACTGATGGGAAGAAGATGCACAAGAAGACTTGTAAATACCACTGCCACTATAGTGTATTAGCGTAAAGAGGAACAGAATGGGAGGCAATAACTGGAGGCCCATCTAAGACAGAAGTTTTGTTGGTAAGCGTCTCTTTGGAATGGGAAGATTTCTCCTGGGAGATGAAATCCAGCTTTGCATGCAGATAGCTACTCCCTTGACTTCTCCATTGGCAACGCAGTTGATTGTTGATTACTTTCCCCCATTGTACTTGGTTAACATCTTGGCTAGGCTACTCCATGACATTATATATGGAGCTGATTCTGAAACTTGTCAAGAGCTTCCAAGGGCAGCTGCCACGTTGTTATTGTAGATTCCTTGGTTTGCCTGCACATCTCCAGGACAGTACTTTGCAACTTGCACTGGCTTCTAATTTGTTTCCAGGATAAATGTAAATTTTCAGTCTTTAAAGTTATAGAGACCAGAATATCTTACACTCTGTCATTTCTTATATGTCTCCTCCCATTCCACTGATATCGAGGGCCGTCTCAGAGGCAAGGAAGGTGACTATGGCAAACAAGGCCTTCTCTGTGGTGGTACCCAGAATATGAAAAAAAAATCTCCATTTTGATTCATCAAGCATCCATATTATTAATGTTTTGAGATCAATTATTAAAGCATTGAATCTTTACCAATATCTTTGGGATCATATTTTTTAAGTAGTTTGATTCTTATTATTAAATTGGCTTAAATTTTAAAGCTGGCTTGAAAGCCTTTGTTAGATAAGAGAGAGTTGAAACAACTTTTAGAGTCATAGGTACCAAACAGAGGGATCACTTGTTTAATTAAGATTTTGTTATTATGAATTTAAGATATATTTTATCCCACCTTACTCCTAAAAAGGTCCTAAGGTAACTTACATCCTTAAAAACACAATATTAAGAAGAAAAAAGTAAAACGATGAAATATTGAAAAAGAGTTAATAACATATTTAAAATGTCAGGTAAGCACAAAA
This sequence comes from Phrynocephalus forsythii, assembly GCA_029282475.1. Classification (NCBI taxonomy): domain Eukaryota; kingdom Metazoa; phylum Chordata; class Lepidosauria; order Squamata; family Agamidae; genus Phrynocephalus; species Phrynocephalus forsythii. The sequence goes on from JAPFRF010000004.1 coordinate 37,007,495, forward strand.
TACACAAACCATCCCATTTTAAAATTTCTCCTAGATAGTCATTAAGGAAAGGCTTGCCTGAAAGTAGAAATGTATCCTTGGCAAACTGCTTTATATGGCGCTCTCTAGAAGATTACAAATGTCCAGAGCTTTTTGATAGTGACAAGTTTAAATGACAGCCCTCTGCCTTGTTCTTTCTTGTGCTGACTAGAAGGTACAATGCAGTGATGCTGATCAGCAGAGATTAAGAAGAATAGGGACCAAGTTCTAGGCAGTCCCCTAAACAGTTCTGACCTTGTGGTATAAATAGCTCCAAAAGATTTGACAGAATTCCTCATACTTGGATCCCTTTGCCATTAGTTTGTAAAAGACCAATACTTGGGTTAATCATCAGCACTTTGGCCAGCTTTGATCTTCTTGGTGGAAAGGTGCCATTTGTTGACCTCACTAGAACCTTGGCTAGTAGAGATGGGCACGACTCAAAAAAATGGTGTTTCATTTGTCGTTTGTCGTTTAGGGGTCCGTTTCGGTTCGTTTTCGTGATTTTTTTGCAAAAAAAATCGTTTTCGTTTTGTTATGTAACGAAACGAAAAAACGGAAACGAAAACAAAAAATTGCTGTTTCGTTAGCATTCATTACAGTTCAATGTGTTTGCCGCAACGAAAATGAAACACACGACAAAATTTCTGTTGTTTCGGTTCGTTTCGTTTCATTTTGGAGACAAAATTCATTTTTCATTTCGTTATGTAACGAAACGAAAAAACCAAAACGAAAATGAAAAATTGCTTGTTTCGTGCCCATCTCTATTGGCTAGTAAGCAGCACTTTGAACTGAGCCAGAAACAGGCTGGCAGCCAATGAAGCTGTTGTAGTAAAGGGGTTACATGCTTCCCGTAACCAGTGCCATCAGCACCGGCTGCAGCATTTTGAACCAGCTGAGGTTTCAGAACACTCTCCAAAGGCAGCCCCATGTACAGCACATTGCAGTAATCCAGACGAGATGTAGCTAAGGCTTGTGTTTTTGAAAGTTCAAAAACAAAGTAAACTTAACATAGTATCAAACAACTCTCTCCCCCCACCCCACCAAAAAGTCAATCAAACCTGTCAACTGAGTATTAATAATAAAGCCACATAGTGGTAAAATTATACCAGGAGCAACACCAAGCCCACTTCAAGACCAGGGAAAGAGAATCGTTTTCTCATAGTGGATAAAAATTAGCTGAATTGATGCCAGGGGCTGCCTCTGGTAGATATGGGTCCAATATACCACCTACAGCAGTGCTCCCCAACCTTTTTGTTTCCAGGGACCGGTATTTATTTTATTATTTTCCCGTGGCCCGGGGTGGGGGTGGGGAGGGGGAGATGGGGTGTGGGGGGCAGGGAGGGGGTGGGGGTGGGGGGAGGGGGAGGGAGGAGGGGGAGGGGGAGGTGCAGGGGGCTTGGGGTGTGTACCTTGGGGGCCATGGGAGCAGCGGCGGCGGCGGTGGCGGCAGCGGCGCTTGCTGGCTGGGGGCTCGGGAGACACTGGAGGCAAGCGGCGGCGCAGAGGTGCCCCAACCGTGGCGCGGCAGCCGCCCGGGTTCGGCTGTGGCTCGCGGCGGGCGGCGGGGCGCCCGCGGCGGGCGGCGGGGGGGCGCCCGCCTCGGTGGGGCACCTCTGCGCCGCCGCTTGCCTCCAGCTGCGGCCTTCGGGCGGGCGAGCGGGCGGGGGAGGGGAGGGAGGCCGGTGGGGGTGGCGTACGGGACCGCCGAGCCGGCCACGGCGGTGGCGGGCGCCCCGCCACCGGCCGTGGAGTCGCGGCCGAACCCGGGCGGCTGCCGTGGCCGCGCGGCCGCCCGACAGGAGGAGGAGGCGGGGCCCACCCGCCCAGGAGCCCCGGGCCCCCCACCCCGCCCGTGCGCAATACTCCTCCTCCGGCTGCCCCGGGACAGAAGAGGAGGAGGAGGAGGGCGGCGGAGGAAAAGGGGAGGAGCCTCCCCGGCCTCCCCAGGCGGCCCGGTGCCAACCGGTCCATGGACCGGCACCGGTCCGCGGCCCGGGGGTTGGGGACCACTGACCTACAGGATGGGTCGCTCCTTGGTCGTCAATGGCTCACTACTGAACCTGCAGGTACCTAAGGACATGCCTCAAATTAATCAGGCAGGATCTGCATTTCCTCTTCTTACTTTGAAGAAGAAATATTCACGATTCATTATTTTTTGTCTCTTATCATCTCTTTTTCCACTGAGAAATGAAAGCATACTTTAATTTCATCTTTTTCCATAATAAAGTCATTTCTCTTCAGTCCTTATTTTGGATTCATATTCAAAGCAGGTTTATTCATGTGTAAAATAATTTGGTTTTTTGAGTAGGATTAAGCTACCCAAGCTGGGATGGCTTTTTAAAAGAAGACAAGTGCACAAAGGAGCCATATAGCAATAAGAGATGAGGCATAATAACTCAGTAGATATGTCAGTAATAACTTGTACATCTGCATTCAGACCAAAGCTTGGAAATGCACTTTTAAGTAGCTTGGGCCAGGATCCCTGTGGAGGCAAACCATTCATGCAACAGATGTAGCAGGAGTGGTTCTACATCTATGGTCCTTGCATGAAAAGGTCCCAGTGACCTCCTAATGCCAGCATAATCTGTTTTTCCAAAATGGAGATCTCTACTTGAGCACTGGCTTTGAGGCCCAAATCCTGTTTGCATAACTTTGTGTGGCGTAAGCTGATGACGTTATCAACTTGCACCAGTAACATGTATTTTAAATTAATTTAAATACTGCTTACTCCCTTGGTTGGGTTTGTAGGGCTCTGTTTCGTCCCAGGGACATCTTTGGGAGCCTTGGGATGGGATGGGAACTTTTATAATCATACATTCCTGCCAGATCACCCTCAGTGGTTCCAACTGCAACAGTAGCAGTCTGGCAAAGATTTTTGGCGATTTAGGCTCCTGGCAGCCCTCCCCTCTCCGAGATGCCTAAATTTTATCACCATGAGCTGTTAACATCAACAGCTTGCACTGCACGGAATAACACAACCAGGATTTGGGCCATTCTGTACAAAGTGTGAGATCCCATGTTGCTGTCACAGAAGAATGTGACGCATGCTTGGTACACAACAGGATCTTGACCAATGTGTTCCAACAATGAACATTTGTGATTCCCAGCTTTTGATGTTGAAAGCTGAACTGCCAATGGTACGGACGGATCTTTGCCTTGGCTAGTCAAGACAGATATCAGAGCTAGAGCTATATGTATTCAGAGCATGTGTGTATTTGTAATGGATTCATTTTAATGGCTTTTACTTTTATGTACAGGAGTAAATTAAATTCAAATAATTTTAATGGGTCTTCTTTCCATATACTAAGTGGCTAAGGATCACTGCTTTCCAAGGCAGATGCATGCTTTGAATTGCATTACTTAGCTATCAAGTGATTGTGTTTAGAAAACTCAAGAATTAATTTATTGTGACTTGAATCTATTGACATTTTCCAGGATTTATTCCAGCCCTAGTTCCACCTGGGAAGAAATTAATGAAAGAGTGAGGAATCTCCTAACATCACAGGAAGCCAGGCAGAGACTTTCTTTTGTAAGTATGATGGGTATATAGGGGAGGAGTCAGTTTGATGCCCCAGGTGGGACAGCAAATGGTGCCCCAACATTACCCTTCCCCCCACATCTCAAATCCAAGTGCATAGTTCCCACATCAGAACATCCCAAGTGCCTCTTTACATCCCTGATGAATAAACATGTCACAAGAATCAATCAACCCAAATGTTTGTTGCCCTTTTGTAACAGCCCAGAATTGCTGCTTCAACCAGCTATTTGACCCTGCCTTATGGGAGGGTTGTCTCCGTAAGATGAACTGTTATTGATAATTGAATTATTGCTGAGAACTTCAGATCCTAAGTCACCCTAATATAATCACAAATATTGAATGTTTTGAAAATGTCACCTTTGAAAACAACGTTTCCACTATATTTGTAAACCTAAGGCTAGGCTTCCGGGGCTACACTAAATGAGATTTAAGTTGTGGGAGATGTGCAGATATTTTCTGAGTGTGTATACAGCAGTGTTTTTCAATCACTGTTCCGCGGCACACTAGTGTGCCGCGAGATGTTGCCTGGTGTGCCGTTGGAAAAATTGAAAAATTCGAAAGATTTTTTTTTTTTAAAAATGTCGAATTGTCGCCCACTAGGCGGGCGCTGGACTGTGTCCTGAGTATGAAGGAGTGGGGTTTTTGACCCCACCCTCGGCCAGCAGGGGCGCCAATTGGCGCTCCTCAGGGGGACACCCTCCACTTTTCTGATCTCCGGGCTGTGATTGGTCAAGACCCCAGCCTGGACCTATCACAGAGGACATCATCTTCCGACTTCCTTCCCGCCCGAGCACAGTGTGCGCAGCAGCGGAGAGAAGAAGACGTCGTGACTCGAGTCACCAAAAGGAACCGATGCAGGAGGAGATGGACGGAGACCAGGACTCTAATGGTGGTGTGCCTCGTGATTTTTTTCATGAAACAAGTGTGCCTTTGCCCAAAAAAGGTTGAAAAACACTGGTATACAGTACTGTATAATTGTCTGATTCAACTTTTTTGAAACTTGAGTTCAAAGCTCAGAAGTCTGACTAAAAAGTATAAATGTGTCAGGCTTATCGCAGAGGGACTGAGCTTGTAATTGGTCAGTTGCCTCAACCCCAAGCTGTGGGAAGAGGTTCTCACTCTTTGTCCCATATGTAGACAGCAAGCAATGTCTGTTTCGAACTTATAACATCTTGTTAAAAGACACAGAAACTACTCAACTGAAGTATGCTATTCACAGGCCCATGAACAGTAAGGAGTGCATACATAAAATAATGGCAACACCATTTCTCCAAGCAGACACCTTATGCAGCCAAAATGGCGTCATCTGGACCATCCTTAGCTCGGAGCTAAGATAGACATGCAGTAAAACCCTATAGTCAGCACCAGAAAGAGATGTAAGAATTTCCTTCAGCTTACAACATAAAGGGCAACTGATCTTGGCAACTATACTTTGGTGGACAGATTTGAACGCTGGTCTCCTTCTGATTATAATATTGCAGAACACTTTCTGGCTCAAAATGCATACCAGAAGGCTTACAAAATGTACATATTTAGGGTAGAACACACAGAGATGCATATATATTGGTCTGCAGATTTTTTGTTTATTTGAAAAGCAGTACATTGATGCATAAGTGAAAAGGGATGGGTGTGGATGAACACATCAAACCTGATCTGTTCAGAATTAGAATGATTTATTTCTCCCTAGCTGGAGTAGTCCAGTTTCTTATTAACATCTACCGAAATCCAGAGGTAAATCTTGTCTCACCCAGGCAGGCAAGGACAAGAACACTGCAAAAATAATCTCCTTGCCTAAATTGACAGGAATGAGGAATTTAGCTTCTGTTCTTTCTGTCCCTACTTTCACATACCCTGGGATGCAATATCCACATCTCTCCTGGCTAATGTCGGCCAAGAGATCATATATCTTTATTTTATGTATTCTGTGTGGTCTTGCCATCACTGTGTCTGACTGCTGTTTTTATTATGCAGCATTAGTTGGCAGTTTATTAGCCCAACCAAGAACTAAAGATGTGGATTCTGATCTTGGCAGCCTTTTAAGAGTAGTTTGTGTGTTTGAGGGAGGGAAGACTAATTCCATGTGAAAAACTGATTGCTCCTTGCCTCCTTTGGAAAGCTGAGTGCACTGCTCACTATTTATCCCTTTGAGCATTCAGAAAAGCTGTTTTCTGCTCATAAAACACTCTGCTCTTTTCTCCTTGTGTCCAGAAACCTGGTGTTATGGTTTGTTTGAATCTGAAACTGCTTTCATTTCCTAATTTGTGCATTCCTAATGTTAAAAAACTCACGTCTGCCTGAGTTAACCCAAACAGACATAGCTTGCTGCGCTCTCTCTAAAATGATGCATGCATTAAATGAACTTTAACAGAAAGGAACCTTTGGCAGGCAGCACCATATATTAGCTGTCCCTGAACATACACTAATAAACTGCTTTAAATTTCCTGGAACAGCTAATATATTTGTTTTTGACCAGGAACATTTAGCAGTTCTGCTGCTAAGGAGCAGCTTGGCTTAATGGGGAAAGTATTTTGCAGGGAGCCACTGATTCTGAAATTGATGATGTCCTTGAAAGAAGGTCCATCTCTTTGAGGAGTTCCCCGCACTGTGACTTCGTGGAAAAAAGATACTACTGATAATTGACACGGGAAAGGTATGCTGTTTTTAAGTCTTTTCTTCTCCCTTAAAAAACAGTACTGAGAAGAATGTAAACTACCTATGATACAAGCTATAGGACAAACAGTTACCACAGTATTCTGAGCTGCCATGTTTTTGAACCTGATACTTGGTTATAAATCCATATGGCAAACTTTTGTATGTCCTCAAAATGTCCAGTCATTTCTATCAAGAAAGGAGATTTAGTCCATGGGATTATTGTTTATCATTGTTTCCCCAATTGCAATACAGAAAAATTTCCTCAACAAGAAAGTACCCCTCCTTCCACTGCCAGTTCTCCAAGGTCAATATGAGACTCAAAATGTCAGCTGAGGATCATTAAGGTTGTTTGTTGGTGGATTCACGCTCAGGATACAATCAGGGCTTCCATAACCTACCAGAGTGGCCTCATTGCCAGATGAGTGGCATAGATATCCAATAAATAAATAAATTCCTGGAAGATACCTGTGTTGCAGTAATATACATTATATCTAGCTCAACTTTCTGCAGTACTGGAATATTAAGATGGAACCTTTAAAGCCCCAAGGTACCAAGTGAGCTAGTGAAAAATAATTGGAGTGCAATATTTATTTTTAAACATTACTTTATTGCTTTTGTAGATATCTCTGAGGGTCCCAGTGTGGTCCTAAATATTTTTGTAAATAAATAAAAGACTTGACCAGCAAAAAGAATTCATGCCGTATGGCAGAGGAGACAAACCTTTGGCACTTTAGATGCATTGGACTAAAACTCCCATGTTCCATTAGCATTGGCAGTATAGGCTGGGGAATCTGTAAAATCCAAGACATATTGATTGCCAAAGCTGCACAACCCTACCCTAGATATTATATCAGAATCCTTTGTAATACATGTCACTTATTTGGCCAGTCTTCCAGTGTTCTCTGCAACCAAGGGTTTTATAAGAGTAGAGTGCAGAATCACTGGTCTAGAATGGTGGTTTTAGATCCAATGCTCAAGAATGGTTTATATCTTGATCAGGAAAGAATTATTTACAGCAGTGTTTCCTCAACCTTGGGTAACCCAGATATTCTTGGACTACAACTCCCAGAAACCATCGCTAGCACAACTAGTGGAGAAGGCTTCTGGGAGTGCGTGAGCATGTGGGAGACCAAGAACAGCCTGAGAACCACTGATTTGCAACAACATTATTAACAAAATAAAAGAATAGGAGATGTACATTTTTTCAAAAACAGGGCTTCTGTGTAATCTTGTTTTTGTTTTTCCTTCCTGTGGTAACAGATAATAAATTGCATCCTGCAGAAAGAATGACATCAGCCTTGTGGGGGATGCTGGCAGGCCCATTCCTGACATGATCCTTCTTCTAGAGCCACCTGATCAATGGTTCCTCTTCTGTGTAATGTTTAAATTGTTAATAACCAAGTCTCTGAGCTGAAAGGTCATGATGATTAAACTGTTGATTTATACATTTTTAAAAGTGTGTAGATGTATTGGCTAATTTCAGACCAAAACCATCATAATATTGAATGATGGTGCCGTGTGCCTTTGGATTTTAGTTGTATTGTCTGAGTGCGAGAGAGTGTATATTTGGAATTATTATTGTTATTATTATTGTTTTGGCTAAGGAATGTGGCTAATTTAGCTGGTTTTCAAGCGAACAAATCATTTCACTAGCAAAAGTGCCATTGTCAAATTTCAAATTGTCTTGGCAAAGAAATGCCAGCCATACGCTGGAGAGATTCACAGCATACTTTACAGAGATCCCCTTGGAGGTGGCAGATCACCATGAAACCCTGAAGTTGGTGTAGATATTTCACCTTCTACTGAAAAAAAATTAAAGAAAACTATTAAAAAGAATATAGGGCCTTTTTACCACGACCCCTAAGATCCGCTGGCCACTTAAATTCGTACCAGAGATCTTAGGGGTTCGTTGATCTGTCCCCACCCCCTCCGCACTTGCTGGCTGCGTGAGGGGAGGGAGAAAAAGAGAAAGAAAAGCATGCCGCTCTCCTCCGTTCTGCCTCTCGTCTCTGTAAAAGTAGCTCTTAAAGGGGCGGGAGCCAAAAAACAACAAACAGAAGCAAGGAGAGCCCCGCACTCACTATCCTTACACCCGATCAAATAATTTTCACCTCCAAAGAGCAGGTACCTGAAAGCTGCGCTGGGACGCGCTAAAGTGGGTGGGGTCGCACTTAATTTCCTGTTAACTCCGGAGCTGGTGGGTAAACATTTTTAAGCTCCGGAGCTGAGAGCCATTTGCCCCGGAGTTTAGGGGTCGTGTATAAACGCCCATAGAAGTCGGTGGGACAGAAAATATACATGCTTATCCTGGCCAGCACAAGGACTGAGAAGGATTTAGAGATAGCAGTTTCTGCACCACAGATCTCCCCCGCCATTGGACCAAATAGCTGTGCATGAGTTTAGTCCTCAGGTGGATGATTGAATACAAGTCTTGCTTTACTCTAGTAAGTCTAAAATGCTTTCCATGAAGGAAAGAAGCTCTGATTGCCCAATTATTTTGATCATTGTGGAGGTCAGCCTTTAGAGTGTGGCTGGGTTACCACACTCCCTCACTACAGAGTATTAAAAGGCACAACCTCACTCTAGCACAGACCATTGACCTGTACCAAATTAGACTCAGTATCGCTGCCACCAGTCAGGTATCCCAGTTCAATCACTGAGTCTCAGTCAAGATGTAACATGGAAAAATAAAATGAAAGTTTATTGAATACAGTAAGATGGTAAATACGGTTCACTTGTGTTCCTTTACTTAAAGTTTCTCAAAGCAGTTCACTCAAATACTGATCTAATCCCCTGACTCAAACTTGACAGTTCCCCAACTGTCCTGTCTCTTCTTAAGTGCCTGTCAGTTTCCCTATCTTAGACCTACCTGACTCTTAACTACCTCAGGTGGAGCTATTTAAGCGAAGGCTCTGCCTCCACATTCCATATTTGGGCATAAACATTAACCCATTATTCCCCCTCCTATACAGTCACATACACCATAAAAGGGTGAATACTATAATTGTCCTTTTTTTTTAAAACTTTCTCCAGCAACTCAGTCCATTTTGAGATGGGCAGGAAGGCCAGAGCATGGATAAGGGTCACTTTTATGTAGTCCTCAGAGGGACCAAAACATCCGATTCACCATCACTTCTGTTTCTTTAGATATGTTAATATCCTACTTCTGTACATGGATATGTACAGACTGGAGTTCAATATCCAAAATAAACCCAATTGAAATCGTTCAGGCCCTGGCTTCTTCCCTCCCTTCTTTCCTGTGTAATTTTCTATCAAAAATCAATAAAATAAAATATTTTGTATGTAGTTCTGTAGTTATTAAAATACTTTATTTTTATTTTATTTAAAATATATTTACCTTGCCTTTCTTCTAAGAGGGGTGGCTTGCATAATCAAAACACAATATTAAAGCTAAAACAGTGAATTATTCAAATATTAAACAAAATAATAACATTGAGAATGTCAGGTAAAACATTACTGAAACAGATTCAGAAGCAACTGCAAACCATCTCATTTTAAAACCCCTTTTAGACAGTGTGTCGGTAAAGAAAAGCCTCCCTGAAAAGAAAGTTCTTTGCCTGCTTGCGGAAGGACAGCATGGCCTCCCATGAAAATTTACTTTGCAGTTTTCTTTTGTCTTTTACACAACTTGTGGCTTCTGTCCTTTATAGACACAACAGCCCTTTATGGTCTTATTTTTTAAAAAAGTGTGGAAGGGTGGGGATTCATCAGGCATTATTGTGACTTTTTATTTTATTTATTTTATTTTATTTATTCGACTTTTATACCGCCCATCTAGACCCAGGGCTATTCTGGGCGGTTTACAACATGTGATAACACAACAATTAAACAAGGGAATACATCTTAAAAGCCAAAATATAAGGTACATAATAAAGTTAAATATACATAAATCAACAAAAAACTAGAATGAAGCTAAAACTTTTTGTCTGTGTGAAATACATCTGGTCCATCTCTGGTTCATTTGTAAAAGTTCTTCATTGCTGGAACTCAGAAATCAAGAATCTTCGTGCAAGTGGAGAAGGGAGTTAAGAGGAAGTCCAAAAACTCTTCACATTTACAGGTGAAGAGCTTCCTCTGGTTTCTCCCTCTCCTCCCTTATCACTGGCAAACCATGATTGTGGCTCCAGTGGCTTTGGTACCGCACTGTGGCACCAGTTACGATAACTACTTCAAGTCCCTCTGCCATCAAACTCACCAGTTCCAGCCCTGGGTAGATTCTAGAGAGAGGCTGCTTGACAGCACTCTGGTGTGGTTTCCTGGAGATAATTCATTGGGGAAGGTAAAATAGGGACAGGATCCCATCCTGGAGTGCTCAGCGTGTAGCCTCTCACCCTGGTCACACTTCTTTTGGGCTGCTTGATAATAGAATGTTCCCATTTTACTCTGATACTTCAACAGACTCCTCTCATTATTGACGTGATTACTGAAGAGAGGTCTCCTACCACTGATACCAAGACTAAGATAAGGTCCAAGATCACCCTGATATGGAGATCAGTTCTTTCCCAGATTTCATCCGAGGGAGTACTGCACTACTTCGGTATGTGTAGAGAGGCTATTTGAGATCAATCTCAGCAGTATCTTTACTAAAACCATGGACATCATGACTTTGGTTATTTCTCTAGCATAGCAAAATTGCAAACAAGCCTATTGACATTTTTGATTGTGCAGTCAACAATATTGGATGTGGCCCTCTGAGCATTTCAGTTGTCCCTGTAGCCTCCACCTCTAACAGGCCTTGCTTAGGCTCCCAGTGTGGTGTTCTGCTCATTTCCCTCTCTTGCCCTCATCAATGAGAATACCATCTGCTGTTCAGTCATTAGCATCAGAGTTACCGCCAATAGCCCATATGGCCATTCAGATGCTTCTCTCGGCGCCAGTTGTGATAATTCTTCAGTATTTCACAAAATGGCCTCATGACTGCTGTCTCCCTACATGTGGCTGAAGGTCTCGAGAGTCACTCCACAAAGACAATGTTAACTTTGATTGCACCGAATGAAATGTTGTATGCTTTCACCCATCCATCCATAGATGTCTGCCATTAGAGACTGGATGCCTGTCCTTTTTTGGCTGATGAATGGTCTGGTCATCTGATTCTAACTTCATTTTTAATGTGACATCTTCCCTCCATTCCTTGTCAGTCACCCAAAGATGGGAATCACAGAAAGCACAAACAGCAACAGGTTGCTTATTTCTAATGATAGCCCTTCATTGTAGCCTTTGTGAACCCGTGCAAATGAGCCTGCACAGAACATTCTAGAGTCTTTCCCAGCATTTTGGCGCCCCTAGCCACTCTGCTGCACACATCATCCAGATTCCCTCCATTTTATTTCTGTTTCTTTTTGGTGGCAACATCCAGAAACATTTCCTTAGAAATCTGTAATCTCACACAACCCATTCATCTTCTCCTTTTTTGACATTTCACCAGTTCCACTTTGGAACTGAGGGATCTTCGGTGAGGCACATTTATGTGCAGTGGAAATGGGAGGGGGCCCATGATGGCTGCCAAAAGCTATTTAGCTCTAGAATGTTCTGAGCATCGCTTTGCACAGGTGCATGACCTGTATGTCTGCGTCCACAGAGGCCCATTTCTGTTATTGCCAAGTGATCAGAATGGGCCTAAGGTTCTGCACATCATGCTTTATGAAATAAAGGCTAATTCCATCAGGAGAGGTAGGGCAAATTAATGAGAGAATGAAATTAGCCTTGCCTTTTCACCTTTGGCTGCTTCTGGTAGGAAAAACAAACTGTGACCTTGAGCTACACTAATGTACTCTTTGCAGCAAATTGCAAAGTCACAGTTATGTCTCAAAGTTGGAAGAGGATCAAAGTAATTTTCTCTTTAAATTGCTGCTTTAAACGATGGTCCACCCTGAGCACCTTGGAGGAGGTGATTTATAGAAATGGAGACCTTAATGCAACAGCCGGCCTCTTTATTTCCGCTCTGATACTCCACACTGCACAGACATTGAACTATAGGCTCCAATTCAATCAGTCGAGCGACTTAACCTTGGAAGAAGTAGACTGCCACACAGCAAAGTGGGTCTCTCAGTTCTCTCCCAGATTTCTAGAATATACTGGGGGGGGGGGGACAAAAATATGTTCTTGCTTGCCTACTTTGCTCGGAAAATGGAAGAATGACCGCTGGAATGGAAATCTGCAGATAACTTGGAAGTGCATGCGTGGCCTGGTTCGTAGGCGTTGGGAGACCCATTCTATTATAAAGAACCACTTTCTTTAAGGTGACACATTTTAATTTGATTTATCAATGTGGGATCATCTGTAATAAAGAACTGGTTTTATTTGGATGCAAGAGGATGAACTGGTTCCACTCTGCGTAGCCTTTATGTGAGCACAGAGTAGGCTGGGTAGGATCCATTCATATCACAAGGACAGATTAACCAGATAACTAGAGTAATATTAAGGAAAACGAATATTAGTACCAATTATTCCATACATTTGTATTAATAAGATAACACTCACAATGACAGCTTAACTGCACATTTTATTCTGCTAGCCATTTCCACACCCTAATTTTTTTTTGATACTTAATCTACAACGAGTGTAAACTGGAGAGAGCTGAGTGTGCTAAACTCCTACTGTAAACCTCATGATGAAACTGTTGTGTGCACAGTACCCCTGGAATAAAGCTCCATTAACAAAACACACAACTGTAAACCCAGGGTTGTGCTTCATTCACTTAGTGGCATCCTATATTACTTTTGGAGTGAAACCCCTCTGGATGCAGTAGCACACTTTCATCTAACTATGTGCATATTTGCTATGTTAAGTTATAACCTAGGGTAGGTTAAGGCTTACTTTTCTTCCACTGTGCTTTTTTTTTTTTTTTTTTGGAAAGGAAACGTTCCTGTTTTTAAAATGCTCATTGCCTCAAAACTAAATTATAGCAGCAGTATCATTGAATTTAAAGAATAAGGCTATTTCCTTTACCAAAAATAAGGCTATTTCCTTTACCAAGATCTGTAATTATTATTTAATGCTACCAGTAAGAACAGTTTCACTTAATGTAGCTGCTATCTTGCCTCCTCAGAATAAATGCAACGAATCTACTCCTCTTGTTTGTTTTAAGAAATGTGAGTTCTTGTTCCCATAAAGACAAAAACAACTGTGTTATTGGATTATAGTTAATAATCATTTTGAACAATTACTGTAGAACAGGCATGGGCAATTTCTAAAGGTCTAGGAGACAGACAAACTTATCCCTGTACCTTGGAGAGCTGCTTCTGGATTCCTCCTCCTCCTTATTATTATTTAAATATTTCTCCTTAAATAGCACCCTTTATTTTAATTAAAAAAAAACAGGGGCTGGGGCAGGGGTGATGTGGAAATATTGTTGTCAGCATCCTCTAGAGCAGTGTTGGCGAACCTATGGCATGGGTGTCAAAGGTAGCACTCGGTGCCCTTTCTGTGGGCACCCAACATTGCCCCTTCGCAGCCACCTGGATTCAGGTTGAATTGCTGTATTGGCAGTTTGCGAATAATTAGTGGGTTTTGAATCACAGTTTGGGCACTCGGTCTCTAAAAGGCTCGCCATCACTGCTCTAGAGCACACAAGGGGAGGTTTATTTATTCATTTATTGCAGGATGGGGGAATACCCTTTAAGGATATGGAGGGAATGCCTGGGGCCTGAATGCAACCTGTGAACCCATGATGCACATTTCATCTGTAGCCTTTGATACCAGATGTTTTTAATTTGTATCTTAGACTTCCATACAGTCTCATCTCTACCCTTTCATCCATACCTGGCTTATCTACAGTATATAGTAGAGATGGGCACCTGGTATTCCCGTTTCAGGTTGAAACAGTAACGGGAATTACTCCGCCAGACTTCGAGCTCAAACCGACGAACGAACAATTTTGGTCTGATTTGTTGTGCTCGTTCCTTGCATGGCACAGAAAAAAGTTTTTAAAAGTTAAAAAACCCGGTTCCCGGCCAAAAGCAGGCGGAAAAATGCCTGCTGTGCCTCAGGGCACCTACCAGAGGGGTTGTTTCTAGAGGTCCCCGGCCTCCCCCATCCCCGTCCTGGGCTGCTCTGGTGGGACTCGCCACAGGCTCGCAGCCAGCCAGCAAAAAGCCCAGTCTCGCCGGCCGCCGGCCGCCGCAATTAAAGCGCAAGCAAGCGGCACGGACGGCACAGGAAAAAACTTTTAAACTCTCCCCCCACCCATTCCCGGGCCAAAAAAGCAGGCGGAAAAATTCCTGCTTGACTAAGGGCGCAGGGCACCTACCGGAGGGGTGGTTTCTGGAGGGGGGGTCCCGCCTCCCCCCCGTCCTGGGCAGCCGGACTCGAGTCGCCATGCCATGCGGTGCGGGCGGGGGATCCAAAATGGGGCGGCGAACGCAATATTGTTTTTGAAATCGTGGTCCAAAAACACACAAGCACAACAGAAACACGCGAAAATTTATAAACTGCCAGATTTTTCACAGTAGCAGTGGGTTTTTTCTTGCAACAAAATGTCTCTCCAGTCTCCTCTCCTCCTCTGTCCTCCATTGATTTTATTTTTTTTTATTTTTTTTTACACCTGCGCAATGATGGGCTGGCTGAGTGGCCAGCCATGTGGTGGGAGTGGACGACCATGCAAATTTTTGGAGCCATCCCACCAAACGCATGGCCACTTGGCCATGGAGACTTCTGGGATGTGCCAAAAAGCCCCCTAAAACCTGCCCTAGCCCCCTAACCCTAACCCTAACCCTTGACTCCTTACCCATACGTCACAGACTGTCTTCTTAGTGGGTCAGAGAGGCACCCAGAAGTGCAACCCACTTCATCACTAGCCTAACCCTAGCCCTTGCACTAACCCACCTTAACCCTAAGCCAGATCTACTTGCATATTGCACTACACGCAAGTACGATTCCCTTCTTTGTGAGACATGCGAGAGCCTGTGCAGGGAAGGCATGACGCTATCACTCTCACTGGTCTCATAGCCTGCAACTGGTATGCATATCCATATGGCTATTGCATACCATTTTGCAGCAGCAGCAGGTGAGGAGGGGAGACCCCCATGTAGAGGGGTCTCTTGGAGCCTGCTTCCCCTTCCTAGTGGGTGAGGATAGGAGGCACCCACGGGTGCCTCCAGGAGCCCACTTTCCCTTTATAGCGGGCCAGAGGAGGCACCCACCCCACAGAGGTGCCTCCAGGAGCCCGCTCCCCCCAAAAAAACCAGTACTAACGAAAACGAAAAAACGAAAAAACGAACCAACTAATTTTTGCGAATTTTTGCGAAAACCGGAAACAAGCCGAAACGGGACCGGCCCGACTAACGACAACTCGAAAAAAATTTTTTTCAAGTCGTGCCCATCTCTAGTATATAGTGTTCTGTGAATGACATACTGCATTGTACTGCTATTCCTGCCTGATAAGTATGCACTGTTGCAACTGCTGTTGAAACTGGTCACAACTCAAATGATAATGGAAGAAGTCAGGACTTTGGGGGATGATGAAGCAAATTAGAAGAGTACAGCAGGCTTCCTACACTGAGCTACAGTTCAGGTCTTGGAAAATAGGAATGGTGGGGGGTCCTCAGAGTGTTTCTTTTTCCTTCCGTAACAGGATGGTTCCTCTCCTCCAGGTTGCACTTAAATGGGAGTAAGTGGAACTGAGTGGAGATTACTTTGGAACAAGCATGTATAGACTTGTTATATATGTGTACTTTGAACTGTATACAGTCATTTCTTACCTCCTTGCAGATTGTCAAGTGTGCTAAAGAGAAATGAATACTTCACCACCATCCCAAATTAATTTTTGTTTATTTCTCTTGAAGTTTAAAAATATGTTGAAAGAGACAGATGTCAAATAAACCTGTATTCTTGATTAAGAGTTATTTATTGTGAAAGTAACTGCTGTATGGAGTACAAATAGTTTCTAATTGGTTTGGACTGCTGTTGCCTTTCCTCGGTTTGCTTCCGAGTATTTGAGGAGTGCGTGACATTGTGGTTTCAAGGTTTATTGATTGCAAACAGTAGTGCCAAGGAAGAAATAAAAACCATCCATCAGATGTCTGCTTTCATTATTGAGACTATCTTGTAACAGTGTTCTTGCTAGAACATTCTGTAATACCTCCCTGTTCATCCAAATATGAATTGATTATGTTTCAGAGAGGGTTGTTACGACAGAAGGTTATTATTTTCAACAATTCATCTAGAATGATGATAAACTTACAAAACAAAATTCCTACAACTTGGGTCATGAAGTGAAATGGACTGACAGTAGATTTTGGATGGAAAAAGATAAGATTGTCGCACCTTATCAAATGAACTCAGTCAGAACATGTAGTGATTTCTGGTTGGCGTTTATACAGTTTTAAAAAGACAAGGAATTTATGAAGAACAAACATATTGATCATCACCCCCACCTGCTGTGGAGTACTGCCATTAGTCATCAGAGAGCCCTGTTATAGTCATTGACCTACTTGCTTCTTGGAAAAAGCCAAGTGGAAGGTTGTGAGGAGCAGAATGATGGACTCAACTACTGATCTGGAATGCTTACAACCATATAGGTCTCCCAAAGCTTATGTATTCATTCCAAACTGTCACCTGGATTCAAGTGTGTTCATGTGCACAAATGTCCAAATGTATGCAAGTGCACAATAGGGCTGATGGAACTGGACTTCTGCACCTCCTCTTCCTCAGGGCCAGTCCTCTCTCCTCCATAAGACTAGAACCAGTTGGAAAGTGGCATGGAAGGCTACAGAGGAAAAGAACACTGGCAATAATTATTTCCTACATTTTTGCTAATGGGAGCGTCTATCATAGAGCACCATTTGAATGCTGCCATGGGATTCTGAAGCCTGATGTGAATCCCTGCATAAGAACATAAGAACAGCCATGCTGGATCAGGCCAAGGGCCCATCTAGACCACCTTCCTGTATCTCACAGTGGCCCCTCCAAATGCCTGTGGGATCACATGAGACTAGATATCTGTCTCCTGATACCACTCCCCTGCATCTGGCCTTTGAAGTACCCTGGTTTTTTTAAGCCTAGAGATTACACATCCTCATCATGGCTTGTAACCTGTGATGGACTTTTCCTTCAAGAATCTGACCAATCCCCTTTTGAAGGCATCCAGGCCAGATGCCATCACCACACCCTGTGGCAGGGAGTTCTACAGACTAACAACATGCTGGGTAAAGAAGTATTTTCTTTTGTCTTCTCACTCTCACAACCCTCAATTTGAGTGGATGTCCCCTAGTTGTTGTATTTTCTGAGAGGGAGAAGAGTGCTATCCACTTTACTCATGCCCTGCATAATTTTGTACCTCTCAATCATATCCCCCTCAGGTGCCTTTTTTTCCAGACTAAAGAGCCCCAAATGTTTTAGCCTTTTCTCATAATGGAGGTTCCCCTGCCCAGTAATCATTTTAGTTGCTCTCTTCTGCACCTTTTCCAGTTCCACTATTCTTTTTTGAGATGTGGTGACTCGAACTGTATGCAATACTCCAGGTTCAGCCTTAATATTGTTTTGTACAATGGCATTATAATATTGGCTGTTTTATTTTCAATCCCCCTTTTGATGATCCCTATAGACAACCCAATGATGTCTGATGCGGGACCTTGTTACTGGCTTCTTTCACACACCTTATAAACTGAAAACCTTATCCTTTCCTCTACTCTTTTGCACTGTGTTGTCTCTATCTAGTTTTTCTCAAGGTCATTCCCCTTGTCCTTCTTGTCTCAGCCCCCCACTTAATTTTCTATGGAAGTAGGCCTTAATATGGTCCAAGGTGTGTCCAAATCAGCTTCACAATCATTTTAAATATGCACAGGAGTCACAAGATGAAATAGTAACTTTATTTATTTATTTATTTTTATATTTATATATACCACCAGATTTTCCCAGAAAAAGTTCTAAGAAGAGTAACTGGGAAGTCAGTCAAGATGTTGTTTCCTCCCAGCCAAGGAATAGCCAACAACAACTATCATCTAATGTGATGATTAGAGGACAGGCTGCTATGTCAAAGATTAAATTTCTAGTAGACTTCAACCATGGCACCCTATGTTGTAGGTATAGACAGGAGAAGGAAGCCAATCTGCTGGAAAGGAACAGAGTCCTAATTTTATAACATTTCCAACCTGCAAGATGCTGCTGAAACGATGGGTTATAGTTTACTAGGCAACTGTATTACATAAATCACACATGAGGCATCAGGAGGTGAGTATCGTTGAATGAGTTAGTGCATAGCCTGCACCCAACCCCCTCAGCCCCCCCATCATTTCCATTCATGATCTCCCCTCTCATATGTTCCTTTTTGTGTTATTATTTTGTATATATTATTTTTTGCATGGAAAAAATTAAGGAGGGGGCTTTGCATGGGATGGGTGCATATCACTTCCCAATCTCTGAATATTGCCCCCCTGAACTAGTTTTGATGCTCACCCTGAGCACTGAGCATAGATTTTAAAGGTGCATACTATAGTTTAGAACACCAAGTGACCGTCCATGCTTTTAGAAGAACTGGGGTGGGGTGGGGCAGCCACCTTTCACGATTTTCCTGAAAATTAAGTTTTGCTGGCTGTGATTTCTGCTCTCTCCCCCCCCCATTTGCAATGTTGCCAACCCACATCCCATTTGGTACTAATCTTCATAATTTGCCCAGGGTAGCTTCTTTCTAAGCATTTTTTCTATGGATGGTTAAAGGACTGAGTCATATTATGTGAGCTGTGTAACACTGTCGAAAATGTAACCTGGATTTTTCTCTATTCCGTCTCATCCCTCTTTTTTGAAATATTTCCTGGATGACCAATTCCCCATATAACATTTCCCCATAGGAATTAACACAATGCACTTCTAATTTGTGTGTGAGAGAATGAGAGAGAACTTATTTTTACATAGAACTTACCCAAATTTGCAAAACTGACAAGAGTTTTTAATTTTTATGTGCATGTGCATAAATAGAAAATGCATAAGAGCAGATTGGCCATGCTTGAACTTCTGATGGGACGGAACACAGTTGCAAAATCCTTATACTGATTGCTTTGCAGTCAAAATTTATTTATTTATTTATTTTGAATATTTTTACCCCACCTTTCTCCTTGGAAAAGGACCCAAGGTGGCTTACAATAATGAGGGACGATATACAGTCCAGAACATTTAAGACATATTCAGGTTAAGAACAGGGAGTTTGAAGAGGCATCTTAGAACATTAAAAGGTAACATTAGAGCTATAAACAACAACAAGAAGAAAAATCAATTATGAGGGGTGAAAAGCAACATGGAAAACATTAGTGTTCTTATGAAATCAGTCAATGCAATCATGCATGGTAATCCATCTAAAAGTCACATAATAGGTAGTCCCTCATTCAGGGAAAGCTTGCCAGGAAGGTCTTTGCCTGCTTCTGGAAAGACAGCAGAAACGGGGCAGTCCTGGCCTCCAGCAGGGAGAATCCTTTCAGATTGTAGAGATTCCATTCAGATGTAACCATTAATTAAATTAGTTCTACATGAGCAAGACTGGGGTTATGGCCACACAAAAATTGAATGCCTTCCCTTTTGTTTTCAACTAGCCATACTTGTTGCTTTGCGAAAACCATAATTAGCTGTGTGGCTAGTAGACATGGGCACTCCGTGTTCATATACCTGGGAATATAAACATGAAGTGTGGCACCACAGGATCCAGGGAGATCTGTTACTTCTCCCCAGAACTGGATGGTCTACTCACTGGTCTGTGCATTTTCCTTGCATCCATCAGCATTGGCAACAAGCCTATCACAGAAGTAGCCCAGCCAGTGCTTCCGTCCACCCCCTTGCAGCTGACCACTCTGCTGTTGAGTGGTCAACTGTGCAGGAAGGCAGGGAATTGGGCCAATGTTGATGGACACATGCAACATGCACTGATCAATGAGTGGACCAGATGGTTCTGGGGGAAGGAATGGATCTGTCTTGCACCTATGGTGCTGCTCTTCATACTGGCTAAGTCAAACTAAGTCAAGCTTGTGCTGTATCAGCCAAAATTGTTTGTCTAAACCAGCAATGAGGAAACTTGTAGTCTTTCAAATATTGCCTGAAATCCTGTTGCTTAGTGTAATAAGTCACAATAGAGTGGAGCTACTGAATCATTAGGGATTTGGTATCCCAGTTCCTCCATGGCTTCTATTGAATCAATGTGCCTACTGCAGATGCCACTTACTTGACCGTAAGTCTCAACCGGAGCAGGCCTATTTGAATACAGTGTGGTAAATGTGACAAGGACTGCTTACATTGTCTTCTGTTAGAAACAAACCAGGCCATAAATACTTAAAGGAAATAATCTTTTAAATATTTTGAATACAAATATTACACAATATTACTATGGACAGAGAAAAAGTAAAACTGCAGTTGCACTGTTCCCCCACCCCACCCTTTAGTGGAAAAATTCCTTGCTGATCTTAATTCATATACTGTACTTGTTTCATTAAGACCATATTGCTGTTGGATAGAACATTGAAATATCCAGAGATTTCCTATCTTTAAGCCTAGTAGTAACACCAGTGGAGGTTTATAACAGCTGCACACTTAGATCTGAGCCCATCCCCCTGAAGATTCAGGATCAGATCACATGTATGTAATTCCTGGCAAATTACATATGCATTAACCAATGACCTGAAAGGCCAAATTTGTATTGTCTTAAGAAAGAAAGCTAATAGTCCAGCACCAGCAAGCCCCTTTCGGGACCCGCATGAGTTTATATGCTGATGGCCTTAAACCTTTCTGCTCTCAGTAGGGGCTGTTCAGCTTTATTGGATAAGCTACTTCCAATACACCACGGGGGAGCTGCCTGCTGTTGAGGAGAATACACAGCTCTATTGTGCACATGGATCTCACTGCATGTTTCCATAAAAACCTGGTGACTTATTACATCTGCTTCTGTGGTGCCTCAATTAGAATGAAGGAAGAAAATACACACTGATTACGGTTTAGGATGCTCTACATGATTTATTCCACCTGGGCATAACCATAAGAAATCTAAAAAAGGAACCTATAGAAATATTTAAAAAAATTTCATCTTGCCTATTGATACTCCCTTCCACAGACGACCCCACAAAACAATTCATATCAACATATGTACAACTAAAGCAATCAGCCCAGTTAGACAATATAATAGCCACACGATGGTGGCTAATGCTACTGCTTCATGTACGAGTATCTCTAGCTGTGTTATTGATTATTTGGGTTTGCTACAGAGCCCAAGCAACTTATGAAAAGCAATCCTGGCCTCCCGTTTTCAAAGCAGTACTCTTTCAGGGCTATGGCAGAAACCCCAGAACTGGTCAGTCCCTCACTATTTCTTAAGCCTTTGCCAAAACGCAAGGGTCTCCATTCTAGTCATTTATTTGTGAACAAGTGGGCCAGTCCCGCAAACTGCTTCCACTAGAGCAGTCCCATAACAATGTAAGGAATGAAAGCATTGCGACTTAGTTTCTATTCTCTCTGTGTTTTACGGCTGAAAGAGCTGAGGAGAAAGTCACATTGAGTATCCGTCCAAATCTCTATATAGATAGGTATGTAATAAGGACGGCTTCAAAATAGGGTGGCCTGGACTATTTGCTGATATGAAAGAAAGGGAAGCAGAGACAGTGATGAAAAGAGGTGAGAAGAAAAGGCATCAACGTTGTTGACTATGGACATTTGCATTGTCTAGTGATAGCAAAGCTGTACAAATGTTTCTTTTAAAAATAACTGTGCACAACATAAAGAGCTGATTTACACTGTACACTCCTTTATTTTTATAAACATATCAACACTTGCACTTTGTGTACACACTGGATTTATAGCTTATAATATTTAAATACATACAGTATAATGTCTCTCTCTCAAATTAAAGTGCAATTTATAAAACTTATTCTAGCTATCATTTCTTGTCAGTTCTCTTTGGCACATATTGTGGCTTATTGAGTACAAAAGTGTAAGACTGAGTCTGTCTAATGCTACATAAATTTCTGTGTTTCTTGAAAGTCGTTAAATGCATTTTTTTCAGATCTATACAAGCTTATTTACAAAAAATGTCTTCTCTGAATGTTACTTAGTGTTACAAATCAGATGGCTCATAAGTGATGTGCAGAACCATGTAACCTAAATGCTGCAATACTTGTTATGTTAGAACAAAATTAGAATATGAATTTTTTGGAGTAAATATTAAGTAAAATATTACACATTATGGAATGTTAAAGCCATGCTGACATATTAAGAACATGAGAACATGTCTTCATTATATTATGAACGACTATAAGAGGCTACTGATTGTTTTTCACAATTCAGTGGGCATATGCTGGTAGATATATTAAGATAGCATTGATTTATAAGATCCTTATAAGGAGATCTAGCATTTTGCCACAGCATGTTTTTGGGTTCAGTGAAAAAAAAATAGAGTGAGTAGCAAACAAAGCCAACACAGAAAGAAGCAGCAATTATATAACGGATCAGAAAGAAGAATTTTGAAAGTTTAAGTTATCTGCAAGCCATACCATGAATAGCTATGCAGTTTGCGTTGTCTCTAATCAGTCCCAGAAAGCCTCCGTTGGCGGAACAAAGTGGTAGTATTTCATCCCTGTACAGGCCCTTGTAGGTCTGCTACAAACCAGATCAATTTGAGGATATGTGGGAAGTACAGAGGAAAGAAAAGAATGGAAGTCTGTTGCATGAGCAAATATCTATTTACAAACCACTTGACTTCACACTTTATCTGCTTTCTCTAAGTACTGTGAGTTCTGACATATCAGTCACTTCATAAGGAGCCAAAACAGAAGAAATGTATGTAATTAGCACAGCTGTTGTGTTTAGTTCATTAGATGAAATCCCATTACATCCCTCAATAATTTATGATAAAAATATATAATGATGAAGATTCTTGTGCAATAACATCCAATTTTGAAAATCATTTGCTTTAAACGCTCTCTCTCTCTCTCTCTCTCTCTCTCTCTCTCTCTCTCTCTCTCTCTCTCTCTCTCTCTCTCTGTCAAAAATTAATACTTATTTCCACAAGTTCTCCCATACTTAAGGACCCACTACAAGAGTTAACATTTTGGCATACAGTCAATGGCTGAAATGCTGTTGATGTAAATTTACGCTACACAAACCAGATGATATTGCCAGCCTATGATGGAAATGTTTAATTAGATTAAAATAAACACTTCCTAGCAACTTCCCCCTTCAGTTTCTAAGGCTCCCAAGGGGTCCCTTTTAATCTGGGAAAGCCTTTGGGAACCTTAGGATTGAGGATTTTGAATATCAGAAAATTACCAATAGTGGTCCTGCTACTAGACTAGGACCACTGGTGATGAACCAGCAGTGATTTCCCAATGCTAAAGGCCTTCTCCTCTATCTTCCAGAGGCTCCCAAAATCTTCTCAAGGGCAAAAGGGATACCTAGGAAGCCCAGGACCTGAAGGAGGGGATAGAAAGTTTTAAATTAAATTAAATTGTTCTGCTACTGGATGATGATGTCATCCATCTTGCATAGCGTTAATGGACACCACTAAGGTTTCAGCCAATTTATAAATGTCCAACAAGTCATTAATGTAATAAAAATGAAAAGATCCTCCCACCTCCTCCACTGGCAAAAAAGGAATTGTATTCAAAAAATAGCTCCATGGGGGGGAAAACATACAATGCCTTGAAAAAAAAACAATTTATTATCTTCACTTATGACCATACTCATTACAAGCAGATACACTGAATCTTTAGGAATACAATTCAACTTTTAAAAAAAATAGACATTTTTATAATCTGTCCACAATAAGCAAATGCTGCAAACAAAGTAGTGGAGGAAAACTCATGCCTCTGTATGGAAGGATCATATATTTTCTCAGCTTGTTAAATAACTTCACCTGTGATGATGTCCTTCAGAGTTCATCTACAGCAATGCTGGATAATTTTAGCCTGCTAGAGTACTGTGTCATAGCTATGTGTGTCCTCTGATATTACATATTTCCTTGCAGATGTGTTTATGTCGAGGATATGCTTCTGTCTCTGCGCTGGGGCTCTCCTAGATCTCCACAACTCTGAATATGTCACTTGTTCCTCCATTAAATGACTGTGTAGGAAGAGTGGCCATATTCGTAGTTGTGGCGAAATGCAAAGCACTGGCAGCCTGCACAAAAGAAGGGGTGGAATAAGTGTGCTGATTTGAGGTGGTGGCTGAAGAATGGAGGGACTTGTGAAACACGGAATCTGTGCCTCACCTTGATACACCTGCACAGATGCAGGCTGAGGAGAAAGCAGAGTGTGTGGGGAGTGAGGGGGCCCAAATCGTTCAACATGTTTTTAAATCCAGTGTTAGTCCCCTGTCAGTCTGTCAGATTCAGAACTGTGAGGTCTGTGTGAATGATATGGTGTCAGATTTATCTACGGCAAAGGCTCCATTAACATAGGATTTCTTGGCCTCGGTTTCCTCATTGTCAAGCATGGTTGTTTCCGAGGCAAAAGGGTTCACTACGTTGACTTCAGAGCTGATGTCCATCTGTTCCAGTTCATTTTTGGAGAGCTTCTCCACAATTCCGGTTCCAAAGGCATCGCCAAGAACATTCACCATTGTTCTGAATCGATCTCTACAGAATAAAGATTTGGGAGGGTCAATCAGAAGAGATGAAACTATATGTTTCAAATTCATCAATACTTGTAGAATGTCAGTTATCAGAACTAATATTTTAAGGGTGTGCACTAGATCTGAAGCAAAATCGAGGGAAGACCAAATTCAAAAGCTGGTTTCAAAACATGAATTTCAATGTTCACACTTTGATCATGGCTTTTCAAAACTTCAACATTCACTTTACATTTTAACTGGATTCGTTTTTAAAGTATATTTTTGAAGTGCAATTCATGCATGCTGTGATCTAAGGAGATAAACTTCAGCCAAAAACTGGATTCGGAAACAGAGCAGTCCTGTCGGCCTCAACTCAAGGGCACAGAGTTACTTACAGAAGCCAGTCCACTGCTATGATGAGAGTAACATCTTCAGCAGGCAATCCAACTGCACTCAGTACAATTACCATGGTAACTAGTCCAGCCTGTGGCACTCCTGCAGCTCCAATGCTGGCTGCTGTTGCTGTTACGCTACATGTGGAACCAACCAAAAAAAGGCACTAAGTAATTTTCTGCTTTGTTCACTCTAGTAATTTCACTGAAATGCTTTCCCAGGTTTCAGATCATTCCAAGCCATTTTTCTTCATAGACAACACCACCTGCCCATCATTTATACATTCATAAATTTATAAACTGTGCTAATGTCTAAAAGATCATTTTGGTGTCTCATTTATCACGGTCTCTTCTTGAACCATAGGAATATTTTGGCAGAGGTAGGCAAAATTCTACAGTAAGACCTTGGTTTGAGAGTATCTTGGGTTATGAGTGTTTTGCAAGACCAACATTTCTGATCAATTTTGCCTTGACCAATGAGCAATGTTTTGCAATATGAGCCCTGGAGCAGGTCACATGATCACAAGTGAGCCAATGGTGGCTCTCTCTCTCTCTCTCTCTCTCTCTCTCTCTTCCTTGCTGGATTGTGGGGGATTGTCTGGATCGTTCCATCTCAGACAAGTCTCAAAAGCAGGGGGAGGACAGTTCCTTTGCACCTACCAGGAATGGTTTCAAAGGAGAGTGCAGGTTTCCAGAATGAATTATGCTCATAAACCAAAGTCATGGATATAATTTGTCCTAGAGTTCTATTTTTTCCACTTCACGTGTCCATGAAATCAAGGCTGGGAAGAGCCCCCTACTGATATGTAATGAACCACAATCTACAAGTGGCACTCAAGGGAAGGGAATAGTACCAATGAATGTTCAAAGCTACCAACATTCATAGGGCCTAAATACCAATATCCTCATATTTGTGAGATAATTTAAAACATTGAGTTTCACAGCTGATTCACTGTGATTGCAGATTTTGCTGTCCTCTATAGACATTGCTGTTCTCTATAGACAATTCGGTTTTCAGCAGGATAAGATTTTATAATTGCTCCTTGGGTGCATTAAGCACTGTCAATGACAAAAAAAGAAAAAAGAAAATCAACAGCTCATTGCTAAAAACAAAATTAAATTAAAAGGATATCAGAGGACAATCCTTACCTAATGGTTACAATCTGGCCAATATCCAGCTCTAAGTCATTAAGCTGTGCAATAAAAACAGCAGCCACGGCTTCATATAGCGCCGTACCGTCCATGTTGATTGTGGCTCCAACTGGTAAAACAAATCGAGTAATTCGCTTGTCAATGTGATTTTTTTCTTCTGCACAGCGAAAGGTGACAGGCAACGTGGCAGAGCTAGATCACGCCCATTGGAAGAAAACAAAGAAAATACTTTCAGAAAGGTAATAATGAAACACTAAGCTGAATGCCTATTCAGTGAGCCATAAGGTCACCCAGTGGAAATCAAGATGTGGAATATATCTAAAAAATAACAGCAGAATATAGAAAACGATTTATTAATGTCTATATTTAATTTCTGTAAATTAAAAGGTAAATTGAACACCAAGGGAAGAAACTATATTATTCTTACCTGGAGGAAATCATAAGTGCTGTCAAAAGTGCTTGAGCCATCCCTATGGCAAATTTATATGGGTTTTTCCGGACAATGATTAAGTATATTAATGGTAGAATAACAACAGAATGGATTGCAAGTCTGAAAAAGAGAACACAGCACTCGGCAATCAAGTCACAGAAGAAAGACTTCCATTGGTTTTACACCCTATCAAGAGAGACAAAAAGACTAGAGATTAACTATTGTAGGATTTAAAAAGGGATGCCAGATTGTCTCTTTAATATTTAATGAAAACACGTAAGATACATTCCAAACCATGACAGGAGAGACATGGAATAATGGTCAGCGTGACGGACAGCACATAGACATTACCCATAGAGAACTAGAGGCCTGGGCATACTCTCCTTTGCACAGACTGCAGAAGTCTATTCTTCAGAAGCTTATTTAGTTATATTTATAAACTGTTCAACTTTCCGAAGGAAAGTTTGTTTTCCAATTCCTATTGGAAAACACACAAAAATTACATACACGTGCATACACAAAAAACAAACTATGCTGGAATCTGCACTGCCCATCCAACAGCAATATGTTCATTGTGAAACAATGTTACTGGATGGTCACTGGCAGTGTTGATTCTAGCAGCAGTGGTGGCAATTTTTTGAATGTTGCAGGCTTCCCTCTGTCCCAAGACTCCCAAAGACTTTCCCTGAATAAAAAGGAGCCCCTGAGATCCTCTGAGCCTAAAATGGAGGGGAGGGGATAAAAAACTTTACATTACAGTAATACCTCAGATAACGAATGCCCCTGGTAATGAATTTTTCGGATAATGAATGGAAATTTCTGGGAATAGGGTTGCCTCTGATAATGAATGTTCCCTATGACTGCCTCAGATAATGAAGGTTTCTAAATGCCTTGCAACAAAGTGTACCCAGAATGCATTGCAGCCCCTGTAGTTTGTGGAGGGGAGGGAGGTGTTAGAACGTTGTTTTTTTCATGGTGTTTTGGAGCCATTCTGGACATATTTTGCAGAGAGATTTGGACTTGGAAAGGTAGGGAGCTAGATTTTATTAATATTTGCACTGCTTTTCTTTGCACTTTGGGTGGGAAAGGGCTTGGGCTAGGCTTGCTGCTTTCATTTTCTCCATGTTTGCAAGCTTCCTCCATTGCTCTGAGGAAAAAAATGGGCTGAATTTTACTTGTTGCTTATGTTTCTCTGTTTGGATTTTCTCCCCCATTGCACTTTTGGATGGGAAAAGCTGGGCTAGGTCTGAAACCACCACCACCCAGCTTTTTTGCCTTTTTTCAGACCTCTGGAATGGATTAATCGGTTTCCCATTCATTTCAATGGGAAACCGCATTTCAGATAGTGATTTTTTTCCGGATAATGCAATTGCTTTGGAGAACAAATTAAATTCATTGTTCGAGATACCACTGTAATTTGAATTACTTCTTTTGTCCAGATCCAATTTACACTCACATAACTCTGCCAACAGCATTTCCCCATTATCTCTTAAAGTGATTGAAAGGAGATGCAAAAGAGCAACAAATTTGTTCTTTGTCTTCTTCTATACTGCCTAGAAGCCAATAATTCACATTAAAATGGTCTGTTACCAATGCATTAATTTTTCAATATCTCTGAAGCATAGTAAAATTTCAATGTATAAAATTGACACCTTTATCTATTTAAATTATAGAATATATTAATTTATCTCATACCAGAAAAAAACTCAAATGCAAATAATTATATTTTATTGTTTAAAGAAAAACATACCCACTTAGTACAGTAGCCATATAAAGACCCAGTTTGCGAAAAATCTCCCAGTCTTCAACTTCTATTATCTTTCCAGCAATTAAAAACAAAATACCAAGTGGCATATACCTATAATGCATAAAAAAGCATTACATACATAGGAACTTGTAGTGCAGAAATACAATATGTCTACTCAGAGATAAGTGCTATTGACATATATGGCCATCCTGGGACACTGGGTACATAATGGCAGCCTAGGTGCTGTTTCATAGCTCTTCCTATAAAAACATGTTTTATAATATATTTGCAGAGGCTGGAATATAAGCCTTAAAATAAATATGTTGGTATTAAACATTAGAAAAAAGAATATTAATTTACAGTATTGCTATTAATGTCTTAACATCAAGATATTTAACTTCCCCCATTAGTGTTAATTTTTAAATCAACAGTGAGGTTTCCTGAGAGTGTCATGTAGGTTGTCACAACTGACCCTTTGTAGCGTATTTGTTATTGGCTCTTCCATAAGTGTTCTTTTTATCACTTTTGAAATGTCTTTACCCTTCCCAACCACCACCCCGATGAACCAGGAATCTCACAATATAATTGTTCTTTAGGGCAAGTTGCCCCAATGTATTTGGAAACTATTAAGTTATAGAAATATGTGTGTCCAAACACAGGATATCATATGTCCACCCACAATGAAAGAGACATGAATGTATGTGTAGCAGGTCTAAGAGGCTGGCTACACGGGAGTTTATACCACTGTAGCCTTCTGCTGGAACAGCTGGGATTGCTCTAAACACCCTATCTGAGCTCATTGTAACTTACTTTGACTGGATTTGGTCTTCTATGTATTGAACTGAAGATACAAACTGGGCTTGAATATGTTAGCACATCAGATGATACTGGATGAATAACATCATGATTTAATAGAACATGATTATTCTAGCTTTGTATCTTAAAGAACATTAATAATAATAATATAATATTGTAAGAATTTTAATATTCTGCATGATATTACAAACAATTTAATGGCAAACAGTATCTGAAAACAACTAATGTGAATTCAGAACACATAAGTTGCAAAGGTAAAATTTCCTAGTTGCAGGACAAATTAGGGCTTTTTTAAGTGGCCTTCAAAGACTGCAAGAATGTACAGTATATATCATGGTCAAGGAAAGAAACATTTACATCCCAAACCATAATTAATTATACCTTAAGATCACAAATACATTATCTTGTTGACGTTAATAACAAAGACTCCAAAAAAAGAAAGAAAAAACTATTCTACTTACCACATTATTATCTGAACAATGTGCATCGTAGCATCATTCAGAGCATTGAAGAAGTCCACTAGCACTTGCCCCTTTTCTCCCATCTTCCCAATAACAAGTCCAAAGACAAGACAGAAGACTATCAAACCAAGCACATTAATGCCATCAGAATACATGCCCACTATTTTGTATTCCTTAGTTTTGTTCTGTAGATTGGAAACAGAAGGGAGAAGGTTACCAAATAGCAATAACTCATTTTGCTTATTTGAATATGGTACCTTTCATAAAGGAATTAATTCGTTCTAAATGAAATTCTGTTAAGCAAATTTTCCTTTGTACAAATTTTGCCATAGGAATGCATTGAAAATGGATTAATCCCTAATCACGACCGTTTTTCTGTTGTACGGATTTGCCCCATAGGCGATTCTGTTAAGTGATTTCCCCCTATCTCCGGAATTTTTTTTCCTTTAAGCGGATTTTCTGTTGAACAAACCGCTTGTTATACGAGAGTCCACTGTATACAGAAACTTAAACCTGCTTGATGTTTATTTGCAAACTGATTTTTTTTCAGCTGTAAGTTTGTAAATTCTAATGGCTTATGAATTAGTGCTTCAAATAGCTCAGTTACTACAGAACAAGTTATCTTAAAAACATTTGCCAAGTGTGTGTCTTTAACAATACGGTCCTGTACAGCAGTTTTGCTTTCTAATTTTAACCATCATTTACCAGCAGAATTTCACTAAGGTAATTCTTGTTCACAATATACAAGCAGTGGTAATGTCATGAAACATACATGGTAGTCATACCTGTGAAGTCTCTGTTGGCATTACAGATGTGAATGGCTCTTCTGTAGGAATAGTGTCATTTTTGTCTCCATTTGTGGCTATTATTTCTTCACGTTTAGTTTTATACTACAAATTAAGAATATGTATATTTCATTTTAATGAAATGATAGACTAAAAAAGAAACTGTATCTAGTCAGGATGCAAAATGTTTTACAAGAACTAATCTTATATGCACAATTAAGGAATTGCCAGAGAATCAGACATGTTAACAATGCAAGCAGCAGAATCTTGCAGTACCTAATAGATACCACAATTGTAAGCTGATAGACATCATCATACTGCAACACAAAGTCGTGGAGCCTTATACCAAGTAAAGTGAGTTAATTCTTTTAAAATGCATTTTTTGCTGTTCATACTATTAAGGGATATTAAGTGAACATTCGGGGTTGATTTTTTATTATACTGTTACATTAATTATTATTTTATATTATTGTATTTGATTTGTTGATGTATCATGTAGTATGTTTGAGCAAAGTGTTTCTAGTGACATGTTGTGCTAAGGAACTTCCCTGAGTTCCTTCGGGAAAATCGGGCGGTTAACAAATGCAAAAATAATAAATAAATAAATAAATAAATATACAGTAGCAGGTTCCATTATTAAATAGTCAGAAGCATCAGAAAATCACCACAAATTGTCACCTGAACAAAAAAGTGAAATGTTCATCATTACTGAAATCCAAGCTTGAGTACCTTTTTTATCCCTCCTTAGCAGGATGAAGCCAGAGAATGTAAATAAAGGTACAGTATTTTAATAGGCAAGGAGCTAATTCTTTTTCCGCTTCCATCCAACAAATAAAAGCTACTGCCAAAACCCATCATATTTACTTGATATTAGCATTAGACTATAGAAATCAAAAGTCTACATGTTGTTTCTACTGGGCCCCTGTCAAAATATAGTTCATTAGTAAACAAAATCTGACATCTAAGAACTTAAACAACACGTGATATTGTTCTGTTGAGATACAGATAACAGCTATACCACATGTGTTAATAAGTACAGTAATACATTTCAACTTACCTGTTGAAAACAGGCCTGTACAAGATTTTCTGGGAACATATTCCTGCAGAAGGATTTTAAATATCATAATGTGATAACAAATAAATATTTAAGAAGCAATTGGTCATGATGGCATTTCTTTCCCTGAAAAATGCCCATCCTGCCTAATTCTTAAGTTCTTGGGGGGGATCACTTGGCTGTTGAATAGTTCAAGTTAGAAACCTTACACTAAGGGCCTTTTTACACGACCCCTAAGATCCGCTGGCCACTTAAATTCGGACCAGAGATCTTAGGGGTTCCTGCTCTTCCTCTGTCCCCGCCCCCCTCCACACTTCCTGGTTGCTGGCTGCCTGAGGGAGGGAGAAAAACGAAAGAAAAGACTGCCGGTTTACCTCCGTTTTGTTCCCGGCAGCATTCAGATCTCTTAAAGGGGCGGGGCGCAAAAAAAGAACAAACGGAAGCCAGGAGAGCCCCGCACTCACTATCCTTATACCGAATCAAATATTTGTCACCATCAAAGACCAGGTACAAGAAAACTGCTGTCTGGTTGTGCTAAAGTGGGCGGGGTCGCACTTAATTGTCTGCAAAGTCCGGAGCTGGTGGGTAAACATTTTTAAGGTCCGGACCTTGCAGCCATTTGCGGCGGAGCTTAGGGGTCGTGTATAAACGCCCATAGTCCTCAAGAGCTGAGACCAGAGCATTTGATCACATACCAGATCAGGATTTTTTTCCTGTGTTTCATTTTCTTTTTCATTCAGTTTGAATATAATTATGAATAACTCATGTACTGAAGGACAGTAGCACCTCAACTTCCAAAGAAGATTACCTCCACTCTGGTGACTGGCTGCCAATGAATATAAGTTGTATAAAATAAATAAATAAATAAATAAATAAATAAATAAATAAATAAATAAATAGTATGTATGTATGTATGTATTCAAATTTATAACCTGCATCATCCAGCTTATAGGCTACTCTGGGCAGTCCATTGATCAGGTATGGAGAAAACTGCAACTTGGCAGGGTTTTATAGTACTTTCTTTTCCAGATATACAGTGGTACCTTGTATAAAGGAATTAATTCATTCCAAATGAAATTATGTTAAGCAAATTTTCCTTTATACAAATTTCCCATAGGAATGCATTGAAAAGAGTAATCCCTAATCGCGACCATTTTTATGTTGTACGGATTCGCCCCATAGGCAATTTTGTTAAACAAATTTCCCCCATCTCCGGAATTTTTTATGTTGTACAGATTTTATGTTATACAAACTGTTTGTTATACGAGGGTCCACTGTATAGTGATATTATTCAGTTAACTACATAGCCAATTTACAGCATTTTAGTGTGGATGCAAGGAAATATTCTATCAATCAAACAAAGAAACAAATCAGACATGAATTGTTCTTTATGTTTTCTCAAGAAGAGCGTCAGAACAGTATCATATACACAGTTTTGTACATTTTTAAAGTTCAACAGTACATGTTGTTCCACCTCTCAAATACGCATGTTTTGGTAAGAAGCTCGAAATTAAGATACCAGAGTTGCCTGTACAGCTCTTTCAGCAATAAAACAGGGAACTGAATCCAGAACTGTATGCCCATCATGAAGTGATGAGAGGAGGAAGTTGACATACCTGCCTCTTTCCTCTCATGGTAGGTAGTCTCTATGGCTTCTTGAAAATGCTCTACCAAGGACTAGGAAACCTTTGTGAATGGAGTGGGCTGGCATACGGGGGTGGCTGATGGAAGAGACAGTCCCTAGAACTGCATCAGCAGCATTGCCTGTCTGTGGAGACTTGGCCTGTGGATGGCACTTCTACGTTATTGTGTGGCATGTATCGTTCTCCCCATTTCCTTGCTCTACAGCCTACTGTGTAGTGGACTACCTCAAGTTTCAGTCAAAGATTTGTTTTTCTGTAGGTTGGAGAAGTCAGCCTCCTCTAACTCTCAAATGTAGATCACACCCATTATCTCAAATGCTCACCTAATCAAGTCTAACATGGCATCCACTGTAGACACTTCAGGTGTACTACCCATCCTGTCAATTTCATCAGCTTTCTGCGACACTCCTGGTTTGATGGTCACAACCAATACTATTCCTGTTAATAAGAGAAATCATGCACCGAAAAGATGGAAGTCTTCCACAAGGCAATATTTTTAGACAGGATTACAATGATTGTGTCCAAAGTATGAATACATTAATTTAGAACAACACTTACCATAGAATCAGGGACTTCAAAAAGACCAGTTCATTATTACATCATATAAATTATGCAGAATACATAATCTGACCAAAACCATTTTGTTAAATGTTGTGGCTGTTTTCAGCAGTTAGAACACTGCTAAGTTATTCATATTATCCCCTGACTCCACTAAACTCTATGTTTCCCAGTCAGGAAATATTTTTCCCTATGCTGACTTTGAAAAGTATTATGAAATATGCTCCTAGTTGTATACCTAAGCTCCATTAATACAAATCCAGTGTGCACAGACACTCTCTTTAGTATCTATGAGAACAGTGGCAGTACTTCTTACCTTCACAGTGTATACAGACAAACCCACATTAAACGCTAATTTTTGTTCTAAAGAGGACCTTGTATGCCTATGAAATGACACACATGAAGTGCAGCATGGACAAAAAAGAGAGAGTCTAAATGCTTATTATAACAATTAAACACAAGCAATATTGGCTTCTCTTCTTACTTTCTAAGAATAAAGGGATCTTTCTAAGAAATAATTGCAAGTTTCTCAACTGACTTTAAAAACAACTGCTGACTGTGGAATACAAGAAAATTTAAGATTAACATATACCCCAATACAGGACTGCACATTACCTAGGATTACGGCTAAGGCTGTAGTGAAGAAGTAGTACACAACTGCCCGCAAGCCGATCTTTCCAGAAACACTGGAGTCCAAAGCAGCCACACCTGAGAAGATCCAGGGAGATTTAAGTGCATAAACATTTATTTTTCACACAAAAAAGCTAATTATTAATACATTTTGTGATGTTTGATTTACCCACATGCCTCATCCTCTTATCATATGAATTGGTTTCCTGGGCTAGACAAACGCTATACTGTATAAGAAACCAAGAGTCATCTTTCAACTTAAAAGACCAATATTTTTGTTTCAAGGAATAACGTGATGGACTGTGGTCTTCAAAAACTAGCATCGTAATCCAATTGTTACCTTTTAAAAGTGACATAAGATCCCGAGTCCTAAATCCAATAGGAGGCTCATCAGGATTTTTGGCCCCTCTCCCTTGCAGTCCTCCCTATGGGGAGGAACTACTACTCTGAACAGTTTTTCAGCCCAGCCCAGCAGGTTTTAGGATATGGGGGGAAGCAGAGCTTGAGGAAGGAAAAGGGATTAATTGCCCAAACATACATTTCACCATGTTAGGATACTGGTAGTTGTTTTTGCTGCAACAGTCAGGAAATGTGTGACTCTTATAAGTGGCCCTGTGAAGTGTGCAATTTATTTTATGAGATGAATATCAGCCTATCTCTTGATCCAGTTAAATAAAACCACTGTTTCTTGAAGCAATCACCACCGTTTTAACTTGTGAAGCAATAACATACTGAAATTACCGTAATTATAGCAATTGGGGAACATTAAAGACCACCTTTCATACTTTTTGGTTCATTTGGAGAGCTAGAAAGATGAGGGGGCCAATGTCATTTAAAACAACTATCTACTCATCATAATCATCACCATTTATTTATTTGCATTAGCCATGGCCTTAGCAAAAAGAAATAACATTTACATAGATATAAAATTGGCATGATAAAATCAAGATAATAATAATGTGTGGGTGGGTGGGTAGGTGGGAGGGTGCGCGCGCACACGCATGCGCGCACACAGTATAACTATACCAGATTTGGGCAAGTAAATCCATAAAGAATTAATGTTTTAAAATCATATTTGGCCTCATTTTAATTGCTGCTGCTAAAAACTTCGCTGTCTGTAGTGTCACCTGTTTGTCTTGGTCTCCAAGGAGTAAAGATACATAGAAATCAGATGAACGACCTGGTTTCTTTACTAACATGGGGAGAAGTAATTCTTGGCACACCTCTCTATAGAGGATTTTCGAGGATTTTGTTAATTATCACTTCCTCATTTGGACATTTATCTGCTTTCCACCATTGAGTCCATATTAATCGTGCTGCTGTTAGTACATGAATAATTAAATAACTCTCTTCACTCTTTCTCATCGTAGGTAATATTCCTAACAAGGAGTCCTCGGGTTTCATGTTAATTTTTTGTTTTAACATCTGTTCTAATCAGATATGAATTTTCATCCAGAATTTTTTCACTTTTCGACATCTCCACCAGCAATGATATGTTCCTTTACTTTTCTTACATTTCCAACACTGATTAGATAGCATCTGATTTATTTTTGCTGATTTTGCCCGGTGTAATATGCCACCTGTAGAACATTTTCAATAGATTTTCTGTATACGTTGCAGCTGCCGTTAATTTATAGTTATATGACCAATTTTTTGCCATTGCTCCAATTGTACAGGGTACCCAAAATCCTTGGCCCATTGAATCACTGGTTCCTTAACAACCTCCTCCTCCATTAACCGATATAATAAAAGCATATACCAGGCCTGCCCAAAGTCCGGCCTGGGGGGGAGGCAAATCTGGCCCGTCAGGCCATTCTGAGTGGCCCGTGGCTGGCTGGCCCGTCCCTCCCTCCCCCTCCTTCACCCCATGTTTTTTTTTAAAAAAAAACTTCTGCCAACACTGAAACCGCGGGGAAGCTTGTGGGGCTGGGCCGGCCGGCCAGCCAGCCATTGTGCGGGCTGCTGCCATCGGCACTGCCAGCAACCATGTGAGGCTGGGAGCGCGCACAGGGGTGGCGCGCAGGCGGGCCACTGCCACCGGCAACACCGGGAACCTTGTGAAGCTCAGCGCGCGGGTGGGTCGCTGCCACCGGCACCGCTGGGAACCTTGTAAAGCTCAGGAACACCAGCACCGCTGGGAAGCTTGGGCAGCTTGGTGGTCTGCCACCACCGGCACCGCAGGGGAATGTGTGTGGGTGGGCAGGCCAGTGGGCCTCTGCCACCGCCATGGAGCTTTGAGGTGGGCTGGCGGGCAAGCAGTTGCCACCGCTGGGGAGCTTGGGGGCATGCAAGGTCACACAGATCGCCTCTTCCAAAGGGCAACCTGTGGCCACGGCTCCCTGTGCTTCCTTTGGTCCCCACCTTCTTTCCTTCCTCCCTCCATTGGTCCCCACCTCCCTCCCTCCCTCCCTTCCTTGTTCCCCACTTTCCTTCCTTCCTCTCTTGGTTTCCTTCCTCCTTCCCTCCCTTGGTTCCCGCCTTCCTTCCTGCAGGTGGGGTTGCAAGGGGTCAGTGGGTGGGGCTTATGGGTCAGTGGGTGGGGCTTGCAGTGGTGTGGCAGGGTTGGGGAGCAACCGGCCCCTGACACATTCTCAGCCACCAAATCTGGCCCTCCTTACAAAAAGTTTGGGCACCCCTGGCTTATACAGCTTTTGTATTAGTTTTTCGTCCGATCGGAGAAGTATTCTGTCTATCGTAGTTTCTTGGTCTTCAGATCCCTTAGATTTTAGGTCTTGGTAGTAAATCAAATTTATTTGCAGTAATGGCCACCAAGACAAACTCAATCTTTGTGCAATCAATTGTTCTTTTAGGATTAATAATCTCCCATTATCTAATAAGAAGTCATATGTTATTTTTGTTTCAAAATTTATCAATTTTGGGTGCATAATAACTTCTAACAATGACACCCACCTTGGTATCTTCTGATAGTGTTTTCCCTTTATTTTCACCCAAATTCTAAATAAGAGAATTTTATATTTAGAAGGCTATGATTTACAGGCAGGTTGGCACTCCTTTTTATGGTATGACAAAGCTAAAAATCATAAGTACGTGCAGAGGGATATATTAAGGGCTATGGAACAGCTTTAAAAACTGCTGGCTGGTTTCATAATGAATGCAATCAAGCCATAGCCAAATGAGGAAAATATATCATAAGTACAGAAATACTCATTTACAATCTCTTTTAAATGAGTATGTTGCCAGTAGACAAGCATACAAATCATTGATTAAGGAGAAAAAAACAGCTAGCAGCCACAAGTGCATGGCAAATTTAATAAAAGCCTCTAATGACAAAGATACTAGTCACTTCTGGTGCACAATAACAGGTTTAATGAATAATGGTTGGTCAGCTCCACAGTGTGTTATAGGTCCCAAAGATATACAGTAGGTCCCCTAAGGCATTATTCTCAGACTCCATTTCCCAGGATACCCAAACAACAGCAGCAACAGAAAATCTCCCTAACTGGCCGCCAGTTTCATTAAATGAGGTTGAAAGTCTTATCCAGCAGCTTCAAAATCACAAAGCCCCAGGAATTGACATTTTACCCCCAGAACTTATAAAATCCAATATCACCGGGTGCCCCCAGCCCCCCCCCCCGCTGGCAGTTTTATTCTCATTTATGGATCAAACAGGATTACTACCCATGAGTTGGAATACTTATGTAATAATTCCCATACATAATAAAGGAGCTAAAACTGATCCTGCCAGTTATCAACCAATTAGCCTATTATGTGTAATAAGAGCAAACTAACTGATTGAATCCAAGATGAAAATACAGTATTATGGCAGTAGAGCAAGTAGGATTCAGTCAGGGGTGATCCACTATAGACGATTGCTTTGTAGTAGACCATCTCATTGATAAATATGCAAAAAAGAAAAGAGGCAGGCTGCATGCAACATTTATTGACCTCAAAGCAGCATTTGATTCCATACCTCGAGTATGACTATGGGAAAAATTAGTCTCTACAACTATAGATAAAAGACTTCTTTTTCTAATCAAATGCCTCTATAATAATACCTGGCTGAGGGTACGCTGCACTATGGATGGGCATCTAACAGATCCAATGCTATCCCGCCCCCCCAAAAAAAAGGTTTAAGCAAAGATGTGTTTTAGCTCCAATCCTGTTTAATTTATATGTGAATGATATTGTTGAACATTTATCATCCCCAGCACTCCATGCTCCCAAATTAGTAACTAAACCTATTTTAACCTTACTATATGCAAACGATGCAGAACTGCTCTCTCAAACTAAAGTGAGTCCGAAAAGACAACTAAGGGCATTCTCCAGCTATTGCCAAAAGGAACATTTAGAGGTGAATTACAGTACAGCCACCCCCCGCCATTTCGCGGTTCAGGTACTGCAGTCCCACTATATTGCGGGATTGCAGTACCTGTGCCTTGGGGATGCGCGGGGAGGTGATTGCATCACCCCGCACTGCCCCCGCACCTCCGAGAAGCCTCGGAGCCGCACAGAGGCGGCGGCGAGGGGTGATCGCATCACCCTGTGGTGCCCCCCAGGCCTCACCCAACCCACTTCCGCATATCGCGGATTTTCAAGCCTCGCAGGTCAGGTGGGTCCCTAACCCCCGCGATAGGCGGGGGGCTACTGTAAGACAAAAACAATGTTATTTTCAAAACATTTCAGACCTTGTAAGTGATCCTTGGATGGGCAGCCAATTTGAACAAGCTAAAGAGTTTTTAAATACCTAGGCATAATTTTTCAGTCCTCAGGAACCTGGACAGCTGAACAAGAACATGTGGTAGAAAAAGCCTTATATATTATAAAAATCTTGAAACAAATTTTCTATACAAAAGGTCACAATTTCACACAGAGCCAAGCCACTAGTTCAGAAGCTGTATGGGATTCCAATACGGGCCAATAGAAATCTAAAATCGCTTGAAATTCTATAGCCTAAATTTCTTAGACAACATGAAGATCATTTCCACCAGAATCTTCAGAATTCCCAACAGGTTAAAAAAAACCCACTTACTGGCATTCTAATGAAATGTTTGCATTTTTAGTCCTTGCAATTCTGTGCACTTGGAGAATTTTTACAATACTCATATTACAGCATGGCATTCGTAAGAGAGCATTTGCAGAGAATCTAAGAACACTTACAGTATATGTATATGAAAGTGGTTTAATTTTGTGAGCCACAAATGTGAAGGAAATCCTGCTGCCTTCGTTTTCTTAACAAGGCAGCATTATAGCCTTGTAGGTTCTGATTCTATGTTGGTGGCTGCATGGAAATTATGGTTTCCCAGCCTTGAGAATGGTACATAACAGAGAATCCATCATGAAAAGATGGAATTGCTTAATTGCTGAAAACATCTGAGCATCACAGAAGAAGCTCTTGAAAATTTGCTTGGTATGTGTGTGTGTGTGTGTGTGTGTGTGTGTGTGTGTGTGTGTGTGTGTGTGTGTGTGTGTGTGTGTGTGTGTGTGTGTGTGTGTGTGTGTGCACGTGCGCATGTGTCTGTCTGTCTGTCTGTCTGTCTGTCTGACTGACTGACTGACTGACTGACTGTTCTTCAGGAACAACTTTATTTACAGGCCTGATTTCTCAGACATGAATAGGATGACCAAATGAAGAAGAGGATAGCATATATCTACTTTTTATAGCAACTGAGAAGGTACAGCTTTCAATGCAAGCTACATCTGCTGAAATTTCCTCCACACACAACTGTTAAAGGCAGTGGCCTCCGCACCTGGGGGAAAATGCTAGGAGGAAGAAGAGAAATTGTTAAAGGCAGAAAAATCCTGTTCTCTCATACCTAGTCATCCTAGGCATGCATCACGTATTTAGGACACTAGTGTGATTTCAGTGCTTGTGTAAGAGGTTATCTTTAATGCATAATCTGACCCTGAGTCTAAGGCACAATTCAAATTTTGAGAGACAAAAAAGAAGTAACAGATTTGGAAAGAAAATAAATGACAAAAATACACAGGGAGAATAAAATGTTGTCCCTACTGAATAAGAACACTATTTTTAAAATGTCTTAAGTTCAAGATTCTGTGAAAGCTACTCTATACCGCCATATTTTCAGTTGGCTTTTGAACATTTTGAGTGTGGGGGCCAAACGTATTTCAGGGGGCAGTTTATTCCATAAATGAGGGGCAATCACTGAGAAGACCCATTTTCTAGCTTATGTTTTACAGGCCTCTCCCGGTGTAGGCACACTCAAGTCCCCAGCTTGACAGGATCAAGTGGTCTGGGCAGTTCTATTTGGGAGAAGTTGCTCTGACAGACAGCGAGGTTCCAAACCTTTTTGGGCTTTTTATGTTAGCATTAAAACCTTGACGTCAATGTGAAGCATATTGGCAGCCAATGCAGAGGAGCCAGAACAAGGGTAATATGATGGTTGTTGCCTATGGATGAATGAGAGTGCATAAAGAAGAGGCATGGCCGTCGTAGTTTAGGTCTATCTAGGCCACAACTTTAGTGAATACAGCAGACAGTACACTGGCTAGGCAACTGGGTCAGATCCAGCACATCAAAAGAGCACTCCAGCGCTTTGATATTCCCATGTACTTTTGTTATCTTATTCATTCCCTCTTCTTATTTGTTACAGGAACCCCGGGGTGTCTACCCAACAATATTCTGTGTCCCCATTCAAATTGTATGTTCCCGAGGGGTGTCCACCCCATTGGAGGCCGAATCATAAATCATTGTCCAAGGGGGAGGGTCCCCATTCCGCCCGCCCCCCTCCCCGGTATTTTTTATGACCATATCCATCTGACTTTTTCTGTTGTAAAGCCTGGATCCATTCCCAATGCCTTTTAAAAACGCCAACACACAAGTTGTGACATGCAAACATACAGTTAATTGTACTAACTACAAAATGCAGCTATCTACAATATCTTAACAAAAAAGAGGGAGTGTGGGCAGGGATGCTCAGTGTTCTGGAGCGAAAAATGGGGTCTTTTCTTGCTCCTCTTATTTAAACCTTCTGGGACAGCCCCTTGGGAGCACATCATGCTTCCAAGGGGCCACCTCCCACCCGGGGTCTGCTTCTGTGCTCAGATATTCATCCCCTCCCTTTCTCCCGTGCCAGTCCCCCAGACCTCAACTGGCGTCCATGTGGAGGTTGCCATTGTCTTTTGTTCTCATGGTTGCCGCTCTGGCAACAATCTTCAGACCTGATAAGCCAAGACCTCTCTTTTGGTTTTAATGCCTGTTTATAATCTGTTATGCATGAGGACCCTGGCTCCAGTGGTCCTTTCAAACTGCTTCATAGTGCTTCCTGTTGTATGAAACTACCCTTTCAGGAGGGACCCGCTGGCCCTATTTTTTTTACAGTAAACCTGCCTGCTTTGACTGCTCTAGGTACCAATCCTCTGCATCCAGAATCCTTCAGAAACTACAGGGACCTTAAAGATGCAAATACACAAACAAACAAATAAAACTAGAAGTAGGAAGTTCCTTCTTTCTGTTGAACAATGGATTAATTTTGGTGCTAGACTCTGCTGAGGGGTCGAATCTTATTTAAAGGGTAACTGCTAATCCTCAAAAGTAGACATGGGCACGACTCAGCGAAATCCTCGTT
Organism: Phrynocephalus forsythii; assembly: GCA_029282475.1. Lineage (NCBI taxonomy): Eukaryota > Metazoa > Chordata > Lepidosauria > Squamata > Agamidae > Phrynocephalus > Phrynocephalus forsythii. The sequence continues at coordinate 37,049,455 of JAPFRF010000004.1, forward strand.
TCCGTTCCTCGTTTCCGTTATGTAACGGAAACGGTAACGACAATTACTCCGCCAGAACTCGAACTCGAACCGACTAAAGAAAAAATGGGTCTGATTTGTCGTGGTCGTTCCTGGCAGCATTGCAGCGATCGCGCGATGCCAAGCGGCACAGGAAAAAAGTTTTTAAAATAAAAAAAACCGATTCCCAGCCAAAAAAGCAGGCGAAAATATGCCTGCCTGAGGGCACCTACCAGAGGGGTGGTTTCTGGGGGGGGTCCCCGGCCTCCCCCTCTCCTGGGCTGCGCAAAGTGCGCATCCTTGTCATCTCGCCAACTCGCCAAGCGGCACGGCACAGAAAAAAAGTTTTAAAAATAATTTAAAAAACCCGATTCCCGGCCAAAAAAGCAGGCGAAAATATGCCTGCCTGAGTGAGGGCACCTACCAGAGGGGACATTTCTGGGGGGGGGGTCCCCGGCCTCCCCCCTCTCCTGTCCTGGGCTGCTCTGGTGGGGGGCATCCTCGTCATCTCGCCAACTCGCCATGCCATGCAGTGCGGGCGGGGGATCCAAAATGGGGCGACCGCAATATTTATTTTGAAATCGTGGTCCAAAAACACACCAAAGCACCACAGAAACATGCAAAAATAGCTATTTTAAAACTGCCTGAATTTTTTCAGTAGCAGCAGTGGGTTTTTCTTGCAACAAAACGTCTCCATTTATTTTATTTTATTTTATTTTTATTTTTATTTTTTTACACCTGCGCAATGATGGGCTGGCCATGGGAGTGGACCATGCAAATTTTTGGAGTCATTCCACCAATTGCATGGCCACTTGGCCAGGTTTTGACCGAGACTTCTGGGATGTGCCAGTCAGGCATAAAAAGCCCACTAACCCTAGCCGGAGCCCGAACCCGAACCCTAACCCTAACCCATATGCCAGTACACTGTCCTTCTTAGTGGGTCAGAGAGGCACACAGAGGTGCACCCCAGTAACTCACCTAACCTTACCCGTAACCCTAAGCCTAGCCCTTGCGCTAACCCCTAACCAGTAAGCCAGATGTGTACTCGCATTGCACTACAGCAAGTACACTTCCCTTCTTAGTGAGTCACAGGGCGCCCGTAGGGGTCCTCTCTCACTTTGTTCCCCAGCCCAAGTGCACCATATGCCGGCAGGCAGTGAGTCACAGAGGCACCCGAAAGAGAGGTGCCTCTGCCTGCTACTGCAACTTGGTATGCATATCCAATTGGCTATGCATGCCATTTTGTAGTGGGCCAGAGGAAGCACCCACCCCAGAGAGGTGCCTCCAGGAGCCCCCCCAAAACCAGTACTAATGACAGACGAAAAACCGACAGACAAAAAACCAACAAACGAAATGACAATTTTTTGAAAAAATTCGCGACAAACGGAAACGAGCCGAAACGACAACTTGAAACATAATTTTTCCTGGTCGTGCCCATCTCTACTCAAAAGTACAGCAGTCCCTTTTTTAAAGGCAGAAACCCATGGGTGGAGCAGCTCTGATGGACAGTTTTTCTTTCTTTCTTTCTTTCTTTCTTTCTTTCTTTCTTTCTTTCTTTCTTTCTTTCTTTCTTTCTTTCTTTCTTTCTTTCTTTCTTTTTCTTCTTCTTCTTCTTCTTCTTCAACAAAAAGGCTGGGGAGGGGGGGCTGCCTGTGGCCCAGAGCTGTATTTTGCCCACACTGCCTTAAAGTATTTGACTATTACTGTCTTGACCATAAAGACCTCTTACACATTTGTTCCACGTTCTGCTACTACTTATGAAAGACAGAGATCCTCAGATATGACATAAGATTGTTGGAGGGGATTCTGCTACAGCCCATTCTGCAAATATAAACGTTGTCCTTGTGCAGGTAGGCACAAGCTGCTAAAGTTGACTGTTAATAGTTTCCACTCTGCTATTGGTAAGGATGTGGCTACAGCCTAGTATAAAATGGTAAAGTCTGTATTATGAACTACTACCTTTGTACACTTATAGAACTGACTTAACACACTGATTTACAGGAACAGATGAAAACATTTCAATATTTTAAAGATCTTACTTTATCCAGAGCTTCTGATCCTAGACATTACAGTGGAATTCCAAGCAACATTTTAATTGGGGATGATCTGATTACATATTATATAAGAAAATGAAGTGTCTCTGAAAATACTGAGAATGCCTTCTCTTATCAACCTTAACAAAGAATGCATAGCTTCACACAATTACCTCCTTTTTTCTTTACAACATTGTTGAAAATTAAAACCTATCACAAAATTATACCATGATAAAAAATCCTATTGTGTTCTTGTTCTGGTGTAATACAACCAGTGTAAATCTTGACAGTACTCGGAGATATTTTAAGTAAATATTTGCTGTTGTGCATTAAAACAAGCAACTGGGAAAGCAAGAGCTACTGCCTATGCTAACTTCTTGACTTGTGGCAACTTGCTGCTCAGATTTACACTGATTATATTATGATGACAGGGGATTAACTAACAGGACTTTGACCAAACAAAACAACAAGTTGGGAATGTGTGTGTGTGTGTGGGGGAGATATCACTCCTTGAAGTTTATGAAACTATGGAGCAAAAGGCTTCTGAAAACTGTCGGCTGCAAAGTCGGCAGCTCAGCGGTTCAAATCCTGGCTGCCACATAGCGGAGCGAGCTCCCGCTGATAACCCCAGCTCCTGCCAACCTAGCAGTTCGAAAGCATGTCAATGCAAGTAGATAAATAGATGCCGCCGTATAAAGTGGGAAGGTAAAACAGTGTTTCCTTGCAGCCATGCCAGCCACATATGGCCATGGACTTGCACCACACTGCCTCTTTGGCTTGAATACAGAGATGAGCACCGCCCTTAGAGTCAGATACAACTAGCACACATGTGCAGGGGGAACCTTTACCTTTACCTGCATCTCAATCTCCAGAAATTAATCACTTTTCCAATTTGAAAACCAAAAGACCCATCAGGACCCATCAGGAATATTTTTCCTCCACCCCCCCCCCACCCCTACCACGCCGAGCATCCAGCCAGGCCAGAAAAAGTCACCCAGCTATCAGAGAGAAATGGACATAATCCATTTCTTCCTCCATTCCATTTTAGCCCCATAATAAATTGGTCATTAAAGAGAATCAGCAAAAGCCTGGCCTGTTTAATTGCCTCTGCCAACACGGCTGCATTTGATGATCAAACAATACAGTAAATCCTTTCCCTACCGTGATGGATTTTGTGCTGCATACTTGGCTGGTTCCCAGCACAGATAGTGGGATTGTTGTTGTGCTTACATGAGATACAGGCTGCAAAGACAAAGGATCTGACCTCAAGCACTCATTTCAATTCCTCTGTGCAGTATTTAAGACAATGGTTATTACTTAACCAAGCACCATCAAACATTAAAATGTGCTCTGCTGGAACAAGATATCCAAGAAGAAAACAACCATTTCAGTGTATTATCTGGTGAAGAAGATTGCTTTTGATAATGTGGTCTTTTTGGATATACCAAAAATCAGATGGCCAGTCATGTTGCATATGGTATCACAAGAATGGTCTCTTTGGTTAACCGACAGTAATTTGAATCTACAGAAGAAGTGACGCTCATGGCATTCCATCATGCGCTGTAACACAATAATCAGGGTTCACCAATGTGTTAAAAGTAGTTGGCCAAAAGGGCTGCCCTAACTCATGCTGATTTCTTACATACATGCAAACAAAACATCTGGCATGCCACTGAAACAATTGTGTGAGAGATATTTTGCCAGCAATGTTCTATACTGGATAAACAGGCCAGTCACTGCACAAAATAATCACTGGGCACAATTTCTACACTCAAGGTTCCCTCTAAGGTGTTGCATGCACACTCAGCTCCACCACCATCCCTACACACAGGGGTGGGAAAGCCCTGAGGATCCGTTGCAATTTGTGTTACAGTTGCAACGGGATTGGCACGGGGAGGAATTTTTGCACATGCATGTCCAGTGCTTGCAGGTGAAATGCCTATTGTTCTCCTACTACTTGTTCCCAACTTCTGCAGTGTGGTCTTGTGAACAGTGCATCCAAAGTGGACCAAGGCATTAAAGGCTGCTCTGCCTTATAAGAGAATGAAACATGGGAAATATTTCTGACTTCTGGGATTGTATATTATAATTGTCTTGTGGCATTTAAATATGGAGGATTAAAACCAATTATTAGTCCCAATTTAGAGTAGGTGTATTGAATGAATATATGTTAAACCAACACAAAACCTGTTGTGCAAGTTGTGTGTTTCAAAGGGTTCACTCTGGTTGGAATTAACTATTAGCCCTAAACACATTTATTAAAAGCAGTAGATTTCCCAAAGTGTCACAAAATAAGGAATGCCTTTTTGAACTCTGATAAACAGGCCAGAATTCAACAGGCTAGCTAATCAGAAAAAAAAAGCTTTAAACTTATTTAAAAGTTGGCTAAAATATGGGCATACACATATTCATACACACCGCCAGGTGGATATGCAGTGCAAAAAAATGGGATCTGAAATAATTATATTAAAGATAAATGCATTCAAAATATGCATAGTAATCATATATACACCATCACTAACTATTAACACAAAACAATGTTAAATTAATTATAGTGGGTAAAATGAAGTTATCTTAATCAATCCAGGGGTGGCAGAGCTGGACCTAATTGCACTGGTGAAATTCTTTATAAGTAGCCTGTTGAAGTCTCCCACTAAAACTTCTTGGTTTGAGAATGATGTTTCTGGTCAACAACAGAGTGTTCTGGAAACTTCAAATGTTATCCCATCAGGTTCTAACTACTGTGCTTGCAGTCAGATTTCTATCATTTATTATTTTACGCACAAACTGACTTGACTAGTCTGTAACACTGGTCTGCTGGCTAAGAACACAGATCATAGAGGAATCAGAGATGGGGAATGTTACATTTTTTGGAAGACAACTTTAAGAATTCCACAACCTATATCCACTGGGCACCTCAATGGTACCATACTCAGACAGTCACACATAACCCATATAGCACGTTGTAATAGTACAACCATGAGGTTGTTAAAATGTGGATAACCATATCCATGGTATGCCTGTCCACAACTGTTTTGAGTCAATGTACCAGTCATAGCGGGGAAAACATTCTGGATCACAGAAGTCAATGAGGCCTATTAAAAAAAGGATGGCCCCAACCAAGCAACCAATCATATTTTCTATGTTCTCTCATAATCCTCTTCATAATCTATCTACAGCATCCAGAAAACTTGAATATAATAAATTTATACTAATATACTAAAATAAATTTAATATAATAAATGTATATAATAATATTTAATAATATAATTAAAGTATTCTAGAAAAATATAATACACCCTACAGCTATGGTGATGTGTTTTACTGATATAAGTTGCCCTCAACTCTATATTTTAAACCTTTTAAAATGCATATTCTAAAGTTATCAGAATGCATCTGAAGTGGAATATGAGGAGATTTTATTAGTAGTATTCATTTACCTACAAATACAATATAAAAACAGGAGAAACAGCACCATAATTTTAACACACACACACCCATAAAAGTAAGATGTAACAATTGTGAAATGGTGAAATGGAGGTGACAACGTCTTTTTTCTGGATCTTCCATTAGATAGTAAGATATATTGAGGAATGGCTGTTAAAAATGTGCTTCTTTTGCATATGATACTGCCAGCAAAATGAACAAATGCAAAATATGTAAAGAAAAAGGGGACTCTTAAGGAACTGCTATCTTGATTTGGCTGCAGTGCCTCCTTGGCAGTGGAGTCATTGATCCATCGGGTCTCTTCCAGCAATGCTGTTCTAAGATGATGATGAAGAAAAGGCCCTTATCAAGCTAAACAAAACTGTAAATTACACATGTGTGAGACATATATGCTAATACATTTGAAGAAGGCTTTTGGAATGCTAAACAGGGCAATTCAATGGATAGTACCTTGTTGGGGATTATTGGTTAGGTAAAAGTATGACGTTTTCTTTTGTTACTGTGTTTCATATTATTATTATTTTTACTTTAAAAATCCCTAAGAATGCACATATTTGAAATATTTAATAATTGAATGATGTGTACTCTAATATGAAGAATGACTATTGCTTGGATTCCAGCATTAATGAGCAGAAGGAATTTCACGAATGCCAAGTCTTCTATCTCCTCCTTTCCTCTGGAGCCACGTGCACCACTGAAATACCGCTCAGAAATGTTGGCAAAGTCCTTCAGAAAAACTAATGATGTGAAGCAAAACTGCTGAGGGAATTGGGGGGGGTTAGGACACAGTAAGAAAAATGGAAGTAAGAAAAGGTCTGCATCTCCTGACTTGGTAAAACCACCAAGCAGCTGTTGACTTTTAGAAGACAGCTCTATAGTAAGTGCTATTTTCAAACAATCATCTATCCATTCCTTTGTTATCACAAGCATGATAATTCATACTAGCTCATATAATGACACCCAGCAGTCCTTAAAAGATTAATCATATGTTGGATGCATTACTAGGTGCTTTAGGCTGAGATTAACTTCTGTTGGCTGAGCCGAGCAGGTAAATGTACAGTACATAGTGTTTCTGCTCCTTATCCCACTCACCCCCTGCAGCTTTTAACCTACGAGCCTCTAACCTAGAGGATGTTCCTACAGTTTCCCTAGACTTCAGCAGCAGCTTGTGAGTAGTCAGGGTGCTATAATAAGCCATATATTTTCTCTAGGATCAAGGAAAGACACTGGCAGAGGTTTAACTCTGTGTGCTGTAGTCTCAATTCCATTCACTCAACCCCCCACAATGGTGGGAGTTTTAAGGTTTGAAAGGATATGCATACCGATTTTTCATATGCAATTAGCACCACATTTACTTTGTTCCTAATACCATTTTGCTCCCTGGTTTGCCATCATCAGTCTATCTGCATTCTACCAAGTTTGGCTTGTAAGGTCAAAATATTGCTCCATTGACCAGTCTGTTGTCAGGAGGAACTATAAAAAAATTCCAACCTGTGTTTATTGTGGGCAAATGTATCAACTTGCCTTCCTTTCTGTCCCTTCTGTCCCATATTTTAAAATTGTAACTCTGGTTATATCTTTATTTTACTCAGTAATTAAATATTGAAAGAAGATACTGCAGTCAAACTCATATTGGAATGGATGAAGGTGATCATGTAGTGATGCCTGCATTAATTCCTCTGATCCAATCACGGACCATCCCAGCTACATTAAAGAAGCCATGAATTGAAGGGTCTATAGCATATGTGGTAGTATATCTCATGGACCTTTCTACAGAATCCCCAATGGAATCAATTGCAAAGAAAGTAGAGCTGATACCTCAAAACAAGACAAGACAATGTGCTGCACATTGATGATGCTCAAACTGGCACAGAGGTACATAATTTTATCTTTCAAGTGTTTGGCAAATCTGTCACAGTGACCTTCCAAGGGTTATAATTCTGTGTTCTCTGCAATAAATAGAAATAATTTCAACAGCACTTGCAAAAACTGAGCTGGGGAGCTGCTTGATGACAAGATGGAGGCAGGAAATTAAACCTTCACTTTTGTCTTCACTGCCATGCAGTCAGGATGATTATATCCTCTCATGCATATTCAAGTCAAATGGTATATCCTTCCATTTTTGAATTTCAGTAGGGTGCAGGGTGGATTTAATTTAAATGTAAAACATTGGATTTTTGGGGCTATTTAAATAATTTTTAAAATTTGATTTAATAAATCGTTGTTTTTTAACTAAGCTGCTACGCAGACTGTCAGTGCTTATATAGCTAAAATAGCAGATACATACAAAGCAGAAAGTCATCAACAAACTCTGGGAAACCCTGCAGATGTTAAAAGGTTATTATATAAAAATGATCCCATTCCAACTAGAAAAAGAAAAAAACTGTTTTATATGCAACTTTCAATCAGTCTTGGGAGAGGCAGTGAGAATAATAGAGGGAAGAGAAGAAGGCAAATACCATATTCTAGTTGTCACCTTCACAAATATTGTACAGTAAATGTAATATTGTATAATCTATTTAGTTTGAATGTTATCTGTCCTCATTGAGAGGTGGTCTTAACAACCAAACAAACCATGGGGAAATGTACTCCTATCAGAATGCCCAATTTCACCCTCCTTTCCTCACACGTGATCACCTATCTTTTCAACTGCTATGACAATATCTGATGACATGGCTTATTAGTTTCCCCCCAATGCACATTGCTCACTAATGTTTCACCCCTGGCAGTCTTGAAACAGGGGCCTTCCACTTGGGGTGATAACAAGGAAAGCTCCCTCCCCCTCTTTACCAGTTCCCATTGCCCATCTCACTTGAACACAGCAAGGTGGGCACAGGTAGCCTCCAGGGCAAAATATTCCCAGTAAAAAAACCCTTTGCCACTCTTGACCTCATTTAACTGAATAGATCATATATTAACTGCCTGTGAAGGGAAGCATGCTGGCTTGGACCAGTGGATGCGGGGGCCACTGGACACTAGAGCAGTCCATTCAATTAAAATGTTATAATCTTTAAAATGTACATGTTTAAAATGTATACATTATACTTCCTGACAGTGGCCACCAACTCCGGTGGAACATGCATCGATGTAGATGTGAAATAGCAGGAGAGATGTTTTGGTTAAAAACAGGCAGAGTAAAAGGAAAAGAAACACTTTAACCAACATACAGGGAGGCAAGAGTATTGCAGTGGTGACAGCGTGAGGCAGGACTTGCAGGCTGGGTAAGCTTTCCTGTCACAGAGATCAGAAGTTAGGCATGGAAGCCCCATCTTGGAAGACACAGAACTGGGGAGAATGAAACCATGGGCTCAAAGACCAGGGAGAAAAGAGTGGAGTGGCCTAAATTGGGAAAGTGGTGTGTGTGTGTGTGTGTGTGTGTGTGTGTGTGTGTGTGTGTGTGTGTGTGTGTGTGTGTGTGTGTGTGTGTGTGTACAAATGAACCACATTTCTGCAGGCAATGAGTAGTACTTGTATTGACATCTATTCTCTTAGTTTTCTTGCATGTAAAATAAACAAACCAATTATCATCACAGTAAGTTATCATAGTGGAGAAAGCAATACAGCCTCCAAGGACCCAGAGTTAGAAGGAACATTATGTTATCACATGGTGTCACTTACATAAGGTGCATATTGAAAGCAATCACTGCCTTTCTGAATTTTTATGAGCACCAACAGTATGTATCATACCCATAAAACAGGGCAAAGTGCAGTTGGCTCTCTGACCTCTTAGCAGCCATCATCCTTCCTATGATGAATAGATGGGATAAATCTAGCACTCAAAGAAACACGTGAACATTTTATTTGGCTCGAAAGCTATGGATCAGTGATGGAAGTGGATGCAAAAATATATTTAAGAAGCACAGGGCAATTCCCCATAGTGCCATTTCATCCCAAATATTTTTGTCAACAAGACTTCAGCACAACCCTATATCATATTTGAAATAAAATATATCATCTTTGCTCTCATCAGAAGCAATCCAAGGGTGCTTCCAGAGTGCAAGGCTGTTGCCATTGCCCAAGGGATACCCAAATGTGTAAATAGTCTTCACATTCTTTGGAAGGCTTCTTTTGTGTCTTTCCACCACACAATGAGTCGGTAATTAGAGCTGAACCTGCAATTCCCTTAAATGGGATCAGTTATCAAAAGAAGAAATGTATTGCACTGTACTGTGAAGAGAATTAAAATAATGATAGTCTTGGTAGAACTTAGTCCATCCATATTTTACTATTCTTATGTCATACATGTTCCTGAAAGTTTCATTATTAGTAATGGAGAAAAAGATAATTAGCTGCAATGTTTGCTGCACCCTCTTTTTGGAAGCCAGAAACAAAGTACACATGAAATAATAAAGAAACGATATTATTCCAAAATCTTGTTCAGATACACCAGCAACTTCATTTTCCAATCAACAGGATGCCTCAAACATGAAATAACTGAATACAGGATAGGTTGCAAAGCCTATCTGCTATTATTGTTCTAAAGCTGGTGTGTATCTTCATTAATTGTTTTAAAATGCAAGTCCCTGGCTGATTTTATCGGTAATATCAGTGGGTGAACATCAGCATACTGCATTATAAAATTAGCAAATATAGGAGTTAGGGTGTTTTTAATGACACTGTGACAATAAAACAATTTAGCTGTATTTAAGGAGCCTCATGGAGCAGTGACTAAATGCCTGTACTGCAGGTAAAACTGTGCTCACGACCTGGGGTTCAATCCCAGGTAGCAGGCTCATGGCTGACTCAGACTTCAGGTCGGTAAAATGAGTACCCAGCTTGGGGGGGGAGGGGCAATGTGTAGCCTGCATACTGTAATTAGAAACTGTAAACCGCCCAGAGACTACTTGAAGTAGTATGGGGTGGTATATAAGCAGAACACTTTGTAACCATTTCTTTTTCCAAAAGGAAGAAGAAATGAACATTTATGTTTTGTATGCTCAGACTCAGTGTAAGATGAGAGAGCGAAATTCAGGAAGTTGGCCTTAATGGGACCATAGAGTCTCTTGCCAACCAAAGATTTAAGGGCTCCCACCCTCCACAAAGGGTAATATACTGGATCATTCAGTTTATCAAAGATAACCAGATATTCCCCTGCCTGCCACTCTCCCTCTCATTCCGGAAACAGAGAGGTAAACAGATAAGAGGAGGAGCTGTCCACCCTCTGCTAGTACTAGCAGAGACCCAATCTGTCCTCTCACACCAACACATGCCCTCCGCTCTTAATATAAGGTTTAATTTGAGCCACCTGGGAAAATAACTGCAATTCAGTCTTTACCCACAAGTCAGTGAATCTACAACAAACACTTACTTAAACAGATAAATGCAACCTGTGACCACAGCTTAAATGATCAAAGCTTCTTTTAACCACACAGATGTATAGGTAAAAAGAAGAATCAATAATGATAAACCACAAGGAAAACATAAAGACTAATATGTCACTAGACCCAAATGGTCTTACCTGTTATCATGCTTGATATTATTAATGGCAATATAATGAGCTTGAGCATTCTCATTAGAACTTCTCCTGGAAATGCAAAGTAGAATTTGTCCAAATTGGAAAGCTTCCCATATTCCCGAACAGCAAGTCCTAGTCCAATGCCTAAAAGATAAAAGTGAAATAAAACAGTGGATATTAGCAAGGAGAAGGAAACTAACAGCTGAGTCCAGATATCAACCAGTAAAAATATGTATATGGAAGCTTATTTTCCCACCCTATCTTCCTACAGTCCCTTACAGGACCTCTGACAGTATTTCCTCTGAGATCTGGAATCCTGTTGTGGAATGGCTTATGGCACTGGTAGCTAAGCAAGAAAAGCAATATTCAGGAAGAACTGGGTGAGGCACCTTCTCTAAGTGCAACAAAGCACGCCTCTGCCTCCTTTTCTTTTCTTCAATCTCTCCTTCCCTCTCATTCCTGTATACCATCCCCAAACTCACTCAGCCATATCCCCTGACCATCCAGGGAGCTGGCAGGAAAGGAAGCTTCTGCTAACATCTTCCAAAGGCAGATTTCTGGATCAAAATATATGTTTTGAATATTATACAGAGGAAATGTTCACTGCTCTTTAAATGTTTATTCTTTAGCATGACAACCCCCAAATTTGGGTTACTAAGTCTTACAGGAGTCCAAGTTCTAGGATCCCTGATTACTGTGGCTCATCTGGCTCAGCTTGTTAAACCTCCAGCAGCATCTGGGAACATGACTTTGGGAATCACTGCCCTACAGTTCTTTTGCTACTTGAAGTATAAAGAGTTTTTTAAATGTTTTAAATCAGAATGCTCCTAAGAGATCTAAAGCTGTCTACCAGGTCACTACTGGCACCTGCATCTGCAGCAGCATAAGGGCAATACAGAGAGTACGGACAAAAGGAATTTCAGTTAGGAAGCACACATCTAAAAGCAAGTGGTACAGTAAGGACCTGATATTTCCTGGACAATACACCACACTCTTATCATACACTGATAATGAAGAAGCAATAAATTCTGAAATAAAATGCTGAGAACTAGAAAGACTTTTATTCCACTGAATACCCACTAGAATACAGCACTTGCAATAGCCATCTCACAAAGGGTCAACAACATGTATGCAGGAATATATTTTCAAATACCAGTTTGCTACAGCATGAACACCAAAGCCAACTACAAGTTGGAAAGAGAAGGATCCATCTCCAAACAGCCAATTAATGAATTCATTATCCTTTACCCAGTGCAGTAGATTTGTTCTGAAAAACCTGAAAAACCACAACTTGGGTAGTCATAGTTAAAATATGATAAAACTATAAAAAGCACAGAGCACCGGAATGTTGTTTTTTCAAAGAAAACAAGAAAGTGATTGGCTCAAAGCAGATATAAATGGTTTTACAATTGCCTAGATCCAGTTTTCTTGCTTTGTATCTCTGTTACTGTATTTGGTCACTAAATTGACTGAAGCTAAAAGTTTAAACAGGAGAAGCATCAATTCATGAATTTTCCTTAGAATAACAACTCTGTAAAGTTTGCTGCTACTTCAGTGCTAACTACCTGCATATTCACATGAAACTGAACACAGTAACTGTTATAAATCAGGCATGTCCATACTTCGGCCCTCCTGATGTTTTGGACCACAACTCCCAGAATTCTAAGCTTAGATTGCCAATGGCAAAGGACTGTGGGAGTTGCTGTCCAAAACATCTGGAGTGCTGAAGTTTGGACATGTCTGTTATAAATAGTATAAATCTTTATATAAATGCATATTATGCTCTTAAAAAAATCTTTCAAGGACAAAATGATCTTCATCATGTCCTTTTTTGTTCTGCACAATGTATGTTCTTTGACTTCTTTAATTATTTGAAAGCAATAGACTAAAATGAACTGGACTCAATAAAGTGGCTTTCCATTACACTAGCGTATGTTTCAGTTTCCATTTTATTAAATATTTGTTCAACAGAAGGTTTCATGAAGAAAAAAGAGATAAAAGCCAAGTACTTTTAAATCACATTGTGAATTAAATAATATCATGCATAAGTAATTACTTTACTTAGTATAGGCCATTTTTAGCTAAGAGAGGTCCTAAACAATTAACCCTAGTCTCAAGCAGGATTACGGAAGTGTAAAATATGAACGACCCAGGTGACCTTGCCCCACCTCCAAGGATATGGTAGCACAAGAGTACATTGAGTGCTCCGGCTGCACATGCCACACAGAGTTGAACAGTATTAATAGCCAATTCCTCTCTCCAGAGAAGAGCAGTTTGGGGAAGGTGACTAGGTCACTCTCCTCAAATTAATCTGCAGAGCTCTTTAGAGGGAGCCACTTTATAGCAACAATGATAATCATGTGCTCTTAAGTCAACTCTAACTGATGGTGACCCTTTGCAGGGTAGAGCAGGGGTGTCCAAACTTTTTGCAAAGAGGGCCAGATTTGGTGAGGTGAAAATGTGTGGGGGCTGACCATTCAGCTGCATTTGGCCCCCTGGCCGGACTTTGCACAAGGCTCTAGGACAGTGATGGTGAACCTTTTAGAGACCAAGTGCCCAAACTGCAATTCAAAACCCACTAATTTTTTTTTTGCAAAGTGCCAATACAGTAATTTAACCTGTATACAGGTGGCTATGAAGGGGCGATTCTGGGTGCCCACAGAAAGGGTTCCGAGTGCCACCTTTGGCGCCTGTGCCATAGGTTCGCCATCAATGCTCTAGGACATGCAAGGAAGTGGGGAGGATGCTGCAGCAACACAGTCAGGGATGGGTAGGGTGGGCAGGTGGCTGGGGGGTATGGACAGAGGCAGGGAGGGCAGGCACTGTAAAACTGCAAGCTGATGTCTCCATCTGGTATGGGGAGGCCCCAGCTGATGGAGATGCGTGACAGGCTGAGCCGGTGGGGAGAAGAGTTTGTGGGCCACTCAAAATTTGGAAACGGGCCACATTTGGTCCCCAGGCCTGACTTTGGACATAGCTGGGGTAGAGGATACTCAGAAATTGTTTATAATCCCATTCTTCTAGGGGGAACCCCAGGACAGTGTTCTTTGCCTGAGGCCACACAGGTTTGCTCTATACGCTAGAGGCCCAGTTGGGGGGGGGATTGAACTCCCAGTCTCTGGCTCTGCAACCAGATACCCAAACCACTGAGCTACCCAGCCAGTGCCAGTATATAAATTACAGCCTGTTGACCACTGAGAAACATGGATGATGTCTGTTGAAATCAACTCATTTGCTCCTAGTGGGTTTTTCTGCCACCATGGCCATGGCAGCGCATGTACTCCTGCCCCCCACCCCACCCCCACCCCCTGAAACCAAGAAGAGAAGAGCTGCTGTGTTTCTACACCCCTTACTAGGAGGGGGAGCAAAGAGCAGGAAGGCAGTGGCAATCATGACACGGCGATGCAGGCAGGTGGGGGTGGAAGAAAACCTTCCTTTTCTTCTTCCTCCTCCTCTTCCTCCATCAAGAAGCAACTACAGTACAGTGGTGCCTCTACTTATGAGTTTATTCTATTCCAAATACATGCTCATAAGTCGAACAACATGTAAGTAGAGCAGCCATATCTAAAAAATCAAATACTGTAAATACATAAATAAATAAATTGAAAAAATAAAAATGTAAGTAGAGCAGACTACATTTAAAATTTGTAAGGCAGCAGTTAAAACACCAGCAGTTTTCCGCTCTTAAGTCGAATTGCTCATAAGTAGAGCTGCTCGTAAGTAGAGGTACCATTGTATTGTAGGCGATGGGCAGTTGGAAGGAGAAAGAGGTTGACAGAAGCAGCTGGCTTAGGCAGCAGAAAGCTGTGCCACTAATTCTCACATTATACTTCCAGTGACAGCTTCCTCCAAGAGGGACCACACACAGGTTTTTCCTGGGTTGATGTGAATTTCTTTATACCCACACCTTAGGAGATATATGATGTCACAGGTCGTGCATAAATGTTTCATTATCCTGGGAAGGTGCATTTAAAGTGTTCAACACATAACACAAATCTCTTCTTCACCATCCTTCTCTGCCATCATTACCACCCTCTATCCCACCTTTTCTCAACAGCATTCAAATCAATCTTTAAACACTGTTTGGCGAGTCAAAGAGCAGTGAACTGACCTGGTGCAGCAGGCATTTCAATTAGTGCTGTACCAGTTTATGGCTACTGTGCTAAACAAGGAGCAAAAATATAGCTTAAGAATAAGAATACAGCTTAAAAATTGCATGGCAGTTTTAGTCTTTACTAGTGTAAGCAGAAGGAAGGCAAAAGGAGCAGAATTCATTTCCCCACACCATCCCACTCTGTGTAACATTAGCAATGCTATCTGGACATGCCCATCAACATCTCTGAAAGACTGATAACAGACCAAAAGCAAGATAAAATAATGTGAATGGAAAGGCTTCATAACAATACAAACTCAGCTGCCCAAACAAAGTATACCACCACATGCAGGTAGCAGCATGGCTTGAGATGGGCCTGTAACAACTCTGGCTAAACTGAAGTATGAGGAAAACACCAACTGCTTCTAGCTGCTAAAAAGACAGAGTGTGGAACCCATTTTGCAATGTACTGTATCATGAAAGGGTCCCCAGTACCACTGGATTGCACTTTTAGTGCCAACTGGCACAACAAACCATTTTATCTCTAGAACTATGTGATATGTATGGAGTAATTATTTCCTGGAATGAACAGTGATGCCTCAAAAAGAATGACAATATGGATCAGAAATGTACAAATAATGGCTCTTGCATAAATCTGTAAAAATAGGCCAGAAAAAGCAGTGCAGTTTTAAACCCATCCTTTCTGCTCAAAAGGAAGTCCCATTTAGTGCAACAGGTCTCACTAGTAATTGAGCATAAGAATGCAGCCTGAATCTGTCATTCATAAGAACACTATGTCTTGAAAAATAAGGGGTGGATACTTTAAGTAATGGGAAAAGAACAGTTGTCTTAAATGAGTCATTTTGAAGATGATACCATTCGTTGCTGTTTTGTGGGATAATGACAAGCTAGCGACCTGTAACTATTGGTTCTCCAAGAGGTGATATCTGTGGGATCACACTGATCTGTGTCAGCACAGAATCTGTTTAGAACCCTCCCATGGTGACTAATAATGGTGGTATAATCCTCCCTAACTGCCTGTTGGCATTTATATACCTGTGCCTTGAGTCTTGACCTTTCATTTCTTAACTATTACAGTAAAGCTGTAAAAGAGCACTAAAAGAATCCTAGTGCCAAAATATTTTAGCAACATTGTTGATGAATTTCAGGATTACATAAAGAACAAATTTACATTACTAAACTCAATTGCCCATTAATTAGAAGTATGGGTTGAAACTAGATGGAGAACGAAACAAAAGAAAAACAAACATCCCCCCCAACATCCCCCCCAAAGCCCCAACTATCATGTAATGAACAGAATAATCTAGATGGATGAAAGAAGAAACACTGAAAACTGTGAAGGAGAGGTGAGAAGCAAAAGATGACAGAAGTTCTGAATCCTAAACGCAGCTTTTCAGTGACTGCCAAGTGGAGACGAACAGAACTACTATAACAGCCACTGCAAAGAAGAAGAAGAAGAAGAAGAAGATAACAACAAAGGAGGAAAACCAGGAGATCTCTTCCCTAAGATCAAAAAAGCAAAGGGAAATTTATGCCTAAATTAGGAATGCTGCAAGACCAACAAGGCAGCACACTATCTGATCAGGACAAAATAAAGAGAAGGCGCAAACAGTATTTTGAAGAATAGGCAGAAGAGATAAAAGAGTGACAGATTTTGTGAAGCGATTGTTAGGACCTCCTCAAGTCACCTCAAGGTTTAATAGAAATCAGGCAAATGTGTCAATTAATATCAACAAAGTAGTTCTCAGTGCTAATGTACAGTATCAGCTGCAGTTTGAGACAAAATATCATCAGTTTAAAGCATTTTCCTCCAGCTATAGCAAAGACTGCATTTACACTTTGAAGGAATACTAGAGCCTGGAGTGGAAGTCAGATAATATTCTAATCTTCACTAATCAGAAAGTTCTGGTGCCCCAGTCCTAGGAATCTGCTGCTGCTATGCCAGGCTTTCATTAATACAGATGATCAAAAAAACCATGCAAATGGGTAAACTGGCCATCTGGCCTGGTCCCTGTATCACATTTCCCTAATAAAAAGCACACAGTGCCATCACTCACTGACAGACAAATAAGATATTGACCTTTAAATTACAATTGCTTTGCTAGGAGAATATGTATAAGTAAGGAACCAGGTCAGCAACATCCTGTCACCTGAGATTTTAAGGCTGAATTCTAAGATCAGAGAGCAGATGTATGTGATAGCACATGTGCAGATCTTTGTGATGTTACTGGCATACACCCTTGTGATGTCAGTGAGGCTGACCTTCAGAGACGGAAAAGCATCACAATTCCCCAAGACTTTAGCCAATGCACGGAGACTTGAAAACCCTTTCTACTGTATATGAGAGGTCTTGTCCCTGCTCATGGATGTTCACAATCTAAAATTCAACACAAGTAGGACAACTAAACAAAAGGAGAAATATGGAAATTAAGGTGCTTATAATGTGCAACAGCAGATTGTGTTCAGGCTACTTTGTTTAGGGCAGAAGCGTCATTTTTTCTTCCTTTGAATTTTTTTCCACCACCACCACCATCATCACTGCTGCAGCCACAACTATTACTATTTCTGGAAGCATTGTCTGTCCTGGGGGCCCAATCTATGCATGATCATCACACAAATTCTGTATGAAACCACATGCATATTTCTCCCTCCTACATTGTTATATATCCAGACAAGTTAGACAGCACAATTTTTTCAGTGCTAAGCACCTGAAATGTCATACATAAAAAGCTGGATTACATCCTGGAGGACCTGTTCTGAAGGACTGTATCCCCACACATGACAGTGATTCCCAAACCTTTTTTGACTTGCTGCTTCCTTGTCTTACTGGCTTCTGGCGGCAGCTCTCCCAATATGATATTTTGGGTGAGGGGGAGGAAAAGGGGGCGGAAGCCTGGCCTGAGTAGAATTCTGTGGTGCCCTTGGCTAGGTTTGTTGCCCCCACCCTAGGGATACCATGGCTCACAATTTGTGAATCAGTACCATAAGAGCCTTCCTGTCCCTTAGCATCACCAGAGCTTCTTGTGGTCCCATTGCCATCACAGGCATGTTTGATGGGGACTCTAGGCTGCTCCCACACTCTGAGAGTTAGGTTAATCCTTCCCTTTAATCCCTTCTCTGATAGTTGAAGACCCACCTCTTCAGGCAGAGTTTTAATAATTACCATAGAGTTAGTTAGCTACTTTTAGCTAAGTAAGCTTGTGTTTTAGTAGTACTGTACTGCATTAGTTTTAACACTGAGAGCCATCTTGGATTCCCTCAGCATGAGAAAGGCAGCCTACTAATGATACAAAATAAATAAATGAATAAGTACTGCAAAACAAATGGAAATTAAATTGCCAAATGCAGACTGAAGCAAGATTGTGGCAGAAGAAACAAGCAGTCTTTTCCTCTGAACAGTGCTCATCTTCTAAGCTAGTTTCTTGCTTAGGAAGGACCTAAGTTTGTTTGAAACAGAAAAAAACATCAACACTGGACAGGTGCACTGTCCCCCAACCCAGTCCATGCTCTAATACAGGTACACAGATTAGGGCCTGACCTGACATATGCCATTTTAGAGATATTTCAACCCCATGCTTGCCATTTTCCATACTGGTATTTGTATGTTTCCATATCTCTGTGAAAACCCCCATTCCCACAAACAAGGAAACACAAAGAGCTATGCATGGGGTGTGGGTAAGAATCACCCAGCACCACCAAAATTGTTTCTAGCAGAAGTATAAGCCCACTACCAGCCCAGAGAATACATGAAAAATGTCTGGAGGTACATATTATGAATGTTGGCATCAATACAATTTAAAAAGCGGAATTAAAATAGGATGGGTTGGTGAGGGGCAGAGAGATTCTAGCATCCTAAAGTAGTTCTGACAGAACTGCAAGAATGCAGGCACACAGACACACAGAGTCCTATTTATTTTTATTTATTTTTGAATTTGTACCCCGCCCATCTTCCCACGGGAACTCTGGGCAGCTTACAGAGCTGAAACAGGTCAGCAAATACACAACTATCAAAATGTAAGACAGACAACAAGATAATCATAAACATATAATTAAAAACGCAGCATAGAGTTAGGCGCCCTTGTTTTGGTCTAACCTCGCTGCTAGGTCAGTACACTCGTTATAGAGGAATCGATGGCGAGAAGAAAGGAGAGAGAGAGAAAAAACAACTATTAGGCTAGGTCACCAAAGGCCTCGCGAAATAGGATGGTTTTAATCGCTCTACGAAAGGCCAGCAGGGACTCTGCAGAGCGCACTTCGCTGGGGAGGCTGTTCCAAAGAGAGGGGGCAGCGGCCGAGAAGGCCCGGGTAAGGGAACGCCTGGCCTCTCGGGGGGTGGGAACCCGTAGCGAGTGCGCCCGCGACTGCCGAACCGGTCGGGCCGAAGTTGACCGCTGGACGATCCTAGTAGTATAACATAATATTTTTGAAAGAATGGTGGTGGGGGAGCAAAACAGGCAATAAGCAGCATCTGCAGAAATGTCCTCACCTCACAGTGCTGCTTCAAAAAAAATGTTGTAAGGATGTGCCATTTCCCCCCCACCACAACTCTCCAAATTCTCCATTCAGGGAATCCCACCTGACAGACAGATACCTATAGATCCCCAAATGTGTGGGTTATCTGGGAGAAGGGCCTAAACCCGAAAGCTTCAAGATCTGCTCAAAAATGTAGCTGACCTGAAGCTTGCTGGGAGCTTCAGTTTTCAACAGAAAGGCAGGCAGGACCAGGCTCTACTAAGCCCTGACGTCTTCCAACTTAGGTCTTTCTACTAGATTCTGTACTTGGTATCTGTTCCAGAATGGAGCATTCTGGGATTTGTAGTCCAAAAGATTGATTAACTGACTAACTAACTAACTAACAGTTGGTTGGAGCATAATGCAGGGGCTTGGGGCTTTATTCAGGATGTCAATCCCTTTCTCCTCCAGCACAAGACCTCACAGTAAATCAACACAGCAAAAAGGAAAATAATTCTCCAAAGAGCACAGGAAAGGTAGAGGTTCTCCTTCCCTACCACCTGCTTTTGGGGATGTGGATGTGGAGGCAGAAGAAAGAAGGTTCTTCTCCTACTTCTTTTCTAGGTAATAGGTGGAAGAACAGGACTGTGAGGAAGTCGAAATAATCCCATATTTGCATTGGGTTTGGCATGAATGAAATCAAATTTTAAAATCTACCATTACATGGCATAGATGTAAGCGCTCGTTTTTCCCCCAACTGGGGAGTAGTTTTTTTTTTTAAATATCCACTTTAGGGTTGTTTATTTTGTATTGATTCTGGTCACATATTATTGTACTTGGTTTGGCATATGCGATCACATGTGTCCGAATAAATGATGCCTGAGAGGTTTGCAAAGTGCAATAGGCTTTGGACTGCAGGATATCTACCCCCTGCCCCCCACAAACCAATCTGCATCTATTTTAGCATTGCATTAACTTAGCCCTATGCCAGTGCAAAACTAAATGTTAAAAAAAAATATTAACAAATGCAATTCACCAGAGCTGATGATTCTTAAAGGACAGGGGAAATGGCTATCAGGGTAGTTATAGGCTGGTAGTGGTGAACCTTCGGCATTCCCGACGTTTTGGACCACAACTCCCACAGTCCTTTGTCATTGGCAGTACAGGCTTAGAATTCTGGGAGTTGTGGTCCAAAACATCTGGAGTGCTGAAGGTTCACCACCACTGTTGTAGGCTGTGGTATAGGCTGCTGATACTGGCTTTGTAGAATAAAAGCTGCCAAGTCTGGTACCAAAGCAAAAACTGGGAAAATTGAGACATGGAACACTGAAAGGCCAGTGAACTTAACACACATCAACACAAGAACCATGTGATGCTAAATCGGTTTCTCAAAACACAAACCAGCTTCTGATTAATTCAACAATGTAGTCATATCCTGAATTTCTGTCCTTATTGGCCTCTGTGTGATGATCCTCATCATCTTAGCAATTTCAGGACACTAAGTGACTCTCTTTGTCACTGTATTATTATAACAGTTCTAATGTTGAACTACTGATTAGTTATTACTTAGGGCTAACAATGATTATGGCTAACAACCTACTGGGCACTGCACAATATATAGAACAAATGCCTAGCAACCTTTTTAAAATCTTGTAACATCTGTTCCTGTAAATGGGAATGTATGTAAAGAAAGAGAACTACTCCCCCAAATTATATTCCCAGAACCTGAGGTTCCTACCAAAAAGATATTATTGGCCTGTGTTTCTTCACTTGGAGTCTGCCCTGGTACTATTTTTGTCAGAAGGATTTACTTAGTGATCATCTAATTTGTAAAATATATTCAAGGAGCCCAACTGAGAATTCTAGCATACAGACGTCCTGTTATAGTAACTACTGGGCTTGATGAATAATAAATATATATTATTACTACATCCATGTACAAATAGAGAGCACAGACTGCTAGCAAAACTGAATTGTCCAAACTCTATATCAAAATTGATTACTCTTTGTTATGGTTCTTAAATCGAACAACTTCACCTGAAGAGACAGTAGTTTTTATTCATTTTCAATTCATGAAGGCAAGACAAAATTGTGGTGGGGGTGGGGAGGAAGAACTGAAGAGAAGAATATTTCAATTTTTCTTCTTAGGTTAAGAAGCTCATTTTAAAAAAAATATTTACATACAGAGAAACCTAAATTTCTCTGTTTAAAACCATATTTCTAGAGCATTACATCAGTTCAAAATTTAATGAAATAAATAGGTTTTTTTTAAAAAGATTACTGAATTCCCTGAATACCTTCCAGACTTCTTTTAACAGGACAGATTGTGTTATAGTAATTGAAGTACCCTGTAAAAGTTTTAACTTTTTTTCCTGCCTATTTGCCAGTCTTTTCGCGTTTGCCATATTTCGTTCATCAAACATTTCTTTTCTTTATTGTGTCCAGCACTGAAAAAAAAATATGTTTATATAGTTAGCGCATGAACAGCCCCGCCCGCCCGCCCCCTGGCTCAATCTGTTCTCAAATGCCATTCCAGCCATTCCTTAGGCTTTTCCAGATTATCAGTTCATAGGCAAACAAATACACAGCTGTCAGGCATCCTTCTCTACGGAACCATCTCCAGTTCAAGAGTAGTGCATTTCCTCAGACCCTGGACTAGGGCAAACTTCCTGCTTTGAACATATAATTCTTCCCGCAGTAGATTTGCCATTACTTGAAATGAAGTTCCTTGACAGAGATACCCACTGGATATCATCTGGTGGGACACTCTCATGGCACGGACATGCATGACAGGGCAACAGGAGGGAGCTCACTGGCCTCTTCCAATTCAAACTTATGTGTGTTGTAGCTGTGTGCTAGGTTTCTTCCTAAGGAAAGGAACTGTCCTAGGACAATTAGGCCTCCTCCTTGCAAGGAAAAGTCCTACACCCGAATGTTATGAACAGTCCTTTCACCCTGGTGCCCAAGTGGGAGTATGTGCAGCCAATGAGCTCACTGGCATGGAAAAGGTACAGTGCTAATGAATGTGTTGCTCTCACTTCCCTGTTTAGGGTGATGAATCTCCAGTTTATGCTAGAGTTGTAATATGTAATATGTTAAAAATACTTAAACCAGGGATGTCCAAAGTCAAGCCCGGGGGCCAAATGTGGCCCCTTTTCAAATTCTGATCAGCCCGCGGATTCTTCTCCCCATAAACTACTATCCAGCCTGTCATGCATCCCCGCCAGCTGGCCCCTCCCCATACCGGATGGAGGCATTAGCTTGCAGTTTTATGGTTTGTCTGCCCTCCCTGCCTCTGTCCATCCCCTCCAGTCACCTGCCCAGCCTATCCGCCCCTGGCTCTGTTGCTGCAGCATCCTCCCTACCTCCTTGCATGTTATAGAGACTTGTCCAATGTCCAGCCCAGGGGCCAAATTTCACTTCACCAAATCTGGCCCTCCTTGCAAAAAGTTTGGACACCCTGACTTAAATGTTTACTAGATGATATTTATACTTTTTGAAGGTTCCATCTAAGGGGGGAAAATCCTTTGTTTAAGCAATTGCATTTCACGGAAGGGGAAAATGTTGAGGTTTGTTCCTCTGCCCTGAACAATATATGAGTCAGAAAGACTGAAAGAAATTTACATATTTTGCATTTCAAAAAGTGTAAGCTCAAGAAAAAGCAAAGCAAAAAGCAAAGTGTTCTGCTTATATACCACCCCATACCACTGGGTGGTTTATAGCTAAGTACAGTATGCAGGCTACACATTGCCCCCCCCCCAAGCAAGCTGGGGACTCATTTTAACAACCTCAGAAGGATGGGAGGCTGAGTCAATCATGAGCCTGCTACCTGGGACTGAACCCCAGGTCATGAGCACAGTTTTACCTGCAGTACAGGCATTTAACCATTGTGCCACGAGGCTCCTACAATAGAACTGCTATTCTACATCAGAGCCAAGATATTGGCATTACAATAATCTTACATAGCCTTTGCTTAGCAGGCTTTGAGTGTTGTGCCAGATTATCAAACAGTAAAATATTCATTTATGCTAATATTATATTTTTAGTGCACTCATTAGCTTGAAGAGGTCATGGCCAGCTGGTGGAAGTTTCACCCAAAGTAGTAAAATTCTCACTTTAGTACTGGACGTAACACAAGGATTAATGAAAATATGTGCTGCTAGAGCACATATTTGTTCCTTTTCCTCCTGTCCACTGACCACCACAGCTGAGCTGATCCAATGCAGACAAAGTCACTTACACTGACAGTGAAACATTCCGTTAGGATACAGAAGAAGCTGACTCATTGCTATTCCTTATGCAGATACAGGTTATGGCAAGTTGTCAAAGTTCTCCATAAATCATTGTCCCTAATCCAGAAGTTATAAGAACAGCACCCAATCCCATTATTAGTACAGCTTAACATATAGAACAAATTACTGTAGTCATATCCTGAGTAGATTATGTTTTAGTTTGCTATTCTACATAGGCTGTAGGCAAGGCCCTAAGCAAAAATGTATTTCTCAGCATTCCTTGTATAATATTTTAAAGCATAATTTGCCACCGCAGTGAAGCAATTTGAAATAGCATTTTCTTTCTGTGTGAGATGCTATTCATTAAAAGATGGAAAGAAAGAAAAAAGTGTGTTTTTGTTAGCTTTTCTCTTCATGTATAG
Source organism: Phrynocephalus forsythii (assembly GCA_029282475.1). Taxonomy (NCBI): domain Eukaryota; kingdom Metazoa; phylum Chordata; class Lepidosauria; order Squamata; family Agamidae; genus Phrynocephalus; species Phrynocephalus forsythii. The sequence goes on from JAPFRF010000004.1 coordinate 37,073,607, forward strand.
ATACATTTTAATTTTAAAAGTGTTGCAATGTAAAAGCTGTTGTCACACAGAACTAAACCCCTATCTATATGGTAATTATACTGAATTTATATGACCTTTTCTGTGACATAAAAGGCAATTCAGTTGGTTGCTTTGAAATATGACATGCTTGGTCAACCCAAATACTAAAAATAAACCTAGCACAAAAAGGATCTTTGTTAACAATGTTCCAAAGTACTGAAGTATAACGCTATATATTAATCTTAATATAATGCTATGCGTAAAAGCTATTTTAGTACTGTAGCTTCTAGACCAATCATGACTAACCCATTAGGGAAAAAAACTGCCAACATTGCTATATTTGGATTAGTTTATGCCCATAGTACGTTCCAGTTCTTAACAGACTTCTTAAGTAAGTGAAAACTAGGACCAATCAACCAATCAAATGTGCTTGGAGTCATTCTTACAAATACACACACACATGTAAACAAACTCTGCAGAAGCTCTACTGCATTTTTTGTATATAGATCTTTTTTGTATTGTTTTGTTTTGGTGTAGGAAAAGGAAATACAGACCCAGTTTTACATCTATAAATTTAAATCTGTTTTGAAAATGTGTGAGCTGGCAAATTGATCCTATACAATTATTTCACTGTCAGTTCAGTGTTTACATTTGAACAGAACTGGCTTTATCCTGGTTAGTGAAAAAAAGTTTAACAATTTTTTTGGATGTGTGAATTTCTCTTTGTGGGAATCAAATGGACAGTATAGAAAATAAAACTCAAATCATTCTCAGCAAAATGTATTCCCAGAGACATGTTTTCAGATGTACAGGTTAAACTCCAGAATCATAACTAAAATTTACAGAAGGGGGCATGTAAATGGGGGGGGGACAAAGATCCAATCATCTGTGAGACTGGACTTTCTAACCTAAGACAACATGAAGGGCTTTTGAACAGCTTTTTGAAAACCACTTGAGAACCAGGCTGCTGCATCAACTAAAATATTCCAAAGCAATAAAGCACAATGATTTGGTGTTCGGAGGAAAAACAGTTTAAACTTTTATAAAGGACTTCTGAAGATTCTTAGCTCATGTCTGAATCCTGTCTCTTATATTCAGTACCCTGTGCACACCACTGAATGAATGACATGCTCACATAGGTGACAAGGGAAGGAATAATGAAGGAAATAAATTCAGATATATTTCCACTCCCACCAACCCCACAACAGGTATCCAGTACACATAATCCTTTCAGAATTCATGAATTACAAGGACTCTTCAGGAACCCCCATCTTTCAAGTGTCAAAATATGGAACCAAATATGGAACTAAAATATGGAACCCCAGAGTGAATCTCCTTGTTCCCTGAGCTCCTTGCCCTCTGAAGATGCCAGCCACAGAGTCTGGTGAAACGTCAGGAAGAAAAATTTCCAGAACATGGCCAAACAGCCCAAAAAACTCACAACAACTATTATGATGATGTCTTGAGAGGGAATAGAGGTGAGGTCAGTAGGCAGATCTGCCACCCTTTCAACCCCCATTTTATCTTGGCATGACGGCCACCCATCACCACTCTTAATCTTTCCCTGCTCTTTTCTTCATCTGTCTTTCATAATATCTTGGTTGAGGAAGAGTTCTGAATTTATCTTGAAAGATTAAACACATATAGTCCCTTTTGGTTGGCCTAATAGTGGAATATAACTATTCTACAGATTTTGTATTTCTCCGAATGCTCTGTGAACTTTTCAGCTCAAAGAAATATGTAGAGGCATGTATGTGTGTGTGTGTGTGTGAGTGTGTTCTCTGCTGTCAAATCAGAACTAACTTATATTGATCCCAATCAGGCTTTCAAAGTAATTAGATATTTAAGGAATTTTCCCTTGTTCCAATTCCTCAGTGAGTTTCCATGGTTGAGCAGGGATTCGAACTCAGGGCTCTTGAGTCCTAGACCATCATTCTACCCACTACACTACATTGGGAATCAGATGCATTTTTTTAAAAACTGTATCTGTATGTATCAAACCAATGTTAGTTGTTTAGTTTCATTTTCTCCCTTTTTTGTGCTAATACACAAAGCTCTCCTTTTTCATAAGAAAGAATTCTATCATGTTGGTCCCCACTTTGCAGCAAAAAGAGTGACTTAGGTTGTTGCTAGTGCAGTCTTCAAGTCAGCCGCATCCCAGTGTCAATGGCAGTTTCAGGTGGGGTCTCTGGGATGCTGACTGTTGCCCAGGACTGGGCTCACATGTGGCCATGGGCTGGTGCAGCAGAATGCTTGGGAGCCCTGATGGCTGGAGGACCTGAATGGTGCAGGCTTCACTCCAGTCCTCCAGCCTAGCATAAAGTACGTAGGAGTTTCTGGCAGCCTAAGGCATTTTATATGGTCTAGATACAGTTGAATATCCAGAAAAATTTCCAGACAATGAAAGAGACTTCTGAAAGCTTCAATGCTTAACACATTCGTTATGGCATAGTTTTCATGGTGAAACAGACCCTAATCCGTGAAATTCTTACACCCGTTATTCATTTTAAAAAATAAAAAAATAAAGTTAAATAGGATATTTTTTCTAAACAAACGTTGACACACAGCCAAGATACATGCCTTTGTGCCCCTTCGATTTTATGGGAAAAGTTAAACAAGTGCTTATGTTGCCCCCATGAATCTGACAAGATAAATCTCTCCCAACTGGCTGCCCTCCAGTTGTACTGGCCTATGTCTCTCATTGCCACCAGGGACGATACCATACTGATACAAATGCAAATGGATACAACCTCTTAATATCCTGAATTATAATTAACTTGGGTGGAACGCCACCAATTAATTTGTTTTATACAATGTTTCTTTATATTGACTGATTTCCAAATGAATTCCGAATCCTTACTGTCAGTATGAATCTGCAGGTCTCCCTCCTAATTCTTATTTACTTGACTATTATTGAATACTGTATCTAATAAAATGTTTTTTTTTATTTTAGAGCTAGACCCCTTCTTTCTTTTACAGAACCTAAAATAAAGGATTCCAAAGGAAGCCTGCTCTAGATCCTGATGGATTCCTGAAAAACACCTGCCCTTTGGAACCATTATCTGTGAACCTTCCTCAGTTGATTTTAATGCTCTACTGAAATCTTAGGCTATGCCTTATTGTTTGTGTGTTGTGTCGTTACAGTCGTTACCGACTCCTCGTGACTCCATATCCATGGAGTTTTCTTGCCAGGGATACTGGAGTGGTTTGCCAGTTCCTACTCCAGGCGCCTACAGCACCTGGTATTCCTTGGAGGTCTCCCATCCAAGTACTAACCAGGGCCGACCCTGCTTAGCTTCCGAGATCAGGCAAGATCAGATGTGCTCAGGGCATCTAGGCATTATATGTACAGGTCTCTTAAAAATAAAGTGTTTGATTTCCCCATTCTCTGAACTGTTTAGATTTGTATTAAAACAAAACAAAACAAAAACCTCTGTTGATGCAAAATCGTACTAATGGGGAGCAGGAAGGTATTAATTTATTATAATAAATAACCCAATTTTAAGACGTTTAAAAGAAAAGGATCTTTGAACTTTAAAGGAAGTCCATGACTACTAGATCAATATCATCATACACTAAAGGAGCCATTCTTCTGTGCCGTTAGTAAGATTCTGATTAAACAGTTTAATTGGTAGGCTTAATAATAAGAGATACAAGCTAAAGAAGCAACTCCCCCATCTTTCAAGTGTCAAAAATATGGAATTAAATTACATTAATAATGGAGGAAGTGTCCAAATTAAAACGTGGCTCTCTTGTGGTTTTGTCCAACTGTGTGGTCATTAAGGTGCTTCAGTTGATAAACCATCAGCCTCCCTACATCATCTATGTCAGGCATGTCCAAACTTCAGCCCTCCGGATGTTTGGGACCACAACTCCCACAGTACTTCTTCATTAGCAATCTAAGCTTAGAATCCTGGGAGTTGTGGTCCAAAACATCAGGAGGGCCGAAGTTTAGACATGCCTGATCTATGTCATCATCTCTAGAAAGCCTCTCTTTATTTTTAGTAGGAAATTCTAATTAGAATCCTAAAAGATCAATTTCCTTCTTTTGCTTAATGGTTGGGCAACTGATTGCAACCAGTTGGAAAACTCATGATCATTTCTCATTCTCAAATGGCTGTTAAAGAGTTTGGTCTACAGCTTTTACAGATAAGCTAATATTTCAGGTTCATTCACTGAGAACTGTCAAATGTTCTAAACACATTTTTAAAATAGTTTCCTTTTATGTCTTACATATCTTTAAATTGTTCTGTTTCCTCACCAATGCCCTATTTACTTTTATGAACTGTTGTATTACACTGTACTGTAATTCTTAATTTGTTTTTAAGATGGACATGAATGTAATTTTTATATTAAAATTTTAAAAATAAAATAGATATTCTTCAGTTTGCCTAACACTGCAGCTTTACAACGTATGGCGCAGTTCCTATACTGTACTTATTCATACGGGGATAAGTACAATATATATGTGAAATAGGAGCCAATGCATGTTTACTGAGAAGTGAGTTTCACACAAGAGAACAGGCCTTACGCCTAAGTTAACTGTACATTGGATAGTTGGCACACATCAAAATCTTAGATCTGTTGATTCAGCAGTATGAGTAACTGAGTTTATTAGGGCTTATTTACAGATAAGTTGGTATAACACTGCAGTCTTGTTTGTCTATTTCTGCTGACAGATTAAGGCTTTTAACTAAAAGCAATAGAAAGCTTCTAAATCTTTCAGGTGGTCATGGTTCATTTTTTTAAATTTCCTTCAAGAATGATAACACTTCTCTTTTTATATATTGCACTGATTTGATTTTAGAACACTAATACAATAGATGCCATTCATATTATGGAAAACAACTGCAGATTAAAACCAGAAGAGATGACATTTTCATTTCTAGTGTTAATTTGCCTCTAAACATTATAATTTCTGGCATTTAAGAATAGATTAATATTACATGAGAATGATATTGGTTGGATGAGAATGATTTACACTTCTGACACTCACAGGAATACCAATAACTGAATGCTGTCGACTAAATGAGATGACTCACATGAATTATTCAATAACTCCTGGCTGGAAACAGCCACCAAGGGTGCTTTAGATTTTTTTTTTGAGAGTGTGGAAATTCAAGTAAGAGCAAGGGGGCTGCCTATACATAATAAGAACTCTCTGCCTGCAGTACATAATTACACCAAAAATTGCTTTTATATACTAAAAGTGGCTTAGCAAATTAGAGGAAAAGAGAAGTGAAAATAACATGCAGTCTTGTGAGTAAGACAAAGCTATCTACAAGTACTTTTGAATATAAATGGTTATGCTTTGACTGACTGCAATCCTGAACTTAGTAAAGACAAGGCATGCTTCCTGAACGCAGAAGCAGGGCCAAACCAAAATGTTCCATTGCCTGAGGCAGATGAAGCAGCATCCCAATCTCATCTGGCCTATGAAAGTGAACTGGTCTAGGATATGGCTAGTACAAAAGTGATGGGGATGGGTCAATGGTCTCCATATCTCACAGCAAGAGGATAGGTCAGGATGGGCACACCTCGCTTTGTCCTCCAATAGCTGTGGGATCACGGAGGCTCAGAAGAAATGGTGGGAAAGCTCCCATTACTGGCTTCCTCCTCTGCTGCCTGAGGGAGATTACCCTACTCCCTTTACTAGTAAGTAGGATGATATCTAGTCTCATGCGCTCCCAGACGCATCTGGTGGGGCCACTGTGAGATACAGGAAGCTGGACTAGATGGGCCCTTGGCCTGATCCAGCATGGCTCTTCTTATGTTCTTAGGGTTACCCTTGCTTGCAGGAACTTGAAACTAAATACTGTATACTGTATTTTAGGCCAGCCTGCATAGCTTCAGCGCAGCCGTCAGTGACGTAATGATGTGTGGCTTTTGCTTTCTTCAACAATACCAAACTTGACATCATAACTTCAAGGCAAACTCGACTGAGATCATCAGCATTTCCTTCCAAGTACAAAATGCTAGGATCACCCAAAAGACTTCCAGTAGTTCGGGTCAATGGTCACACAGGGAGTCTGCAGAGATCAGGTGAGTGTTAAGGTGACATTAAGGTTACCTTCCTCAGAATGGTGAAGCTGCTTGGATGAGCAGCGAAATGTTTCAGTCTCTAAAGAAAAGAAATCCAGTTGCCACGACTCAACTTCCAACATAAGGTTAGAATCTTCAGCATACTAATCAACAGAAAAGTCCTTTTGAACTCCTCTGGATCTGCTTCTAAATACTGTACAGTACATACATTTAGAACCAGAACCTATTTTTTAAAATTGTTGAATACATTCCTAAATGCCCAAATAAACCCAGAGTTCTTCTACAGTGTGTACAGTAGGGATATCAACATTAGCATGAAGGATATACCCACTTCCAGTTTACTTCTGTCTGCAACTGATGAACTTTCCCCATCTCTATCTGCAATTATGGCAGCATAACATAGGAGGCGGCCTTTTGCCAGCTGGAAACAATTCAGCTCATTGACTTGCATATGTTTTCACGGGGAAATCTAGCATTTGGCTGGACCATAGCGGAAAACTTGGCCATCTGGAAGCCGGAACCGCAATCCTACACCGGTCTATATCTACATACAGTGCCAGGCAGTCTTATCCAGGGCAATAGGACCAACGCCGGGCAAGCGACCACGGAACTGCCGCCTTACCCTCCTCCCTTTCCCACTTTCCCATTATCCAATTTAGCAACCTGCCTTTACAGCATTTATATTTACCGGAGTGCCTTCACGGGGCACAGGCGCGCATGCAAAGCCGAAGGGGCTGATATTACTCGTGTGATGCGTCCTCTTCGGTAGAGTGTGTGTGTGTGTGTGTGTGTGTGTGTGTGTGTGTGTGTGTGTGTGTGTGTGTGTGTGTGTGTGTGTGTGTGTGTGTGTGTGTGTGTGTGAGAGAGAGAGAGAGAGCAGCAGCCAAAAGGGCTTCCACTAAGCAGGGGGCCGGGCGGAGAGGAATTTCTGTGTCTCTTCTGAAATGAGCCGGAGCACACATTCAGATGCCCACAATTAAAAGGAAGGGAAGGGAAGGGAAAGGGCGATTTTTCCACGCCACGCTTCCCCCGCCGCCGCCGCCCCCCTTCCGCCCCGCGGCCGAGGGTGCCTGCCACCCGCCCCCCGCCGCCGCCGCCGCTTACCGAGAGCCACGGCGAGGATGGTGCTGAGCAGGAGCCAGTTATTCCTCAGGAAGCGCCGGCAGTCGCACCCCTCCTTCTTGTCGCCGCCGGGCTCCTTCCCCATGGCTGCTGCCGCGTCCTCCCCGACGGAGGGGCTTCGCCGCTTAAGCTCCGAGAGAGGGCGCCGGTGGCGGGGCCGGGAGACGAATGCCCAGGCTGGGGCGTCAACGGCACGGAAGGAACGTGGGCGGCCGCGCGGTGCTGTCCTTCGCCGCTTCCCGTCTCCTGCTGCTGCTGCTGCTGCTGCTGCTGCTGCTGCTGCTGCTCTGCTGCTGCTGCTGCTGCTGCTGCTGCTGCTGCTCTCGGCGGCGGCGGCGTCTGCGTCCGCCTCGCGCGGCGGCTCCTCCGGGCGCACAGGCGGAAAGGTGGAGCGCTGGGGAGAGGCGCACAGCCACCTTCGGCGCGCGTGGCGGTGTGTGTGTGTGGGGGGGGAAGAGTGCCTGCGCGCGCGCGCAGTCGGAGCTTGGCAGGCACGCACGGCGACCTCTCCACACACGCGCGCACTCACCCACCCACCCGCAGCACCCCTCGCGCGCGCAGGAGGCTGCCTGGCTGGCGGGCGCTGTCCTTCTGCGCTGTGCTGGCGCGCGCCTGGGTCGCCGACCGGCCTCCCTCCCTCCCTCCCTTTTGGGGAGGGGATGATTGTGGAGAGGGGGCGGCGGCACGTGGGGGATTCTTCCTGCCCCGGGCTCGCCGCTCCCGCGTGCCACCCTGCAGGTGGAAGGGAAGAGACGGGGGTCACGGAGGAGGTGGGGGGCAAATTGGGACTCTCTCTGACGCTCCCCAGAGGAGAATGGAAGGAGAGGCGTCCGTGCAAAGAGAGGCTCAGAGCAAGGGTTTGCACCTTACCCCCCCCACCTCTCCGTAAACGACCCGTGTGGGGAGAAAAACCGACTATTCCGAAGTAATATTGGGAATGAAATCCATAATCTGTTTATGCTGTCGTGGGGAAAACTCTCTCCAGAACAGGGGCGGGCAATGACGTGCCCTTCGAATGTCACTGCTGATACTGCAGTTCCCATCAGCCCCAGCCAGCCAGGGAGAAAGGATGAAGGGAGATGTCATCCGGTAACATCTGGGAGATTTATGTTGCTGGGGCCAGGAGACAGCTGGTGTTTCTGCACTCACATCCTGCTTTGGATCTTATAGAAAACTGACTGAAAGTAGTAGTAGTAGTAGTAGTAGTAGTAGTAGTAGTAGTAGTAGTAGTAGTAGTAGTAGTAGTAGTAGTATAATAATAATAATAATAATAATAATAATAATAATAATAATAATAATAATAATAATAATAATAATAATAATAATGGTGGTGGTGGTGGTGGTGGTGGTGGTGGTGGTGGTGGAGATGAAGAAGAAGAAAAAGAAGAAGAAGAAGAAGAAGAAGAAGAAGAAGAAGAAGAAGAGCAGCAGCAGCTGTCAGGAGGTATGGGTCATCAAGTCCTGTGCCTGTCAAAGAGGAACAGTGGAGACCTGAACTCCCAATTTCTGGCTTCGCAGCCAGAGACCTAAACCACTGATCTGTCCAGTGTGGACTGTGGGCAGCTTTTAGTGTGATCCAACCCGATCATTCTTATCTTTTGGTTGCCACAGGTTGCCCAGGCCTGTCTGAGAGATAATTAGTCCTAAGTCTTACAACCACTGATTGTACATGTTCTCTGGTGTAGAACATATTATTTATCTCCCTGACCAAATGAGATCAGACAGACAGAAATAGCATCAACTAAGCTAGGTGGTGTGGTGTTGTAGACAGAGTGATGGACTGGATTCATATCTGTACTTGGCCATGGAAACTGACTGAGGGGTTGTCATTGGGAAAATTGCTCCTTACGTATCTCAAATACTTTGAAAACCCAGTCAGAATCACCTTACGTTGGGTGTGACTTGATAACATGTAACATGCACACACATTGCTATCAGCTATAACATAGTTTTAAATTGACAATATCATTATTGAACCCATGAAGAATTAGAAATAAATGACCTTGTGTGTTCTCCAGACCTCTTCATGCAGAAAATTTGGGATGAAGACAAATACAGTACTGTAGTTCTCATTTTGGGCCAGATGCTCTGCTCATGCAGCCAGGCTGCTAACATAATTGAGCTTAGATTCCTCATGCAGCAGAAGTAACAAAAATATTCTGCATTCTTTCTACCTCTGAAGAAAATGGGATGGGTACTGAGGGATGTGGATAAGGAGGGCGATTCAGATAAATTTCCAAATATCTACAGACTGCAAGTTTGGAGGACAGTCTAGAGCTAGACTTTCTAAAGTCATAGTTCAGCACCTCACCATTCCACCCACTGCTCACTCTGACAGCTTTGTAAAACAATGTTTTTATCAATTGATGGATGTACACCATGAGACACAGATGAAGAGCTATGGGAGAAAAATGGGAAGAACATTCCAGATACCATATGCTAAAGAACTTTGGTCATCATAGTTGCTACAATACTAGGGCTTCAGATGGCTGAGCACTGAGATGAGGAATCCAAGACCAGAATAAATGCATGCACATATATATGTTCTTGTGTGTGTGTGTGTTGCATTGTTATAGTTGTGACCGACTCTCCGTGACCCCATGTCCATGGAGTTTTCTTGGCAGGAATACTAGAGTGGTTTGCCAGTTCCTACTCCAGGCGCCTACAGCACCTGGTATTCCCTGGTGGTCTCCCATCCAAGTACTAACCAGGGCCAACCCTGCTTAGCTTCTGAAATCAGGCGAGATCAGATGTGCTTAGGGCATCTAGGCAGCCTATGTATGTTCTTAATAAGTAGGAAATAAGGTGAGCTGGTGAGTTGTAGTAAAGAGTGTTTTAACACTCAGAAGTTGTTTTTGTTTTTTTAGATGCAGATGGATGTGTGACTTAGGCTGTGCTTGCACAAGTGACTACCTGTCTCTAGGGACCAATGGAGGTAGAAACAGGTAGGGTTCTGCAATGTTTTCTCTCTGTGTCTTTTCTGTTCTGCTGTGCTGTTCCCTGAAGTGTTTCAGTCAACAAGGTCAATGTAGTTGAACACTTCAGGTGAAGGTATCCACACCCTCTTAGGGTTCACTACATGGAGGAAACAAGCTGATGGTATTATAATGACTTTAAGGAAAAGAAATTCAATTAAAAAATAAGCAAACAGTAGCTGAGATTTCATGTTCAGAAATACTCAAAGAGAAAGGAGTTCACAGTAGATGGGAGTTTCTTAAAGGCGAAACACTGAAGTCATAATCAGAAACAATTTGCATGAGAAACAAAAGTGAAAGATTGCTGCAGAAGCCACAGTGGCTGCATCAAGGACTTGAGGATAAGCTGAGATTTCTAGAATGTATAGAATGGAAGGGGGCAACTCACTATGCAAGAGTACAAATAAATAGCCAATATTTGCAGGGGGAAGGTCAGGAGAGCAAAAGGTCAGACTGAGCTCAGGCTTAGGAGAGAGGTTAATAACAAGAGGATTTTTCCTCCCTCTTTGGAACCAGAGAAGGGACAAGGAAATAGTAGGTCTCACAGGAGGAAAAGATGAGAAACAGTTAATGGGTGACATAAAGGCAGAGAGCTGCTTATCCTGCATTGTCCCCAAATTCTCCTCCAGACAAGAAAACAGTGCTCAGCCTGGTGAAAACAGAATCAGTGATGTAGGGAGGAGGCTGCATCCCAAGATAATTAGACAGGTAATCTAGGGATGTCTAATTAATTTTTGATTAATTCTAGTCCCCAAGACCAGATGAACTGCATCCTATAGTAGTAAGAGAATTTGCAGGTGTAAATCTTAGCTCATTGTCCCATGTCTATAATCTCTGAGAATATCTGGAGAACAAGCTTGGTCCCTGAAGTCTGCAGGTGCCCCTCCCCCAAAAGGGGGTAGGGAGGAAATGCCAGCCAGTTAGCTTAACATCAATATAAGGAAAATTCTAGAACAAAATAAAAACAGTAGCTATGAGAGCATTTAGAAAATCCTCCAGTAGTTACTTAACACTATTCAGCATAGGTTTCTCCAACACATGTCATGGTACCAAACTATTTTCTCTCTCTCTTTCATTCTCTTTTATTTTTCCAACACATGTCATGGTACCAAATTAATATTTTTCTCTTTCATTCTCTTTGGGTGTGATCAGACCGGCATCTGTCCAGTGATTTGGTCCACAGTGGGAGTGGGCTTGTTAGCTCCTTTCCCCGGAATGGTTGAGGAGGTTAAGGCATGATTAGCTTATTAGAGAAAAGATGATTGAGAGATGATACAATAACCATCTTCAAATATTGGAAGGGGTATCTTGTGGAAGATGGAGCAAGCTTGATTTCTGCCCCCTAATATGGTCAGATTTTTAAAAGATATAACAACTAAATATTAGTAAGAATTTCTTTATAGTAAGAAATAAATACTGTGTAGTCATAGAAGGTGATGGATGTTTATCCACTGGATATTTCTGAGCAGAGTTTGAATGACTGTCTGCCAGGGATGCATTTGTATCTGTTGGTATGAGCAGAGTTTGGGTGATTCTTCAGATCCTTTCTACTTTCATGATTCCATGATTCTACCTGTAGATTTTTATTCTCAGGCTTCCTTTCACTTCCTTTCACTTCCTCCAGTTCATCTCTTTCTTTATTTTCTTAGCAAAGTCAGCCTTCAGCCTTCCTCTCTCTCAAATACGCAGTTCACTCTAATAAAATGTTGCCTTTATTAAATATGGTCATTGAGTCAGGTTCCCAGCACTACGTTCCATACAGGCTGTGGTTTTACCTGTGAAGGTTATAGTGTTTTGCATTGTATGCCATCACATTGAGGCTGTCTTACAGCACCCCAATAATGCTTTCAAGGTAAGTAAGATGTTTATGGAGTAATTTTAGAGCTCGAAGGGATACTATGAATCATTATGTTCAGCCTCTGTCATGAAGGCACAGTGGAGTAACTGGGGTGCAGCTAGGGTTTGGAGCACCCAGGGACAAAGTCAGTTTTGACCCCCCTCCCACTCCCCAACTGCATATTACCCACTGAGCAAGGGGTGTCCGAACCTCAGGGAACAGTGGGAGAGGGGTGGAATGGTCTCTCTTCTCATTCCCTCTTTGGGGGTCTCCCAGACAGTGCTCTCTTGTGCAAACCGCACAGCGTGTGGATACCGCCAAGCAGACAATTTTTCCCAAGCAACATATCTGTAACACACTTCCCCCTCTTCCCCCCAGCTAAGGCTTGGCGATCGTAAGCCTGGGGAAAGGAGGAGAGGGAAGCAGGCCATGGGATTTTTTTTCCAAGCATCACCTCCGTCGCAGGCTTCCCTCTCCTCCTTTCCCAGGGCTAACGATTGCCAAGCCTTACTGGGGGTGGGGGGTGGGGAGCAGGGAGCAAATGATGGAGGTGCTGCTTAGAACCCCCCTCCAGATTGCTGCGCGCCCCGGGGCAAATGCACTCTTCTGCCCCTCCCTAGTTACGCCAGTTTGGAGGAACTGAACTTCCAACCTCTGGCTCTGCAGCCAGATATCTGGACCACTGGGTATTCCACCTCCATCAGTGAGTTTCATGTCCAAATGGGGATTTAAACCCTGGTCTCCTAAACCCTAGGGGCGTGGTGGCTCAGTGGACTAAGGCTCTGAAAACTGTCGGCTGCAAAGTCAGCAGCTCGGCGGTTCGAATCTCAGGTGCCACGCAGGTGAGCGAGCTTCCGCTGATAGCCCCAGCTCCTGCCAACCTAGCAGTTTGAAAGCATGCAAATGCAAGTAGATAAATAGGTACCGTCATAAAAAAGCAGGAAGGTAAAAGAGTGTTTCCTTGCAACCATGCCGGCCACGTGGCCATGGACTTGCACAATACTGGCTCTTCGGCTTCAATACGGAGATGAGCACCGCCCCTAGAGCCATACACGACTAGCATGCATGTGCAAGGGGAACCTTTACCTTTACCTTTTACCTCCTAAACCCTAGTTAATCACAGTCCGGTACACCACATTGGGTAGCTTATGAAGGTTATTACCTGGCAGTTTTGATAAACTTTAGGAACAATATCCTGATTTTATGACTTGAAATGACATATTATTTTTTCTAGTTGTGTAGACACAAGAGAGAACCAAATAAAGGTAATATTTTAAACAACATTAAAATTAGAAAGGATATTCAGAAAGACAGAAAGGTTTATACCTTTGGACAATCAATTTTTTTAAAAAATGGTTTTAATATTGTGGGATGTCAGATGTTGGCTCTAGTCCTGGATGAAGATTCAACTTGGCAATGTCTACAGAGGTAACCAAACACAATTATGCCATAAAAATGTCCCAATAAAATGAAAAAGAATTAAGGGTACTATAAGCTGATGGATCAATCCCAAAGTTGCTGAGGTTGTTTAAAAGGTGAACACATAATAATAGAAAATTATACTAAGCACTTCTGTTTTAGAATGCTTTGTAACTATCTAAATCATGTTCCTAATTTAGATACAGTGGTACCTCCACTTACGAGCGGCTTGAGTTAAGAGCAAAAAACCATTGGTGTTTTAACTGCTGCCTTACAAATTTTAGATACGGTCTGCTCTATTATTATTATTATTATTATTATTATTATTATTATTATTATTATTATTATTATTATTATTATTATTATTATTATTATTATTATTATTATTATTATTTAGATAGGGCTGCTCTACTTAAGAGTTGTTCGACTTAAAAGCATGCATTTGGAATGGATTAAACTCATAAGTAGAGGTACCACTGTACTTGGTCAGCAAACCAAAGACAATTTTATTTGATTTTTTAAAAAAGACATATTGATCTTTGTCTTCATTCCACTAGGATCTACCTGCAGCTGAATATTTTTTTCTTTAAAGGCCAATTTGGAGAATGAGTACCCAAAGGAATATAGCCAAACAGCTTTACATTAGGATTAGTCTGTTGATCTTGCCAAATTGTAGAGAAAAATCTCTGAACAGGAAGGAGAGTAGGACACTGATACTAAGGTTATCAAAATGTAAAGCTTACTGTTTGATAATAACCAGTAAGGGATGTGAGATTTGAGCGGGGAACAAAAGTTATCACAACCCTGGTCCTGCTTGCGTGAGCAATACAAAGACTCATACATTTTCTTTGCTGAAGAGAGCCCATTCTTAGTTGAGTGAGTTTTAGTTGAATGAGTTTAGCCAGTATTTGGGCTGCACTCCCCTGTATGACATTATCCAATGGTTGGCTTTCCTAACTTTTGGCCAATATCTTATTAAACGTCTACTGAACAGAAAGCACAGTATTTCCAATTTTTTTTTATTGCACGGGTGATGATCTCCATTAAAAAACCCAATCCTTGTACAATCATACTGCTCACACAAGCATTATGATCCCGCATTACCGCACAAGCAAGATTTGCCATTCGCTCAGAAGCCCAACAGACATTGGCCTTTTCTGAATCAGCAGACAATTACCTTGTTCTATATATTTTTTCTGCTCGAAGCAGAAAACCGTCTGACACAGAAGTCTGTATACCTTCCACAGGGTCCCAAGCTAGGCTTTTGTCTAAAGAGAGAGAAGTCCATTTGGCCCAAGGTCAGGCAGAATCTACAAGACTCCATCTGACCTTGCTGGCAGACTGGTTTCCAGAGCCTTGGGCACCCAAATGGCCCCATTTTAATCTCTACTTTTTTTTTTTCAAATTATGAGGAAAAGCACAACTCAGAAGAGCCATGGTAGCTGGGATAGTTAGAGGGTTATAGTCTAGATCAGTCCTGCCCAAAGTCCGGCCTGGGGGCCAAATCTTGCCCTTCAGGCCATTCTGAGTGGCCCGCGGCTGGCTGGTCTGCCCCTCCCTCCCCCCTCCTTCGCCCCATGTTTTTTTTTTTAACTTCCACGAACACTGACACCACCAGGAAGCTTGAGGGGCTGGGTGGGCTGGCCAGCCGGTGAGCAGAAGCTTGTGGGGCTGGGTGGGCGGGCAAGGGGGTGGGCCACCACCACCAGCACCGCCAGTAAGCTTGTGGGGCTGGGTGCGTGCATGGGGCGGGCCGCTGCCACGGGCATCACCGGGAACCTTGTGAAGCTAGGCGCCCGCCTTCCTTCCTGTGGGTGGGGTTGCAAGGGGTCAGTGGGTGGGGCTTATGGGTCAGTGGGTGGGGGTGCAGTGGGGTGGCAGGGTCAGGGAGCAACCGGCCCCTGACACATTCTCAGCCACCAAATCTGGCCCTCCTTACAAAAAGTTTGGGCACCCCTGGTCTAGAGGAAGAAGCAACTTTCTGTAACTTTGTTGAAAATATTCACAGGATGATAGTTTCACATCAGTTTTTTAACAAGGAGGCTACACTTATATGCATTCAATTTGAAGTTAATTCCATGGCAGAGAACAGATTGAAATTTTGCTGGCCATAGATAGCTCTGATGCAGAGACATTCCAAGAGGTGGTGCCAATGTCTAGCTGTCTTCCAGAAGTATTTTTGGCTGCCGCCATGAGGAGGCAAGTACCACGTGAACATAAGGGGTCTGGATGCTGCTGAAGAAGATATAAGCGTGTATTGACTTGTCCAAGGCCTTCCATTTCCGTAGTTGACTTCCATTGAGGAAGGTAATAAAAGATGACAGCTTCTCTAACTTCCGTCATGTCAAGTAATCGTCTGCTATTGTTATTTGTTTGTTTGTCTTTAATTTTTTTAAAAAAGGTAATCGTCTGCTGATACTAGCTGTGATAAAAGAATAAAGTACCATATGAAAACCAAAGGTCAATAAAAATGTGCAAGGCTAGATTTCTAGATTTCCTCAGAAGGGAAGATGTTCCAAAAAGCTGGTGGGGGAACATGGCGAGGAGCAGGAAAGAGGCATCTGGTATCAAAATGTTGGTGTTTCCATGTTCATTGTTTTGAGGTAGAACTACAAAAAACGGATAAGGCAAATGAAGCAAATTTTCAAAGAACTTCTGAAGTCACTTTAATCCCTTTAATACAGTAAACAGTAAGGAAGAGACTGAAAGAAGGAGACATAAGGGCTTATACTGATATGGAGATGGCCAAGATTCAGTTTGGTAGAAACACATCCTGGTAGAAATGAGAAAGAGCCCACCTGAAAATCTGGAGAACCATTGTTAATTAGTGTAGTGCCAGATAACATTGAGTGAAGAAAGACTTAAGATCTGACATGGTATAACAGAACTTGGAACATTAGGTTTAAACATTAGCTTGTGTTAGTATTAAACATTAGCAGCTGGAAAACGTTAATTTGCCACTGTCAGTGTTTAATTTATTGAATTAGCAGTATCAATTCATTATTTAAATTGTTACTTCTGAAATAAATGGTGGGATTTGTAGGTTTCCTTCACATTCAGCCTGTAAATGCATGTTTGCCATGGGCTCTTTCAGACGAGCTCTAAACACACACACACCCTGGGATGAACTGCAAATCTTACAGCCCAATAGTTAGCTTGGAGTGGTGGTTCCAACATACAGTATATGGAAATATTATACTAAGGACAGATCTCTACCTCCAAAGAAAGAGATGCCCATGCACATCCACCAATATGTCTGTGAAGATTCTAAGTCATCCAGGTAAGTTTATCTGGAAGTTGAGTCATGGCTACTGGACTTCTTTTTTGAGAGTTAGAAACGTTTCGCTGCTCATCCAAACAGCATCATCAGTCTGAATACAGCTAGTACGAGACCAGGTTCTTCCGTCGGGTCTGGGTCTCAGACTGATCCCTTGTTCTTCTGGGATGGCCCACTGCTTTGTTGAAAGCCCACTTCGTTCATCTTATGAGCCTAATTCAGACCAGGGTGACAAGAGGTCAAAGCTGACTATAAGATGGAGGACTTGCACTAGCTGTATTCAGACCGATGAAGCTGTTTGGATGAACAGCGAAATGTTTCTATCTCTCAAAAAAGAAGTCCAGTAGCCATGACTCAACTTCCAGAGCAAATCCAGCAATACCAACTTGACATGCAGCCCATACTTTCAGTCATTTTCAAATGTGCTTCTTCTTTTGGCAGTGTCATGAGGAAAAATCTGAGTGTCCTCTAGAAGGCTCTGTCCTAATCAACATGCTCCTTATGAGAGACTTATTTGTGTCCGTCGCACGTCTGACAAGAAATGTATTTATGGTCTCAGAAGGCATTGTACCTGGCATATATTTAGCCAGTTATTCATTCCTGGATACCTTTTATTGTTTGGTTTCAAAAGTTCAAATAGGAATCCTTTTCTTCTTTTATGGAAGCTTCGCTGGGAAATAGAGTCTCCATGGGCTGCACAACTGCTGCCATTCTGGCTTTCCAGCAAGCTATCTAAGTTTGTTTGTTTGTTTGTTTGTTTTTTGTTTATTTATTTATTTATATACCGCCTGTCTTCCCAAATGAACTCTGGGTAGTTAACAACAACAGTAAATAAAAACAAATAACAAATACACTGCACTACAAATAGTGGGGGGGGGAGAAGAAAAAGAAAGGAAAAATACCCCATTCTCAACTGTGGGACTCCTGAAGTTGTTTCCAGAAACTCTGCCCATTGGTTGTGCTGGCTAGGTTTTCTAAGAGGGATCCATAAAATCTGAAGGGCCAAGATTATGAACCACTTGTTTAGAATTCTTATGGGGAGATGTTTGAATGCCTTCTTTCTGAAAGAGGTATATGAACAGAGAGACATCACAAAAGGAATCATTTTAAGATCTAGAACGGTGGTGGCGAACCTTCGGCACTCCAGATGTTTTAGACTACAACTCCCACAGTCCTTTGCCACAGGCCTGGAATTCTGGGAGTTGTGGTCCAAAACATCTGAAGTGTCAGGGGTTCGCCACCACTGATCTAGAATAAGCATGGGAGTTAGCATGCTTCTAAAAGTGCTAGTTAATGTATTTCTCCTCATTTGGCAGGAAAGTTTTTTTTTAAAAAAACCTATACTTCCCACCTACCTGGGATTATTCTGGGAAACCTAACCCAGAAAAGAGACTTTCTAAACTTTGAAACAGAAGGAATACTGTATGCTAGCTATGACTGAACAAATAAGATAGATGCCAAACATTTGGATATTGTATTCAAGACGGAAGGATTTATAGTGTGGAGTCTGTTTCCAGTTCCTGCACATGCTGTCTTCCACATTATATTGCTGGAGGCAGCAGGAGGTATCTAAAATGGCCCACTGTAAGGCTAGATCTAATTAGTTATGGTCATGGAGACCTATCCAATGACTCATGGAACGGAACATAGGTAATCAGTCTAAGCACTTGGGTTTGAGTCCCAATTAAGGTGCAACTAAAGTCTGATGTTTTTTACATTTGATTTCTATACCTATTTGAAGAGGAATCGGTATACTAGGCATGGAAATTGAATGTAAAAACATAAGACTTTAGTTGCACTTTAGCTGGGTCTCAAACCCAAGTGCCCAGACTAATTACCTATGTTCCACTCCATGAATCAATGGATAGGTCTCCATGAGCATAACTAATATTTTAAAACTAGCCTTACAGTGGGCCATTTTAGATACCTCCTACTGCCTCCAGCAATATCATGTGGAAGACAGCATGTGCAATCACCACTGCCTGTAAAAAAGGTTGAAAAAGTTATTCTTTTTGAAGGGGGAAACCACAATGCCCAAGATAGCCCAGCCACTACCAACACTTACAATGTCTGCTGTGGGATTCTAGGAGCTGTGGTTCAAAACCTGACATTTGTTCCCAGGTGCAGGGCAATTTTTACTAGCAGTGCTGCCGAAACTTTTTCCAGCTCTTTAGTCCCAAGTCCCTCTGTTTCAGCATCAAAGAAGACCAAGAGAATGATGAACAAGGAAAAGTTTGGTGGTGACCAGAGGTACATCATTTCAAGGAGAGAAACAGGGAAGATTCAACATGAGCAGTTAGAAGGGAATGGGAAATATTGAGAAAGATCAATAGTGTGGAGCACTTAGTATGGGATAGGCCACATTTTGATTACTAATAATAATGTGAAGGTTTAATGTGGCTCTTTTTCAGTTCTCATATCCACAGACCTCAAAACACTTTTCAGAGAAGAAAATCCACTTTTGAACAAGAGGCACTTTCCTATTTCATTTTATGGGTATCATTATAATGACAGTTTGAGCAGTAACTGTGGAGTAGATAACAAGGTCTTCTCATTTTCTTTCAAATATTTTGTAAAGCTTTTAAAAGACATATTGATCTCAGATCAATGTTGGGGTAAGTGCTCCAGGAAGCTTCTAGGACAGTGTTGGCGAACCTATGGCACGGGCGCCACAGGTGGCATTCGGAGCCCTTTCTGTGGGCACCTGACATCACCCATTCACAGTCGCCTGTATTCAGGTTAAATTGCTGTATTGGCACTTTGCAAAATAAATAATGGGTTTTGAATCACAGTTTGAGCACTTGGTCTCTAAAAGGTTCGCCATCACTGTTCTAGGAGAATTGTTCATGATTCTACGCACGTCTTTGTTTTGGGGACAAAAAAGCATGTTAAGACATCCCTGTTTACTTAGAAGGCAGTGCAGCTGCATTTAAAAGATTTTATAATCTTATCTGTGACAGGCTGGCATGAATTTCTCTTTCCTCATGGTGAAATATTGCACAACATGCATTAATCTACATTCAGTAATGATGAATGCTCAAGTTCATTAATCGCCTATTGTTTTCCTGCACTTCTAGAGAGTGACCTATGGTGAAACAAGAGTTATACATGTAGCTGCTTGAATAATTATGCAATTAATTACATATGAGAGCAATGACTTACTGCTTGATTAGTTACAGTTTCTCAGTAATATAGTATACCCAGAACTGAAGAGCTGTGTTTATCTACGTACAAGCTGGGAGTTTTAATGAATGAAGCACAGGTTTCCTAATGAAATATAGTGCTTTTCCTGTAAGACCAGTAGCACAATGTTTATAAAAATACTACATTTCCCAGAAACAAACTGATGGTAATTTGAAGTGAGTACTTTTGTTTTTGATGTTGAACACATTTCAGAAAACATTTCCTCCACAAACAGAACTGTTTCCTAAAAATATGTCTGTGAAGATTCTCAGTAATCCAGGTGAGTTTACCTGGAAGTTGAGTCATGGCTACTGGACTTCTTTTTTGAGAGATAGAAATGTTTCGCTGTTCATCCAAACAGCTTCATCAGTCTGAATACAGCTAGTGCAAGTACTCCATCTTATAGTCAGCTCTTTGACCTCTTATCACCCTGGTCTGACTTAGGCTCATAAGCTGAACAATGGCCTGAATAGGGTCGTTAGGGAGACAGTAGAATCCCTATGCAGTCCAATGCAGTGAGGAGTGTTCAGACCTCTACATTGGAGAAACTAAACCGCCATTAAACAGAACAGGGGTCCTCAACCTAAGGCCCCGGGGGCAGATGCGGCCCCCAAGGTCCTGAATCCGGCCCCTGGGACCAATTGCAACCCCCCCACCTACCCCCTGTTTTGTGATCAAGCCAACCTCCGCAGCTGCTTTTGGACTGTGATCCGGCCCCCAGTGGTGTCTGGGTGGTGGTGGACTGGCCCGCTGGTTGAAAACTTTGAGGACCCATGAAACAGAAGGATGGCCCAACGTAGGAGGGGTAACAGCTCAGGACCAGAATCAGCAGTACACCTGCATTTGAAGGACAAAGGGCACTCTATCAAAGATGAGGATGTACACATATTAGACAAAGAAAAGAGGTGGTTTGAGAGAGGGGTAAGGGAAGCCATTCATGTGAGCATTGAAAACCCCTCCCTCAACAGAGGTGGTGGGCTCCGGCATAGTCGATCTGCTACTTATCAGGCTGTGCTTTCCAAAGTACCCAGACAAACCAAAAAGCCTCACCACCAAGGCCATAGCTAACGACCCATTCTTGATGGGTTTCAGCACCTTAGGCCATTGTTCATCTTAAGGCTATGGATACTATTGTCTCCCTAACGAGCCTATTCAGGCCATTGTTCAGCTTATGAGCCTAATTCAGATCAGAGTGACAAAGGGCGTTTATACACGACCCTGAAGCTGTGCTGCAAATGGCTCCCAGCTCCGGAGCTTAGAAATGTTTCCCCACCAGCTCCAGAGTTTGCAGACAATTAAGTGCGACCCCGCCCACTTTAGCGCGACCCAGCGCACTTTTCTTGTACCTTCTCTCTGGAGGTGAAAAATATTTGATGCGGATAAGAGTGCCGGGCTCTCCTCGCTTCTCTGTGGTTTTTTTTTTTGCCTCCTGCCCCTTTAAGAGCCCCTTGAGAAGGAACCAGGAAGTAACGGGGCTCGTGGCAACTTTGACCGGCACCGGCAGGTTAGTAAAGGCTTCTTTTGTCCTTTTTTCCCCTCCCTCCCCTCACGCCGACAGGAGCAGGAAGTGCTGAGGGGTGGGGACGCAGGAACAGAAACGAACCCCCAAGATCTCTGGTCCGAATTTAAGGGACCAGCGGATCTTAGGGGTTGTGTGAAAAGGCCCAAAGCAAAGCAAAAGTGTTCTGCTTATATACCACCCCATACCACTTTTAGTAGTCTCTGGGCGGTTTACAATTTTAATTACAGTGTGCAGGCTACGCATTCCCCTCCCCCCCAGCAAGCTGGGTACTCATTTTACTGACCTCAGAAGGATGGAAAGCTGAGTGAACCTGGAGCCTGCTACCTGGGATTGGACCCCAGGTCGTGAGCACAGTTTTACCTGCAGTACAGGCATTTAACCACTGAGCCACGAGGCTCTTGTAAAAGAGGTCAAAGAGCTGACTATAAGATGGAGTACTTGCACTAGCTGTATTCAGACCGATGAAACGTTTCTATCTCTCAAAAAAGAAGTCCAGTAGCCATGACTCAACTTCCAGATTCCTCATGGGTGGTAAATTATCTTCAAAAGATAAAAATTAGGGGAGACATATTTAAGTTGGAAGTAGTTCCAGATTATTACACTCCTTGGGCTAGATCAGCAGCAAGAATTTAGGTAGGAAGCATGATTTGGGAAAACCTGATGGCTCATTTCAAATGGATTTTGAATACCAACCTGGTATTTGAAATCCACCATAAACTTGGTGGACATGAAACCTGAATACCAGGGTGAGGCAAAAGACAACATCAGAAAAGCAGGTGGCCCAAGTGTTCTGACCCTCTGATGCAGAAAAAGAAATGTGTTTTCCCATTGCACTGTTGCCATCTATCCTACAGTTGCTGCTGGCACCACTGCTGCTCCCCCCCCCCCGGTTTGCTGCTCTACCTTTTCCTGGTGCCTCCAGCTCCGCTGCTGCTGCTGCCTCCTTTTGCTTGTAGCAGGACTCCATGTGTGGCACAGACAATTCCTCACAGTAACCTGCTGCTGTGGAAGTTCCTCTGAGCCTGCCAGTTAGAAAACAGCTAGCTTTGAGCAGCTGTGCAACCTAGTGTCGTGGGGTTTCCCAAGGGAGCCACCTCTTGTGTTCTGCCATGATTTTGCTCAATGGCAGGCCAGATTTGACAGTTGCTTTGAAAGATAAGGTATCATAGAATCAAGGCCAAGATAGAACAGTGGCTCACAACCTTGGGTGACCCAAGTGTTCTTGGACTGCAACTCCCAGGAACTCTAGCCAGCAATGGTGGTGGTGAAGGCTTCTGGGAACTGCAGTCCAAGAACACCTGAGTTACCCATGGTTGGTAATCACTGAGGCAGAGGAACACGTGGAATTAGGCATCCTTGGTTACTGTGCAATCAACACAATCAGCGAGTGGTCCTTGGCCAAGCCTAGTAAGGGAAATACATTCTCAGTTTTCCTAAATGTTCAGTTGTGGTAAAGAAACATCAGCAGCTTATTGGTCTCACAGGTCCATTTGTTAGCCTGGGTAACTGGTTAACCTCTGTTCAGAAGTTTGAACATAATGAGGTACGAGTAGTGTAGTTGTCTGGGAGCTTCACAAAGTTACATTATAAAAAAATAAAACAGGCAATGGCCGAAATCCAAAGTTGTGCCTCCTGCTGCTGGGACTGGGGGGTCATGATTTTCAGCTATGAAAGAGTTCTCTTCCTGGTTCGGCAATTCTCAAAGTCTTTCTGCAGGTTGGAAGGCAGTCCCAGGGATCCCAGGATTCTGGAGAAGAGGGAGAAGTTTTAAATATCCGTGGCTTGCTAGCGGTTGGGCTACAGATAAGGTTGTTAAGCACATTGCGAATCAAAACTTATAAAATGGGATTTCTACCACTTTGTGGAGATGAAGTTTCTTCAGTGATCAACAAACAAAAGTTTCTATGCCAATTTAAAGCTTTTTAAATTTTCCAGATTGAGGGTTGCTGTTCCAGTTTTCCAGATTGAGGGTTGCTGACTCTGGCATTCTCCTGACATAATTCTTCTTAATCTGCTTCCTCCTGCTTCTTTTCTCAGGACTTTTTAATCCTTCCTCAAATCCTTGGTTTATATTTTATGCTTCTTTGTTCCTGAGTGAGAACAAAGTTCCTCCTCCTGTCGTTCTCCTTTTCCCAAATGGAAGCCTCATTTTGAAAAAAAGGATCCTAGAAGGATCCCGAACACAATGGGGTCATGCTATGACACTTCCCCAAAGCCATCGTGAAACTACGAGGAAACTAAAGAAGCAGAAGAGACAATGTGACGTTTTCCCATTTCCTTGGCATACATTGTCTAAGAGTCTTAGAATCAGCAATTTGTTCAGTAGAAGAGGCACCACAGGGTACAAAGGAACAATTAAGAAGCAGCTAGATGTTCAGGACACAGCATTTTTTCTCCTTGCTCTTTGATCAGGAATTCATGGTTCATTTCCAGACATGAATTGTGTTCATGGCTTCATGTGCTCATGAGATCAATTTCTGATATGGCCTGATTAATCCCACATTCTTGCAGGAGACAGTGAAACAAAGGGGGACAGATCAAGGTGGTACAAACCATGCCAACTGAAGGAGCCCCTATGCCTGCAGATATTTTTATTCTTGCATTGGTATTTACCAGTCACAGCTGACACACTTCCTGCCCACCAACTCCTGAGAGCAAAGTCTGTTGTGTTGGCTTTATTGGCCAGAGTTTTCCTTGTCACTGCTTAAATAGGCGTTTGCTGGTTCATCTTGTTCCATGCCTTTGCATATGGAGTGTGCTTCACACCCATATTTCATCAGAATGATTTGTAACTCATGCTGAAAGCTGGGTCTTGTTATGATATTCCCATAAGTGTTTCCTTGTTAAGCGCTAACCTGGCATTTGACAAGCTACCTGCTTTCTAGCTGTGGCTTAGACTTCAGACTTCACAATCCTGGAGCAGCCGCTAGCATAACAATTAAATCCACAAAATGTTGCACAATCTCTCAGATATTCAGTTCTCTGCAGTGTTAATAGGCTGTAAGTTCATCTTCACTTTATAGGAAAATTAATACTAAACATCTTCTCTATTCCCTGATAAAGTCTGAAGCCATTTTCACATAGAAATGTCTATGACAGTCTTAGTATTGAGTGCAGAACTACAGGAATATAATATCTAGAGTGGCTCCAATGTGGGTCCGTTTTATAAAATGAGTTAATCTTCCAGCTTTCACATTTTAGCTCAGTCATAAGTGATACATTTCAACACTGAATTTTTAGCACCTGGTTTGGAAAATGCTTGAATTGATTGAGTATTAAGAAGCCTGCAGTTTTCAGAAGAACGAACTGATATCAGTAACACATAAACCTGTAGCTATGTTTTTATACTGCTCTTGTTCTGTTGTACTTGTGTAGAAGATATGCTTATGCGAGAAAGTGCCATATGAATTCAAAAGATCAAAGCGATTGGATGGAAATGTATGGAATAAGTTGATTTGAGGATTAAATGCCAGATGGACAAGTCAGCACTAAGTACTGTAATAGGAAAGCAAAATAGAGAGAGCAAATATTTAGGAACAAAAAGTCCAAAAACGCAGCACTACTACATCATGCTGATTTGAAAGCAAAGCCATGTTTTCATCTCAAACTCCTTATAATTCATTGTCCAGATTTTTACTGAGGAACATCTACAGGACATATTTATGAAGGTCCTGTCTCGCCATAGACAGAAGCCAAAGCGATTAGGGTGTGATTGCTCTGGTGGTCATGCAATTAGTTTCAGACAATACCTGCCACTGATGACTTTAGCCAAATGAGAGAGAAAAAAAGCTTGTGAATATTATGATTCATGTGTAGAGAATGTCAGTGTGCAACTTGGTGGCAGCCCTTCTGAGCCAAGTAATACCTCTTTCTTTGAATCTCTTGTGCAACATAATTCTGTGTATTGAAATGGACTGCCTATGCCAGTCAGGTTAGGTAAGATTAGAAAAATAAAATAAACTGAAAGCCTTCACCCTAGAGGAAGCTGCATGCATATGAACATACTTGGTTGCATTATCTTACCTTGCAATAAGATGGTAGGTGGGGATGATGGAATTTGTAGCCCACCCTAAGTATCACTACATGATCCAACCTATTATTTTTTCATTCATTCTGATCAGCACTTATCTGCCCTGAAGTTCAGACAGTCAGAGTATATTAATCTTCTGGGGTGGGGGTGGGGGGTCAGTGCAGTGGTGGGGGCACAGAGGAACACTTTCACCCTGTGCCTTTCAAATTGAAAAATCACAATCATGTGCTGCATGTATTTCACCATGAAAATGTATATCCTGCTAGAAACTGTCTGGCAAAAACTATTGTAACGTATGTGCGTTCTTGATGGGGGATTCTTTAATTTAATACGAATGAAGTTTAATATGAATTACGCCCTTGGTTTGTGTTGGGGTGGGGTGGGGCTCAGTCCCCAAAATTCAGTGGCTGAAGGTATCCAAGGTGTTTGGCTGGACAAATGATGACAGCAGAAGTGGGCAAAGCCTGGGGTGACAAATCAGGGACAGAAGAGAATGTCCAGATATCATATGTGTGCTCGTGTGTGTGCACACATTCAAACACAGACAAATGCACCCATTCAAACACTTATATACTGTATTCACAACTGCCCCTGTACAAGTATTCCCTCATATACATTTTAGGATGGGAGCAGAGGAAGCAGAGGAAGCAGAGGAAGGTAGAAATGAGAGGTTTAGCTTAGAATAGCTAACATTTTCAAGGCAAATATATAAATACCTTAAGAGCATGCACCTTAACATCATGCAGATGCATGACTCGTTTTAGTACAACGCAGGCACAATTTTTATTTATTTATTTATTTATTTATTTATTTATTTACAAAATAAGTAGTCTCTGGGTGGCAAATTAGAGGCAAAAACAGCTGGGAGAAAAATTGTACTTTCCCATTGAAATACTTTTTGGTCCCAGCCAATGGAATATACTAGGACAAAAAATTGGTCCACACAATTTTTCAGTAGGCCATGACTCCAAGAAGTATCAGTGATGGCATTCTGCCAGCCTGTCGTCTGCCTGTCCATGCCTTTCTCTCAGTGAATGTTTTTAGGAAGCTGGCCCTCTAGACTGTAAAACGCCATTTCCTAATTGTAACCCTTCTGCTTACATTCATCTGTGGAAAGCTAGACAGCATTGGAATTCCCATGGAAACAAAAAATAGCATGGAAGCCCATCAGTTTAAGTTCTTCTTCAAAAGAAACAGTCTCATTCTCAATGCAGAGCCCCATAATTCATAGCCTACCTAGAGTGGACCCCTTAAAAAAAGCATGCTGCTTGCTTACTATTCACAGCTGTCATAATTCCCACTGATTACAACTGATTACAAATACTGGCTTTAGCCCAATGTCTTTACTGAAAGTTCTGTTCTTCAGGTGGTGATTAGCCATTAGGACCTTGAAGGAGGCCACACTCTTGTCTTTCGGTCTTGTTTTAGAGGTTGATAAAGGCTGACAGCACTCACCTGCCTTGGAAAAAGGCGTACCTAAGCACTAATTTATCTGTGGCACTGGCCAGTTAAACCAGAGGGAGACTTCCTGGGATTTCCCCCAGGGCTTTAACCCATCTGACCATTAATCCCTGGAATGACTCAGCAGGAAATGAACTGCATTGGATGTAAATAATAAGAGAAGGAATCATATTCAATTGAATCACTGAGGGCCTTTTTACACGACCCCTAAGATCCGCTGGCCACTTAAATTCGGACCAGAGATCTTAGGGGTTCCTCACTCTTCTTCTGTCCCCACCCCCCTCCGCACTTCCTGGTTGCTGGCTGTGTGAGGGGAGGGGAGAAAAAGAGAAAGAAAAGCATGCTGCTCACCTCCGTTCTGCCTCTCCTCTCTGTAAAAGTAGCTCTTAAAGGGGCGGGAGCCAAAAAACAACAAACAGAAGCAAGGAGAGCCCCGCACTCACTATCCTTACACCAGATCAAATAATATTCACCTCCAAAAAGCAGGTACCTGAAAGCTGTGCTGGGACGCGCTAAAGTGGGCGGGGTCACACTTAATTTCCTGTTAACTCCGGAGCTGGTGGGTAAACATTTTTAAGCTCCGGAGCTGGGAGCCATTTGCCCCGGAGTTTAGGGGTCGTGTATAAACGCCATGAGGTAAGCATGTGTAGCAGCAAGCCATTACTCTCCCCACTTTCCCAACAATGATTTCAACATCCACTGGGCTACAGACAGATATAAATCACTTTTTAAAAATGAATCAATTACACATATACATTTGGGAGATTTTACACATCTTTATGAAGTTACAAGTGCAATTGGCAACAAAATGTCCCAATGGATTGTGTTCCTGGGCTTGTTCAGGGCATCCAGCCAACCTCTTCCACCATCACCCCTAACAAACACCAGATGTTTGTTGGTAATCAAGGACCCCACCAAGTCTTCAATGGGGAGGTTGGTTGACTTCCTCCTTATGCTTTTCCTCCAAGTTTTTCTGCCTCTGCAACTATTTGGGTTTTCAGACATAGCCAGCAGGGTATGTGGATTAGGCATCAGGAAACCTGGGGTCATATCCCTAATTGGCTGTGGAAACTTGAGGGCAGTGTGTGGAACTGGCAAAGGTAAGGTAAAGGTAAAGTTTCCCCCCACACATGCGTGCTAGTTGTGTCCGACTCTAGGGGCGGTGCTCATCTCCATATTGAAGCCGAAGAGCCCGTGTTATGTAAGTCCATGGCCATGTGGCCGGCATGGCTGCAAGGAAACACTGTTTTACCCTCCTGCTTTTTATGGCTGTACCTATTTATCTACTTGCATTTACATGCTTTTGAACTGCTAGGTTGGCAGGAACTAGGGCTATCAGTGGGAGCTCACTCCACTGCGTGGCACCCAGGATTCGAACCACCGAGCTACCGACTTTGCCGATGACAGTTTTTGGAAGCCTTAGTCCACTGATCCACTACACCCTTAAAAGTCTCATTTACCTGGAAAGCCCTATTAGGGTTGCTGTATGTTGGCTCCAACCTGCTGGCATGGAACAGAACAAACTGATGTGTCAGCAAGAGCAGCTTGAATGACAAAACAACACCTGCTGAAAATTCCCTCTTGAATGTCTCAGTTTTATGCCTCCTTTGCATGATCTGGCCACTGGCAGATGTTGCAAGCAGCAAGATGTTATAGCCTAGCCCATCCCTGCACACAAGAATATAAAAGATGAGATAAACTGATTGCTGATTGCTTTGCTGCCTCTGTTCTTCCACTTTGCCCTCACCATGAGTTTATGGCCTGGGTCCTATTGGAATGTGCCTGCTCACTCTAGACCTAGGATGGACTTTGGTTGGCAGGGCTGGGAGGATGTCTTTCTAGCATCTTTTTCTCTCTCTCTCTGTAGGTTCATTGGTTCTTCGTTTTCTGCGTGGTGACTGAAGTGATCCATACTATTTTACTGCCACCACCAACACTTAGAGGGTGGCTGCACTGACAAATAGCACAAGCAACATTCCCTCTCATTTTTTAGCTTCACTGGGCATTTTTTAGCTTCTGCCCTTCATGTGTGTGCCTTTGCCCTGGTGTGCATGTCTTCCCCACCCCACACCCTGCAAGTGGGTTCTGTCACAACTAGAACCAAAAGGACTGAAATGATCACTGTCTTTGTGCAGGGCAACAGGAGCTCTACACAGTAAGATGCAGAGTCACAGGTACACACCATAGACTAGAAAACCTTGAACACAGGGCATGCTCCTGGACTAAGATGACCAGATTCACTTTATTTTCCATCTACTGCAGTCAGTGCAAATCAGACTGAGGTTTCCCACACCCCATCTACAATTTTTCCTTCTACTGCTGGGACTTCTACTTTTTATTGAATCATATGTATTTGCATCACCTCTAGCAGTTTAAACAGTTGAACTGATGCAATGGGTGCTTGAGGCTGGCTCTCTCTATTTCTTAGTTGAAGGCAGGGGAAGAGAAAGCAAAGGTGAACTTGTAGAGGTGTAAGTTCCCCTCAACCAAGCACCCCTTTGTCTCCAAGTACAGTGGACCCTCGTATAACAAATGGTTTGTATAACATAAAATCTGTACAACATAAAAAATTCCAGAGATAGAGGAAATTTGCTTAACAGACTTGTCTATGGGGTGAATCTGTACAACATAAAAATGGTCATGATTAGGGATTACTCTGTTTTCAATGCATTCCTATGGGAAATTTGTATAATGGAAAATTTGCTTACCATAATTTCATTTGGAATGAATTAATTCCTTTATACAAGGTACCATTGTATTGTTTTTTTAAAAGGCTTAATGCCAGCATTGGTGTACTAGACTAGACTGTGTGATGGGGAGGTGAGTGATCTAACTTTAGTCTCTGTTTAATTTCACAGCACATCATTTCATATTTTTCTTGCTGTGTCATTGCATTCTTAATCCACAAAAATAAATTGGTGTACAGGTTGTGGGAAGAAGGAAGAGACAGAGGGCTGGGCCATAATAATTGTACAAAGCCACAGATGAGGAAGACATAAATGACTAGGAGAAAATGTTGAAATGTATCCAGGTTAACATATATCTTATATATCTTAGAATTTCTAGAATGAATTTTAACCAACTTCTGAATAGAAAGAAATTTATGACTTGCTAAAAACTGTTATGTTTTGTACTGATTGCTAGACTTGATCATTATCATACTTGATAACTCCTTTCAAGGCTATTTGAAAGGCTAATTTTACATAGAAATGATAAACGGCACACTAAGAAGGGCTATAAAACAATTCCTTACTTTGTGACTAATCCACACAGTTCATTACCACAAGGTACTTTTTGTTGACTCTGTTATATCAGGAAATACTTTATAAAGTTGCAAAGAGGAAATTATGTGGACAGATATGTTGTGTTAAATGACCTTCACTAAGATTGGAAGATACAAGAAGCCATGTTAATGAAACCAGGGGAAGAAAAAGGTCAAAATGTTTGCAAATGTATTTTCTTCGTTATCCAATAATTTAGATAGCAGATGGAAGTTATTTTAGGCAGTTACTTCACATCCATTTTGTCTCTGTTAGTGTTGCACTTAGGAGGGGTACAAAAATGTTACTTCACGTCCGTTGCGCAACTACTGAAATTTGTCTTGACCACGGCTGTGGAAAGGGTGGTAAGCGTGACAATACTGTACCTGGTGCTGCCCTAGGCTTTGTCCCTTGTTACTCTTTGTTCCCTCTTTCTGTTCTGAGACAAGACACCATGTGGTAAAAACTGTCACATGACAAAACATACATTTCTCTCAGAAAAATGTGTCCAGGTTTGTTTTTATTTTGACTTTTCAGAAGCGAAATATTAAAAAAGAATTTTTAACACCCCCCCCCAAAAAAAAGGAAAACGGAAGCTAGACAAATTCAGTGTTTGTCACGGTACCAGACCGTGAGGTAACACTTGTCACGAGGCAAGTTATCACGACCATGGGGACACAGAAACAGAGACAAACTTGGGAGATTGATTTATGTTAGGAGTTTTAATTGGGAACTTTTGACTGGGTCCTTAAGATGAGTCACAACATCAACTAAATTCAATTGATACATACTGTAAATCAAAACAAACCCAAACCAGTTTGAGCAGAAACAGGCACCTGAAGTTATTCTGGTCTGTTTTCTTTTTATTACGCCCGTATGTAATAAGTATTTGAGGAAGGTTGCATTAAAGCCAAGTGGCTTCTATATAGTCAACTGCTATATTTATGGATAATATGGAAACTTTCCAGGTCACATTCTTATTATTCATATTTCACCCACACAGAAGAGGCTAAATTAAGAAAAGATGTATTGCTCTTATCCTGGATGACCAGGAAAAGGATAAGGTAAATCCAAACAAGCTCTCTCTTGGCACCTTAGAAAGCAAAGCACCCCATCCATTACAGCATCCGCACACCATCTCACTGTGGTGGGAGTTCTAATTGGAGCCAGCCCCACCTTCTCCATGTGTTCCAAACCAAAAAGTTGTGGTTACCTTCTTTGTAATGAGGCAAATCTTTATTGAACAATGAGTTAAGATTCTGGGCTATCCAGTTGAGAGATATTGCACGCAATGGTTTATGAGACATTCCCTGATTTTAATTTTAGCTTATATAATGGACATGGGTGCCTCGACAAAAGTTTTGCTCCTATTTCAGCTTTAATTTACCATCTTAAGGGTACATCTTGTGGGAAATAGCTTCCAGATAAACTCACCTGGATGACTGAGAATCTTCACAGACATATTGTTAGGAAACAGTTCTGTTTGTGGTTTTTTCATGATCTATTGGAGGATGCATTATCAGAAGACTGTCTTTAGTTCAGGCTTCATTTCTGTGCAAACATAGTGTAACCTCTTGACCAGGTAAATCAGTAATGGTCGAGTCAGTTCAGTTGGATGTCCCAGAAAGAATAAAATAAACAACACGGCAGGAAAACAACAATGAAGAGAAGGTGCAACAAATTGCTGAGAAGCAGAAGCACCTGCAATATTAAAAGTCGATCAGCACAGGGGTAGGGTATGCATAATGAATATATGTTCACAAATATTTATTTATTTATTTATTTATTTATTTATTTATTTTATTTATTTATTTTTATATTTATACCCCGCTTATCTTTCGTTCAAAACCCATCTTCCCGTGCAAGCGCCAATAAACACAGGACAATAATATATAACACAGCAAAGTAAATAAACAGTAAAATCCATTGCATCTAAAAACAACAGTAATAACTATGAGATTTATAAATAAATAAATTTATTTATAAATAAAATAAATTTATTTATTAAACCCATCTTCCCAGGGAACTAAGCTTACAAAAGTTGACAAAGCAACTAATGACACAATGAAAAGCAGTAACAACATAATAAAACAGTGACTAAGTAATTTAAAAACAGTAAAACAGTTTGCACCCTGGCGTTGCGTACAAAGCCCAGCAACAGCCCTCTCGGGAGGGCATATGAGGAGGTGTGTGTGGGGAAGCTACAGAAACTCGCCAAAGGCCTCCCAAAAAAGCAGAGTTTTTAATGCTTTACGGATGGCCAGCAGGGACTCTGCAGAGCGCACTTCACTTGGGAGGCTGTTCCATAGAGACGGGGCTGCCACTGAGAAGGCCCGGTTACGTGTAGATATTTTCCGGGCCTCTCTAGGGGTGGCAACCCGAAGCGAGTGCACTCGCGACTGCCGGACTGGACGGGCCGAGGTTGATCACTGGACAATCCGCTCTGACAGGTAGTCCGGGCCCAAGCCATGGAGGGTTTTATAAACTAAAACCAGGACCTTGAATCTGATGCAGGATGCAACGGGCAACCAATGCAGGCGAGCCAGAACTGGGGTGATGCGGTCGTAATGATATGCAAGGATAATGCTGATAGAAACCTTATATGAGACCAGTATTGCATCTAGAAGAATCGCAAGGTGTGTATCTGAAACCTTGAAGGATTGCATGTAGAAAAACCCAGTGTGCACATATTAAAAAGAGACAAAATTACCTACACAAACAAAAATAGTTGCTTGTGACATTCTATGACAAAGCATCAATATTGCACAAGCAAATTTGAACAGAATGATTTATAATGCACAGAGGCTATGGTCCACAAATAATTATGCAGTCAGGCTTGTTAGACAACTTATACATCAAAGATGGTTACTCAGACTGTTAACATCCTAAATCATAATGTTCTGATTCAGAAGGTAGTGTCTGTCTTTTAGATCTGCATTCCCCCCTCCCCTTTCTTCTCTGGGGAACTACCACCTTATGCCCTTTTATTCTTGGTTGTTAATGTCTGGAGACATTAGAAGGCAGCATCATGGCTGGCAATGCCAGACGCAAGCTCGATGACATCAAACGTGGGTGCAAAATAAAGTATACTTAAAAAAATTAAAATGTCATTCAATGAATGATATGTGATGTGCATTGAATATAAATGTTAGAGAAATGCATCGTGTTCATTTATAATACTGTATGGGTAATATTTAGCACTTAATTAGGTCCTAGGCAGGAAGAGATGAATTTTTAAAATCCTCTTAGAAAAGACGGTTAAAAGAGCTTGCTATACAGATGGGATTCCTTGCAAACAAGATTTAGTATAACAAGGTTATTCGTTTTTAACGACAGGCTGATTCAATAATCCACAGAGATTAAAAATATTGGAAACATAGTAGTTTGCTGAGGGATGTAGAAAACGTACAAAGCGAAGCAGGAATGGCTTTGATCATCTAGGTCAGTGTTGGCAAATCTGTGGCACGGGTGCCAAAGATGGCATGCAGAGCCCTTTCTGTGGGCATGCGACATTGCCCGCTCCCAGGCACAGCACTTCCCCCTCTGCTCGGAGCACGCCACTGCGCTCCGTGCAGAGAGCTGGGCGAAGGGGAGGCAGCAGCTTGTGGGCTCGTTTGTAACCCCAGTTTACTCTCCGGCCACACCGCTCTGGGCATCCCAAAAGCAGTGTGGCTGGAGAGTAAACGGGGGCTATGAAGGAGCCCACAAACCGCTGTCCCCCCTTATCCCGGCTCTCTCCATGGCGCCATTTCTAGACCACTGAAATGGCTCTGTGAAGAGAGCTGGGCAAAGCGAAGGCAGCGGTTTGTGGGCTCCATAGCCCCAGTTTACTCCCCAGCCATGTAGCTCTGAGCATCTCAAAAGCGGCATGGCTGGAGAGAAAACTGAGGCTACGAAAGAGCCCACAATGTGCCACCACTCCCCCAGGCTTTCCCAAAGGTGTAGTTAGTACCTCATCTGCTTCTCTGCCTAGGGCAGAGAGGCGGATGGGATCCTACTCTTTGGGAAAGTGAGGATCGAAGAGCAGGTTTTTGAATTCCCTGCGGCCACAGTGAGGGTACTGTGACCATGGGAAATTCAAAAGCCTGCTCTTCAATCCTCACTTTCCCGAAAGGTTAACACTCCTGCTCTTTGATCCTCGCTTTCCCGAGGAGGAGCGCACCATGCTACCCTTCGGTAAAGCGAGGATCGAAGACCAGGTTTTCGAAATTTAAAAGCCTGCACTTCGATCCTTGCTTTCCCAAAGGGTAACACCGAAGCATTCATAACCTGTGTGTGTGTGTGTGTGTGTGTGTGTGTGTGTGTGTGTGTGTGTGTGTGTGTGTGTGTGTGTGTGTGTGTGTGTGTGTTGTGTCATTGCAGTCATGACTGACTCTTTGTGACCCCATGCCCATAGAGTTTTCTTGGCAGGAATACTGGAGTGGGCCTTGGAGGGAAAATTTATGCAATACAAATTAGTCCTTTCACAGCTGGATTCCACCTGCCGCTTGCTGACTATCCTCTGTCCCATGAACCCACATGGCCACTATCCATCACGCGGAACCGCTGCAAGTGCTATATTACAGTTTACCTAACTCTGGGAGTGGATTGGTGGTGGTGAATGTATTGTGCTCACATTCATGGAGGATGGAATATCAGCAGTTCCGATGGACAGAAATCTTCCCTCCTCCAAGGCCAAAGATAGGCTATCTCTGGGAAGTCTAAAAAGGAAGTTTCTTTGGGCACAGCCCATCTAGATTTTAAAGACTCAAGAACTTGAGTAAGGAAAGGCCATGGAAAAGTCATCCGCTAGATTTTTAAATCCAAAATCTAAGATAGGGTCAAGAGAGCTTTTCAAACCAGACTACTTATTGACTGCTGTGAATAAGTTATCACATGCTCCGGCACGGGTGCAAGCTCATGGTTACTAGTGGTTTTTCTAAAGGAGGAAGAATCTGATGGTGCATTGACTTGCAATTTCGGTGGGGCTCCCATGCAGTTTTATTAATCACGAGAAATCCACACATCATGTTAAAAGGAGAACCTGTTGCATCCTAAATTATCATTCTTTTTCCTCCTCACCCTGCACAATGGCTGCAACCTCACCTGATAATAGAACATGGTGGATTTCCCCCTTCCTAATCCAATTTAATGCATATCTAAGCCTTTCCTTATCTAAGGCCGTTACTTCACGAGCCGCTCGCTTCGCGGCTAGCCTTCTTTTCTGTCCGAATCGATCGTTTTAGTCCGCACGCCCCTCCATTTTAGCTTCGGTGCCGCCCCGACCACTCCCCCTTAACCGTGCTCCAACCGGGGCGAGTGGTGCCCCTGGCTGCTGCCGGGAATCTTTTTGCTTCGCATCTTGCTTCGCTCCCAACGTGACGTGTGGTCTCGGGTTTTGGCTTTTATTTCAAGTTTTTTTAAAAAATATTCAAACAGGGATATCGATGCATCGCTATATCGTTTCATCGCTTTGCGCTGTTACTTCCTCGCTTGAGTAGCGGCGGCGGTGGCGGCGGCGGCGGTGGCGGGAGCAGGAGGAGCCGCTGCCGCCTCGCCTGGCCAGAGCAGGGCACCCGGGGCAGGCAGCGTGCAAGCGGCGGAGGGCGGGCGGCTGTGCCATGCGGGGCTCCCCCCGAGTAGCGGTGGCGGCAGCGGCGGGGGGGGGCTGCCAATGATGCCAGGAAACAGTTGAAATCAGTAGAGCCATTGCAACTGACAGTCCAGCATCAGTGCATCGATACGCCGTCGGTAGGAATTTTTTTAAAGGACGGATGGGAAATAACGAACGTTGAAAAGTGGCATGCGAATGCGAAGGGAGCACGTGAGGTTGTGCTCGAATCGGTCCTAAAACTGCAGCTCGTGAGTACTGAGAAACAGGGGCGGGAGCGAAGCAAGAACACGTGACCGCCACGTGACCGCCTCCGAATTCAAATCGAAGGCAATATCGCTGCGGAGCGCCGCGCCTCGTGAAGTAAGGGCCTAAGTAAACTGTGTTCCAGGCATCACACTGGGAATCAACATAGTTCACTTTAATCTAACTATTAGTACCTGCCAAGGATAAACTCTCCATTGTTCTTTTGGGGATGGGGTGATCATTCACCAGCAACAAGAGACAAAAGGAAGTGTAATACTTTTAACATATATGGGACTCTTTGTTAACTTAAAGCCTTTTCACACGACCCCTAAGATCCGCTGGCCACTTAAATTCGGACCAGAGATCTTGGGGGTTTGTGGCTGTTCCTGTGTTCCCACCCCCTCCACACTCCTGGCTGCTGTCTGCGTGAGGGGAGGGAGAAAAAAAGGAAGAAAAGAATGCCAGCTCACCTCCGTTCTGCTGTCTCGCTCTGCTCCCGGCAGCAATCCAGTCTCTTAGTATCTCTTAAAGGGGCGGGGGGCAAAAAACAACAAACAGAAGTGAGGCACTCGCTACGTTTCATCCGCATCAGGAATTTTTCACCCCCGGAGAGCAGGTACTTGAAAAGTGCGCTGGGACGCGCTTAGGTGGGCGTGGTCGCACTTAATTTTTTGTAAACTCCAGAGCTGGTGGGGTAACAGTTTTAAGCTCCGGATCTGGGAGCCATTTGCCGCGGATTTTAGGGGTCATGTGAAAAGGCCCTTAAATAACTATTGATTAACCTTTTGGAAACATCAGTTCACAACATGAGTTTCTACCCATTCATGGTTATATGCCAGACAACACGAGCAATTATAGCAACAACAAAATGCTACAATGTGTGCATCCAAAGCCTTGGCTACAGCACCAGTACAGAAGTTGCTTGTAGAATTGCAAAGTTCAAGTGTCCTTCAGAATTCAAATTCAGACAAAAGTCCAAGATATCTTCCCCAACCAGGTTGGGTATCCGTAACATAAAAGAATCAGCCCCACATGGAGACTCTTCAAAATTCTCAATAAAATATCAATTCAATTGCAGATACAGTACATTAATTTACTGATTGGATTTACACCTCCAATAAATATATATATAAGAATTATACCTAGACCAAGTAGGCAAGGGCCTTAGCAGAGTGGTTCCAGCAACACCAGCCTCCTCTGGTCTTCTTCTCTTCCTGCTTCAAATTTCTACTCACAGCCCTCTTTTTCTTAATCCCTCTGGGCCGAAACAGTATTTCATAGCAGTTACATTAGCCAACAACTATATAAATGTCAAACTTAGTAATCCATTATCTGAATAAATTGCTGAAAGATAGGTCAAAATCAGAGCTTAGAAAAGCTGTGGTTTTCTACTACCAGGATCCCACAATTTCCATGAGTTAACCAGAGGATTCTGGAAAGTGTAATCCAGAAAAGTAGCTTTTGCAACCGAGTTCAGTAGGAAGACTTGTATTAAAGACAACCAAGAAGGGATAGAGATAGAAAACATTTTCACCTGATTTATATTGTAGGTTTGGGGGGGACAAAATTGTATGGCTAAAAGAAGTGAGCAGGTACAAATGTCGATATGGTATATATCATCCACCAGTAAACTGAAAGGAATGAATTCAATTTATGGGGTTCATTGCCGGCGTGCTAATAGCTTTGCAGAATGCAACAAGCAATCTGAGTCTTTTGTAGACAGAAAAGAAGATTTATTGATTGCAATCAGGGCACTTCCACACTCTCTGCTGGTGAGAAGTCCCACCCAGAAAACGAAAGGAGATATTTTTATAAGGTTTTTCCAGCACTCTTTCCCCCTCCCATCTGCATCTTACGTCATATGCATCGGTTACACACATCAAACACTAATTGGTACTTTTGATCATTATTTTGCACTTTTTGGCAACAGCTAAATATTTTAATTGGAGCGTTTGTTTGAACTGACTAGTACAGAGCTCCACGGAGCTGCAAGCGTTTTATGACCCTGGAATTTGACAAGTGATGGATTGCAGGTGCTGTTGCCTCGGCTGAGTGAAGAGATAAGATTTTCTTCGGCTGGCGTAACTGTGAATTAGACCTCTAAGTCTTATCTCTGCTTTTCTCAGCCAATATTATCACAGGGGCCCTTTCTCTTAAGGCTTGACCAGCGTTTGCAGGAATAAAGAATACATGTGTGAAGAATAATATAAATGAAATATATATATATATGTATGCTTAGTAACATCATTACCTCTAAATATATAATTTGTGTGGCTTATACTTTGCAAGGCATAGCCTGAAATATCCCATATAATACAGGGTATAGCTTGGGATATAGATGGTACAGCTTGGGATATAGATTGCCATGAGGTTTGTCTCTATAGGCTTTGATCCATACCCTTCACTTGCCCGTGACGCGTTATGGAAATTTACGCCAGTAAATTCTCCATAGGTTGCCCCTTATGGCTCCTGTGATAGACTGGTAAGGGACAAAGAGACATATCAAAGGTGTATGTACAGAAGCGTGAATATTGCTTGAGCTTCCCTGCTTACCATTCATTCCCTTGGAGAGGGGTGTCATCATGGCTCAGTGATTGTTCAGTGTTCCTGACGAGAGTGTAGGCAGTGCTGCCAGGAAAACTTTTCCCACCCTGTTTTCCCAAAGGGCTTATAGGCACAGTTAAAAAAATGAAGTATCACAACATGATTTGTGGCGTCTCATGGTGAGGGACGCATTTGAACAGGTGAATGACAAAGAAATACCCCTTAATCCACTAGGGCACTTTCTAGAGTAAAATGTTAAGTTAACAGATGAAGTGTTGCCATGCTTGGGATGTAAGAAGACCCCCCCTGGTCAGACCCACAGACTGCAACGGATGGATATGTTCCATGGACCACAGCATTTAAGTTTCCCCTGTTGGAGAAATGCATCGTGGTCACAGCAGTATAAGGTAACCTCCCAGGCCATGTTGTACACTTCTCAAAGATCCCAAATTCTCAACTTTTGAAGGGGGCTGGCATAAGAATTTTTTGATAATATTGTGATAGACTTGGATATCAAGATCCCCGTCCCAAAGCGATAATTAAACATGCTTTAAACAGCAGATTTGTTCATTACCTTATTTTAGGACAATCATGAAACACAAATAAATTTGCCTGCCACAGCAGTGCACATGTGAGATATCGTGTTTGTGTGTTTGGTAGTCAGGCTGAGAACCCTGAATTCGAACAAAGCACCACACTGTAGGTTCATTTTGCAAACCAAATACTTATAAGGAAAATATGCCCTTCTTAGCCCACCAAGGAAATATGTGGGCCAGGCTACTTTGCCAGGTTTTTTCCAACCTTATTTAGGTGTGTGTGGTGTGCATTCAAACTCAGATAATAGCAGGCTGTGCAGAATCACCCAGTTGTGTGTGCATTCTCAAATGATAGACATTTGCAATGATACTAAATAAAGGTAATATACATATCATGAAGGCTGAAAGAGGCATAAGACACATCTAGATGGTGCTTAGAAAAACCCACCTTGCGCCATACATTCTCATGGTAAAGTCATGAATGAGCCGTTGAAATCCGGTCAGAAATGTCCCTGTGGCTGATAGTTTACACAAAAAAAAATCTGCCCCGTAAACATGGGGCCAAGATTAGTTCATCAGTGTCTTTGGTGAAGAAAATAATGTAGATATAGCTACTTCATAAAGCCACTTTTTTCTTTGGTATAAAGGCTCGTGAACACCCATGGGCACCAAAATGTCTCTCATTCAATTCAAATTGCATAGAAAGGCAAGTCATAATCTCTGGCACTCAATGCTTTGTGAGTAAAAAGCATTTTCAGTGGCAAAGCATGATAAAAGGGCACATCCAGAGAGGCACTTCAGTAAGAGTTTTCACAGTGACTATCAATAATAGACAATAAACAATATCATAATAGTGATCAATAACTAACATCCCCTTTGCAAGGCTTCTAAGGCCGTGGGGCATTTTCCTACCAGATCGAGCACAGGGTAATGTAAATATGTAAAGTTGCTCTAGAGCCTACCGTGCGCAGGAAAAAAAAAAAAGAAATAAGCGCTCACTTGTCGGATGCTGGGAGGCTGGTATGTGCGTGTGTGGCAACACAAGTTCATGGTGATCCAGGGCACGCGCACAGGCATCAATGAAGGTCTGAAAGCAGTAGTTAAACCCCAAGTCTCTGTCCCGGTGAAAAGGGGGTTAAATTGCGGACGTGAAGTCTGTTGGCCGCAATCCAAAACAAGAGTCAGTGGCTGTTTCAGACCCACTCTCTCCCCCCATAAACAAACAGAAAAGAAAAGAAAAAGAAAAAGAAAATGAGAGGCAGGAAGACAGGATTTTAATCTGTCAACCTGAGTTGAAAGTGAATCCGCAGGCTGCTTTGGGACCCTCCGAAGTATCAAACGCACGCTGTCATCTGGGGAAGGATGGGCAAGGATGCGGTGACCACAGGTCAGGTTCATGTTGTCGCCCGCCGTCCAGGGTGAAGTCATCTAAGGCATAGGGGCAATCTACAGCAGAGGGCAGAAGGCGTCACCGGTCAGGCCTCACTCCCTCTCGGTCGCGGGGGTACGGGTCACGCTGGGTGAAAAGGCTGACATCACTGGATCCTGGAGCCCACATCGATCGAACTCGCGGAGCGAAGTCATCACGAAGATGGCATCATCAAAGGCATCAAAGGCGGGGAGGGGAGGTCCAGGAGGGATGGCAGAATGGAGGGCAGGAGGGTCCCCATCTGAGCATCTACGACCGGCGGCGTCAGCTTTCCAAACCCGACCGACTCCATGATCCAAAAATAAAGAACGGGTGGGCGTTTTTCCCAGAGCAAAAGCCCGTCCTCCAGGATGTACCTGGGTAAGAGAAGAACAGACACACGACCACAAACAGACAAACACAGAACACAAACACACACAAAATGGCCCCTCAGCTGTCCTTGTGCTGCCAGGCAGGGTGGTATAGTCTATCTGACAGTCTCGGGGAAAAAAATGTCATAAAAGGCAGATTGAGGCTTTCCTCTTCGTAAAACCAGTACGTGAAGTAAGGGGGGGGGAGTCTATGATGAGGACACCTCTGCACATCAGGAGATATGCACAAGTTCAGCTGGCCCCAATGAGCGCTTGTAAGGTGTAGGTGCTCAGGTGTCCCTAATCAACCACAGATCCCATCCCCAAGTCAAATTGCTCTCCTACACGGGGACAACAAAAAGGTGTAGCTGGCAGAATATCCATGAGATGCAAAACAGGGTGTTTCCTCCAGCGTCTTCCCGTGTGGAAAGAGACAGACAGACAGACAGACAAACAAGCAAACACACACAAGAATGGCCAAGCAATCTGCAGATCTCCAGGTGTGATAGTGCTACATGCAGTACACTGTGTGCAGATTTCTATGGCACAGTGTAGTGCAGTCTATGCAAAAAAAAAACCATAGTACACAGCTGCACTTCAGTAGTTTTGCACAAGTTCAGCTGGAACAATATTCCATAGCCACGCTACTAGGCTCCCTGTGAAATTTGGAACAAAGTAATAATGTGCACTGCAGAGCCATCCTTTAAAATAGGGAATCTTGCCCTTTACATACAGGTTTCATGTGCACAAAAAAAAAAGGAAAAAGAAAATCGTTAAGTCCATATTGTTTTCTAAAAAGAAAATAAGCCTCATTTTCCTCAGGGGAGCTCCTGAGACCAGGTGTGATTTAAAAGCTGCACCAATACACTATGCACATTTTAGTGGCCAGGCGAGCCTTTTACCGCCTATGGCAAAAAGATAATTCTTATATTCTAAAGAGTCATTAAAATCGCAAGTAAAATCACTATCCCAGTAGCGTTTGAACATATCTTCTAAAAATCTAATTAAGAAATTTGTGCACTGTGTTGGGCAAGCAAGGCTCCTCTTAAGTTCTAGTGTTTAAGCCTGCCTTAACTGTAACGCTTTGGGATTGACTTGTAAGTTACTTCAAAGGCAAAAAAAAATGCTTGCAGGACAGCTTACAAAGAGGGGAGGGGGCTTTAGTGTGCTGTCACATCCTAAAAAAAAAAATAATCAGGTTTCTCTTGTGTCCTTTTTCCGAAGAATTCTTTTATTCTAAAGTTTCTGATAACAAGATTTTCACCTCTTATTCTTTAGCAAAAATACCTGAAAGGTGTGTTTGATTCCAAGGGTTTAATTAAATTAAAACGTGACGTTTTGGGGCCGAATTCCTGGATTCTTTTCTAAACAATAGACTCCCTTTCCCTCTCCCCCTATCCAGGAGAAAAAAATGCTGCAAGTCGGCTAGAAGCCACCTCTCTATGCTTTTGAGGCAGCACGGAAAATTGTGGTCGTTCCCGTAAGTGGAGAGGAGTGACCTTCTGGCCATTGCCTATAAAATTTACTGGCTTATGGCTTTTAGGGGTCAGTTTATTCCCTTCGCTATGCATGCATTAGGTTGATGTGTTCAATATAAGTTTTGCGTCCAAGCTCTATCAAGTGGCTTGGGAGAGAAAGGAGGGGTTGGGAGTTGTTATCCTGCCTTGCCCTGCAAGGGGGCCCCGAGAGCAGAAAAAGAAAGGAGGGGCTGCAGACTTTTAAATTCCCCCGCGGCTGCCTTTTACAGCCTGAGGCAAGCAGATAATCTCCTGTAATTACTTCTGTAATGTATTAGGTGTGAAATGCCCTGGAACAAAGGGGCAATTCACCCTTTCTGTGGCTGTTGATCTTGTTGTTGGCTTAAGCCTAATTTGAGAAGCGTGGCTTTTGTAATGAATACACAGAGCTACTTAAATCAGGAGGGAGAAAAAAAAATCTTAGGTGAACATGTAGAATTTCTCTCTCTTCCTTCACTCTTATATTTATGGGGAGGCAAATAATGCCTAGATGTTACTTAGGTCCTTATGAAGAACATGAAATCACAGTTAGAAAAAAAAAATTCCTGCTTATTTTGAGACACTAGTTTGTTCCAGGGGAGAGAGAGAGAGAGAGAAACTAAGATCTTCTCCCCACTTTTCCTTTGTCTTAAAAAAAAAGGTAGACTTGCGCAGTAGGATAGTTGTTGGCAGTTTGGTCCTGAGAATCTCCCTGTGTTTGAAATTAAATTGCCTGGTCTTTTATCAAATGTTCTTAACTACTTTTGGAGAAGGGGAAAAAAAAGGCATTGATTCTACTTTCTGTCGTGGCCAGCTGCCAGAAGGGGCTCAGCCCCTGATTTGATTTCCCTGCTTTTGATTATTAATAGTTCAGAAATAACGTCCCTACCTATCTCCTCATGTGGTGCATAGCAACCCTTAGTTCTGTTTAAAGCTTCCATATCCAAGGAGTTGGGCATTGGCGTAGCGGGATGGAAGTACCTCCTGAATGCTTGAATAAGGCAATTCAGGGGTACGCATCCCCCATCTAGCACTTCCTGTCCCCTCAATGCTCCGTGCTCTCCTCCCGTTCCCTCAACATCATACCTATCCATCCCACTTCTGTCTTGCTGCCTTCCTTCTACTCCACTTCCTCTATTCATCTGTCTTTCTCTATACCTTTTCAGTTCACCACCCTGCCTTTCCTTCCATCATCTTTCAGGTTTCCTACCCAGTTTTACTAAAAATGCATTACTCAGATACCCTATGATGTTTTCCTTGTAAAATATCCCTTCAGCTGGTAAATTTTGTTGCGTGACCAGCCAGTCACAAAATATGCGGGATGTTGTTTATCCCTGAGTATTCAAAAGTATTTTCTCACTGCCCATATTCCCCTGGTATTATCAAAATTGCTGGAGGGGTCTCCTAGTTGGCAGAGTTTTTAGTCTCTTATATTAATTAACTAAGCACGTCCTTGTACATTCACACACCTCTTGCTAGCAGGTCATAATTGGTCTGTCCTCCCTGAGGGCTAGAGTCTTAATTTGAGATGGTAAAGTCCTGCCTCATCCTAGTTAGAGGGGTTCTTCTTAAAGCTTACTCATGTTCCATTTAATACTAAAATCATTACTTCTGGTGGCAGAATTCCAATGTTACCACATCGCACATCAAAAAGGGGGTGCATAAACTGCACTAATTTATCCCCATAGGTTTACTTTAAAGGTCTAACTGTGTTCCTATGATTTCTCCCACACAAGCATCAAACGGACTCGCACCTCAACAATCAAATGCACATCATACACGCCAACATGTGATTCAGCAACCATACAC
The DNA here is from genome assembly GCA_029282475.1 of Phrynocephalus forsythii. Lineage (NCBI taxonomy): Eukaryota > Metazoa > Chordata > Lepidosauria > Squamata > Agamidae > Phrynocephalus > Phrynocephalus forsythii. Next base: position 37,117,735 of record JAPFRF010000004.1, read on the forward strand.
AACTCTCCCACATTTCTGTTTCCCCAGTTAACTGCGATCCCTTGCCTAAGAATAGATCTGTCTAACTTCTCTAAAATCAAACGAAGATGGTGGAACTCCGTTGGTATTGTGGGGCAAAGATTGCCAGTCTTTGCCCCTGCTTAAGACACAGGGAATGGCCACTTCCCTGTGGTTACCAAAAAGAATTCAACTTAACACCCACATATATATTCAAACATTAGTAAATCCTCTGAGGAAGCCAGAGCAGTGCTCTGCTTCTAATTCTTCAAACACTTGGGGAGGGGAACACTAGGGTTACTAGAGAGGAGCTCTTTTCCACCCTCGGGGGACCTCAGAGTCTCTCAACTCTTAGTCCTCCCTGGTTCGCGGGATGCTAGAGACACACAAATGTCCCTTCTCGTCTTCCTCCCTCCCCGGGGCCGACTCATAAGAATCTGCAATCTTCTCCACTCCACAGAGCTGTTAGATTCGAACTCACGCCACCCCACAACTAGTTTTCTCTTCTTACCAGATATCTTTTGCGCAGTCCTCTCCAATTCCTCCTGCCGGCACTTGGTTTTCTCTCATGTACGGTAGCCCATCTAGTGCTGACAAAGTGAACCTCCTCACAAATTTGAGGGTCCGGACTAGGTTCAATTAATCAGCACAGACTTCTTACCGTGACCTGAGTCAGACTCTACAAGCCTCTTTAGCAGCGGCAAAATTCCCCGGCATCTCCACCAAATGAAAGGAATGAATTCAATTTATGGGGTTCATTGCCGGCGTGCTAATAGCTTTGCAGAATGCAACAAGCAATCTGAGTCTTTTGTAGACAGAAAAGAAGATTTATTGATTGCAATCAGGGCACTTCCACACTCTCTGCTGGTGAGAAGTCCCATCCAGAAAACGAAAGGAGATATTTTTATAAGGTTTTTCCAGCACTCTTTCCCCCTCCCATCTGCATCTTACGTCATATGCATCGGTTACACACATCAAACACTAATTGGTACTTTTGATCATTATTTTGCACTTTTTGGCAACAGCTAAATATTTTAATTGGAGCGTTTGTTTGAACTGACTAGTACAGAGCTCCACGGAGCTGCAAGCGTTTTATGACCCTGGAATTTGACAAGTGATGGATTGCAGGTGCTGTTGCCTCGGCTGAATGAAGAGATAAGATTTTCTTCGGCTGGCGTAACTGTGAATTAGACCTCTAAGTCTTATCTCTGCTTTTCTCAGCCAATATTATCACAGGGGCCCTTTCTCTTAAGGCTTGACCAGCGTTTGCAGGAATAAAGAATACATGTGTGAAGAATAATATAAATGAAAAATATATATATATATGTATGCTTAGTAACATCATTACCTCTAAATATATAATTTGTGTGGCTTATACTTTGCAAGGCATAGCCTGAAATATCCCATATAATACAGGGTATAGCTTGGGATATAGATGGTACAGCTTGGGATATAGATTGCCATGAGGTTTGTCTCTATAGGCTTTGATCCATACCCTTCAAACTAAAAGAAAACCCAAAATAAAGTATGGCAGCATCCAATCATGAACAATTCACTTAGAGGAAACACTTCAGATGGCTCCATGGGTAAGTGAGTTTCTAGTTTCAACTTTTATATTTTTATTCCATTGAAATGTAGGCAAATGTATAAAACAATATACACACTACCTACATTATATTATGCTTATACTGTGAATTAAATTATTTTCACATATGTTTTTATAATGACCCCTTAAGAGAGTGGAAAGAACATGTACCTTTGATGTGAAAGTCTACAAATGGATGTGCCATTTTTAAACATAGCTATTAGTTGTTTGCAAAGGGACCATTAATTGCAGATGGTAGGAGGTTGTTACTTAGCTTTGTGATGAAGCTGTTTCATGAAACCCTTCCATTTCTCTGCAGTTTATATTGCGTGCAGAAGAGAATAGTTAATGGTGGACAGGTTTATTTGTTCCTCTCTAATGAGAAACATTTCAGTCTTACAAGAAAAGAAGACCAGTTGCCATGACTCAACATCCAGATAAGCTCCCCTGAATGACTGAAAATCACAGAAATGTTACAAGTGAGCTCCCAATCTAGCCAAATAAGTATGCTTCTTGAGGCCAAAAATTCAACAATTTTTTTCCAGTTTTCCTGGCAGTAAAAGTATAATATTAATAGATTTGTGATATTAAATGGCTGATTTTTTTTAACATACTGCAATGCTCAAATTGGTTGTCTGTGTATCAGCAGGACCATTCACACTGGGGCAGGATCATTCACACTGGGGCTTTTGAGCAAGAAGAGACTGATAGAATATTTTTATCTGTTTTCAACTCACTGATCAAAATCCTGTTTTGCAAATTGCACAAGGTCAGACCCATTGGATCAATGGGGATTTGGTGAGTCAGTTCCTTTGTTAATTTCAGTTAGAATAAATTGCAGTTAGAGGTAGGCCCATTTGAAGCAATGAAACCTATGGAGAAGTTGGCTCACTAAATCCCCATTGATTTAATGGACCTACTCTAGTGCAATTTTCTACATCAAGCAACAGGATTTTGGCCAGTATATTACATTGCTTTCATGGCTGAGAAGAAGCGCAGGCATTTAACAACAGCCCGGTTGTTTAATAGCAATCCAATAGTTAAAAAACATTGCATTTCATTTTTCTTGTTTTCTCCTCTCTGCCCTGACCCTCTCTTCTCTTCTCTTCTCTTCTCTTCTCTTCTCTTCTCTTCTCTTCTCTTCTCTTCTCTTCTCTTCTCTTCTCTTCTCTTCTCTCTCTCTCTCTCCCTGGGCCTTTTCACACGACCCCTAAGATCTGCTGGCCACTTAAATTCGGACCAGGGATCTTGGGGGTTCGTTGCTCTTTCTGCGTCCCCACCCCACCATACTACCTTGATCCTGTCTGCGTGAGGGGAGGGAGGAAGAAAGAGAGGAAAAAATGCAGGCTCACCTCCGAAGCCGGTCGAAGCCTGACCTCCTGATTCCTTCTCTTCTGGTTTTTTTTTTTGCCTCCCGCCCCTTCTCTTAAAGGGGCGGGAGGCAAAAAAAAAACAAAGAGAAGCGAGGAGAGCCCCGCACTCACCAGATTAAATCCGGACCTGAGGATTTTCACTCTTCTAGAGCAGGTACAAGAAAAGTGCGCTGGGACGTGCTTAGGTGGGCGTGGTCGCACTTAATTTCCTGCAAACTCCGGAGCTGGTGGGGAAACAATTGTAAGCTCCGGAGCTGGCAGCCATTTGCTGCGGAGTTTAGGGGTCGTGTACAAAGGGCCTCTCTCTCTCTCTCTCTCTCTCTCTCTCTCTCTCTCTCTCTCTCTCTGTGATACTTGTTTTAAGCTATCAGCTGCCTTGAACTTTTTGGAAAGGCATGCTGAATACAGAATCTTCTAATAAACAAGGTTGCTCTCTAGCATGTCATCCTGATTGCATCTAGGTTCATTCTAGATGTTAAAGTGTGTAAGACGTTCTGCAACATGTTGGCTCTGAAAGCTGCTGGGAAGCCCTCTTCCCTTGCTCTTAGCGCAGCCTCGTAGCCCTTGGTTCCCTGCTGTCACAGAGATGGTTGAGAAATGGCCTTTCATTAGAGCTCAGCAGGGTGAAGCGCTAACAAGAGGCGCCGTGCAATCCTGCTGCAGGTGGGGCTAATTTCAAAAGACAAGTGGACTTTAGACCCCCTGGGCTGGTGCCAAATTAACCCAAATTGACCTTTGAAAATAGGAGATTGACAGGGTCTATGCTTCCTCTTTGTCTGGCAAATTGCAAGGAGTCCAGCAGCATCCAGGGGACCATCGTGCACTTCCAGATGTGTCCATAGTTTTTTGTAATCTGCGGCAGAAAAACAGTCCGGTAGCAGCTGAACAGAATCCCATACATCACATCTCTTCAGATCTCATGAGTATCCCAAAAGGAAGCCCAGTCTTCAGGATTGAAGCACTGGGGCTTTTTGAGCAGGGCTCTTTTCCTCCCTTAGTTTAGCTAAAACCCTTCCTTACTATAGCTGGGAAGGGGCAGGGAATGAAGGTTATCAGCAATATGCCATTGTGCTCCATATAGTTATATACTTCTTCTTCTTCTTCTTCTTCTTCTTCTTCTTCTTCTTCTTCTTCTTCTTCTTCTTCTTCTTCTTCTTCTTCGAACTGGAATGGAACGTCTTGATAATGGGGGGATTTGAACTCTCAATTTCTGGGGCTCTGCAGCCAGGTGCCTTAAACCAGTGTTTTTCAACCACTGTTCCGCGGCACACTAGTGTGCCGCGAGATGTTGCCTGGTGTGCCGTTGGAAAAGCTAAAGAATATCAGCTTTGTGTTCAGCCAAACAGGCCCAGGTTGCGCACTGAATAAAGTATTTTATAATTTTTCATATTTCTGTTTACTATTTCATAATAAAGTAATTATAAAATACTTTATTTGTGTTTATTTGATTCCTATTCAAGAGAATTACTTTATATATAGTCAATATAGGCACAGAGTTAAATTTTTTAACATTTTCTAATGGTGGTGTGCCTCGTGATTTTTTTCATGAAACAAGTGTGCCTTTGCCCAAAAAAGGTTGAAAAACACTGCCTTAAACTGCCGAATTATCCTGCCATTTGGTGTTTTTTAAAAAATTATTATTTTGAGGAACCTTGGTTTTGAATCCTTAGGCCAATGAAATTTCCAAAAGTTCTGTTCCTGGGTGGAGAGGAAAAGGCATCAGTTGATTTGGGGATATGAACTGATCAAGTGCCCTGCATTTTTGGACTCTCATGGGGGGCATAGCTAAAATGGCTGCCATGGTGTGTGGGTGCATTTCAAAACTGACCATGGCACCATGAGTTCTCACTAGGAGAAAGCTGAAACTTATTTTAAACCCCACCCCCATCTTGCTCCCCAAATGGACTTCCGATCCTTGCTAGACTATTTACATGAGGGAGTGTTGGGATGCTGAATTCTGTAAGGATTGAATGTTGTAAACCAGAGATTGCAAACCAATTGCACATAATGGGTGCTGCTCTCTGCCTGTTGCACACGAGGGTGAACTACACATTGCAGGTAACTCCCAAGTGTTTCACTGTTGCTGTCTACAAACCAGGGTGAAGCCACTTGAGTCACACACTTGTTTTAATGTGGTGAAAACACAGCCACTGCCTGCCCCACCCTGGAGAAAAAACTATGGTTGCTGGTTAGCCCTGAGATATCTAGGATGCTTCTCAGCATTGGGCATCTGGCAATGCCCCCACCCCCTGCAACTAGGGCTTAACTTCTGTGGTTCAATTTTTGCCATATGGGGACCAGGGGAGGATTCGGTTGCTTTTTCTCCTCCACATGGCTTGATTGTCTGGTGGGCAGCAGCTGGAAATGCATATTGACAGCAGATCTTCCCAGCCATCAAAGATGCTGCTCTCCCCCCCCCCCACCGTGTTGCCAGGGCACTGCCATCCAGCTGCTTACAGGACAAGCAGGCCCTGCGAAGGAGGGAGGGGTCTCTCACCCAGAGGAAGCCCTCTTGCACTTTAAAACAATGCACATTGGGGGGTAGCTTTAAAACACAGTAAGACTTATGCCCTGTGAAATGATGAAAGTCACTTTGCCTTCAAGCCACTGTCAAGTTGTTGAATTTAAAATGTGTTTTAGGATGAGATTTCAGCAAGGCTAATCCCACTGAGTTTTGCTGGAACCCGAAGACCCAATAAAGAATCCAGCAGGAGAGAGATCCAGGAAAGTACTGCGTTTATTGAGCCCAATAAAGAAACAGTAGGCAAACACCAGCCGAGACAGAGCTAAGATGTTCAGCTCTGAAGACAAAGCAAACCACATTTTTATTTGTTCCTCCTTTCCCTCCCACTGAGGGGTGCCTCCCAGGGGTGGGCAGGGGGATGGTCTTCCAGGATGTCCAATCGGTGCAGTCCGGGTGCCTGTCCAGGGAGAGTCCTGGGTGGTCCGGGGGTGTTTCTGATGAGTTGGAACCGGATACCTGCCCAGGTGTTACCAAGCCAAATCTGTCCTTTAATTGGGCTATCAAGAGGTGACAATGAAAAAGGGGAACAGGGTATTGTCCTTGGGTCCAGGTAAACTTGGGAAGACTGAAAAGTCAACAGGGGGCCGGAGAGAGTCAATATGAAAGTCAACGGGGTGCTGGAGAGTCAATGGGATAAGCCCTGGGGCTGCTAGACAGTTCTTGAGAGATGTGTTGTTGTGACAATGAGAAGCCCCAGGCTGGGTCTTAATCTGGGCAGCAGCTGCAGAGGAGACGTGTTGGAATTCTGGTGAAGAATGGAGTCTGCTTCTGGAAGATGTGACTGCCTCGTGGAGCCGCCATGATGTTGATGTTCTTCCTCCTTTGCCATAAACCCCTTGCCCAAGATTATGTAGGTATAGAGGCCATAGGACAGAGCAGGAACACGTTTAAAGCACATCCAGGGAAGAGGGGTTAAAAGGGAGAGAAAGAGAGAGAGAGAGAGAAGAGGGGAAGAAGGGGGGTCGCCTGGGGTCAAGGGCTGGGGTTCACTTAGGCAGGGGACCATTGAGGCAGTCCTTTAGGTGTAAGGGAGTCCCTGGTTCTTGTGAATGATCGTCCATGATCATTCCCTTGCAAGTCATGAGCATGGAGGGAATAATCCATCAGTTCAGGAAAAATTTTCTGGGCTGCGTCTCTGGCTGTTCTAGAGGTTCAAAGGGGGAGTTTAATTTGACCAGGAAGGGGTTAACCAAATTCTCAGCGAAGGCCCTTGACCATCCTTCGGAGGAAACCTTTGGCTCAAAAGCAATAAGCTTCCAAAGGTTTCCCCTGGAAAGGGGGAACTGTGTTTATGCAGTTCGGAAGGGCAGGTTGGTCTACTTTCATAGAAAAGCATTGCCTGGGAGAGAGGGGTCGGACTACTTGCATAGAGAAGCATTACCAGGAGGGAGCCAGATTCTTATGGAACTAAGGCTCGGGGAGGAACGGAGACCGGGGGGAAGTCTCAACTGAGGCTGGGTTTGTGGAACTCTGGACCGACGAGGAGAAGGCAGATTCATACCGCTGGCTTGAACAAACCCTGGCCGCCTCTCTGGAACCCTGGACAGATGGAGTTTTCAAATTTTCCCAGGAGGGTCTCCGGTTCTTTTCAGTTGGAGTGGTCTACCTAGTTAATTCAATGTAATCGGGGGGGGCGCTGCGCCCCCCTTCCGGCCATAATTAACTAGGCATTGATTGATGAAGGGGGTGCTGATTGGTCAAGACACACAGGAAGTTTTATCTTTCGCACCCCTGCTGTTTTACAGACTGCCTGCGGAAATAGACTCCCAGCCTTATCTGGCCACAATGTAACCAAACAAATTATCTGTAAATTGGTGCTTTCCGCCCCCTAGGCTTCCCGCTCCGCTTGCAATGCCCTAGCCAGCAAAAGCGGCGGTTTGGGTATTCTTCCCGATATCTCGGGAACGGAGTGGAATTTTGGGACCGGGTAAAAAGTGTCGTGCTTGTGACGCTGTGGGGCATATTTGGGCGTTTCTGATAAGTCTCAGAACTGCTCCAATTATTACTTATTATAATTTTATTTTCCATTACAACTCTTCAAAGTAGTGGATAGTTCCATGGCCTTAGATATACACTACTGTACTCAGGTTACAGACTCAGCCATGTACCCAGCCATGGGGCGATTATCTTGCAAGCATGAACTTTGCATAACAAAGCTTGCATTAACTCGCAAGCATGACGGGCAGCAGGAAAACTGCGAAAAAATGCATGTGTGAGTCCATTTATATATGTTAAATCTCACAGCAGAATTTTGACACCTGACCCAATTCATACATACCTCTAAAAACTAGGTGCATCCTATGGTCTGGTGTGTCATGGGGTGAAAAATATGGTACTAGTGACTTTTCATCACATCCCTCCCCCCTCCCTCCCCCCCTGTGTGTGTGTGTGTGTGTGTGTGTGTGTGTGTGTGTGTGTGTGTGTGTGTGTGTGTGTGTGACTCTGTGTCTGTGTCTGTGTCTCTGTGTCTCTGTGTGTTTTGTGTTGATGTTCCATGTTCATCCCTCATTTCAGAAATCTGATTGATTGCTAGAAATGAACTGAGATCACAGCCCCTCCACACAAAAATCTACTCCTGCTCACTCCTTCATTTCAACGATTCTGTTGGTCATTGTGTGTTCTTGTCACTTTTGAACAGCTGGGGTTCAGAAACATTGGCTGATCTACTAGAAATCTCCCCAAGAATTACCTACCAGTCAATTTTAGTTCTGCACATGGACAGGCATGATACCCCCCCTTGGCTTATGGAGTACAGTACTAGTAAAACCACTTGCTGACTTTTGCTCTCGAGGCTAAAGGGAAATGAAGCTCTTGTCCAAAAATAACAATGTGAGAAGACAGTCTAGTAGATGATGGCACACACAACTGCAAAGTTACTGCTCCAGACTTTGCTTCTAAAAGGGTAATAGGGGACGGATTAGAGGAAGAGTTCCCTCCCCGCCTACAACACTCCACAAGTAATAGTGGTAGTTTTAATTCAGAGTTATGCTTTCTTTTAAAGGAAATAAGGGTACATAACCAGAATCTGTTTTTCTGTAGTGAAATATGTCCAATACAAAAGCAACCTAATTAGGAAGAGGATGTCTAGTCCTTATGAACTGGCTATTATGTGGTCATGAAAAAGAGAGAAGTGTTGCATCTGTCATTGCTTATTGGAACTTATTCTTACATTGGCATTGCAACATTGCAACCAATGCAGAAGCAAAGGTGCAAGCATTCGGCCCTCCAGATGTGTCATCTACAGCTCACAGCAACCCAACACAACACGTCTGACGGTAAGGAAATACTTGTCCTATACATCTGAAAAGCCAAACATTCCCCTGCTCCTGCATTATTGGCAGGGAGAGCATCAGTCTCTAGCGTTGGCCCTGAGATTCAGGATTTGGGGCGGGCCATTCTTCAGATCTCATGCTTTGAGCCTCAGATTTCATGGAACAGGACGCTGCCAACCAGGCCATCTTAAATATTGGAATTCATTCCCGTGCCTTCAAGTCATTCTATTTAGACATGCTCAGAAGCACCCTTGTTTTTATGGCCTCATGTGCTGTAGGGCTCTTGCTGGAATTTACGCATCAGTGGTTACATTTATTCATTATTCTCTACATTGTCTGTACGTTACACAGACCATTTTGCAATTGTTGTTGAAAGGGCTGCTGCCTGGGACATCCCAAGAGGCCCCCCGTGGCATAAAAATTGGAGGGGGCGGGGTGCAACTCAGTGATACTGTACCATGGTGTGAGCCAAAGTGTGACAGAGAAAAAAAAAGCATGGTAGTATTCTGTGAAGCAGGAAACATTTGAAAATGTTTGATAATTTGGGAAGTTTTTCTTTTTAATTTAAAGGATGGCACACTGGTTAATGAGAAATGTTGGCAGTGGAAGCTTAACACGCTATGGGCACCATTGCTTGATAACTACTTTTTTCACTGCTGCTTGCTCAAGTGTATGCCTTTTTGCAACCTGTGTCACTACAAATGGTTTTCATAGCTGGATGCCTTTCTTGCTGTCACTTCGACATATTAACAAGCTTCATTTATAATTGCCCAGAGGGTGCTGCTGCACCTTCTACTATTAATGTACTGCAGTAGTTACATCGTATTCATTTTTTTTAGTTAAACAATTTGGAGGCTGTCCTGTGGTGAATACGTCAGGGAAATACAGCTTCTGAAAAACGCATGGGAAAGCAGATTGCACACCGAGGGGGAAATAGTTAATTAGCTATATCTGTAATCTTCCCCTGGATGTTTTTCACAGTTGACCTAAAATAGTAATTTTGAAATGACATTTTCAGGCAATAGCAAACAGCTCTCATCTAATGAAAGGCTAAACCCATTTCAGCTGACTGATTTCAGTGGGTTTAAGGACACCTAATTTTGTGCCAGATTGGGGCCATCACCTCCAGAGATGAGCAAAGAAGACAGTCTATTGCCTTCATGGCTTAGTCTCAGTGGAGCATCATCACCAGCAGTTAGAAAGGAATCAGAGGACTAAGGTTTGCATGGCATTCTGACTACCCATTAATCTTTCATATACTTATTGACTCTGGTATAGATTAGACAAAAGCAAGTGAGATGGATGTTAAAAGTAATTTTTACTTGTAATAGGATCATGATGGATACAAAAAGAGCATGAAATATGACTTGACCATGACTTTATTGAATGCAAATAATTTTATTGCCCTATACATCAATTCCTGTATTGTAGAATACTAGGTGACACAAGGAGAGCTGTTAAGTGTTGGAATGATGCATTGAAGAACATATTATCCATCAGAAAGATTAGTGATGGCCCGAAGAAAACTCTAAGCATCCTTCTAGAACTTATAGTATTAGGTTATAGCTTTTTCACCCTAAACAGTTTTAAAATGGGCATAGTTCATCAAGATATTTTAATAGGTTTCAATAGGGTTGTGCAAGGGTATCTAAATCTTTTTGGGGACTAGGTGGGGCTTCCAAATTGATCCAGTTCAGTTCAAACTGAGTTGTACCCCATCAAATTGAATTAGTGTTCCAGATCCAAATGAGTTTGTAAAGCCTCCACTGACTTGCACTGAAAAGCGAAAGCCTCATCCAATAGAAACTCTTAAAACACATAGAAGAACGAACCCTGCTGAGCAAAAATCAGCATGGCTTCTGTAAGGGTAAGTCTTTCCTGACAAACCTTTTAAAATTCTTTAAAAAGGTTAACAGGCATGTGGATATGGGTGAACCGGTGGATATTACCTATCTTGATTTTCAGAAGGCTTTTGACACAGTCCCTCAGCAAAGGCTGCTGAGAAAATTGCATAGTCAGGGGATAAGAGGACAGGTCCTCTTATGGATTGAGAACTGGTTGAGATCCAGGGAACAAAGAGTAGGTGTCAATGGGGAATTTTCACAATGGAGAGAGGTGAAAAGTGGTGTGCCCCAGGGATCTGTCCTGGGATTGGTGCTTTTCAATCTGTTCATAAATGACCTGGAGACAGGGATAAGCAGTGAGGTGGCCAAGTTTACGGGTGACACAAAGCTTTTCCATGTGGTAAAAACCAGAGAAGATTGTGAAGAGCTCCAGTAGGATCTCTCCAAACTAGGGGAATGGGCTGTGAAATGGCAAATGCGTTTCAATGTAGGAAAATGTAAAGTAATGCATATTGGGGCAAAAAAAAATCAAAACTTTATCAAATCATGGGCTCTGAGCTATCTGTGATGGATTAGGAAAGAAATCTTGGTGTGCTGGTGGACAGCTCAATGAAGGTGTCTACCCAGTGTGTGGCAGTGGTGAAGAAGGTCAATTCCATGCTAGGGAGTATCAAAAATGGGATTGAAAATAAAAGAGCCAACATTATAATGCCATTGTAAAAATGATAGTAAGGCCACACCTGGAGTATTGTGTACAATTCTGGTCACCACATATCAAAAAAGACATAGTGGAACTGGAAAAGGTGCAGAAGAGAGTGACTAAAATGATTACTGGGCTGGGGGACCTCCCTTATGAGGAAAAGCTAAAACATTTGGGGCTCTTTAGTCTGGAAAAAAGGATCCCAAGGGGGAATATGATTGAGATGTACAAAATAATGCAGAGCATGAGTAAAGTGGATAGAGGGATGCTCTTCTCCCTCTCACAAAATAGCAGAACTGGGGGACATACACTCAAATTGTGGGTTGAGTGAGAACAGACAAAAGAAAATATTTTTTTTCACCCAGCGCGTTGTTAGTCTGTGGAACTCCCTGCCACAGGATGTGGTGATGGCATCTGGCCTGGATGCCTTCAAAAGGGGATTGGACAGATTCCTGGAGGAAAATTCCATCACAGGTTACAAGCCATGATGGGGATGTGTCATCTCCAGGCTTAAAACCGGGGTCCTTCAAGGGCCAGATGCAGGGGAGTGGTATCAGGAGACAGATATCTAGTCTCGTGTGCTCCCAGAGGCATCTGGTGGGGCCACTGTGAGATACAGGAAGCTGGACTAGATAGGCCTTTGGCCTGATCCAGCATGGCTCTTCTTACGTTCTTATGTTTTTATGACTGTAATTCTTTTGGTTTTTTTACTTATGTCTATGTGGGATGGGAACTAGCAGATGGCCTTACTTGATCTCTGTAGGCATACTGGCTTTTATTTAAGGTGTAGCTGTCTGGGTTAAGAATCCTTTTGGCCTTCTCATGCACATTTGCTGATCTCCAACCCCTGCAATGTACCGATTCCTATTCCAAACTGCTTCAATTCCCTTTTTATTTGGTGATACTGACATCTTGTGGCAAGTTAGTTACCCAATTATCTGCTAGACGTATTAAGGCTACTGTCAGCCTCCATGGCCTTGTGCAGGATGCACAGTCCCGGGGAGCCCTCTGTGGAAGGGAATAAAGCACCTCTGAGCACTCTGTACCTCGTTCGCTAAATGGCACGTATGCTCTGTTGATTCTAGAAGCAATCGACATTTTAATCATGTTTAATTGGGGTAGCAGAGACTGGAGGATTTTCGTAATATTTCTGTGTGCTTCTATCATGTTCCGAATGTTCTATGATCTGTTCTCAAGGCAATCCTTCTAATTCTTAATTTGGAATATTTATCTGGGTCTACTGATGGAATATTTTCTGAAATGGAGGAGAACCCCAAAAAGTATAACCTCACTCACCTTAACTGGCTAGAATCTAGGAATAATGCTGCATATATGAATTAAATCCATGTAAGATGGATAAATATTACAAGTATAAAACCAGAACATACTGAAATTAATTGACATTCTAGAATAAGCTGCAAAATTAACTAACCTTCCAATTTAGCAGCCTGGGGCTTCAAATTTCCCATTTGTAAATCTCTAATATGTCTGAATTCAGAATAGATCCTGGCAACTATTCTGCCCTGCTTCCTAGCCCTTCATGTTATCTCCTCAACCTCCAGTGAGTATTACTCGGTGTCCAGCATTCCCTCCCCTGCTCCCCCTAGAGGTATGGTGGCTGAGGAATCCCCAAGGCAAAAAATAATAATAATAATAATAATAATAATAATAATAATAATAATAATAATAATAATAATAATAATAATAATAATAATAATAATAATAATCCCTTGGATTTTTGATAAGTTTTGTTACTCAGGGCAGCTTGGATTCAAGGCAGAGAGTCAGTTCCTGCTGCCCCAGCTTCAGCCTTCACAGGGATTTTTAATTTTTAATTTCTGGGACTCACCCTGAGCACAGTCAGTCTGACTGTGGCTACGCTTGACATCAGCGGGGTCCCTGAAAGTCCAAATCCAGAGAGTCAGGCAGGAAGTCTGGGTGCTAATTCAGAGCACAGTCCTTTTAGGTAAGACTGGTAAAAGTGAGTGGCTTTGCAATGTTGCTCCTTCCAGAGCCTCCTTGGCCTGTTGCCACTTCTGTCTCCAGGGCTGGAGCTGGATTAGGGTAGGCACCACAGTGCTTGTTGGGTGGAAAGGTTACTAAGGCTGGGGTGGTACTGGCTGGGCTGTGGGATGCATTGACAGAACCCATGTCAGGGGCATACCGGGGGGGGGGAAGAAGGGTACATCTGCCCTGGGTGCAGCAATCTGGGGGCACCTGGAGGGGGAGCAGGAGGAGGAAGCCTTGCATCCTCCCGCCGCCCAGCAGTCCTCCTTTCCCCTAAGGCTTGGTGATGGTACCCCCTCTGCCGCCTCTGCCGCTGCGTGCCAGGTAAGCAGCGAAGCAGGCAGGTAGGCAGGAGCGCGGTGGCTGAAGCACCCTGCTCCTCCTCTTCCTCGCCTTGGTGGGAGATGTGTAAGGTGCATGCATACACACACGCACACGCACCTCCGCCTGCATGCACCCACACCCACCCCACGCCTGCAGGGTTCAGCCCTCCCCTCCATTGCTGGGTGGGTGCAATGTGGGGAGTGGTGGCAGGGAGGTCGCAAAAATGAACTTTCTCCCCAGCCGCTCCAAATCCTGGCTATGCCTCTGCCTCAGGTCCCATAGAAAGTGGCTATCTCCTCTATCTCTTTATGCACCTATGTCAGCAAAGATGATTGCTCTTTCCCCAAGCTCCCCTGGGCTTCAAGGGCACGAACAGATGGCCTGCTTGGGGGCACTCAAGGTGCCCCCCTCACAGACGCTTTTTAAAAAGAAGTATTTTCAATTGTCCAGAGAAAATGAGTCATCAAAATGCTTGTGTCAGAAACCCTGCATAGTCATCAGTTGGTCATTCATTGTGACCAAGAAAAGTTGGAGATGAGAAGTATAGCACACCATAATTCCTCCCAAAGGAAGCTTTTCTACGTCTTTCTTTTGCAGTTTAGCAAAAGCAATGCCACTGGTTACATTTCTCACATGGCTTTGGAATGACCTCATGGGGGTCACTTGGTTAGGGAAATCTATCTGAAAGCTATTCTGATCAATAGCTTGGGGCAGGCATCCTGAAGTCTTGATATGCACCAGCTTAAGTGTCATGGAACAGGGCTGGGTGGGAAGATGGTTTCCTCTTAAAATATCTGTAGTGTGTGTGGCACAGCTGCCCTCACTGCCTGCTCGCCATTGCCCAAATGGTTAATGCTTCCACCCTCTTTGCTCAAATCACCCTATGCTTGCTTTGCAGGAGTGGTGGTGACCCAAGTGAGGTTTCAACCCACCTTCCCCGTGAGATCCAGGAATGATCAGAACAGGTGGCTGACAAATGGCCACACAATGGAGGCAGCCAAGTGGCAATTTGAGGAAGTGTTGCTGATTTCCTCTTCTTGTTATTCTCTTTCCTCTTCCCTCCCCCCAGGAGTGTTGTCACACTTCAGTCATGGGCATTGGTAATGAGGAGGAAGAGGGGGAGGAGGGGAGGGCAAATGGTAGGATAACTGGCACTGCCACTGCATTGTTGTCACTCTTTTCCAGTGGCTTTAGTGCAGTGGTGCCCAAACTCAATCTACCAGCCCCATGTTCCCCTGCCTCCCATCCCGAAGCACCTCCAAACCAGCCTGGTGCTCTTCTTTCTGCTGCCCCTTCAAGAATCCCAACACAAGACTCACCAGATTTCCCCCTAAATTAAAGGCCGACAGGGCAGCTGCTGTCCTGCCACATTGCCACAGAAGGGAAAGACAGTCCACGGAATCCTGCCCCATGGTGTTGACTGTATCCACCTCTCACTTATCTAACAAGAGCCCATCAATAAAGAAAATAAGGTTGAGAGGAGATGGACTAGACCCACACATGGAGGGCTGTGGAGGTTGTGGGTGTTTTTCTGGAAGCTCTCTGGGGGTACAGTTGCCCCAGGTTGAGAACCCCTGCTGTAGTGAATAATTTTGTGGAAATTTTTGAGGATTTTATTTTGTTATTAAATGTTTCCCCTTCTCTTGTTTCCTTCTCCATTAGGGAGCAAGAGAGAACTTGAGATTTCCTAGTAACTTATTACATCTTGAAACAGCTTTAGTAGAGGGATAGCCAGTTATCCATTTGGGCTTGATCCTGGCAATCATACATGCCAGAACTGAACCAAAATAATGGCACCCTACTTGCTCTTTAAAAAAAAAATAGCCCTGGCAGAGGTATGAAAATGTGTGAGTAAGCATGGATAAGGGCCAGACTGGTTCACAATTGCCTGTATGTTGTGTTGTGGTTGAAAGAAGTAGTGAACCGGCCTGTTCCTAAAGCACAGCAAACCATGGGACAAAACCCTATCTGATCACAACTCGTGTCAACTAAAGGTGTTTCAAAATAAATTATTTCCTAGCAGTCTCATTCGGCACACAAAACTTGACAGTAACATTACTGTAACATTAACATTTCATTGGTTATTATCAGATCTTGAGATATTTGATTTTAAAATTGATTACTTGATGTTAGTTATTGGGAAGTCAACACATTGCCATTAAAGCAGATAACATGTAAATGCACTCAAAGTAATGTTACCAACATGACACTCAAACATTAGTTCTTGTGTAGTTCTCTGCACAAGGTGGATGCCACTCCACACTTCACTCCCCAGTGGTCCAAAGGCCTTGTCTCCCCTGTTTAAAACTAGATTTGTATTAATGGCCCAATCTTAGCCAGATGAATGCACTTGGATTATACCACCCAGAAGGTTTGCTTAAACGCAGCCAGAAATTTATGGTATTCCATACCGCTTCTAGAAGTCATACCTTTGGGGGCATTAATGAGAAAATTGGGCAACCAACTGTATGACCTACTTTGATCTGGATTCCTGCCCTTCCTGTAGCAGGAAATTGGACCATTCCAACTCAAAGGCTGGGGAAGAGGGTGCTCCATTTGACCTTGGTACTTCCTTGCTTAGGGGCAACCTGCTGCCCTGGTGCTCAGTCCGCAGGTGAGGCATAAATTCTGCAACAGCAGCTACAGGACCTAGCCTTCTACCAAGCTGAAGTTCTCGTGACTTGACTGATGGATTGATCTGTTGTCCTTTTAGGTATTAAGCCATTTAGGTTAGAGCTCCATACATAATTCCCTGGGAAATTAACTAAATGAGTTTAACCTCTAAGTAGGCATGTGTAAGGCAGCACAGGTAAGCAACCAACCTCAAGAATATACACCACAAAAACAGATACATACATATGCATTATACATATAACACTTTATGTCTGTTCCTCTATTAGTGGGCAATGATGGGGATTTTCTGGCCTAAATGATTACATATGTACAGTACATGTCATTACTAATTAGAGATGGGCACGAACCAGAAAAAATGTATTTTTGGCTACCCACGAACAATGAGTTTCCTGAACTTTTTTAAAATGAATCATGTACTGATTCTTTTTTTAAAAAAAATGCCTTGGGGCTGAGTGGAAACTAATCCCTGACCTGCCACCCTCCTGCCCCCTTCCAACTGCCCCCCATCAACTCCCTACCTTGTGCCACCACCTCCTCCTCCTCCTCTTCTCCACTGCTGTGTGTTTCACACCTGTCATCTGGCAGGCATGCCCATGTGCAGAGGCAGCAGCCTAAGCTTCTGTGGCCAGGGGGGATCAGCTGTGACCCCCAGTGTATCCACAGGAGGCAGTGCCCAGGTTCCTGGAAGGCTGTGATGCCAGGACAGTTCTGGAGGACAGGGGCGTATCTGGGGGGGGGAGAAGGGTACATCTGCCCCGGGTGCAGCAATCTGGGGGCACCTGGAGGGGGAGCAGGGGGAGGAAGCCGTGCACCATCCCGCCACCCAGCAGTCCTCCTTTCCCCTAAGGCTTGGTGATGGCACCCCCTCCGCTGCCTCCACTGCCATGCACCAGGCAAGTGGCAAAGCAGGCAGGCATGCAGGAGCGCGGTGGCTGCCGCGCCTTCCTTGTCTTGGTGGGAGAGGTGTAAGGTGCACACACTACTGCGCGCATGTGCACGCATGCACACCAATCTGCCTTTGCACGCGGGTGCACATGCACTTACCCCATGCTTGCATGGTTTGGCCCCTGTTGCTGGGTAGGTCCAATGTGTGTGTGTGGGGGGTGGCAGGTAGGGCGCCAAAACGAACTTTGTCTCCAGGCACTCCTAATCCTGGCTACGCCTCTGATGGAGGAGAAGTCAGCAGGAACAGACAGGCAGGCAACAGGGGAAGCAGGGAAGTGGGTGTGGAGCAGGCTATGGGGCGACAGGGACAAAATAGAACCATTGAATCAAATCAAAAATTGCTTTAAAAGTTATTTGGTTCAGTTTCTTTTAGTTTGTTAGTTCTGACAAACAAGAACCAATGAAGCAGTGTTTTTTTAAAAAATGAAATGCCTCCTTTGTTTGTTATTTGTGCCCATATCTACACAGAATACAACACAAAATACAATTCCATAGACACAATAGGATAATGTTGTTATTATTACTAAGAGAGATGTCAGAAACAAGTTATCAAGATGAAGGATTCTGGAGATCTCACTACCTGGTGACATCTTAATCATTCCTAATGAAAGTATTGCTCTGTGATATTTTTAATAGAAGCAAAACAAGTTGGGGAGCCATGTAGCCGTCACAAAACCAAACTTTCATTTTTTTGTATCTGATATTTTTAAAACATCTTTTCCTGAAGGCTCAGCAGTATTGTACAGCAATCTAGCCTTAATGCGATGCTGTAAAATGTTAGGACTGCCCTATAGAGGGCACTAGAAACTTGCTGATGACTAAAAAAAATTTCTTTCTTTTTAACCTTTAAAACAGCAGTGCATTTACATAAGGAAAAGATGGAAAAGATAACCTTAGAAATGTTAGCACAAACATATAAAGTTGGTGTAGTCTTGCATATTTAAGCCTTGTCTGTACTCATCTCAATAAAAATTGTTGCGACACTATTTTACCTTGTTTTGTGTCAGGACGATTTGGTTGATTTGTTAATAAACAAGCACAACAGGATTTCTGAATTATCTGATGCATTTTTTGTTGTAACCATGGCCACCATAAGGAAAATCCTGTATTGATTATTGGTTTGTATTTGTTTTTCACACTTTTTTCTATCTATCCTCCAACAAGTCCTAGGTGATAGATGTAGTCTTTTTGCATCTTCATTGTATCTTCCCAACTATGTGTGAAATATGACATGTTAGTTTGAGAAGATGGGCTGAAGATCCTCTACAATGGTGGTGGTGAACCTTTGGCATTCTAGATGTTTTGGACCACAACTCCCACAGTCCTTTGTCACTGGCAATCTAGGCTCAATTTTCTGGAAGTTCTGGTCCAAAACATCTGGAGTACCAAAGGTTTGCCACCACTGCTAACATATCTCATGATTGATCATACACAAAAGCACAGCTTCTAAACCTTTTTCAGATCAAGTGTCAGGTGTCCTTAAGGATGATCTGCTGACTTGTGGGATATGTAGATGATGGATGGATGAGGCTAAAGTCAACAGTCAAGAGGGTAGGAGCAAAAATTAGGTAAGCTTACCCCTCTTCTCTCTCTGATTTGTCCCACCACAAACTCTGTTTCTCCCTGTCCAGTGGTTTGCAGAGGAAAGAACAGTTTGCTTTTCCAACAACCTGAGCAGATTGTTAGCAGAGAACTTTTGAAATGAATGCTATGAGTGGCATCAAATCAGGAGGAGGGGCACAAGTTATTCCTTCTTGCACTTGGAAATCATTTTCAACTGGATTCTGCTTTAATCATGGTTTGGATAAACCCATTGAAGGTGCAATAGGACATGAATAACTCAAGATTAACTCATTTCAGTAGGTCTCTAAGAATGACTAGGTCAAGCTCCAACCCACTGTTTTTATCGTCTTCTTCAAGTGCCATGTCCTCAGAGAACATTAGTGATCAGTAGCATGATCTGGTTTTTATCCAAAGCTATTCTAAATAAAGAAGCTCGCTGCGAACCATTGGCTTACATTTTAAGCCAGAATGCTCTTCTACACCTCAGGCCACACTTCCCATCTATTTTTCCTTGAAGAATAACCTGCAGCAGATGGTATTTGTTATTGCATATTATGTGACTGAAATATTGCAATTTACTTCTCTTTATGGTACCTTTTTATTCATACACTGTAATATGGCCACATTAGTGACTTTGGCTGTCCACTGTATCTTCAGAATTTGTCTGTACATCCACATCTCAAAGGCTTCAGCCTCCTACCTAATACATAATGTAAAGGTCCAAGTTCACTGTTTTTATATAAACCTAACATGATTTCTCCACATCAAGGTTATTATATAGAGAGCAACCAAGTAGCTAGCATTTCCTCCCAGTGAGGTAAAATTGTGGCACAGTGCCTCCAAATACGAAACAAATGGACTATCATACTATATCCATACTATATCCCCTCCAAATCTCAGGAGATTAACACACTTTGTTAAGTTTAGTCTGACAAGTACTAGCGTTTGAAGTTATTTAAGCAGTTGAGGACTTTCTCTCTCTTGTTAAATTTAAATTGATATATAACACCTTTCAACAGAAACAAAATCATTCATTTATGAAAACTACAGTACTGTATTTCCTTCACAGTAAACCTAATTTAACCGAATAGGATTTACTTCTGAGTAGATGACTACACACTGGTCCCCTAGATTTCTCCTTTTGGGGTGGTATGCAAATATAATAATAAATAAATAAATAAATAAATAAATAAATAAATAAATAAATAAATAAATAAATAAATAAAAGAATTTTCATTTGCTTTTGAGATGGTAAATTGAAACCACCTGTTATCTATATATAAAACCTCTCTATATAAAACCACTCCTAAGTGGGAAAGAGATTTCCAGCATGGGAAATGTGTAGTATATAATATTTATTAGATCAAATGAAGGGAAATTTAATATATAATGCTTAGTACAGTGCAAACCAATTGGGAGATAATTTATTTTATTTTATACCTGCCCTAGATTTAATATATGTTTTTATGTTAAAATAGTATTTCTTCAATGCTTTTAACAATCTCTACAGACGGAAGTTTTCTTATCTCTCATTATGCAGTTTTATTCCTCCTGTAACTCACATTTGTTTGTACAGTGACAAATAAAAACGTCACTTCCCATATATAAACAAGCTTAGGTATAGATATAGGAGCGAGTCATTAACACAAATTGTTTACTGAAAACCAGATTCTGGTGTCTTGCAGGTTAGTCTACATTTTGGTCTTTAACCCTGGACATGAAGTTAAATTCAGGCAGTTCCTGTTGCCTTACATATTTTCCCCCTTTTAAAGAGTATATGGAGCTGAAGAGGATTCCTCAACAATGTTTCTCTGAAGGTTTGTTTGGCAAGAGGAAAAAAATTAAGTATACTGCTCTGCATATACAGTAAATATTCTGTGACCAGAATCAAAGACAGGCAAACCTGCTGCTTGATAAATAATCAGCACCAATCGGAAAGAATATAAAGTCAGTCATCCAGCCTGATGAAATCCTCCCTCTCCCACTGTACTACAGTAACTATGGCTTTAACAGCTGGATTCCTATTGGTGTTTGTGTAAGTTTGGTATTACCTGCTGTGGCTAATTGTATTTAATTGATGAGGTGCCAGGGCACTTCTTTTGCTTCTGCTGCTGGATGCATAAGTAGCTATGCAACTAAAATGTAGATAGCACCTTGTCAATTATGCCAACATTATATGCACATGTATTCCCCTTTGCTTTTCTCTACTTCGTCTCCATAGGCTAATGCTGCTTCCATGTTTGTTGTATCTATGTCCTGTAGTCGTTGCAGCCTTGCGAATTAATGAGCTCTGAAAGGTCTTATCATTAAAAGCCCTATCACTGAAAATTAAAGCCTAGGGTTCCAATTGATGAGAAAATCCATTTTACGTTTAAATGGCATTAGCCAAAGTATTGTTGGATATTGTTCCCAATAGGTGTGTCCTCTCCAACTAATAAGCTCTCTCTTGCTTTTTGCATAGACCAAATTTCTCTCAACCTTAGCCCCTCCAATAATTCATAAACAGGAATAGATGTTGTGCAGCAGTCTTTCTCAGGCGCCTAGAGTGACCCTGTTTCAAGTGCTTTTGCTGAAATTCCCATGCACGACCCAAAATGTTGAGGTGCTCATCTCTCCTGCCTGCCTGAAGTTTCACCACAGCTTTATTAGCATGGCTAGATCTTAGCCAAAAGACTGAGAATGATTAAAGTTATAGTTTCTGTAAAATGTAATAGTATGAGTCACTCTGTACAGCCATGCCATTATTTATTTGTCTGCTTGTAATGGTTGGAACACCATGCACAAATGAATCCTTACTACGAGTGCAACACAGCTACATGCGCCTTGTATCCGTCATCACTCTGATATGAAAATCTTCCATTAGAGTTCAGTTAGAGCTGTTTCTCTCGGTGTGTGTCTCAGGATCACAGAGCAATCTTTTCCAACACATCAAACATGGCCTTTCTTGGTAAATCTCATGGTCTGAAACACTGATGAGCCATGCTTCTTGAAGAGCGTCCAACTGCCAACCACATGTTCTCATCCCCTTAGTCTATCCACATAAAAATAGCTCCCTCTCCTGCTCATTTGAATATCAAGCCATTCTTCCATAGCATCTGCAACCAAGGCAGCCAAAAATCTTAAGCCTCATACTGAGGAACAGAGGTAGGCTTCTGGCCTGCTCAGATAACTTCACTCACAGGCCACTTTCAATGCATACTGAATGAAATCCTGTTAAGTGTACCTACTGTGGCAACTAGGTAGATAGTCATGAATATTTATTAAACTATATGAATATGTATTAGCTTATGTTCCTTAGCCAATCATCAAGCTGGTAGCTGTGGCTAATATCTATCTATCTATCTATCTTTCTATCTATCTAAAGCACATAATTACATTGTCCATAATCATATTGATAATTCTGAACATCTTATTGTAAAACAATAAACTTTCCTTGTTTGTTTTGAAACCATAAGCTTTGGTGCCTGACTCTTTCAAAATATAAGTGTCTAGTGACCCAGGGGTGTCATTATGTGAATACCCAGAAGGGGATAATTAAATAATTAGTGGTGGCAGCAGTAGGAAATCCGGTAATGTCTGCAGAAAGGTAATGAGGGCACCACCAGCAGGGAAAGATTTTTGGTAATGAAAGTTTTCTCCTTTCTCTCCTGTAGATCCTCTTGCTTCTGCACAATGAAAGGGCTTATTGGCAAGTCAGAAAGATCACAGGAGAGAAGGACAAAGGTTTTTATTATCATATGGATTCTAGCCACTAACAATATAGACAAATACTGAACATCTTACACCCAGTTTGAAGTATTGCTTCTTTGGCTGTCAACACCTGCTTGTCCTAGTAAGCTCTGGGCTGGATGCAATACCTGCCAGGCTGTTTTAGACAGCTGGCTGGATATATTTCATTTCCTTTAAATATGTTTTCAGTCTTTAATGTCGGCGTTTAGATTGCGATAAGGTCACGATTCCTGTTCTCATGAAACAGTTTACCAAACAGCATGGTTCCTTCAGATACCAGCATAGGTCAACACCCCCCAAAATAGCACATGTAAATTCATATAATCTTGAGGCAAAGGTGACAAGAAGGATATCCAATTAATCTTGAGTACATTTTAAAGATACAATTGTTTTCTTTAAACAACCAGACAAGCTTTTATTTTCCCACAGAACATTTTATGGAAGTATCTTTAAATTGTAAGGTGTGGGGGCTGTGGCAATTTGTAGTAGGCCTTACTAGCTAGATGCTAACTTATTCAAGGGGAATCACTGCAGATATCATTAGATATTTAATTTATTCACTGCAGATATCATTACCTATCTAATTTATTCATTAGATATTAATTTATTCAGGGGGAATTAATATATTCAGGGGGAATCACTGCAGATATCATTAGAGAACCTGAATAGAGGAAGCTTCTAAGATGAATCATTATGGATCATTATTTCTGATCACTAGGCTATTTATTATCCAGCAATAGAAATCAATGTGGGGGGGGGACATGTCTATCATAAGCAATATAAAACAGCAATTTAATCAAATGCCTAAACATTTAATATTTCCTGTGCTGTTTTATGTAACCCAAAGCTTGCCATTGTTGTCATAAAAGGCCTTTTTCTGTGGCATAATTGTGCATATCAACACACCCGGGAGCAAAGAACTGTTTAAGGCAGGCAGGTATTGCCCTTTGGGCAGCAAAGGGAATCAGCTCATTCTGAGAGAGATGACAAAAGTAGTCAGGCTTCCCTGCGCAAATGTACACAGCCACAAAGGGGCAAATTGGATAATCCCCACTGAATACCTCTCTACTGCTCTGTCCCTTAAATTACCATAACATTGCTACACTGGGAAACTGTAGAAACATAAGGTCACAAGGGGAGAGACCTTTGTGGCATGAACCTTGAGAGAAAGGTGAATTTTGTGTTATTTGGATTATTCAGAAAGCAAAATAACGAATAAGCAGAAGACGGTGCCAGGAGGAGGGACCTGGAGGTATGATTTAAATCTTAAAAATTAGTTATCTAGGCACTGAATATCTCCAGAGTTGTCTTTGTCCCATGTAAATTATTTTCTGCATGCTTCATTGCATTCGCCCTGTTTAATTAATGCTCTCTTTCCTTAGTGGTGGTAACAATTACAGTGGACCCTCTTATAACAAACGGTTTGTACAACATAGGGCGTTTATACACGACCCCTAAACTCCAGGGCAAATGGCTCCCAGCTCCGGAGCTTAAAAATGTTTACCCACCAGCTCCGGAGTTAACAGGAAATTAAGTGAGACCACGCCCACTTTAGCGTGTCCCAGCACACCTTTCAAGTACCTGCTCTTTGGAGGTGAAAATTATTTGATCCGGTGTAACAATAGTGAGTGCGGGGCTCTCCTTTCTTCTGTTTGTTGTTTTTTGGCTCCCGCCCCTTTAAGAGCTACTTTTACAGAGACGAGAGGCAGAACGGAGGTGAGCGGCATGCTTTTCTTTCTCTTTTTCTCCCTCCCCTCATGCAGCCAGCAGCCAGGAAGTGCGGAGGGGGTGGGAACGCAGGAAGAGCAATGAACCCCTAAGATTTCTGGTCCGAATTTAAGTGGCCAGCGGATCTTAGGGGTCATGTAAAAAGGCCCATAAAATCTCTACAACATAAAAAATTCTGGAGATAGGGGACATTTGCTTAACAGAATCATCTATGGGGTGAATCCGTACAACATAAAAATGGTCGTGATTAGGGATTACTCTGTTTTCAATGCATTCCTAGGGGAAATTTGTATAAAGGAAAATGTGCTTAACATAATTTCATTTGGAACAAATTAATTCCCTTATACAAGGTACCACTGTATTGACCATTGTGAGCGATGAGAGGTGGTTCTGGAGTCCACCAGTGAGTCATAGTGAACTTTAAAATTTTTTAATATAAGTGTAGCCATAGTTGTATCTACGTCTAATGAAGCATGAGGAACTGAAGTGTTAGATTCAAGTAGGGATTGCAAAACTGAGTTTTGTTCCAAACTTTTTAAAAAAAGCATACCATTGTTTCATTTCATTTCATTCTTATCCAGTTTTGGACATTGGTATTTTAAGATGGTTTCATCTCCTGTTTCAAAAGGGGTGGCTTTCACTTACATTTCTTTCTGAAACAGCATTTTTCACTTTATTTCATTACATATATTTTTGTACATTTTTATACATGGAAGTAGTAATTATTAGCAATGGAAAATAACTGCCCATTGACTTTCTGATCTGAAACAGGGAGTATAACAAATGGCAGAGATAAGAGAAAGGAACATGGAATGGTATGTGTGCCAGTAGGCTGATTTCAATAAAGTTGGTGTGAGGAAACAAGAAAAGTGAGTTTCAGTACTATACTTATCTGGTGTTCCATCTCAAACGACAGAGGCTTAGGCTTACATAAAAAGCTGGAATCAGCATCTGGAAATCTTGATCTAGAGCATGCAAAATGTTGGTTTTTACTTGATTTATCTTCTTATTTCTACAGTATCTGTGGATGGATAGGTGATTCCCTTCATTGCTTCCAAAACAGCTGACTGCAACATGGATGGTTGCAAGACTGCCTCAGAAGCTAAGAAATGTAATAAGCCTATTGATAAAATAAAGAAGAGTTTTGAGGATGGAGAAAAAAAGGGAGAAGGTACCGGGATGAATGTATTATTTGTCCATTTAAAAAAAAAAACAGCTTAAGTGGGCATAAATCCTAAACTGAGTAGGAAAGTGAGAACTGGGGCAGAAGGAGGAAATAAGACCAGCCTGGAAGGAAAAATGTTGGAGAAGGGAGGAATGAAATAACATGGGGATGACAGTGGAACTGGTCAAACACAGGTACAGTTCCTAGTACTGTAATAATCATTCTAAAATAATTAAATATGATTTTTTTTGTTTATCCTTTTGGTGTTATTTAATTTACAGAGATGCTTCAAGGTCAATAACATCAGCATCCCAGTGACATTCTGCACTCCAAACCTGTATAAAAGTCCACCAGGTGGTATCATCCATACCTCTGGTCAGTCCCACCCAACATCTATCTATCTATCTATCTATCTATCTATCTATCTATCTATCTATCTATCTATCTATCTATCTATCTATTTGTTTGTCTGTTTGTCCGTCTGTTTGTCCGTCCGTCCATCTGTCTGTCTGTCTGTCTGTCTGTCTGTCCACATACACATGCACTCACACCCACTGATGGGCAGTATAAAAATGTTATATATGCACACTGTTATATACATTTTTATACTGCCCGTATAGCAGCAATGGCCACTTTGCGTGCTTTACTATGCATGCAAAACAACAAAAAGTAGTATAGAGAGGGCAAACAAATCTACTGCATGGTGCAGAACAAGAGCCTTCAGAGTTTGAACAAAGCAGAAACACGAGTGCTTTGGGCTTCTGTTTTAAGCACAGTTCAGCCAAGTGACGTTTTGTACTATAGTTCCAGTAATGCCTCAGCAAGTATAGTCCCAAACCATGCTGACTGCAGGATTCTGGACATGGGGTGAGTGTTGTTGCAGTTTTGAGTTTTGGTTACATTTCTGTAGCTGTGCAGCAGAAGTGCATGGATTCACAGAGTAGAATAGTTTCAAGTTTCCTAGAACAGTCCACCTCCTTTTCTCATTAACTGGCCCTTATTGTCTAAATAGCTTACTCCAAGACATTAGTGGGAGAAAGAATAAAAGGTTTTATTTACTAGCAGTGAACAAATAACAGCCAGCTATCAACAGGACTGCTTCGCAGCAACAGGCCTTACCATATTGACTGCCGGCAGACAACCAGGGGAAGGGAGAGAGCAGAGAGACATGACTTTCTTTGAATCATAGCCAGGGAAGGGAAAACTGGTTAGTACTGAATAGACTGTCACCCCAGACCAGAAAAGTCTATTTCAACTGCCCCACTAGAGGCAGCATGAAAGGTTGCAATAAGCTCTTTTCTTAACAGGTGTAATCTGAAAAAGTAACTTTACAAAGCTCTGAAGGGCAGCACAAGATATAAAATCTTACTACAATGCTATATCTGATAGCGATGCTTTGCATAACCATACAGATATCTGTCTTTTCCAGAAATGATGCATGTCTCTTAAAGTTGATCTCAAAAGGATGTCTTGTCTAGTCACTATTGTGATACGATACCGTCTCAAGAAAATTAAGGAGATGCTTATGTGTGTGTCAGCCCTTCTGCTTTCTTAGTAATGGTAACGTATCATGGTATGAATATCTAGAAGGTTTGAACATATGGTAACAATAAAAATGTAACCAATGGAGATAGTATAATTTATTGGACCAACAAATAAAATAAATATAATAAACTGTCTTCCTTCATCACGGACAGTTTTTAAAAGGGACATAACGTACAGACAGCAGCTGCCTAAAATTACAACATTTTAAAATATATTCTCACTGAGAGTTTTTGCTCACCTCATTGCTGGAACATCCACATGTTAAGCAATATCTGCCTTGGGTAACATTATGGCCCCAGCCCAGAGGATGTTAGTCACGCCTGAGTCTAGTTTAAATGGATAGAAATTGCTAGTTGCAAAGAATTTATATCTATCTCCCTCCTGAATGGGTTGTTCCATAGCTTCATGTTAAAAACCAGTGCTCAGAATGTCCAGATTCTGTACAGAACGTACAGTTTGGCACATGTACCATGCAGCTCTGCCCATGTCTGATGTGAAGGGAGACCTGCTGACTTAGATTGGCTTAAGGAGCAGTCCTTAACTAGCCCAGATTGCTGTGGAAGACTTGGGATATTCAGGATTACTTACATCTACAGTAGGACCCCCGTATCCAGTGATTCATTACCCACTGATTCAGTTATCCATGGTTGGCAGGGGAAAAAATTAAATAAATAATTCAGCAGCCACAAAGCAAGCTTCAGTCACAAACAGCAGCTGTAAAGCAAGCTACTATCATAAAACAGCATCCGTAAAGCAAGCTACTGTCACAAAACAGCAGCCATAGTGCAAGCTACTGTCACAAAACAGAAGTTTTGGGGCTTTTTGGTGTTCTCTCTTATCCACAGTTTTCATTATCGACGGAAAGGCCTGGAACCAATCCTCAGCGGATACTGGGGTCCTACTGTACCTTCTTCATCTGGGCCT
Organism: Phrynocephalus forsythii; assembly: GCA_029282475.1. Classification (NCBI taxonomy): domain Eukaryota; kingdom Metazoa; phylum Chordata; class Lepidosauria; order Squamata; family Agamidae; genus Phrynocephalus; species Phrynocephalus forsythii. The sequence continues at coordinate 37,145,594 of JAPFRF010000004.1, forward strand.
GGACCTTGTGCCAGCAATAGTGGCTGTGGGTCTGGGTTGAGAGGGGCTTGGCACTGGCTCAGCTCTTTCCCCTGTGTCTTCCATTCCTTGTCCCCTTTCTGGCTTCCTTGATGGCCAATTTCAGCTAGCACAGTTGGTTAGTCCAGGTATGGCACTCAGTGAGTTGTGCTGCCATTAGAGGCTGTTGGCCATTTCAAAACCGAAACCAACCAGATTATCTTAGATTTTGTATTGCAATTTTAGAGTGAGATCAGACAGAGATTTGCCCCACAATTTGGCTTGGTTTGCAGATGTCCCAAATGCAATACCCTACTTCAGAGTTACCTTGTTTAGCACTATCTAGATTCTAACCTGATCCAAGCTAGGATAGATTTATTTGTACCCATCTATTCACAATGGCAAACCTAGATAGCATCCTAAAGAGCAGAGACATCACTTTGCCAACTAAGGTCAGGATAGTCAAAGCTATGGTTTTTCCAGTAGTGATGTATGGAAGTGAAAGCTGGACTATAAAGAAGGCTGATCACCGCAGAATCGATGCTTTTGAGCTGTGGTGCTGGAGGAGAGTCTTGAGGGTCCCCTGGACTGCAAGGAGATCAAACCTATCCACCCTGAAAGAAATCAACCCCAAATGTTCACTGGAAGGACAGATTTTGAAGCTGAGGCTCCAGTACTTTGGCCACCTCATGAGGAGAGAGGACTCCTTGGAAAAGTCCCTGATGTTGGGAAAGATTGAAGGCAAAAGGAAAAGAGGATGACAGAGAATGAGATGGTTGGACAGTGTCATCGATGCAACCAATATGGATTTGACAAAACTCTGGGAAGCAGTGGAAGATAGGAAGGCCTGGCGAGCTCTGGTCCATGGGGTCACGAAGAGTCGGACACGACTGAACAACTGAACAACTGAACAACAACAACAACAACAACAACAACAATTCGTACCCTCTCAGATAAGTAGGCATAAAATTGGAACATTATTATGGCTTTTACTACCATAGTTATTGCAAATGTCATTGCTCAACATCTGTTCATTTTTTATTTTTTATTTTTATTTTGGACTTTATTGCCTCTTTCCTGCCACATTTTATTATCTAATCTGATGAAGAGTCCTGGGGAATTTAAAAGCTTGCACACTTTGTGGAATTCTGTTGTTATATGCTGTCAATTCACTTCCTTATGAATCAGTAACTTCCAGAAGTTTCTGTCGTTAGCAGCTGTGCCTAGCTCTTGCAAATTTAAAGCTGGGGCTTCCTTTACTGAGTCCAAGCATCTGTTATCGGTCCTTTTCCTCTTTCTTTTTGCAATTTTCACCAGCAAAATTTCCTTTCCCCCTTGTGGCATTTTAGCTGATCCTAATAAAACCCACAGATTTTGATTTGTTATGATTCCCATATTATAATAACTCCCATAGTGAGTGCTATCGCCTCACATCTTTAAGTAAGTGGATAAGAGAGCAGTCTGCAAAAATTAAAGGAAAAGTCAGATAATGGGAGCATTATATTTTCATTAGATCAAAGATGGTGAATGTAAGATTCAAATCTACTTTTCTCCAAGTACTGCGATGTTTCCATGCTTCTCTCTGTTCCACAATGCTCTGCTTATTTGTTAAATTAGTAAAGGAAGTCATATACCTACTTGTGCACAGTGCTATAGCTGTTAAGCTGCAGCAGGGAAACTGGATTTCATTCAGATTTTCAGAAGACTGTCTTGTAAGAAAATGATTCTAATAAAACAGCACTGGCACTTTTACGCATAAAAATATCAAATTTTATTTATTTATTTATTTATTTCTATACCGCCCATCTAGCTGGTAGGCTACTCTGGGCATAGAATCATAGAGTTGGAAGAGCCCTCAAGGGCCATCCAGTCCAACCGCCTGCCATGCAGTGTACAAGAAGTAAACAACAAACAGATCTAAATAATAACAACTAAGAACGCTATTTAGAAACAATATAAACAAAAATGACTTGACAAAAACTGTTAACTGATAATAGGCAGAGGCAGTGTAAATATATCTGGACAGGAAGATAGATAGATAGATAGATAGATAGATAGATAGATAGATAGATAGATAGATAGATAGATAGATAGATAGATAGATAGATTTATGAGGCAGATTTGGGAAGGAATGCATAAACAGCCAGGTCTTTAGTGTGCATTTAAAGGTACCCTGTGTGGTGAGACCAGGCAGATATTCAGGGATAAAGAATTCTGCTGGTGAGGGGCTCATTCCTTGTTTTTTGCTTTTCTCCCTTGGTGCCAGGGCCGTCAATCGCTCTGCCTAGGCCAGTGTTGGCAAACTTATGGCACAGGTGCCAAAGGTGGCACTCAGAACCCTTTCTGTGGGCACCCAACATCGTCCTTTTACAGCCACCTGTATTCAGGTTAAGTTGCTGTTTTGGCACTTTGCAAAAAAGTAGTGGGTTTTGAATCGCAGTTTGGGCACTCGGTCTCTAAAAGGTTCACACCATCACTGGCCTAGGCCCTAGGAAGAATGGGCCATTGGGGCAGTTCTCTGTGATAGAAGGCGCTCTGTCAGGTACTGAGGTCCTAACCTAAACCATTTAGCACTTTGTATGTTATCATCATTACTTTGATGTCAGTGCAGATGTGAACTGGCAACCCGTCCAGAGTTAGCCAGTGTGGGGGAGTTACGATGATAGCTTCCCACCCCATTTAGTAATCTCCAGTCCACCCAATCCACCTAGCTCCCTTTTCTGCATTTTTTGTGTACCACTCTTCCTGCAAGTAGACCAACATTGCTTCTTAAGACTCATTCACCTTCCAACTTGGCCTAGGAAGAGAAGCTGCAGCTTTTAAAGGTGGGAGTACAAACGGGCATCCTGGTAAAATCTGTTCTCCTCTGTAGAAAATTACAACCAACACTGATGGACTAGGGTGGAACTTTTGTTCCATCTGGTTAAGCGCATTGTCTCTCTTTTCACAAATTTAACTTTTTAGATGCATTTTTGTGAGGGATATATCCTAAAATTATGTGAAGGTAAGGACAGTATTTCTAATCTTCCTGGATATATGAAAACCCCCACAAACATAGTTTCAAAAGCCAGGATTACTAGCGGTGACAAGATTAGATACTGACAAGATTATTCTTGTTATATGGTTCACAGGGGCGTGTTCCTAGTCTATTCTATCTCATTTCTGTATCAATCCACAGTGTTATTTTAAAAAATTACCTGAATTTTTATAGCCAATGCATCATATACAGTATTTGACTATCTGACAGAGCGTATCTCCCAAAAGTCAGAGCTGGCCAGACCCACCAGAGCCTCACTGGCCTTCTTGGTTCAGGTGGCCACAAGGTTGCAACACACAACTGGGCCTTCTCAGTGGTAGGCCCAACTACATGGAACAAACTGCCCAGCAAGATCTGCCTGGCTCAATCCCTTACAGCCTTCAAGAAAGCTTTGAAAACCTGACTGTTTAAAGAAGGTTACGGCCATTGATAACGTTTGTCTCATGCTTGTTGTGATTTGTTGTCCATTGTTACTCTCTGTTCTGTGCCTCTTGTTGGTTTCTTTCTCCTTTCTTTCATCTTTCTGTTGTTTATTATTTGATTTGAATTGTGGTGTTTTTAATTGGCTTATGTTATTTTATTTGTAAACCGCCCAGAGCTCCCTTTGGGAAAATTGGTGTATATATAAATAAATAAATAAATAAATAAATAAAAATAAATAAATAAATAAATGTATATGCATTTATTTAAAATACTGTACATAGCTGCATAGTACATAGAACTTACTATTATAAAATACGTACTTTAATAGTAGAATAGTACAATTCGAGTCATGTCTGTTCATGTCTCGAAGTCTGCATTTGAGGATGACACGAGGTTGTAGGAGTGCGCTAGGAAGCAGTGAGACTGCTATCAGGATTCAGGGCCATTCGAATCCACATGATGCCATTTCTAAAATAATTGCACTTGTTTCTAATTTGCTCCTAGCGTGTGTTCAAAGTGATTGATGATGATTGGTGATGAACGAATCTTTATTTATGGTTGTTGACCAAATCAAAAAATACCAAAATATCAATTTGCCAGAATAAAATGATTTGCCAGAATAAAACATTGAATTTGCCAGAATAAAACATTTTAAAAACATTGTAAAACTTTTGATAAAAGCCACAAAATATAAACAGGACTGTTATGTAAATAGTCAATATCAGGAAGATGGATAAAATAATATATTGAAGATCAAGCCAACATCAAACCTAAGTGGAGACCACACTCTAGATGACCGTCAAGAACTAGAATTACTGGCAGTCATCAGCCTACGTACAACTACTGATGATTGAAGATGGTGGCGGTAAACAAAACTGGGACCTATGCTGTTTATCTGAGACTGTCTCTTCCTATAAAGGTTTCCCTGAGCATTAAGTTATATTGGGAGAGTCCTCTTCCATCTCTTGCCAATGGGAGCTGTGGAAAAAGAGCTTTCTAAGAGATTCCTCCCCATGACAAAATCTCCTGCCCTTTATAAGCCCAACTGGCACCACCAACATCAAGGTGGTTAGCACCACCAAGTTAAAATCTGCTTGTTTGTTTTTTTCATCCATCCATCTGGTAATGAGAAAGAATGCTTGATTCCCTTGTCCTTTGTTTGCTGTTTTTGTCTTGTTCAGTTATTATTGTGTCTTTATGTGTTTAAAATCATTTAATTGGTTTAATATATCCAAATCGTTTTAGCTCTTTTGATGTGATTTTTTTTGAACTTATCCCAACCTAAGATGGGGTACATTTAAAAAAAAGCACCCATCTCTTCCGCACTGGTTAGGCCTCATCTTGCACACTGTGTCAGATTCTGGACCCTGCATTTCAAGAAGGATCCTGGCCAATGGGAACAAGTTGGACAAGAATGATCAGGGGACTGGAAAGACTGAAAAAAAAAACCTGGGGCATGTACTGGGAAAAGAGGGCTGAGGGGGAGATGTTGCAGCACTTTTCAAATACTTAAAAGGCTGTCATACAGAGGATGGGTAGGATCTGTTCTTGATCAGTCCTGAGTGCAGGACATGAAACAATGGGCTCAAGTTACAGGAAGACAGATTCCATTTGAATATCTATCAAGAAAAAAACTTTCTACCTGTTAGAGTAGTGCAATAATGGAAGTTTCCTAAAGAAATGGTGGATGCTCCAACATTGGAGGCATTCAGGATCAATAGGGCGCTGGCAACTTAAATTCGGACCAGAGATCTTGGGGGTTTGTCGCTCTTCCTGTGTTCCCACCCCTCCGCACCCCCTGGCTCCTGTCTGCATGAGGGGAGGGAGAAAAAAAGGGAGAAAAAAAATGAAGGCTCACCTCCGCTGTGCTTGTGAGCTGCCCCAATCTCTTCCAGTCTCTTAAAGGGGTGGGGGCAAAAAACAAAAACAAACACAAGGTGAGGAGAGCCCGGCACTCACTGCTTTATATCCGCATCAGAAAATTTTCACCTTCGGAGACCAGGTACTTGGAAAATGCGCTGGGACGTGCTTAGGTGGGCATGGTCGTACTTAATTTTTTTAAAATCTGGAGCGGGTGGGAAAACAATTTTAAGCTCCGGATCTGGGAGCCCTTTGCCTCAGATTTTAGGGGTCGTGTAAAAGCGCCTTAGACAACCACCTGGCAGATTCCCTTTGATGTGTATTCCTGTCTTGAGCAACAGGTTGGACTCAATGACCTTATAAGCCCCTACCAACTGCATAATTCTGTGATTCTATGATTCTAATATCTGTTGATGCGCCACAGCTTAGAAATACAAATATATGCAAATAATATTCAGATGTAAACCCCACTGAATTCAACTGAACTTACTTTTAGACAAGTATGTTCTCTGTACCTCTTTTTAAAATATCTATCTATCTATCTATCTATCTATCTATCTATCTATCTATCTATCTATCTATCTATCTATCTATCTATCTATCTAATCTTTAGCTGTTTAATTTTAATTTGAACTGCTTTGGGCTCCCATTCTGGGGAAAGGAGTGTGTATGTGTTTGTGTGAATAATACAATGAATGCTAATTGCTAAATAAACATTTTAGGACTGTAGTATTATGTACATTATTGGGATGACTTTTTAAATTCAGAAATGACATGCACAAACCATGGATGTAGCCAGGGAAGAAGAAACCAGGCAGGTAGCCAGGAGGCTTATAGAATTTAGAGAATTGAGGAAATGAAAATACAGTTTCATTTTGATCTACAATGAGATGACAAACCAAGTGAACTTGTACACCTCTGTGTCAGACTAATGGAGTTGACACACCAAATCCCCACTGATTCAATGGGCCCACTTATTATGCTATACAACAGGATTTCGGCCACTGAATTGAGAAAATCGCTCTGGTGCCTAGAAGCATGAGCACATCTCATACACCATCTGATATATAACAGTTCACAGCTCTTGTGCAAAAACTCTTTTGCTTCCAATCCTAACAGAGAAACAGGATGCCAGTGGACTCTTCAAGTCTTCAGGAAATAATAGTAGGCTTTGCCTTCTTCTTTGTGTTCCTTTGTTGAATATGTGAGAGGCACAAGAGTCAAGCTAGAGGAGATGGTAAAGGCAACAGTGGCCGTGGTTATGAGGAACAGGAGGGGGGAAAGGCACTTTCATAATAGGTACCAGTGCCACATCACCACCACCATTGCATTTACTCTAACTGGTTGGAAGAAGAAGTTTCCAATGAGAAGCTGCATGGAAGGAGACACTATTTCTGCACTCATCAATTTTAGTTCATGTTTGGCATGACAGCTAAGGATGGATTGAGAGGTCTCGGGGGGTGGGGAGTTTGCTAGTGCTTTAACATGTGTGCATCCCTAGCTAATGAATTAAATTATTTCATTGGTTTTCTTTGAAAGCACTACAAATTGAGACTCCCAATGAACATTTTACTCAGAAACACATAACCAGACTTTCTACACTTGCTAGACACTTCAGAAAAGAAGGCACAGCCAGGATTGTGCAATAAATACAGAGTGAGATCGAGATCGGGGAGAGGTAATTGCAGTTCTCATCTTCCCATGTGTTCTTAGGATCTCTACTTCTAGACTCAGTTCTCTGTCAGTATAAACAGGGACGATAATGAGATATCTTACAGTGTTGTTGCAGGAACAACTGCAGAATGCAAAACACATAAAAGCTCTTGGAGCATATATAAATACCAGATATATTCGTTCTTTTGCATGCTGTTGTCAAATGAACAATTATAATTCCAGTATAATTGCCTCTCATAGTCCATGGTTTTTATAAATTAGTTGGCATGATAAAGGACTTATATCCTAAAGTTGAGACCTATCAAATCAATCTGAAGATAAAAACCCAGCCAAATATACTTTGTCTGCACTTACAAATTGAAGACATTTCAAATGCCAGTACCTACCATACAAAGAGAGCAGTTTAGAGCCCATTCAAATCATAATGCATAATAGATGAAATTTATTTTCTGAGACCCTAATTTAGTTGTCAAAAAATGTTTGCCTATGCCAAGATATTGAAACATCTACCCATTTCCCTTTTGGAAATGAGTGGCTGTGTTAGGGAGAACAATTAATTCCTCCCACACACCACTGTGCCTACTTTTTCAAGAGTTATAAAAAGAGTCTGCTGATAAGAGTGGATTTTATTTCCTGGTCTCTTTCGGTTGACAAAGAAACACAAAAGGTCAATGTAGCTTGTGAATTAAAAGGGTAAGAATCTACTGGTTTTATCAGGTACTTTTTCCTCACTTATTTTTTTCTTTAAGAACAAATAACCCCTTTTTCCAGTATAGTGTTACTGAATGCCAGAAAGTTTGCTAATGTTAGTGTTTGGTGTAAGTAAATCTGTGTTTGATGGTGCACACCACCCTTCAAGAGTGGATTATTTTAATACTGTTAAAATACAATGGCCAAAATCCTATTGCATAGCGAAACCTGCATAACTTTAAGTTGTCCAAAACAGTTGCAAAATTTGCACAAATAGTTCTGCTGAAGCAATTGTGTAATTGGTGGTGCAATCAGACATGTGGAATGGCTGGGTGCAAGTCCCTTGTGAACATCTGCATGCATAACTTTGCACTAAGCTAAGTGCAATAGCATTTCAGCAAATATGTATGAAATATAATATGGGTGAGAGAGAAAAAATGAAAAAATAGTAAATCCTTTCTCAGTTCTGGGCACATTTTGCTACTGGATGGAAACAGGATTATATCCATGGTTTTTGATATGCATTGGTAAATGCCAGAAATAGTTTCTGATGTTTACTTCCAGGCCGTGGTAAAAGAAGAGATAGGAGTGTTATGAGATTGGGATTTGATAATAGTTGTTAGAATGTTTTGTGTCAAGAGCGTGTTTTCGTTTTGAAACAAGCCATGGTAAAAGAGAGAATACAGCATGAGATTTGGTCATTTTTCTGGTAAGTGCCGGTGTATAGAACTGCTCAGAGTTATTGTGGGGATTAAAACTGTTAATTCCCAGTGCTGCACTACCTGTACTGGAATACTGGGGTGCATTTGAGATGAGATTTGTCCTTAAAAGGCAGAACATCACCCTCAGTTTGTGTGTATGTCCCAATGCAATGGTATTTATGTGGTAGAAGAAATGAACATTGTTACAAATTAACATACACCAGTTCTCATTCTGAAACTTGGAAAGTAACTTAGTTTTGGATCTTGGAATGGAAAACATATGTTGTGACATATGTCTGTGAAGATTCTCAGTCATCCAGGTGAGTTTATCTGGAAGTTTAGTCATGGCTACTGGACTTCCTTTTTGAGAGATAGAAATGTTTCGCTGTTTGGATGAACAGCGAAACATTTCTATCTCTCTCAAAAAAAAAAAAAAAAAAAGAAGAAGAAGAAGAAGAAGTCCAGTAGCCATGACTCAACTTCCAGATATGTTGTGATTGATTTCTTTCCAGTATTTTAACCATCACTGGATGTATTGTATTATATAAGCTGAAAAACTCAGAAGCCTCAACAGAGCTCAAAAGCCTCAATGTGTGAATGGAGGTGATGGTGTCAAGAGGAGGGCTTCAGATTTGTCAGGAACTGGACTACATTTTGGGACAAGTCAAACCTGTTCAGGAGGGATGGGTTGCATAATGGGAACAGATTGCTGGCACTCCACATAAAAAAAGGCTACAGAGCATCTTTGAATCTGATAACTGGGGGAAAGCTTGCAAGAGCTGGGCAGCATCCAGTTCGGGAAAGTGTCTTCTTGAGTAGTGAGAAGGATGCAGTAATTACTGTGCACAGCGAGGAGCTAGTCATCAGCCCTCCAGCAGAAGGATGCAAGAGGCAGGCTAATGATGCAACTGGACTCAAAAAACTGAATCAGAAAATCAACTATAAATGCATGTATACAAATGCCAGAAGCCTCCAGAACAAAAGAGGGGAGCTGGAATACTTAGCAATAGATAAAAATATTGATATTACTGGCATCACTGAAACCTGGTAAACAGATGATAACAGTTATCCCAGGCTATAAACTGCACAGGAAGGACAGGAAGGGGCAAACAGGAGGTGGTATAGCCTTGTATGTCAAATAAGTGATAAAATGCTACAAATTGGAATAATCAGGTGATTTGGAGTCACCATTAGAAACTCTGTGGGTAAGAGTAGCAGGCCACAAGGATGGTCTAACAGTAGACATATGCTATTGGCCTCCAACCCAAGTCCCTGAGGGAGAGTGGCAGTTGGAGAATGTTGTGAAGGAGGCATCCAAGAAGGGAAGGCTGGGATCATTAGGAAGGGTATAGAAAATGAGTCAGCAATTGTCATTTTGCCTCTTTATAAATCTATGGTGAGCCCCCATCTGGACTACTGTGTCCAGGTCTGGTCACCATACCTCCAGAAGGACATTATGGAAATGGAAAAAGTGCAGAGGGGGGCAACCAGAATGATTAGGGGACTGGAACACCTTCCTTACCATTTGAGGCTGCAATAGCTGGGCTTCTTCACTCTTGATGGCATCTAAGAGGTGATCTGATTGAAGTTTATAAAATCATAGACAGTGTGGACAAAGTAGACAAGGAAAAGCTGCTTTTCCTGTTGCACAACACTAGAACTAGGGGGCACTCCATGAAACTTTTGAGTGCTAGATCTCAAACAAATAAGAGGAAGTACTTTTTCACCTAGAGGATCACTGGTTTATGGAATTCACTGCCAGAAGAAGTGGTGACAGCTGTCAGCCTTGACAGCTTTAAGAAAGGATTGGGCAAGTTCATGGAGAACAAGGGTATCAATGGTTATCATTATGGATGCCTAAGGACAACCTCCGGGTTGGAGAGATGGGTAGGATATCTCTCAATGCCATTTACAGGGAATCATAAGCAGGTGAAGACATCTGCTTGGGAATACCCTGAAGCAAATGGTGAGCCACTGTATGAGACAGAATGCTGGACTGGATGGGCTGTGGCCTGTTCCAACAAGGCTGTTTTTATGTTCTTATGTAAAGTTATACTGTAAATGTACAGCCAAACTGATGAGTTAGATAAAGGCCTTACTTTTGCTAGACACATTTTTTAAAAGCAACAAACAATAAACATAGTTTGTTATTACCCCCAATGCATGTATTTTTCACTGAAAACATTATTTCCAATTGATTATTAATTAAAACAAAGATAAGAACTTTTGGGAATTACAGAAGTTTTCAGTGTACAAAAAGAGATAGCTACTATCTTTTTTTGTTGTATTCAGCCACTTCCCCACAATTATATAAAATTCAGGTTTGTACCCCTTCATCCATTCTATTCCATAAGGAGCTCTGTGATGATAAAAACTGTACACATTTCAGACTATTCATAATCCAAGCTTTATAATTCCACATATTGTCAGATACATGGCACCATTAATGCCTGCAATTATTTGAGTGCACATAATCTCATAGAACCCCCCTCACAAGGCTCCCATGCTTTTAAGAGCTGTTTAAGGATGAAAATTAGCAGGGATAATTTCACCCACTGCTATAGTTTCATTTTTTAATTCTGTGCTTGTTATATAGCTGTAGAAGACACAGGAGTCTTGCCAGGAAGAAGTCTGAAGTCTTAAAATTTGCAGAGAAACATCCCAAATGAAATAGTTATGTGCCATGAAGTCATGTCTGACATATGATGACCCTAATTGGGTTCTTGAGGTATGTGAGATATTCAACAAGTGGTTTACCATGGCTACATCATGAGTTTCCATGACCAAGACTGGTGGTGCTTAACCAATGCCAGAGTTGCACACAAGCTTACAGCTGAAAGAAGAAACACAATACAGTAGATTAGAAGAGGAAATTCCTTAACTGCTGAAAGCTTTTGAGTGCACAACAGGAACTTTTTTCACAACCTGCAGATTAGCTTGCCTCGTTTTATGGTTGGTCTTTTAAAGGACTTAACCACTGAATTCCTTTAAAATGTTATTTCTCAGTTGAAAAAATTGCCTGTCACAATTCTCCAACTTTAATTGTGCTTTCAGCCATAAGTTCTGATGAACTATTTCTGCTCTGGGATAATGAATAAATATCCATAAAATTAATATTTTTTTAACTTTGGGTATGCTCCAGGTCTCTTAAATTTGACATAATGTAGGGCCTCAGCATGCCCAATTGGTTTTGGGATTTAAAAATTTCCTTATATCCTTAAATTGGTCCTGGCTTCCCATAATTCAAACCCAGGAATGAAAAGGACCCCAAATATATAAAATATCAGTATTAATTTAAGGCTGCAGACCTATACTTTTTCCCCTTGAGAGCAGATCCTAATGGACTTTGTGGGATTGTTCCTTATAACTCTTGTAAGCTAGAGGTTCAGGTTGGCCTACAGAAGCTAAGGACTCGATGCATGTGTATTTAAAAGTCTGTTTTGACATGCAAAGCAAAAAAAAAACAACAACCAAAGTATGAAGACACCTTGAATGCAAACAGATTTATTTCAGTGTCACCTGTGGATTGCAACCATCTTTCTGAAGCATTTGAGAAATGAACTGAATTGATTAGCCCTTGAGGTGTCACAATACTGTTTTTGCTACTAACTAGGGACTTCCTGAGCCACCGGGAAGTATAACATATCTGCAAGGATTCAGGAGAGGATGTAAGGCAAAATTGTTTTGGCTGTCCTTTGGATGTCAATAAAGTGCTATTCTGCCACTTATGTGTATATATTGCAGTGTTGGTGAACACTTGGCAGTCGGCACCCTTTCCGTGGGCACCTGACATCGCCCCTTCACTGCTACCTGTATTCAGGTTAAATTGCTGTATCGGCACTTTGAGAAAAATTAGTGGGTTCTGAATCTCAGTTTGGGCACTGGGTCTCAATGCCTAAAAGGTTGCCATCACTGATATATAGCATTTTTACCATATGTGTGGAATGTATTTTATTATTTGATTGGTTTCTTGTTGTATATGGAAGCTTTCCAGTGTAAAGGGTGTCCTTGTTGTCTTCCAACAGACGAATGCCATGCAAATAAAAATAATAAATAAATATTTGAGAGGTCTTCTTCCTGTCCCATAGCCAATGAGAATGCACCCTATGAAGAAGGGAAAGAGAGGGAAAGTTAGGGGCAAGGATGGGAAACGGGCATTTGGCTTGGGGGTCGGGCAGACCCCTCACTATACAGGACAACCCTTCCGGATTCAGGCCGGGCAAAAAAGCCAGCGACTAGCAGGGTGGTCGCCCTACCTGGCCTTAATCCCGAGGGCTTGCCCTGTCTCCGTGGCCTTCGCCACGCCCAAGCCCAATGCCGTCCCAAATGCTGGGACGACGCTAAATGAGACAGGAGGGCGATGAGGAGCAAAATCTCGTCGGGGCTTTGGTTTTGAGAGGAATCCACCGACCGACTAATTCCCGGCTGGCCGGCGGCTGCTCCAGGTTGTCTTCCTGCTCGCTCTCAGTTCCCTCACCGGGAACGCTCGGCACCCTGAGGGGGACTGAGGGGGCGGCGGCGGCGGGCGCAAGGCTGCCTTTCCCCTCCTCCCTTCAGACAGAACCGGGAGGGGAGAGTTTCTGGAGCTGAAGGCTCCCCACCACCACCACCACCACCCACCCACCCAATCACACCCCTCCCATTCTTCTTCCACTGAGGTAACACGGGGCATCCTTTGGGCCACAGTAAAAAAGCCGGGAATGGGGAGGGGGAGAGCTCATTTCAGGCCAACGCCGGCGCAAAGTGGCGGGCGAAGGAACGCCGTGGGCGGTCGTCCTCCACCAACTTTTCTCTCCGTCTCGCTCTGTTCCCCTTCCAGCGCGGAGCCTCCCACCAGGTTGGGGGGAGCTTCGTCGGTAAGTCGTCGTCGCCCCCGCCGGGCGAGCAGGCTGCTGTCCGCCTGGCGCGTTTGGGCGCGCGCGCGAGAAAGAGGCCGTGGGTCGAAGGCGCCGCCGCCGCCGCCTCAGCCTCCCGCGCGCACCTGGCGGTTTTTGTTGTGGCGAGCGCCGGGGTTACCTGGCGAGGTGGAGGCGGCTGCTATAGGAACTTGCCGGCGAGGCGGCGTCGGAGAAAGAGGGGTCTCGCTTTGGGCGCAGGGGGGAGAAGCCGCCGCCCACCCTCCGCCCCGGAATCCCCCCCCACCCCCGCTTCTCCCCGGAGAGGGCCGGCACCGCTGCCCGCTGGAGCGCGAAGGTGGCCCACTTCAGCTAAGAAGCCACGGCGCGCGGGAGCAGGAGGCGGCGGCGGCGGCGGGTGGTGGTGGTGGTGTCCGCCGCGTGCGCGCCTCCGTCACTCGCCCGCTCCCAAGCCCAGGAAAGGGGACCCGAAGAAAGGCGGTGGCGTAAAGAGGGTGAGCGTAAGTCTCTCTCCGACGGGGCGGGCGGGAGAGGGGGCGGGAGAGAGAGAGAGAGAGAGAGAGAGAGAGAGAGAGAGAGAGAGAGAGAGAGGCGGGCCGCGCGCCCCCCCCCCCTCCCTCCCGCCCCCCGCGGGCCGTCCGGCCGCGGCGGCCCCTGCTTTGTGGCGCGCGAGCGTCCGAAGGCGACGCCAGCCGAGGGGACGCCGCGCGGGCTCCTGAGCGGGACGGCCAGGAAGCGGGGCCGGTTGGGGGTGTTGGCGACGCCTCGCGCTCGCTAGGCTTGGGAAGCGCTCGGCCAGCCCCGTCGCCGTCGGGAGCGCGGGCGCAAACTCCGGCCCCGGCGCTTGCTTGGGGCGCCGTCTCCGTGTAAGTACCGCGCAACGCTGCGCCGGCGCCGCCTCCCTGGGAAGTTTCCTCGCTGCTCCGATTAACGGGACGGAGGCGCGTCCTCCTCCGGCGGCCGGGCGCCTGGGGAAGACGCGTTGGGGGGGGTCTCGATCCCCCGGTGAGGCGTCTAGATAGAATCACGGCCGCCCACTTCGGGCAGAAGCGGCCGTGATTCCTACCCCTTCGCCTCTTAAAAGGGGCTTCCGTCTGTCCTTCTCCCGGTTCTCCGTTTTCACCTCCCCATGTTTTATTCCAGCGCGAAACTTCTTTGGAAACGAAACCGTCAGATTCACACCTAGATCTCATCACCAACCCTTATACTTTATGGGGAGATAGTTTCTCTTTCACAACACCCCCCCGCCCCAATTATTCAAAGTTTGCTGGAGAAACGGGGGTGGGGGAAGCGCACAGCGTCCGAAAAAGTTGAGACAAATATTCCCTTCGGGAGTTTTGTCATCTTGTTGATGATTAAGCCGAGTTACGTGTCGAAGACGCCGGGCTTGGTTTCTGCTCCTCCGTGTGTGTGTGTGTGTGTGTGTGTGTGTGTGTGTGTGTGTGTGTGTGTGTGTGTGTGTGTGTGTGTGTGTGTGTGTGTGTGTGTGTGTGTGTGTGTGTGTGTGTGTGCGCTTGCAACAGTGTTTCCCCAACTTATCTTCCGTTTGTTGTGTTGCGTTTAACTGTTACGGAATCCGGGTTAGTGCTTACGAAGCGTCCGGAGGTCTTGGAGGATTGATGGTCCCCTGCAGTAGTTCCTGCAACTTGGGAAAACAATTTTTATAAGGCAGTTTATTTCTCACATGAGATGCAGGCTAAAGCCGTGTAATATCAAATAGCAGCAGTAATAAGAGCAACACATTCAGTGATGCTGAGTGATGTACAAGGATAGAATTTAATGGTTTTGCATGCTTAGAGAGGTTCCAGTGTGATGAAAAAAGTTTCTAAAGCTTCTCTCTCCTTTTAGTTGGGATATAGAGTAATCCAAAGAGGACAAAGCTTTCCCAATCCAACTTTGCAACTGAGAATTGCTTTTGTTAGCTTCTGTCTTTGCCATCTGAATAAAGCTTAACTCCACATTTCAAGACCTTGGAATGTATAAAGCAGGGGTCCTCAAAGTTTTCAAACAGCGGGCCGGTCCACCACCGCCCAGACACCACTGGGGGCCGGATCACAGTCCAAAAGTAGCTGCGGAGGTTGGCTTGCTCACAAAACAGGGGGTAGGTGGGGGGGGTTGCAATTGGTCCCAGGGGCCGGATTCAGGGCCTTGTTGAGGATGGTATAAAGCAATATGAAACCAGAGTGCATTTGAGCATGTATAAAATCCTATGATTGCCTTGCAATGAGAGTACCATTTTCACATTCTGATTGAGAGAAATCGCTTCTAATCAGAGGGCATGAGTGCCAGGTTGCCTTATGCCTCGTGTGGACATGACTTTTAGACATTAAGCAGGGTCACACTGTCTCTGGCAACAGCTGATGTGTTGGGCTGTGACACTGTCTTTGTGGCAGGGATGGGTAGCTGTACTCTCCAGAGACTCACTGGTCAGCTAGCAGGGAAGGCTTATGGGAGCCTTGATCTCATAGAATGGGGGTGGCCAAATTATCCACCCCTGTTCTGCATTAAGAAGCAATGGGAACTGAAGAGTGGAGTGTGCATTTTCTCAAGTCAGAAAAGCACCGTGGAAAAACGTACTTGCCCAGCAGTAAAAGCCAGTGAGCTGAGCTGGCCCAAACCATTTTGCTGCTGGAAGAAATGGGCAGGATGATGTTCTGTTCCCGCTACCATCTAGTAAAGCTAGACACATGAGATGTTGAATTTCCCTTCAATACTAGTGCCAGGGTAATACTCTTTGCTATGTTCTGAGCAGGACAGATGCATAAGCAGTTGACATGGCACACAAGACTCTTACTTTCATCATGTTACTGCCTAGTATTGGTCCTTTGAAACAGCCACCTAATCTTACCTAGGGGCTGGGCTGGCTTTGATACTGAATTCAGTGGAACTCTATTTATTTCATCCATGGATGCTACCTTAATAGGCAAGCTGTTCTAGCTGCATGGTGAGGAGGTCATCAGTGCCCTTCGCTGGTCATCATGGTGCTTCAGTGTCCATGCAGAGAAGCAAGCATTACTTCATTCCTAGAATGGTTCAGAAACCTAGGAAAATATAGCGGATGTCCTAACGGTTATCTCCCCACTAGTCAGAGGTGAAAATAAATTTCTATTTATTTTGGAATGCATTAATGTACTTTTATTTTATTAATAATAAAATATTATTTTTAATCACACACACACACACACACACACACACACACACACACACACACACACACACACACACACACACACACACACACACAACCAGGTACAGTAGAACCAGTAAACAAACCAATAAAGCAACCAAGACGATAAATTATGGTGAAAGTGTAGTACAGTGGTTCCAAATGAAATTATGTTAAGCAAATTTTCCTTTATACAAGTTTCTCATAGGAATGCATTGAAAACAGAGTAATCCCTAATTGCGACCATTTTTATGTTCTACGGATTTACCCCACAGGCGATTCTGAGTTAAGCAAATTTCCCCCTGTTGTACAGATTTTATGTTATACAAACTGTTGGTTATACAAGGGTCCACTGTATAGTGTAATGATAGAACTGCAGGGCTGGAAGGGGCGCTCTGGATCATTGCATCAAGGAGGCACAGTGGGGAGTTGAACTATCAACCTCCTGGCTCTGCAGATGGAGGCCTAAACCACTGAGCTATCCAGCACTTCTTAACTGTTTCATTGAAGTCCAGGAGTGACAGGCAGTGTTAACCACCAGGAAAATGCTGAGTGGTTGTTGTGATTTTGTATTTATCTCCCATGTTTCACTGGTAACAACTCAATATTTTCCCCATGTTAGTACTTCTTGTGCTCAGAGAAAATGTGGATGCTGCCATCTCAAAATACTGTACAGGGGTCCAGAGAGGGGCAATCCATGTTTACTTTTTGGCGCATGCTTCTTTCTGTTCTGTGTCGTCGAGTCACCATCAATTGATCCTAACAGGCTTTTCAAGGTATGTGAGATGTTCAAAGAGTGGTTTGTAATCCCAGTTTTCATGGCCCATGAGGATTTGAACTCAGATCCCTAGAGAGCTACTCTGACACCCACTCTACTACACCACATATCTGCATCCAGCTTAGGTATTGTTTTTGAAAGGTTCTGGGTGTTGTGATTTGGTTAAAATTGGAAAGTTCATTAAGAATCTGTCTGCTTCATATTCCATAATTTAAGCAATGGAATACCAACATACAGTTTTATTACTTGTGTTGCCATCAGTGCAATGTGTGCTAATCTGATCATACAAGAATGGCTCATATTTGAATACCCCTGGAAATCATTCCTCCATAGAAAAGAGCCGTGAAGATTTTTTCCTCTGCAAATGTTACTTTAAGTCCATTCTAGCAAGTTGGAGCTACAGCTAACTTTGCACAGGCAAATTTGGGCCATGCTGTTGACATTGTCTTTGGTATCTAGAAGAGCTGAATTTAGATACTGTTGCCTAACATAGAGTTAATACTAGAATAGCCACATTGAATAAGTAGGAATTTGGTGAGTCAACCCCTTTTGTAAGCTGCCTTGATTCAAATGGACCTTGTCTAGCTGTTGCATACTACACAGAGCTTCAGCCGCTGTATCCATCTCACTCCTGAGTAAATAACAGCAGGCCCTGGGGTGGGTGGGGGTGGGTTAATATTATCCAGGGTACAATGGAAGAAAGGACATATGGGGACAGAGTTAAACACCTTCACTCCAAATACCATTTCTCCAAAGCTGTCAGAAGTGCCTGCTACTTACTGAGCTCCTTAAACTGCTGAGATATTTTAATGAGATCCTAATCACAGATCATCCACGTCATTTCCAGTTTGGCCCTGCCGCGCATATATTGTTGCCGGAATAAAAGAAATACCAGGAAGGTGTGGTAGAAAAAATGCTTATTGGGTAATTACTGGAATGTTATGGCTTTTACGTATAATCACTGATTGGACTTGGACATTATCCACATACCTTTTAGGAGGTGGCTAAAATCCTGTTGCTTATCGTCATATGTCACCCTAGAATAGGCTTATTGAATTAGTGGGTATTTGGTAGGTCAACTCCTTCACTGATTTCATTGACTCCAAGAAGCCTACTCTAGTTATGACTTACTTATCAAATACCTACAAAACCCCAGCTGATTCATTGCCTCCACTACAGCTTTAGTGCGACTTACTGCACTAAGCTACAGGATTTCAGCCACTGACTCTGACCTATCATTTAAGATTTTTCAGCAACTGATAGCTAGGATCACATCCAATATTGTTTTTGCTGCATAGTAAGATGTGAAATAACTAGAGATGTAAAACCTGTGTGTGTGTGTGTGTGTGTGTGTGTGTGTGTGTGTGTGTGTGTGTGTGTGTGTGTGTGTGTGTGTGTGTGTGTGTGTGTGTGAATGGAGGGGGGAAAGCCACCCACCACCACCATACACAATTTTTCCATCCCCACCATGGCTTCAGAATTTCCAAAAAGCATATATCTTTAAAAAGGACATCAAGGAGAAGAATGCTTCTGGGTATGTGCAGAGTTGCTTTCCCCTCCACAGCGCCCCACAACCCAATTTGCATACATGTACATGCTTGGGATTAGGGGGGTTTGGGCTTCCAAGTCAGTATAACTTCTGTGTAGTGCTAGCCATCAGAGCAGTGGCAGCTCACTGGAAGGAATAGTTAGCATATGGGTTGTTACACAGCCCTGCAAAAAACTCTAGCTTGTAGTTTCTCCTAGCGTCTGTGAGGTCAGACCAGAGCCCACTCTCCTGTTAGGCAGAATGAAGTGCCTCTCTCTGACAGCAGATTTTTAGGCATAATATTGTTAGATATTTACTTAATTAGCACTGCATTTTATGGCCAACACTGGGAAGAAGTGTTTATTGGACTTTCTGCTTCATGCATCAAACTAACTTGAAGTTAGTTTTTTCACTTGTATGCTTTGACCTGAGAGAATGGGTGGGTGATATTATTTGTTCTTCTGTGATAGACAGGAAAATATCTCAGGCTAGCCCAGACTATTGGTCTAGAAATACCAGCCTATAATTGGTAGACATAATCACTGGTACACTGTACAGTAGTTTGAGGTTGCAGATGGATGACAGTTCTATCATGGCATATAATGTGGAACCCTCATTATCCTAATTTGGAAACATAACTTGAGAAGTCAAACCCGCAACAAAATGTTGCAGAGGAAAGTGCTGCTGCCCAGCGTTTCAGGGGATGTCTTTCCATTGCATTCTCTCAACTATCTATGGTTCTGTTTCCATGTCCGTAATCGGTATCCTGTGTCCACTGAGCATGTTCAGTTCACATCAGGCTGTTTTGAAGGCTCTTCCCCATCAGGATTTCTTTCCTTAAGATTAAAAAAACTTGTAGAAATGTCATGCTTCTCCATCCCTCTCCCAGGCTGCTAGGTCCTTCAATGTTGTGAAGATTTTAAATAAAGAAGGATCAGCACTTGCTTCTGACCTTGTAAAACAGAAGGAATTATTTTTTTGTAGCCTTGGTTATTGACTGTGATAAATCCTGTTTTACTTTCCATCCTACACCAGTGCTTGCATGCATCTGAATTCCTTTTCAGAAGCGTTAGAGAAGGATTTGGTAGAAATGAATATACAGTGGACCCTCATATAACAAATGGTTTGTATAGCATAAAATCTGTACAACATAAAAAATTCCAGGGATAGGGGAAATTTGCTTAACAGAATCGCCCATGGGGTGAATCCATACAACATAAAAAGGGTCGTGATTAGGGATTACTCTGTTTTCAGTGCATTCCTATGGGAAATTTGTATAAAGGAAAGTTTGCTTAACATAATTTCATTTGGAATGAATTAATTCTTTTATACATGGCACCACATTGTATTTGTTCAGCAAGACCAAGGTGTACTTTCACGCTGCAGGTAGTAAATCAAGAAGGCTGGGAAAATTGTGTTTCTACCACTTATATTTCTGTAAATGGTCACTCTGCTCATTTTGTACATGGTCAAGCTTTTCTTAAAAATTGAATGGATCATAGCTTTTACATTTTCAGGCAGTTTTGCCCGAAAATATACACATGTGTATTTTGTATCTGCCATTCAGATACAATTCATGGATTTAATAAGATGTGTTTTAATATTCAAAAGCTTTCCCCACAACAAATTCAATGGTTTTCATGGTGACACAGGACTTTCTGTTTCTATGGAACTTGTATTGAATCACTACTGATGTCTAAGGTATTTTGCACTGAGACCACTGAGTAACATGGGCCAGCTCTAGAGCTTGAGTCTTTTCCTGAGTCATTACAGTGAGTCAGAAAAGGAAGGGAAATTCACTTTATATGTGAGTGGAGGTGGTAATGCTGTGGAATTTCTGCATACAAAGTAAGACAGATTGTAGGGTCATGACTTGGTGTCCTGCAATATTTAATGGTGTGATGAGTATTCATGGGGAGGAGGCTCAAACATGCCATTTGCTTCCTTCTATGCCCCTAGAGTTCAGTGCTGCCTACCTTAAGAAATGGCATAAATATGATAAGTAGAGCTGATGATGATGATGATGATGATGATGATGATGCAGGAGTGGATTGCACTTTAAAGGTCTCAACTGCATTTATCCTTCCTTACAAATGACAGGTTCCTTGTGATGATTAGTGGTGATTCAGCATGGGGCTGAACAAACCCAAGTCTTTCATGCGTGGATTCCTCTTTGAACCAAGTATTATACGTACAGAAATCCATTGCTGTTAGAGATATGCACTATTCTCTAGGCATACGCAAGAACTCATGAAAAGCTTGAATCACAATAATTTTTGGTAAGGCCTCTATGGAGATTGTTAATTTTGCAAAGTGTCCCTGTTCTATTTTGCTGACATTCACCCATAGAAATGCTACTGGAATTAACCGCACCCGAGATAAGAGGTACCATTCTTTCTAGGCAGTTTGCTAATGCCAGGATAAATGAATAACCTAATAATATATACAGGGAAAGTATTTCTATCCTATCCATCTGTCTGTGAGTGATAAGGCATACTCATATCCCAAGGTCCAAACTGGCTTTTTGAAAAGAGAATTGAGTACTAGTACAGTCAATCTGATTGTATAGACTAGAGTTAGCTGGAACTTATTTTATATTCCCTTCATGGGTTCAAATTGATGGATAGATTATTTTTGTTATATGTTCTAGCATGTCCCTAGAAAGAAATATTAACCAGAATTCTAATACTGTAGTAGACATGTAGGGCAGTGATGGCGAACCTTTTAGAGACTGAGTGCCCAAACTGCAATTCAAAACCCACTATTTTTTTTTTGCAAAGTGCCAATACAGTAATTTAACCTGTATACAGGTGGCTATGAAGGGGCAATGGGTGCTCACAGAAAGGGCTCCGAGTGCCACCTTTGGCACCTGTGCCATAGGTTCGCCATCACTGATGTAGGGTTTTCATAATTTGTTTGGGCTAATTGCAGCTAATTGATGAGGTGTCGAGGAGAATCTGGGTTGTGCCCTCAGGTGTGTGGCCAGGCGTATAGCCAATATGTGTTTTGGCAACTCATCAGTCATCCATAATTATTCAACATCAGTCAGATACTAGCACCATGGACTAGATGTTAATAAAGAGTTGCAAGATGACATAACCTTTATTAGGGTGAGATATAGGAGTCTATCAGCATCTCTTTATTTACATGCTCCAGTGCTGAATCCTTAGGCAGACTTGTTGTGTTCTGCTAATATGTTGAGTTAGTATCAACATAGAAAGGTTTGATTCTTAATCGAGAGAATCCATAGTACTGAAGTTCAGCAAGCAGTGTTCTACTGATGTCAATGAAAAGTTTGGACTACTTCCAAACAATGCTGTGACGTCAAATAAACGATAAACATTTAGCTCTACAAATCCCACTGTTGGAGTAGTTTGGAAAAGCATGACAATAATACTACAATAGCAAATTATGGGAATATGTTTTGGATGGAATTTCCAGAAATACAATTTAATTGCCTTCTAGATTGTGCTGTGCTATTGTTGATGTTCATGTGCCTGTAATCAACAAATAGAATTATATGTTTATGAACAAAATTCAAACATGGAGGTTGTTGCATGGCTAGGTTTTCCATTTTTCAAGTACAGATAGTTCTAATCCATCCCGGAGTGTCTTTCACCACAGGTTTGATACAATCTGTCCTTGGCGGTTTGATACAGAATTGTTATGTTGGATTTATTGAAATTCGATTTTGATATCCTTTATTTATTTATTTATTTATTTATTTACTTTGAATTATTTTTTACCCCGCCTTTCTCCTTGGAAAAGGACCCAAGGCAGCTCACAGGATTTGGGTAAGGCAGAGGTTGTCTCAGAGCTTGGAAATTTGGCTTTGTAAGTAATTCATCTCTGTTATACATTGCATGGTTTCCAAAGATGTAGTTTGTTGTCATCTTTTTGTTTCTGAACACTTCTTAAATCTGAAAGCCCTTTTGGTTGATAAGTGAATGGCAGAAAACTTGAAAAGTCCTGTTGGGCTGTGGAGTCGGTAGATAAATGTTCCAACTCTGACTCCTAAGTTTTTTTGTACTTCCGACTCCGACTCCGACTCCTACTCCCCGACTCCGACTCCTCTGTATTAATATGCTGATGTATTTTATGCATTCCTAGAAGGAAAGAAAGGCAACATACATGTCATTACCACAGGACTACTGGCTGGGAAGCCAACAGTCTACTGTATTGAACAGTTTAAGCAAAAGACAAACACAATGAAAACAACAATGTTTGCCAGTTACCTAAACCACTGTTCTATTTTGGACACCCAGTGCCTGAAATGGCCACTCTGAGGCTTCTGAGGTATCAAAAGATTTAACTTATGTATCAAAACATTTAACCTACTGATGGCTCAATTAATGTAATTTTATTGGTATCTGTTTTTATTTTTGAAATTTACCAGTAGCTGCTGCATTTCCCACCCTCGACTTGTATTCGGGTCAATAAGTTTTCCCAATTTTTTTGTAGTAAAATTAGGTACCTTGACTTATATCTGGGTCGACTAATACTTGAGTATATATGGTATACACATGTCTTCACTCATACAGACAAGCAGGGACAGCTATGCAGTTTCTTCCAGAAACATGTACACATGTCTTCCCTCATACAGACATATAAACACTTACAGTTGAATCCAAGAAGCTGTTACACCAAGTTCTTCTAAGCTCTTCTAGCAGAGAGAGGTATTTGGGCAGAAGCTGCTGCCTTCTCCTTTTTGTGTGATCTGCTGCTGAAGATATGGCAGTGGGAGGATCCAGGAAGGGGCATTTATTATAAAACATGATTTCCCTAGTAAAATCCCATAGTCATGTTTAAAGTTTAAGCAAACAATCGGAGTTTACAAGTTTTTATAGCCTTAGCTGAGGGACTTTTTATTTATTTATTTATTTATTTATTTATTTATTTATTTATTTATTTATTATTGCTTATATACCGCACCAATTTTCCCTAGGGAACAAACAATTAAAAACACCGCAATACAAATCAAAAGGGCACATAACAATGGGGGGAAAGAATCCGGCAAGAGGCACAAACAAATACTAACAGAAAACAAATGAATCACAAGGGGGCACAAACAGACGTTAGCGATCGCCATAAGCTTCTTTGAACAGCCACATTTTCAATAATTTCTTAAAGGCTGTGAGGGAAGGAGCCAGGCACATCTTGGTGGGCAGTTTATTCCACATGGACGGGCCAACCACCGAGAAGGCCCGATTGCGAGTCGCAACCTTACGGGCTTCCCTGGGGGTGGCCATCCGAAGCGAGAAGGCCAGTGAGGCTCTGGTATGTCTGGCCAGCTCTGACCTTTGGGAGATATGCTCTGTTAGATATTCAGGTCCCAGGCCATGGAGGGTTTTGTAAACCAAAACCAGCACCTTGAACCTTATTCGGGAGGCAACAGGCAGCCAGTGCAGGTGAGCCAGAATTGGGGTGAGTTGTACAGTTTATAGGTCTCATTAAAGGTGGGAAAAGTTCTGAAAAAAAAGTGGACAGATTGATACATGGCACTGTGGTACTGGGGTCTTAAAATGAGCAGATTGTACACTGGACCAAATTAGAACAAAAATGTACTACCATTCACCAATGGTTAAAAAAATCCTGGATAAGATTTTTTAATAGGGACACGGACTTGGGGCTTTGGACTCAGGACTTGGGACCAACGACTTAGGGACTTTTCACACGACCCCTAAGATCCACTGGCCACTTAAATTCGGACCAGAGATCTTAGGGGTTCTTCGCTCTTCCTGTGTCCCCACCCCTCCGCACTTCCTGGCTGCTGGCTGCGTGAGGGGAGGGAGAAAAAGAGAAAGAAAAGCATGCCGCTCACCTCCGTTCTGCCTCTTGCTCTTGCCGGCAACATTCCAGTCTCTGTAAAGTAGCTCTTAAAGGGGCGGGAGCCAAAAAAACAACAAACAGAAGTGAGGAGAGCCCCGCACTCAGTATCATTACACCGCATCAAGGAATTTTCACCTCCAAAGAGCAGGTACTTGAAAGGTGCGCTGGGACCCGCTAAAGTGGGCGTGGTCGCACCTAATTTCCTGTAAACTCCGGAGCTGGTGGGGAAACATTTTTAAGCTCCGGAGCTGAGAGCCATTTGCCCCGGAGTTTAGGGGTCGTGTATAAACGCCCTTAGACTTTGACTTGAGAGTCAGACCCAGTGCCTTGCCAACATCATCCCTGTTTAGTGATGTAAAGCATTTTTGCCTCTCCTTCCCTTGGTGACTGAAATCCTTTTGAGTAGCTACACAAGTGGCTTATCTTTTGAAGGCAAATTGCCCCAAGTAAGGAAATAATTGTAGGCATTATAAAATTGCATGATGAGTCACACAACCCAGTATTCAACAGATAATATCTGTGTGTGATTTCTTAACGTAAACCAATTCACCTTAAAAATTATGCTATTTGTGTTGCCCCAGTGTAACTAGGCAAGATGATTCAGGCAACCGGAATGCATATTTTAAGAAAGCAATCAGTTATTTTACAATAAGACATTTTAGAATAATCAAGAATGCATTTACGTAGACCAGGCAAGGCTCTCTGTGTAGTGAATTGCATATAAATATCAGTCTGTAAAATAATCCAAGTACTGTGCATTGTTTCTGAATAAAACTGAATGAATGTGCAGTGTGCAAACTTCTATTTATTGTGTTTGCACTTTCCTAGTGCATTTTAAAAACTATGGACAAAAATTCTTTGATTGGCTGTTGATTTACAATGCCGTAGCACACACAATTTTGCCAAGAGCATGACTTTCCTTTGTTTTTGTGTTCTGTTTCTGGGGAGCCAGTCACCTGTGTGAAGGCAAGGTACATTCTGCTTTCCTAAAGCAAACCCTGGGAATCTAAGAACATTCAGCCCCATCTGTCCTTGGCTGAATTGGAAAAAATGTGATTTATGTTGCAGCCAGCCATGAAAATAAATGACATTGCTTTTAATCAATAAACGTTCCCGCAATCTACAATTCGAACAATGAAAACTAACAATTTAGCATTTATCTTTCTGAGTTAAATAAACTGACCTAAGGTCTGTGCCTTCCCAGAGTTGTCAGCAGAAATACTGTTCTTGCTTCTAGGCACAGCCAGGTCTCAGCGATTCATGATTGGCTTCATTTCGCTCAAGGAAGGTGCCTCCGCTTGACTTCCAGGGAACACCCACTTCCCCTCCTCCCACTAGCTTGCTACACTCATCTACATCTGGATCCACCACCTACACAATAATGATGGCTCCAGGATATACAGTATATATACTTTAATAGAAAAGGAATGCTTATGTGTATGTTTGCTAATACGCATTTGTTCTTTTTTCTGCGTTCGTTTGCTTCCTGTGGTTTTTATGTCCTTGGTAATGCCTTTGAAGTGCTGTATAAATGCAACGGGAGGGAAATAGGCAGCTTACATGTGGCTACCAAGGCTGTCTCTTGCAGGTCCTGCCTTGCCCTTGCTACTGCTTTAATTAAAATTGCACTGCTTCCTAAGTCACCTATAGTGTGGCCGCTAACAAAATGAATCTGGTTGTTGAAATTGACTCACTGATATCTTTCGGTCCCCATCCCACGGCAAAGTTAATTCCTCTGCCCTCTGGGGTGCTAGAGTTTTAGGTTCTCGTGGGGCTGCATGGTAATTATAGGCAATTATGTTAAGCAAATTTCTCCTATCTCCGGAATTTTTTATGTTGTACAGATTTTATGTTATACAAACTGTTGGTTATACAAGGGTCCACTGTATATCTGTTTTCAGCTAATACAAAGAGTGAAGATAGCAAATTTGATTATGTAACACGACAATGATAAGCAATGTATTTGTTTTAATTTGTTACGTTTAGAAAATGCAATAAAATATTTATAAAAAACGGGGGGGGGGAATCTTGCCTTTTGGCTATTTGACAAGATACAATCGTTCAAATCGAAGCGTTTCCTTGATAATAAAGATTAACTACTACGTTGTGTACTATTACGTTATTGTCAGGTTGGTTGGAGAAGATCATCCCTCCCTGACTTTTGAAATGGAATATGCTGACGTCAGTTGACTTGCTTTCAAGAGGCCTGAACAACGACAAGAACCAGAACGATGGTGCTTCTTGTGAAATCTTTGAGGAAACGAATGAACACATTTTCCTCTCATTTCAACAGGCAGGAACAGGAGGAGTATTTGTGCCTCTTGACTTCAGTGGCACCAGCAATTCGAACGGACAGGCCTTTGCTGTCAGGATATGCTTCACGGGCGAGTTCTGGAAGTTGTCTGGAAAGGTAACTGTTCCAAGCTCGACAGACGTCTTCTGTAAGAAGTCCATCGCATTGCATAAAAGTGATCAACTTTGACATCTGCGGTCTAATGATAGTATCCAATACAGTGGACCCTCGTATAACAAACGGTTTATATAACATAAAATCTGTACAACATAAAAAATTCCAGAGATAGGGGAAATTTGCTTAACAGAATGGCCTATGGGGTGAATCCATACAACATAAAAATGGTTGCGATTAGGGATTACTTTATTTTCAATGCATTCCTATGGGAAATTTGTATAAAGGAAAATTTACTTAACATAATTTCATTTGGAACAAATTGATTCCTTTATACAAGGGACCACTGTATTGTCATTGCAACTGTGGAAGGAGTTCGTGCATGTACAGTTTGAGAAGGGAATACTGCACTCCCTGTATTTCGGAATGATCTGAAAAGCCTCAATCATCTTTTCCAAAACATTTTCAGTGGAGGGAGGACATTTGGGTGTGTGTGTGAATGTGCCAGTGCATGTTGTGTTGGAGAATTTGGTTAATTCCTTTTAAAGTTAGCAGAGCATCAGGTACAAACAACAACTGCTCAAAGACAGCATGAGAAAATATTGTAGCTTAAATCTCAGTAGCCCAAGCCTTTCTCACACTGACTTGCACTTTATATGTTAAAAAGTCACTATGGAAGCATTTTATGCAAAAGATTTCGCCGGACTCGAGAACAAGTTGTGACTCACATGTCCCCATCCCTGTTAACTAATTACTTTCTCCCTTATAAACACAACATTTGCTGACAAATTACTGACTGCATGGAACACATGCGTCAATGGAGAGTGGACCCAGCCCTAATAATGCTGAGGGCAAGAATCTGAGATTCTGAGTTTTAGTCCATGCTAACTATGATTCATAATGGTGTGTTGTCAAGTTGGTTTGGACTTACGTCAACCCTTTCTAGGCTTTTCTAGGTAGAGAATATAGAGAAGTGGTTGACCATTCCCTTCTTCTGCCAACACCCTGGGACTCTGCAGCTGGCCCAGTGCTAAAGAGGCTGGCTCTTTTGCAGGAGGCCCAGTGGGGAATCGGACCTCCAACCTCAGGTGCCACATCCAGATACCTAAAGTACTGTACAATCCAGCTAGTTTAACATATTTAAGAGTTTAATTGAGAGGCATGCATTGGCCATGCTTATGCCACTTTTAATTTTAAATTAAATTGAACTTGTATTCTTAAATTTACCTCTTACTGGTAGATGGTTGTTCTAATCCCTCCTCCTCCTCCTCCTCCTCCTCCTCCTCCTCCTGTTTCTGGCACTCAAAATGTAAACAGGGACTGATTTCATAATTGGCCGGTCTCCCAGTGCTGCTTAACAGCTGTGCATGCTTTCTGTTCCCTTCTTTGAATTAGCGCAAGGTAGAAACGAAAGAATAGGAGGCAGATGCTCGACACAGTGAGAGTTTCCACCCCGCAGTTGTGATTTCTCTCTGGGCTGGCTTCTTTCAGTCGCTCGCTGTTCATTCCATTTCATGGCTGGTTAACTAGCACAAAGGTAGCTGACCTCACTGTTAACTTCTGCTTTCGAAGGGGCACGATTTCCCTTCATTATAGTTCTCGGCAATCATTTATCGTTCTCCCCAGAGCTCTGTGATTGCTTCTGCTCTGAAGTTCGCACAATCAATATCCCTCTCCCGATGTATTTAAACACAAAGCACTGCTTAAACGTGTCAAATTTCATTTCAGTTAATTATTTTTTTTATTTAATGTGTTACCCCTTTCTTTATAACAGGCTTAATGCACCATGGATCTCTTACTGAACTTGGACTGATGCGTTCGCTGCTTGGGGATTTGTACCGCATTATCTCCAGGAGTGCAGCCCTTTGACAATGAATGTCAGGTCATGCAATATGAGCCACCGGACAACCACTCCTTCTCATAGGCTTGGGATGGTAAATGGACTGCAGATCCCACCCATCGGAGTCCATGCAGGGGCTCCTTCCTCTTCCTCTCCCAGTTGCACCCCAAGCCCAGCTACGGGAAATCGGTCCACCATTTCACATTTAAAGAGATCTTCTGGAGGAGGTGCGGCGCCCCAGAGCAACTTTATGGATTCCACTATTCACTTCCCTGCTTTAAGTCCCAGGAGACAAAGGGTTGCAAATGGGAAGCCTTTATGTCAAGTCCCGCAGCCTTCGGGGACGACAGCACCATCATTTCTGAAGCCAAAGCAGCAAGAATTTGGGAACAGCTTCACTTCAAGCACAATTAAAGGTAGGGTTATTTTTTTTAAAAAAATCACAATACATTGGTACTCAACTTACGAATTTAATCCGTTCCAAATGCATGCTCTTAAGTCGGACTACTCTTAAGTCGGGGTACCTATCTAAAAATTGAAAAAATAAGTTAAAAAAATAAAAAAATGGAAAAAATACTTGTAAGTCGAGCAGACCATATCTAAAATGTGTAAGGCAACAGTTAAAATGGCAACTGTTTTCTGCTCTTAAGTTGAATTGCTCTTAAGTCGAGCTGCTCTTAAGTCGGGGTACCACTGTACTTCCATTTATTTTTGTGCATAATCAGTCGTTGCTATTAGGAAATGATGTTTCCTCTCTCTCCTTTTATACATTGGACGTGTTTTCAAGAAAGAAAATATTCGTCATCAACTTAATGACTTATTTCAAATTGGGAGAGGGTTCTCTCAACATATTCTACTTTGATTAAGGGCTTTCTTTTTTCCCATGGAAGCCTGTTTCTGATCGGAAATATTTTAATCTGTGCTTGGTTCTTTGTCCCCATTCATCACTGTTGGCTGCCATCCCTTTTTCCTCCAATGTGTCTAGTTACAGATTGCAATGCATTCCTAGCGTTGGATAAGGTTGTGTGAGATGTCTAATCCAAATGGGGCTTGATTAAGGGAATGAGGATAATTGTACTGATAATACTAAAAGACTTCAAGGGAGAAACCATCCATACTTGAGTCATTCTGCACCAGCTGCACCTTCCAGAGCAGCTTTATGGCTAGCCCCAGGCAGCAATGCAATAACAGCAGCATTGACGTCACAATTGCTTGGACCATTGAAAGCTCACTAGTTCTGCCTATGAATGGGACAGTTGATGTAACAGCTGAAGCAAATAAAAGGCACTCCATGCCAAAGAAGCCATTTAGGGTCTCTAGGGACAAAACCAGGTGCAGAAGTAAGTACAAGTTGCAAACTTGATTTTTGGAAGGGAGTGCAAGTCCATGCAGAAAAAGTTGCTTGCCTGTCACCTGCCTGGGAAAACCACCCTTACATAAGGTTCTCATCTTGCCAGAAGTCAGTCTCAGTTTATTGGTCACCACCCAGCCCAGCATTTCAACCGTGCGCTTGTCCAGAAAAGGCAGACCTGCCCTTCATTTAGAAATGGCAGAGTAACCGAGTTGAGTGTCATCGGCATACCAATGACACTTTGTTCCAAATCCCCTGATGATTGGTCCCAGCTGCTTTCACATAGCAATTAGTGCTGGGGAAAAGATGGTATTCTGAGTCACCTCCTAACACAGAAGCTAAGGGGCTGGGAAATAGCGCCATTGTTTGGAGTCTTCCCTACCACGTTCATCATGCTACTATTCTCTGGAGCCTCTCCTACAGGCAGGAAGAGAACTTTTGGGGTACTGTGTTCCCACCCCACCCACAGAGCTTGTCCAGAAGAATGCCATGTCACGTGGCATCAACAGCCCTTTGGCAAACAAGACAGTTGATCTTCCCAACACTATCCCTCTGGGTAACCAAGGGTTATTCAGCCTTGAATTCATTCATGAATGCGGATGACTTGCAGCCCTGTCTCTCCTTCATCACCTCTTCAGTGGGTGCCATCCAGACGCTTCAGCAATGCCTGGCTTGGGTATTGGAATGAAGCAACTGAACTCGGACAAGAGATTTTGTTTCAGGGAGGAGCTGTGATAGGCCCAGGGGGTTACCTTTAAGCTGCATGGCATTTGCCCTCCACATTTAGGGGTCACACTTTTAACCTGGATGTTCTTCTGGAGCAGGCCCTTTCTTGGGAATCTCAGATTGCATCTGCATCTAGATTCAACCAGCCGAGGCTACAATACTCTATATGTGGTGCTTTCCTTGTGGCTGACCAGGAGACTAGAGCAAGTCCAGAGCATTGCGGCCAGACTGGTGGCTGTAGAGAGCAAATTTGATTGCATCACTCCAATATGGGCTCATCTCCATTGGTTACCCAGTGTATCCCAGATCAGGTTCAAGGTTTTGATGGTAACATACAAAAACCTCCATGGTTTGGGACCACGTTACTAGTTGGAGCATTTCTCCTCAGTAACATCTGCCTGACCCACCAGATCCTCCTAGGCCAGTGGTGGCAAACCTTCAGCACTCCAGATGTTTTGGACCACAACCCCCACAGTTCTTTGTCACTGGCAATCTAGGCTCAGAATTCTGAGAATTGTGGCCCAAAACATCTGGAGTGCCAAAGGTTCGCCACCACTGGCCTAGGCTATGTTCCTCCAGGTAGCCAGCCCAAGGATGGCCCACATGTCTGCCACAAGAGGCAGGGGCCTTCTTTGAGGTGCCACTGACTTTGTGGAATCAGGTCCTGGAGAAGCTATGCCTGGCTCCCCCCCCCCCCGATTAATGTTTAGGAGGCTTTTCAGGGAGGCCTTCTACACTGACCCTGGCTGCCTCAATGCATCTTGCCCTGCTATTATAAAATTGCCATTTGCTTTATTCTGTTGATTGTTTTAAATGTCTGTTGACTATTCGTTTATTAGTATATGGCCATTTTGTTGTAAATAATCCAGAACAGTGCATTCCATTAATGGGGCAGTATGTCAATCAGTTAATCAAGCCAGCCAGCAAGCAAGCAATCCTAAAATAAACCTGGATAATCAGTGGAGTCTTAAAATGCCTCCAGTGGCACTGTCACAGTCTTCTTAAGGATCTTCCACCAGGAAAGAGTATTTGAAAGTGGGCCATAGTTTTCAAGAATCATTGGACTTGAGGACAGTTTGTATATAAAGGGTGACATTAAAGCCCCTTCAAGCAGGCTCCACTCCTCCATGTAAAATGTTTGCCACAATCAAGACCCATCCAGACAGCTCCCCCCCCCCCCAAGGGTTGAAATATCATGCACCTTACAGGATATGATCTGAACTTCGGCAAGAATTAGGCAAAGTTTAGATCCTGAAATGAATACAATCTAGATCTAATCTAGATATTAGCTAACTAGTGAAAAGGCCCATCTTCACACAGGTTAGAACTGTACTTGTAGTGTTACATACAAAAGCTTTCAGTCAGTGTTTTGGAGTTATCAAAGTTGAACACATTGTCCGTGAGCTGTATGCGTGGAGTGTGGAGTGCAAAGCAAAAAACAAATTGTGCTGCTTATATACCACCCCATAGTGCTTCAATAACTCTCTGGGCATTTTACAAGTAATTATACAGGTGGCACTCCCCCCCCCCCAAAGCAAGCTGGGTGCTCATTTTACTGACCTCAGAAAGCAGGAAGGCTGAGTGAACCTTGAGCAGCTACCTGGGATTGAACCCCAGGTTGTGAGCACAGTGATGGCTGCAGTACAGCAGTTTAACCTCTGTGCCACGAGGCACGAGGGGTGCATTTATAGCCATTCCTAAGATGTCCTGCTGCTGAGATGCCTCTTGAGGAGCTCTTTCTCCTTTGAAATGTATATGTGCCACCTGCTCCGTTAATATGATACAGTTGCCTGTAAAAACAAATTACACTAATTGCAATTAACACTTTTTCAAAGTTATAAGAAGCAAATAACCCCAGAATTCACATCTTTAAGATTCCCTTGTTATGGATGCAAGGTTTCAGATGTTTATGTTTCATGGACTTAGAGCTATGGCAGATAGACACACATTACTGTTGCTATTGTTATAGTTTGCCTCTGTGGAAAAAACCGAGATGTTATTTTTAGACATGTGAATTTGAAATATGGTCTCTTTAAATTTTGTTGCGATTGGTATATTAAAATGGGATATTCCATAAAATAGAGGTAGAGAGTGCTAGAGCCATTATTTTACTTCACATATTTTTGATTTGTACATATTCAACAAATGTACTATCAGCAAAATCTTTAAGATGCAACATAGACTCATTGATGAAAATGTTCATGAAAGAAAATTAGTAATTAATTAAGCATGTGTAATTGAAAATGAGTAATTACCTGTCTACTTCTGGCTTTTTATTATTCTTTCAGCTTTCAAGGCTGTTGAGGCTATTAGCAAATTCATACTTTATTCATGTACTCTATACCTAGCTGTGTGCAGACATTGAATCATATGTCCCTCACCAATTATTAGTAGCACAATCAAAGATATTGGGTCAATTTAGTTTTCTTAAATTGTCCTCTCTCTGGTAGGGGTACCTCTAGGGATGATCTTCTCATTAGACATTATGTGTAGGGGTGTGTGTGTTCCTTTAATATAGAAACATATATAGTTTGGAATTACTGTATTTTTAATTTCAGGGACAGGGAAGGACATGTTGTTTCCCCCTTATGTGGCAAAGTAACTTGGCCAGCTGTGGATTATGTCCTTTGACAGAAGTGACTGGGGGTGTTGCTTACTGTTATGCCTCAATAAGCTAAATGTCCTGGGCTGTCCCTGGAGATGTGGCTTCACCTGTCAGCTTGAACATAGTCAGCCCATCAGAATGTGCCCATCGCTAAGTCCTATGCTTTTCCTGGAGAGCCACTCTCTTTATCTTTCTTTCTGAAACACATACACACAGACACTAACAAATAGACCAGAGGGATGTTCCCTGGCTCACTCATTTCATGTAACACCCCTGGGCCTTGTTGTGTCCTATTATGAGGACTGATGATTTTAGGAGAGCGCTATCATAGGAGTCAGTTTTGCAGAGAACATCTTCATCCCCGCAAAATAAGCTCTGTACAAATTCTCTCCTGGTCTTCTCTTTGTTATGTTCTTCTGTGCGTTTCTCTGGCAGATCCAGGGAACTGCACCCAAGTCCATGACTCACTCCACTATACCACACGGGGTAACAGCTTCAGTGCAGATGCCCATTCCTCCCCTTTCCCAGTGATGTCCTATTCCAAAAGCAATGCCTATAGGCCCTTTTAAGAGAATGTAGCTACAGCTCAGTGGTTCCCAACCTTCCTAATGCTGTGACCCTTTAATGCAGTTCCTCATGTTGTGGTGACCCCTTGCCCTGCTTGGAAGAGGCCACAGGACCCCCTTTGGCAGGCCACTGCCGCAGGTGCCATAGAGAACTTCCCTCTACACAGGCACCCTCAGCCAATCGCAGCTTCCGGTGCCATTGACTGACATCTCCTCCAATCTATGAAGCTGTAACTCACTCTTTCTCCCTTCCTCCCCTCCTCCTCCAGACCCAAACCGTTTGTGCCTCTTTTTCTTCACTGGCTCATGGTGGCCCCTGTGAAATGGTCTTTCGACCCCCCAAAGGGGTCCTGACCCCCAGTTTGGGAACCACTGCTATAGCTGAAGTGGGGGTGATTTGTGAAATTATTTGATGCTGTTTCAGTTAGCATGTATGTGAAGATGGCCAATAAGGATTTTTCCCCCTGTATCCAGCATGTCGTAATGTTTTGGGGCTTTCGGAACACTTCAGATTATGTTTTAGAAAGGTTCCTATTTTTTGTTTTGGAATAACAAGAATGCACACTAGTTACTTGCAGCAAAGTTTACAAGTGCAGTTCAGACGGCACATTCCTCATTTCTTGGGCAATAGAAAAGGTTACAAAATAAAGATTTGATTATGTGGTCGTTTCATTTAGACCTGATGACAACCACACTTCATAATGTATGTTTGGTTGGAATTGAGAACAGACTGTGTTTTACTCTCCCCCATTCCTTGCCCACCTTCACTCTAAATTAGAAGGGCAAGTCTCAAGAAGAACAATTGTGGGCTCCTGATTTTGGCTAACACTGTCTTACCTTCTGCCAACTATTGCACAACGGAGTTACAAGTGTGGTAGGAAAACAAAATAAAAGTTCTGTCATGTACCATTGATAGTAGGTGTAAAATATAACACTGTCTTTATCTTTGAACATGTATTGTTTCAAACACGATTTCTGCGAATTGCCTAACTAATGTTGAGCAAACAATTTTTTTTAGATGCTGATATCTGATACGGGTACAAAGAGACCGTGTTCTTCAGATAGTAGTGAGTGGCACTGTTGTTATGTATGTATGTATGTATGTATAGATAGATAGATAGATAGATAGATAGATAGATAGATAGATAGATAGATAGATAGATACATACATACATACATACATACATACATACATACATACATACATACATACATACATACATACATACATACACAGTAGACCCCCGTATAACAAATGTTTGTATAACCTAAAATCTGTACAACATAAAAAATTCTGGAGATAGGGGAAATTTGCTTAATAGAATCCCTTATGGGGCGAATCTGTACAACATAAAAATGGTCACGATTAGGAGTTACTCTGTTTTCAATGCCTTCCTATGGGAAATTTGTATAAAGGAAAATTTGCTTAACATAATTTCATTTGGAATGAATTAATTCCTTTATACAAATTACCACTGTAGAGATAGATAGATAGATAGATAGATAGATAGATAGATAGATAGATAGATAGATAGATAGATAGATAGATAGATAGATAGATAGATTGCTGTGTAACTGCAGTCACTACAATTGGTTGAAATCTAGCAGTTAGTCACACAACTAGAGGAGGCGCTGTGATTCAGTGGGAATATGGTGAGTCAGCTCCTTTGCACATTTCATTGATTCAACTGGTCCACTCTAGTGGTGGCTTTGTACTCGATTTCAGAAGAAACATTTTTTTCTTCTCTGTGAAGGAGTCTATATAATCAATGGAAATGAGGGCTGCACAGGATATCTCTGTGTCCTCCATTCTGTCCAAAGTCAGAGGCAGCTTAACAAATAAACATCTTTAATACAAATCCATATAAATGTTTTTGCAAGGGTTTTGTCACTTTAATTGAAGTTCTTTCTCTGTCCATAATCCTACTGGTTTTAACCTGGAAAAGGAGGGGGGATTTTTTGTATTCAAATTTAAAACCAGATTTAAGAAATTTAAAGAGGCAGTGGAGGAGTTCAAACTCACCCAGCACCCCAAACAGGGCTTGAGCCGACTTGCCCTCTCTAATGTCCTGATCCATCTGGTGCAGCCTCTTAAACTTTATCTGTCTGCACCACTGAGGTAGCTGAGCTGGAGTTGGTTCAGGTTCCTTCCTCCAGGCCTCCTGCTTTCACCCACACCTTCTGAACCCTCTCTTTTCCTCTGTCCAGATTTTAAGCAGAGATTAGGATAGGATGCTCCTGAGAGGAGGGCTGTCCTCAAATATTAACAAACAAAATTGTGGGCTTTACCTTTTGCCATTTCATTACCTCCACCTAGCTCTCCTCTTTACCCTTTTCCTCCTCCACTTCTCTGCTGGTTGCTCCAGCTTCTTTTCTGATAAATGGCTGGCTGCCTCTGCCTGAAGAACCTGTTCAACCAGAATTTTCCTGCTCTCTGCCTCTTCCCACCTCTTTGATTTCAATTGGGTTCTCCAAAGTGGGTAACGAATTTGGATGATTTTCTGTATGGGGCATCCACTGAGGGGCCACCAATTTTTAACAGCCGTGATTCACCAGGTCCTGGGGGGGGAATTGAGGCAGAAGCCTCCTGTGGGGTAAAGCCCACTTGCTCCCACTGTCATATGCAGGATTTATTTGGTGGGGCTCTGTTGGGACGATCGTCAGAAGGGGGCTGAGCCAGAGCCAAAAGTGGGCATACATGCAGCTCCTGGAAGTTGCTGTTCTGTGACAGTTTGGATCAAAACACCCAGTCAAGACTCAAGACCCAATGAAAGGACAAAGCAGAAGTCCAACAAAGGAGTCATGCAAACTCTGGTATATAAACTGGAGTTTTATTTTTATTTGCATGCGTATGTTGACTGATGCACTCTTTGCTCCATCCACACTTAAAATATCTTCCCTCGCAATCTGCAACAACTCCAGTATGGATCTAGAGGCATGAAACATGGGAAGAAATGTAAAGCTGTGCTCGGTTTACACCTAGGAAAGAGGTAGCGTCCATGGTCGTGTGGACCTGTACCAGCTGATGGGATGGGGGAAAGCCAAGAGCTCCCACATGGTGGGAGAAGAGAGAACACACTTAGGGTTTGAATTGCCTTTTGCTTAAAGTCAAATCACCTTAAAAATCACCTACCGCATTTCCAATCGCTTTTTCCGCAGAGCCCCCTAGGCCACGCCCCTTTTTGGCCACTGTGTCGGTTTTTCTTGCGACGGCCACTAAGGGTGGTATTTTTTAAAACCGATTTGTAGACTGCTTTTTGAAGTGATTTGGCTGAAACTGTGGACACCATGCACCGTTTCTTTCCGGGTTTCCCCCTGTGTATGCCTTATCCTGCCATTGGAAAAGTGGAAAATTAGCTACATTACTTAGAATGGAAGAACAATGGCATGACATTACCCTAAAATTTTTTTTTGGAATAGAAGCAGATGATGGGGAAATGACGGACAAAATCAGAACAAAAAGCGGTTTAGCAAAGTGCGGATGGGGAAACCGGTTCATGAGAAAACGCCAAATGTGGAATGCTGAATCGCTTCAGCAACCATGTGACTGGGGAAGGGCAGAAGGCGATTCAAAACAAAAAGCGGTTGCTGTTTGAAGTGCGGTAGCGGACAAAGGGGCCCACTTATAATACCAGCAGTGGTCCTCACTTTTTATAACATGGGTAGATCATTTGATGTGCCTGGAAGCCAATTGGCTTGGAACCAGGATCAGTCAACCTGAGAAAGTTAAGAGAAAGCATTTGGCGATACAGGCTTCTAACAGATACCTCCCAATGGTTGAAAAGCATGATTTCTTCCCCACCTCCTTGTTCTCTTCACTACCTTAAATATATTGTGCTGGCATTATGCAGCCTATCCAGGAGTAACTTCTCTCTGTGTTCTCTTCTCCATCTTCAGCTACCTTCATGTTTACCCTGGAGACAAAACCAAGGGACAGAATATATGTACCATTCTGTTACCAACACTACCACCACACTAGCCTAGATGGCATGCAGATGCAAAGGGATCATATTATTTATTTATTTATTTTATTTATTAGTTTCATTTATATACCACTCATTCTTCCTTCTGGGACTCTGTCCGGTTTACAGGGTAAAAACAGCACAAAGAAACAATATAATCAAAGGAGGGAAAATACCCTTGGCAAGATAAGGCAGGATGTATGGGAAGGAGGGGAGAGGGAAATAAATAAATAAATAAATAAATAAAAATATATTACAGGTCGCCATATGCCTCCTTGAAAAGCATGGTTTTCAAAGCTTTTTTGAAGGAGGGCACTGACTGTGCAAGGTGCAGCTCACTTGGTAGATGGTTCCATAGTGTAGGGCCCACAACAGAAGGCGCGGCTGCGTGTGGCCGACCTCCGCGCCTTCCTGGGGTTTGCCTTGGTCCTGCTGTTTGATGACATTCCTGTCTCCTGGCAGGAATGGAGCTGTATCGTATGGCCAAGAGCTTCCAGCTTGAGCTGTACATTTTCGTTCTTAAGTGGGGAATGCAGACGTGGACAGGACCAATGTTGTGGTCATTGAGGCAGAGGAGAAAGAGGTGTTGTGCTGTAGTGAGTAAGAGTGATTAGATCTGCATTCTAGTCACTTCTCATCTAGAAATGGGCATAAACCTCTGTATGGAGGGGCCATGAGTTGCCTTTCCCTTGCCTGCCCAGCTAGATTCCCCCTACTCACAAGTGCACACCTCTCCTTCTCTGCGGCTGTTCATCCAGTCCCTGGCAGTAACACAGACCTCCCTGCCTCGCCTCCTTGGGTGTCCCCCCACTCAGACAAGAAGGTGGGGCAGCAGGCCTGTGCTCTTGCCGGGGACTGGTCAAAACAGCTGAAGAGAAGGAGGAGAGGAGTGCACTCAGATTGGTAAGTGGGGCATTGGCCAGGAGGGCGGAGGAAGGGAATCTGCACCACGGGTACCATGCATACAAACCAGGAAAAACCTCTGAACCAAGGTTTGTGCCCATCTCTGTTCACATCCTTGAAACTTACCTGGACTTTTGTGAGCTCCCTGGAGAAAAGAAAGATAATGAATGTGAATAAATCTTACTGAAAGGTTAGCTGAGCCATTCAAGGCAGGCCTGTTGTATGGGTGGCCAGAAAAAAAATGTTTGATTGCTCTGGTGGGCACAAAGGAAAAGCACCCCAAGCAGTTAAGAGGTCATGGGCTGAATAAAAAAATACCATCATGTGGTGATGGTTACTGGACTGTTGATTGGTACCTTAGTCTGATCAATAATTATATGATCGGAAGGGGATTTCTGAAGGGGCATGAGTCAGCCACCATTTGCTGTGTAGTGCAGGGGGATCATTGAATGGAAAGTGGATGAAAACCTTTTCCTTTAGAGATATTATTCCCAAGGCAAGAAATTAAACATTATTTCTTCAGTGACGGAAATAGATAAGTGATCTAGTTGCTTGTCAGTCATCTTTTTGTCTTACCAAATACTGGGACCTATTCATATCACTAGGTTTAAAAATCAAATCACTATATTTTTTCATAGTCAGTTTTTTTCCAACTTTGTGCCCACTGTGGTGAGGATTTAAACTCAAGCTGCCATGTGATCACACTGCTTTATGAATATCAGCTTTTACAGGATTTAAGACTGCAATGGGTGGTAAGACTATAATTTCCTTGTGAATTCCTGCCAAGTTTCTCCTGCATTACAAAAGCCTGCAGAGTGATGGTTTCCTAGGGAAGACTATTCTATTCCTTGTAGATAAAGCAATGTGTACCTTGGAACTTTTCTATGAATACAATGTTCAAGAGCGTAGAACATTATTTACATACGAAGATTCCACATTTAGAAAATACCAGTTCTGAAGATTTTTCGGATATTCAAAACATTTCTGTGTCTCCTTCTGAAGCCACCTTGGGTTATCATGGCACCACATCTGTTGGATACAGCAGAATATCTTCTGTCCCATTCCAGGCATCAAATTTTGCTATTGTGAATATATTTGCTGTGACTCAGGTGACTCACAAGGTAATCCCTATCCAAACATTGTTTGCCAGCAGATGGAAGCATTTTTTAAAGCATTGCATGAGATAGATGGTGCTTCAGTTGGTCTCAGCTAAGATCTTGAACTATAGATTCCATGGAGTTCTGAATCTTTTATTCCTACAGCCTTGAGTGAAGTCAGTGCATTTATTCCACAATGGTGTAATTTTTCCCCACCTCTTCCACAACCACAGTTCTGATACTGTGAGATCCAGGAAGCTGGACTAGATGGGCCATTGGCCTGATCCAGCATGGCTCTTCTTATGTTCTTATGTTCTTATGATATTCTGAGTTCCCAAAAGGAAAACAAGTCATGGGAAAGAACAGTCTCATAAGAACATAAGAAGAGCAATGAGGGATCAGACCAAAGGCCAGTTTGTCCAACATTTTGTTCTCATAAGATTAATCAGATACTTCTAGGAGAGCTACGAGCAGAGAGCATTGCTAGAGCACCCTCACCTTTGTGTTTTGCTGCACCTGGTACAGAAAAAGCACACTGACTCTGACAGCGGAGCTGATCAATAACTATCATGATTAGTAGCCATTGGCAGCAGCACCTGATAATATTTTCTTTTTGAATTTGTCTGAGTCCTTCTGAAGAAGTTCAGTGGTTGAACTAGCATTATATCTTATATTAGCAAATTCCACAGTTTGTGCTGTGCTGTGTAAAGAAGTATATCTCTCTTGCTCCTGAATACCCACCATTCAACTCCACTGAATAGCCTTATGTCATAGTATTAGAAGGGAGGGAGAAAAATCCCTATCCACTTTCTTAACTGCTTTCTTCACACTCGGTATAATTCCCTACATCTTTATCATGGTCCTCTTAGGGCCAATTTTTTTGCTTTGCTTTAAAATAAACACATGGGTAATATAGATCATGGACCTAATGTGTAGTTAAGGTGACTTTAATCCGTGTTTTAAAGGTCTGCCATTTTACTATATTAATTCCAGAGGAGTTCACAATTTGAATTGGGACAATTGAAGGTAAGGGAAGGATTTAGGCTGGTGGTTCCTAACCTGGGGTCTCAAGATGTTCTTGGATGACAACTCCCAGAAATCCTGGCCAGCAGAGCTAGTGGTGAAGGTTTCTGAGGGTTTTAGTTCAAAAGGCAAGCAAGCTAGGCAGTTACTTGGTTTGCCAAGCTGAGCTTCTGATGGGTGCCAATCCAAAATGTACTGTCTTTAAAGAGCTACCAAATGACAGGAAAAAAGTCAAAAGAAAATCCTGTTGTAGTTGCGTGCCAGTGTAGGGCCACTGTTTAAAATTTGTATTTCATAAATTGTGACTTACATAAATTTCAGTACAGTACCTGAGAAATCAAGGTTTTGATCAATTTTGTTCCCAAAGGGTAGCCATCCACTGAGAACCACCCACGTCACATGACAGCAGGGTTTGCAGGTTGGCAAATGGTTGGCTTAGTCACGTTCTCCAAATGTAGGCACCCAAATTTCAATATTATGCACACCAGGCAGTCTCAGTTATATAATGAGCAAATCTGTATCTTATGCAAATAATGTATGTTTGTTTATATTATGTAAATTAGGTGAATTAATTCTTTCATTCCCCCCCACTAATGTGGTCAGCTTTGGCATTATTGATATAGTATGGTACCTGCAGATATGAGACAGCAAATACAGTGTTAGACTTGGAAAAGGGAGTTCCCAGATAACCCCCTAAATAATTGAAAAGATAACCCCCTAATTAATTGAAAACACAAACTTGGCAAACTTGGATCAGTTGGTATTTTTCAGTCACGTCTTCCTTAAAGGCTTTTTTTGTGGAATAAACCAAACAGAGGGAACCACATAAAGCCTCCAGGTACCTTCTTAGTGTGTATAAATAAAGAAATAATGACATCTTGTCACTCACACAAGCTTCTGGTTGCATTCACCAAAGATGGCTGTCCCCCTCCCCCGATTATTTTTTATTCATAGTAAACCCTCTCCTGTAAGATCCATAAGAATATCACAGAAATCACCCATGTGTGGCTCTGTGTCATCATTTTTACAGGAAAAAAATGCAAGGGAAAATGAGAGCCAGCTGCAGAAATCACCTTGCCATTTCCTTCCTTAGAAGTGGAGCAGGAAGGTGCTGAAAGCAGAGTAGCAAATAATGAATATAGCTCACTCTGGGCCATTTTAATAGGCATTGCTAGACAAAAGTCTGGGAAGAGCAAATTAAATCAAATCACTAAATCCCTCTCTTTTGTAAGGCTGCACAAGTCATACAACTTAGTAACTATTCAACGCTGCAGGGCTGGAAAAAAAGGAGGGCTGGGATAATTTGCTCCACCCTCCCTTTATGCCTTTAAATGTCATTAAACTCTGTCCTGCCCCACACTTTTCCTCTCCAGAATTCATGGTGGTTTATTTAAATTTTTCATTTAAAGAAAGAAATACTGTAGAGTGTTATAGTGTAAGACGATGCTAAATGCAGTTGTGACATAAAGGAACCACTTTCCAGTCGCATTTGTGTGTGAAAAAGAATACATGCTTCTGTGATTGTTTTAGCACTGATGTGCACTTGGGCTGGAAAGTAACAAGCTGTGTGAATATATAATTACTCCTTTGGGCAGACTTACTGTAAGCTGGTTTGTCTGTGAAGATTCTCAGTCATCCAGGTGAGTTTATCTGGAAGTTGAGTCATGGCAACTGGACTTCTTTTTCTTGAGAGATTGACTTCCTCTCAAGAAAAAGAAGTCCAGGTGTCATGACTCAGCTTCCAGACTTAAGGTAGTTGTAAAGTGGAGAAGTCTGGTTGATGAATCACGACACCACTATCCCTGAACCGATGAAACAATATGTGGTTTTCTTTAAGACAATTTGAGGACTTTTTAAGAAGAATCCCCCCA
The DNA here is from genome assembly GCA_029282475.1 of Phrynocephalus forsythii. Lineage (NCBI taxonomy): Eukaryota > Metazoa > Chordata > Lepidosauria > Squamata > Agamidae > Phrynocephalus > Phrynocephalus forsythii. The sequence continues at coordinate 37,188,484 of JAPFRF010000004.1, forward strand.
TCCCCATAGCCTGCCCCCTTCCCACTGCCCCCGTCACCTCCCTAGTCCCTACCATTGCCACCACTGCCGCTGTGCATAGTGCTGCAGCCAGAGTCACTGCTGCAGCCTCTGCTGGAAGCCTCTGTTGCATATTTGCAAAGATGGTGGCAGTGTTTTCCTTTTGTCCTAAGGGAAGGCACCGTTTCCATATTTGCAAAGATGGCAGAAGAGGCAGAGGCAGAGGCTGCAGTACAATTACTTTTTTTATTCGTCCCCTTCTCTAGTGAAGACCTTTCTCTTCAGGCAAGCTTTCCTTCAGTGACGGGTGTCTGAACTGAAATTTTTTTCGGTGTTACTTTTGTTTACTTTATTTCAGTGTGGTGGTATCTGTTTGAGCCTTTAAAATATTTGTACACTTACTGTTTCTTGCTTTAAATATTGTCTTTTAATGAAGTCAGCTGCCTTTGGTCCTCTTGAAGGAGAAAGCAGTATACAGTATGTATATATGAGTGAATGAGTGGGTGGGGGGGGGCGAGTGGGCGAGTGAATTAATGAGTGAATGAATGAATCTTTGGAAATATGAGGGGAAGGGGAGAGTGCCTATTATTAGCTAGGTCTGCAGCTCAATTGTAAGGGAGACTTACTTCATCAAGGGCAAGTAAAACATTGTAATGTGGCATGTTAGTAATGCCATTGTTGTTGTTGTTGCTGCTGTTGCTACTGCTGCTTTATACCATCAGGTCACCATAATAGGATGTGTGAGATATTTGGAGTAGTTTTACCAATGCCATCCACCAGATCTCCTATGTCCTAGTCCACCCATCTACCTGCTAAATCATAATGACTCTTACCAGACTAGAGAGGTAAAATTTCCAGAAATTTTGAAATCATGGGGGAGAAAAATGGGGGAATTCCTCCCCTTCAGTTTCTAGAAATTTTACATCTCTACACCAGACTAAGTTCTCCTGGTGATGGAGTTAATTGTAAGACCAGAAGGAACAAGGAGGTCATCTTTACGAGGAGGTAGGTTGTTCTTGCCCTGCGAAGAAGGAGTATTGGGGAAGAGCCTAAGCAGTGTGTGGATGAGTCTTGCTAAGACTGCAAGGCCAAGTACTACTGGAGACTGATTTTCTGTGTCGTCTACCAAAGGAAAAGGCATGGGTGTCATGTGAACCTGGCCTTGAGGCCAGAGGCTGGGCATGTACATTTTGCAGCCAGAGACCATTTGTGGTCCAAGCAGGAGAAGGTGCCTCAGTGAAAACGGAAGAATGAGCTCCCGCCCCACTCTCTGTTTGGACCAATGGCAGCCAGAGCCTGGACCCTGTGAATCATCTTTAATAGACTACTCCCTGTTGAGCAGCTGAACATAGTGAGACCCGTTACCATATTTTCCACAGCCCAAAAGATAGATGTAGAGTAGAATGCATGGTTTGCTTGCTTCTGGAAGTCCTGTTTATCCCGATGTAGTAGTGGCATCTCTAAGTAACAGTCTTAATGAACATTCTTGGGTGACACTGGTGAGATGTGGAGGAAGTGTGTGTGTGTGTGTGTGTGTGTGTGTGTGTGTGTGTGTGTGTGTGTGTGTGTGTGTGTGTGTGTGAAGGCATGTGAATGCCTCTGTCTTAGTATGTGTTCAGTTTCTCTCTCTCTCTCTCTCTCTCTCTCTCTCTCTCACTCAGAGAGAGAGAGAGAGAGAGAGAGAGAGAGAGAGACAGACAGACAGACAGACAGACAGACAGACAGACAGACAGACAGAGATGAGAAAAGAGGCACCTCTTAGAACTGAAAGAATTGTGCATCGCTCTTTGGTACACCCATAAGAATAAGCTGTACTTGTTACAGTTTCAATAATGATTTGATAGAAACGGGTCTTATGAAACAAGGAATATCTAATACAAAGGAAATGTTCACTTACTATTAATTGAGATCTTTTAAAAGCCTGCCTGTATCTTTCTGAACCTGTTCATAACACAAATTGTGTGGCACATTTGTCTTCACACTGGGACAAAAGCTTATATAACTCACAGATTGCAAAGCTGTGTCAGAGCAGAGAGCCATCAGGTCAGCTAGAATCATTTTGGCATAAACATCATGAAAATTTTAACATGCATAATAGAGGCACAGGTTTCTGAACAGTGCACTGTGCAAAAATGTTAATCAGTAAGCAGCTTGAGCCATGCTTGAGATTTCTTTTACACAGTTATTATTTTATTCTTTAAGTCAATTGTTTTTTCATCTTTCAATTGGCATAGTCTGAAAAAGAAGTTCATCAGTATGCTGTGAGACTCCTTGTACAAAAAGCTGGATTCCGTTTTCATTTGTTTTTCTCCCCACGCGCAGCCTTTAATCAGTTTCCAGTAGCTCAGCAGGTCTGACTATAGACCGTGTTTCACACTGAAGTGATTAAATAATAACATGCATAGGTTGGCATTCAAGACACAAGCCTACTTCTTCTCCGCTTTCGGTTCCATCCAGCTTTGCAGTGGTTAAACAAAACTCGAGAAACAAAATCAGACCGAAATCACAAGGGGATCACAAATGGAGACTTAGAACAGTTGGCCAAGAGAGTCCCTTGAAGCCAGGAGAAAGAGGTCTGCGTGAATTCTTCCAGCATTTGTTCCTCTTTGCCAAAACGAACAGTATTTAGCACATTATGGTCTCTGGTCTGGGCTAAATTCCTGTGGGGTGTATTTGTATTTGTGTGTGTGTGTGTGTGTGTGTGTGTGTGTGTGTGTGTGTGAGCATACATAATAATCTTTACAAAACTACAAACAATTTACGTTCCTTGATTTCCAGTTCAACTGAAGTGTTTATTTTATCGTTGTAAGATGTTTCTTTAGCATACCTTACATTAAAAAATATTTTATATTTAAGGAATGCCTTCTGTGTGCTTGGAGTATAACTACTGAATTATTGTCAGCCTAAATTCTACAGAGGACACTCTGTTTAACCTATTGACCCAACAAATCTGCAGGACTCATCCTGAAAAGTAATGATTCCAATCCTGAAAAGTAATGATTCCAATCACTAATTCTTGCTTTTTTCATTGGAAATGGAGGCAGAAAAAGTGGATCTTCATATTTCAAACATCCTTAGGGACTTATAGTTGTCTCTGAAGAGTATTAGCCTTGGTTCCAAATGATATATTTTAAATGAAAATTTTTAAAATACCTTGAATAGTTTGTTAGCACAATGCCAGCACTTCAATTTTTATTATTGTTATTATTATAATTTATCACACATCAGAATGTATCTGCAAAGACTAACTGAAGAAAACTTTTTGCAAAGGATACTAGGCCTGGCATTTTGCTACTTCTTCCATGATAGAACAAAGCATCCATTTTTAAATTTACTTCTGCTTTGCAGTTTGTAGAAAGAACATGGATGATGATTTTAAAAATTCTCGATTCCCTTCTGTCATACAGAGGGGGAGGTTCATGGGAGGCAGCTGGTTTGTGCAGTTCTTACCTACCTGTGGTTTGGCTTCAGGGATAAATCAAAGCAAACAAAACATGGAGATATTAGGGGGAATCACTGCACCTGGATGAAATTAAGATTTTTGTGCATGTAAAAGCGACCTTGGTTTTCCATTCCTTCAGAAAAGAACATCGTAACAGTGGAGGCTATTTGACAGTGGACTGGACAGCTTTGTTGGGTGGTGAATTCTCCAACATAGAAAGCATGACCACCTGTGACAGGAGCTTTGGCAAGGGGTTGGACTTAGTGACTCCTGCAGTCCCTTGGGACCTAGTCAGGGGATGTCAAACAGTTTTTGCAACACATACTTCTTCCTAAAATACAGGGGAGCAGCTACGGGACTTAGAAGTGGTGGTGTTCACTGTGTTGAATACCTCTCTCTGCCTAATGGTGGGGCTGCCTTTGCATATGCTGAAGACCTCTTGTGGTGTTGCTCCATCCTGGAAGTGGGCTGAATACTGCCTCCTTCTCATCCATTTAGTTACTATCTGGAATCATACAGATACCCCCGATTCAATCTATATGTGCATGTTTGTTTGAAGATAGCACACATGCCTGGAGAAAGGGCTGAAATGATAAAAATGATGTTGCATGCCCAGGTGTTGATGCTGCCACCATTTAAATATATCTCTGACCTGAGTGTATGACTAAAATCATGGAGCTTCACTTATTTATTTTTTAAAGTTTTGTACTTTAAAAAATAAATAAGTGTGGTTTATTGTAACAATAAAATCAACTACATTCAGCAATTGTGTTATCTTCAGTTACATGTGTGTGTGTATATACCTATACCTATATCTATATCTATATCATCTATATCTATATCTATATCTATATCATCTATATACAGTGATGCCTCTTAAAACAAATTTAATTCATTCTTTGGGTCAATTTGTTTTAAGAAAATTTGTCTTACCATATGCAGTTTTCTATAGGAATGCATTGAAAATTGATTAATCTGTTCTGGAAGCTATGGGTCTCTTCATTTTACGAACATTTTGTCTTACAAAAACAGTTTCCTAGAGGAATGCAGTGGGGATGGATTAATGCATTCTGGAGTATAGAATAACCGTCTCCCCTTCTAACATTAGAATAAACTCTGACTAACCCTGTTCGTATCTGAAAAAATTGACTTACAAAGGAAATAGTTGGAAATTGAGTTCTAAAAAAACTTGAATCTCAGATTATGAGACTGATAAATTACAAAAGGAAATCCATTTCCAATTATTACCTTTCAGTATGAAACTCCGCCCAATGCATGCTGTGCATAGCGTTTCCAGAACCAGGGCATCGGTTTCCAATGATTTCTTTTCAAATTGGAAACTGATGCCCCAATTTCGGAAATGCTACACAAAGCATGCATGGGGCGGTGCTTCGTATTGAAAAGCTTTGTTTGACAGGTCCGGCTGTGGGCAATGAGGGTGGCCCCCACTCTTCACAGGCGGACCTGTCAAAAAAAAAAAAAAAAACAGCTGAGAGGCGCAGTGGCGAGGCAAAACAGCAAGGAGCAGGAAAATTCAAACAGGGCTGTTTGCTCGGTTCTGCCTCGCCCTGTGCCTCTCGGCTGTTTTTTTCTTTAGAGCTTGGGCTGTGAAGTCGAGGTACCACTGTATATCACTCAGGTGCCTATCCTACTACAGTATTACATCTTCTTGGCCCTATCTAACTTATGGAGGCATGTGCAAAGGTATATACATACATACATTAACTCCACCTATAAGCTCCCCCATTGGATATGCTAATACCACTTCTTTACATCATTCCAAGCAATAAATATTCACAGATTAGGCTGCCCGCTACACATGCCTTCTAAATAAACATTAAAACAAAGCAAAACAATATAAAACAGGGCAAGACAAAGGTAGGTGTGCTGAACCATGAGAAAGGAACAGGGAGTTATACAATCCACAGTTGGGCTGGACTGGCTAAAATGGTACAAAATTATAAAAACATTTGAGGTCTTTTGAGGTTTCATCTGGCTAGGTGGTACAAAAAACTGGTGACGGAGGAAGCACCAGAAATGTCTAAACATTAAGTCAGCTAAATTGTGCCCTTGAGGCCTACAGTAAAGAGAGAGAGATTGAGATTGGGAGATTGAGAGATTGAGAGAGAGAGAGAGAGAGAGAGAGAGAGATGTGAGATCAATGCAACAGTCTTTATATAAGGAAATCTGGAAGTTAAAATGTAGGTGACGCATTGGGTAGGAAATTCCACTGTAGCCAAATTGTGATTTGAACCTCACAAATGGTTGAACATCCTGCACTCCAAGACAAACTTGCACAAGTGGAATTTGGCACATGGAAAGCGAGCTAGGCCCGATGCCCTCTGATATAAATCTTGCTCATCGTTTTCAGATATTGACAATGTGAAATTTATTTTGTCAGCAATATGTAGCAAATTGCCTTTTAAAATTATCCTTCACTCACCCACCCCTTAATTATTATGTTACAACAATTCAAGGGATAATTAAACCGTTGATTTGAAACATAATTGCTTTGGATGTATTTACTGAAGTCATTGTTTGAACACGTGTTTGAGAATCTGCAGTTGCTTTGCAAGATGTGGGTAATCATATATCTCATTAAACAGTGTCCTCAAAACAAAATGTGCTTCAGAAATAGCAATTTAGCAGTGGTGTCTTAATTAATTAATCATTGAAAGGCACAATCTGGGGAGCTGCGGTGCAGTGTTTGTGAACCTTGGCAACTGCCACGAGTTCTGTGCAGTTATTTATGTAAAATGCAGGACATGAAACATAGCTCAGTTTCTTCCAAAGACGGAGAAAACATTTTTAAACTCTTTATTTTTATGTAGGACTAGATAGTGGTAGTGGTGGTGGGGGAGAAGATCACACTGTTTTTCAACATTCAGTCTTTTTGTTTTATTGTTTATTTATTTGGTGTGTGTGTTATGGATTTCTGCATGGATAGAGCTTAGAAAATTGTAGGATTCTGGAAATTAGATTTTTTAAAAAAATGCTCTTTGAAGCTCTGCTAGTGAAGTGTTTCTATCAGTGATGCTTTTATTCCATACACAACTCATGCAATTGAAAAAGTCCTATAATAAAGATTTTGCAAAAACCAGAAGTGATGAGACCATCACCTTTGATTTCACAAAAATTAGTGGAAACTCAATTGCAGGAAACAATTTTTTAAATAGGGGAGCTTGTGATATATTCCTGTTCCACACATGACAGGGATTCAGTCTTATGCGACATACAGTCCTGATTCGGACTGTAGTTCTTTGATATTGTGCTTATGGGCAGGGATGAGGGGAGCAGGAGAATGGGTGCTTAAGGTTACAGTTCCCATCAGCCACAAGTCCCAGCCAGGTTGAAGAGTTGTCAGGGGTGAGAAGAGTTCCAAACTATGGAACATGGCTGGTTGGGAAGGCGGCTCTGTGTGTAGTGTTAGCCCACTTCCTCTGGAAGCCCCAATGTCACATGCAACCTCTTGAGGCTAGTTGGATTTGAGCTGCAAACTGCACATGGCCAAACATTTTTTTAAAAAAATTCTTCTACAGTTCTCACCATCCCTCGCCAATGGTTGTGGTAGGGCTGGAGAGAATAGCAAAACAGTAGTTGGGGGACATGTCTCAATACACTCTGTCCTCGCCAGTGGTTGAATTTTGCTAAAGTTCCAAAGAAGCATTGCACAGAAGGCAGCTCCAGGAAAAGTTCTGTTTGCCTCGATCACAGAATCCTAAACAAACAAACAAACAAACAAACAAACAAACAAACAAAAAGAAAACAAAAAGTTCTTTGGCTTGGATCACACTAAAAATGGTCCATATAACAAAAGGCAAGTAAGAAAAAGAACCAGAGAGCAATGTAAGAGCTTTTATAATGATGAATGGAATAGGATGGAGAAAGAAAAGGATCAAGAGGACTCTGCAATAAGTGGCTGCAAATGTTGCCTCTGGGTCCGCCTTTCATCCAGTGTTTTATAAGATATGATGGTAACAAAAGGAGTCAGGAGCACGCAGGGCAGAAACCTTACCTAAAAGTATTCTGGAAATGGAACAAGCAAATTTGCTAATTCTTTCATTTACTTAGGGAATTTTTGGATTTCTGACACATAGTATTCTGATCTCGCCTGATGTCGAAAGCTAAGCAGGGTCGGCCTGGGCTGATATTTGGATGGGCAATCATCAGGGAATACCAGGTGGTGTAGGCGCCTGGAGTAGGAACTGGCAAGCCACTCCAGTATTCCTGCCAAGGAAACTCCACGGACATGGGGTCACGAAGAGGGGGTCACGACTGTACGACACAACAACTGCAGCAGCAGCAGCAACAGCCACAACAACAACCAAAGAAGAACAAAATGCATACTTACTTTTTTTTTTATTAATAAATTTTTATTGGATTTTTAAGAGGGGAACAAAGGGAAGGAGTATGGGTAAGAGGAAAAAGAAAAAAGGAAAGAAAGGGGGGGATACAGTTTTTAAGATTTACATTGAGTGTATCAAGCAAAATAGAAATAGTAATTAAACATATTGCTAAAATTGCCAAATGTTGTCACAATACTAATAAATTTGTTACTTCTTGCCATCTTTCCCGAAAGATCTCGTCGTAGTCTCCCTTTAAATAACCAGAGAGTTTATCAATTTCGATGCATTCTCTTATCTTTCCATGAAGATCCTTCTCTGTTGGCGTGATTGGTTGTTTCCAAAGTTTCGCGTACAGTATTCTTGCAGCAACAATTACATGATGAAGTACATATCTCTGATCATAAGAAATATTCATATCTACTATATTTAACAGAAATAGTTCTGGTCTAGACTCTATTTTAATTTTCAAAGATCTTTCTAAGAAAAGTTTTACCATGTTCCAATACGCCTTAGCTTCTTTACAAGTCCACCACATATGATAAAAGGTTCCACAGTCATAATTACATTTCCAACATTTAGGTGAACAGTTATACATCTTGGATAAACGATGAGGCGCGAAATGCCATCTATAAAACATCTTATAACAATTTTCCTTGAACGAAATAGATTTAAAGATTTTAACTGTGTTCCACAGAGAGTCCCATTTATTTAAATGAATAGTATAGCCTAAGTTTTCTGCCCATCTTATCATACAGTCTTTAACCAGTGTATCAATCATTTTTTCATTTATCAACATGCTATAGAATTTACTAAGAAGCTTGGAGTCACCAGAGGAAAGTATTTTATCAAGTGAGGTATCAGTAGTCATAAAACCACCCTCTTTGGAAAGCTCTTTGAAGTGTGAATGTATTTGTTGATATTTCCACCAATCCAGAATGTAGCCTTCTGATACTGATTTCCCTAGTGGTTTCAATGAGAAGTCATCATTCAGAAGGTGTCTGTAGGTTATAACATTTGAGATTTCACTTGCCTGGGAGCTATAAATTGCTCCCAGTGGGGATAACCACATAGGTGCTTTGAGGTAAAATTGTTTTTAATCATTAGCCATATTTTGAGTAAGGCATTCCTTATCCAGTGCTTTTAAAGAGGGTAGGTAAATTTCCCCTATGCCACAAATAGTGATGCCAGCCCTTATCAAGACCATAACTCTCAAGCTGCAATATTCTTTTATTTGTCATCAAGATCCAATCCTTAATCCAAGTCAAGGCAGCAGCCTTGTAGTATAGTACCAAATTAGGAAGGGCAAAACCACCAAATTTGGTTCTATCCTGCAAATAAATATTTTTAATCCTTGCTTTTTCTTTTGCCATATAAATATACGTATACTTTTTCCAGATCTGAAATGATCTTAAAGTTTGGCAATATAGGCAGAGATTGAAACAAAAAAAGCAGTTTAGGTAAGACATTCATTTTAACTGCAGCGATTCTGCCCATTAGGGATAGCTGAAGTCTTGACCAAGTTTCGAGGTCAGCTTTGATTGTTTTTATAACATTGACATAATTGTCTTTGAGTAAAGAGTTACATCGGTTAGATATAGTAATACCCAAGTATTTTACCCTATTTGAATGTTGAAAACCAGATTGATTTACCAATTTTTGAATCATGGATGGAGTCATATTTTTGGTTAAAATCAATGTTTTTTCTCTATTCACCTTTAATCCAGAGATTTTAGAATATGCCTCCAGGGTCTTTAGAAGTTCTACGGAGGATGTCTGAGGGTTCTCCATGATAACCATCAGGTCATCTGCAAAGGCTTGTACCTTGTAAACTTCTACCTTGTTTTGTAGGCCTTGAATGTCAGGGTTTCCCCTTATAACGTGAAGAAGAACTTCCAGAGTAGTTATAAACAAAAGAGGGGAAAGGGGACATCCTTGCCTAGTACCTTTGTGTATATTAACTTTGTCTGTAAGGTGACCGTTGACTACAATCCTGGTATTTTGAGTAGAATAGATTTGTTCAATAGCTCGCAACATTCTATGGCCACACTGGAGGTAATCTAATTGAGTTTTGAGTAAAGACCAGGATACATTATCGAAGGCTTTCTCAGCGTCGATGAATGCAAAAGCTACTTGCTTCTCGGGGTGAGATTCGTAATATTCCAACACATTAAGAAAAGTTCTAATATTGGATTGGAGATTCCTTTTCGGAAGGAAGCCAGTCTGGTCGCGTGATATCAGAGAAGGTAAAATCATCCGCCATCTATTAGCCAGAATGGTTGCAAAAATTTTGTAATCCACATTTAGGAGGGCAATTGGCCTGTAATTCTGTATCAAATCTTTGGATTTCCCTTCTTTGGGAATCAGTGTCGTATGTGATGATTTCCAGGAATCTGGTATATCTTCGCCTTCAAATATAGATGTAAAGAGATTTTTCATATTTCCAGAGATTGTCTCCGAAATTTTTGGTAAAATATGGCTGGTATTTGGTCAGATCCAGGTGCTTTATTCAACTTTTGATGATTAATAGCCTCTGTTATTTCCATCATTGTGATAGGAGCATTCGTCTGGGCTCTCTGTTCTTCAGTAAGTTTTGGAAAGTTGGCTTGTTTAAGATATTGGAAGATGGCATCTTTGTCAATCATCTCCGGCTTGAATAATCTTTGGTAATATTCCTCTATGATTTTTTGGATTAGTAGTTGCTCTGTCTGATTTTCCCCAGTTTTGTCTTTAAGTGAATATATAAATTTTTGTGATTGTACCTTTTTTAACCTATACGCTAACCATCTACCTGGTTTGTTTGCATTTTCCACAAAATTCAGTTTGGCCAGCTTAATTTTGTGAGCTATATCTGCAGTCAGGATCAGGTTGAGTTCATGTCTACAAGAGGCCAGGTCTTTGTTCAGCTTGTCATTACGGGGGTCTTGTGTTAAGTCCATTTCAAGCTTTTTCATCATATTAAGGATTGATTCATATTTCTTTTTCCTCTCTTTATTCCGTTTTGCCATATATTGGATAACAAATCCTCTGAAATATGGTTTAAAGGCATCCCATACCGTTTTGAGTGGTGTACCCTTATTTAGATTAGTTTCAAAATACAAGTTCAAATCTCTAGCAGCCTCTGAAAGGAATTCTTTATCGGTCCAAAGTGTTGAGTTAATTTTCCAGTGCCTGGGCATACCTGAAGATTTCAATGTCCATAAAATAGCATTGTGGTCAGATAGCATTCGAGGTAAGGTTTCTATATCCCTTGTATTTAGTAGAAGATCAGATGTGGCCCAACACATATCTATATGGGAGAAGGAAGCATGTTGTCTTGAGTAAAAGGTGTAACCATCTTTTAGTGGATTTTTCCTTCTCCAGATATCATGAAGATCTAAAATATCGGACATGTCCAATAACGATTTGGGCAGTGTGGAAGATGAAGTCTTGAATTTTTTCCCTTTTGGTGTTTTCCTGTCTACTGAGGGAATATGTACAGCATTAAAATCTCCCAATATTATAAGCTGATGATTCCCATATTGCAACAGTTTCTGAGTCAGTTGTTCAAAAAGGGTTTGTCTTCCGTGTTTATCGTTGGGGGCATATATACCAGCGATAGTTGTTTCTTTAGATTGAATTTTAACTTGGACAAGAATCCATCTGCCTGATTCATCCTTTTCTAGAAGGGTTGGAGAAAGCTCTGGTTTAATATACAGTGCCACCCCATTTTGCTTCTTTTCTTTGTTTGATGTGGAAAATAGCTTTCCCAATTTATTTTGTATTAAATAATGTTCATGTTTTCTCAATATGTGGGTTTCCTGTAGGCAGATGATTGAACATTGTTGTTTTTGGAGGAAATTGAAAGTTTTCCGACGTTTCTGCGGAGTGTTCAAACCATTGATATTCCATGTTAGAATTTTTTGAGCCATCTTACTACTTCCAGCGATATTTCTTCTTCCCTGATTTTGGCCTGAGATAGTGCTTCGGCCTGGCGCCTCCCACTGCGCCACAAGAATCTTGGTCATGCTTTGAAGTCTCTTGTTTCGAAGTCTGATTGTCACGGTTGTCTTCTTTGGTAGTGGTTTGAGTTCCGGTCATGTCCTCACCTTCAGTGGAGGATGATGAGGAAGAAGAGGGGGAGTAACCCAACTTCCTTGCATAACAAAATGCATACTTACTAGCACAAAAGAATAGATATGTGATGGTTCGGGCCTCTGGCCGTGGGATCAGAGGCTGGGAGTTGGATCCTTCGCTGTGCCTCATTGACAGTGGCTGGACTTGATGATCCGTCAGGGGCCTCCCAGCTCTGCGATTCTTAAGAGGATGGCGATGAATGAGGTGGGAGAATTAAGGAAGTTGGGATGCAGAAGATTGGACTAGATTATTTGGGGACATAGTGCTTTATGCAGCTGCTGTCACTTAGCACACACACATATACAGTACGTACAGCAGAATAGAGTTGCCAGCTTTTGAACTGGACCCTGCAGCCGTATTTGAAAACACAGTTTTGATTGCCAGAGATGATGTAATTTACTTTGCTTAAAACTTTCAGCAGGTGATTTTTGTATGTCAGTACCTGTTAAAGGGCACTCTGTTTTTTTTTTTTTTTTTGGTATCTGCCTAATTTCTAAAAGTGGAGAGACTAGCGAAAACCACACATTGTAGCAAGCCAGGAAATGTCACGGTGACTTGTTGATTCTCCATGCTTCTATGTGAAAGCCAGTGGCCATAAACTAAACAGCTATTTAGAAGCACAGTGAACATTCAAGATAGGAGGAGTGTCTTCCACACAAATGTATTCTGGATGCAATGAACTAAATCCAGTTTTCAGTCCCAAATAGAATATACCGGTTAAATCAAAATATTGCGCTTACCAAAATCCCATTGATTTAACTGATCTCTAGCTGAGACAAACAGGTATGCACTTTGGTCATAAATGGATACTTTTAAAAAAATGTACTGTGTCTGAAGAAGGCTCCACTGGAGTTTATTCATCAATTTTGAAGTTCCTCACTTATAAAGAACCCAGAATCTAGTCATTTTTGTAGGCTCAAACTGTTTACTGGAGAACAAGCAAAGAGAATGGATTACAGAGAGTAAAGTAAAACATAAACATAATCTGACAATGGATTGTCTGCTTCTGACTCAATATAGATCACTTAAAATGTAATCATACTGTAATGTTTTTTTTCTTATTATACTTACGATGACCATTTACCTCATCAAACTGTGGAAATCATGTGTGACGTTAACCCAGTGGAGCTTCTTTCTGAGTAGCAGTGGATAGGAGTGGGCTGTTAGAGTACTGCGTAGTAACCATTAATGTGAGAAAGCACTTTACACAGCATTTGCAGTTTTGTTTTTCTTTTGCTAGTTATAATATTTAATTAGTCATCTATATAAAAGGGAATTGGAAAATATGGCATTAGAAAAGGCAATAACAGTAGGCTACCACCTCACCTATGGAATGAGGTTCCCCAAGAGATTTGCCTGGCGCCCTCACTACAAGCCTTCCAGAAACTACTGAAAACCTGGCTTTATAGGTTGGCCTTCCCTGATTATTCTGTTTCAACCAACTTATATAAATAGGACACTGTCATTTTCCCCCGCCTTATGATAATTTTCTACTAGTTATTGTTTCTCATTTGTTCTTATTTTGAATTGTCAAACCATTTTGATTTATTGTATTTGTGCTTATTTGTTTATTTGTTCTTTTTATTGCTATGATTTGATTTTTTGGTTTGTTTGATTAGTTTTTATTTACTATTTTAAGTTGTTTAATCTGTTTTTATATTTTGTATATGTTTGTAAACCGCCCAGAGTAGCTTTCCTGCTAGATGGTTGCGGTATATAAATCAAATCAATAAAAAATAAATAAAATACCACTTGGAAATATCTGGCATTAGCACAAAATGTTTTTGGAAACAGGAACACCAGTTCTTTCTCTTAATCTAGGGGGTGACCTAAAATGTATTGATTGGGGGAAGAAGAATCTGGTCCATTATACTGTTTCATTTTTAGGGTCACTGATAAAGAAATCCCATAGCAGCTGATTTCTTAATAAGATGCAATCAATTCACATGCTGTGTTTGCATCTACGTGCACCCAAAGAACCATGGGCAGCTTCCCCCCACCCCACAGGTATTTGATCATGAATCCCTTCATTGTTCTGCAGACTATTCGTCACCATTATGATTCATATGGTTTCCTCCAGACTGCTGAAACAACTAATCAGAAATAGGTTGGCTAAAAATTCCTTTGAAAAGACTCTGTTTGAAAAGGTTATCTATGATTATAGGAGAAACCATCTATTTGTTCTCTCCTTCTGTGCCATGTGGTAGAGCCAGATTGCCAAACAGGAATGTGTAATATCCAGGGAATGCAATAACTAGTGCAGTCTTACTTTCTTGCTCATGTTCTTCTTGGTGACGTCACCATATTTATTCTGTGGGCATTTCTAGACACTGAGGTTTTTGACTTTTCAGGGAATGTGTGATGACTAATAGTTTGTTAGCCATATTCTTGACAATCTTGCTCTCCAAGGATCTGAGATCCAGTTTCTAGGACTCTGAAACCCACCATGCAAGTCCAAAGGAAACCACCTCCCATCTCCTTTCCTTTCCTTACAATCTATGGGAATGAAGCTAGCCTGAGATGAACTGACAATATGGTGGCACATTTTCAGAGACAGCACAAGGGTGGCACAAGTCTAAGTAGCTGCGCAACCTCTTGTGCCACCTCTGGTGTGACCTTTCGTGCAAGGGTGTGAACAAGCAGTTTTGTGCAACTGGGGATTTTCATTGTACTTTAAAAACTAATCTTTAGAAGTATATTTTTGGCATGCCACAGTATAAATATTTCTAAGGCATGTAGTGAAATAATTTCTTTTTAAAAATCCAACAATAAAATTCAAAATAAGGGAAACAAGTGAAAAATGATTCAGGGGAGGGGGATAAAACACCAAGCATAGTATTAGAACAGTGGTTCCCAACCTTCCTAATGCTGCGACCCTTTAATACAGTTCCCCCTTGTCCTGCTTGAAAGAGGCCACAAGCCCCCTTTGGCAGGCCACTGCCGCAGGTGCCATAGAGAACTTCCCTCTATGGGTACCCTCAGCCATTCGCAGCCTCTGATGCCATTGACTGACATCGCCTCCAACCTATCAAGCTGTAACTCACTCTTCACCCCCCCTTCCTCCAGACCCAAGCCGTTTGTGCCTTTTTCTTCACAGGCTTGTGGCAACCCCCAGGTTGGAAACCACTGTATTAGAACAATCTCATCAAAAAGTCTAGGTATTATCTTCTTAAACTTACAATGCTTCTGAAAATCTATACCAGGATTGGTACCTCCATATTGCACAGAATTTGTGTAGCTGGTCGAAGGTGATGAAAGGCCTTTTTAGACTACCATTGGACTTGCAGAATCAAAGAGGATTGAGATGAGGCAGACTCTCTTAGCCTCCTTTTATGATTTCCCAACTTTATACACGTAGGCGAAATTTAAAAGAAGTAATAAACGTCCAGTTTCCCTTTCACCACGATTAGGTTCCTCCCCTTAGCAAAATTGACGGGCGAATTGCTTTTTATTCTGGAAAGCTTTTGGCATCAACCTGACCATTATTCAGGCCAACTTTTCATAACTGAGCAGTATGGGCCTGTAACCATATTGGCGCTGCATTTTCCATTATTTGTGTAAAATTGTTTTACACATGTATGCTGCCCTAAAGCTGTTTGTGAAGGAAAGGCAGGATAAAAAAATATTTTAGATAAATAAATAGAAATCAAACAAGCACAAGTAAATTGATAAATTAGGAATGTACTCACTGCTTCATGGGATTTCTGGTGATTCTCTTCTTTTTTGTGTTCAGTGTTCCCTGAATATGATGCATATTTTTCTGTGATTTCTGCAATGTCCAGGCTTCACAAATAGATAAGTACAGTGGACCCTCGTATAACAAATGGTTTGTATAACATAAAATCTGTACAACATAAAAAATTCCGGAGCTAGGGGAAATTTGCTTAACAGAATCGCCTAATCGTCACGATTAGAGATTACTCCATTTTCAATGCATTCATATGGGAAATTTGTATAAAGGAAAATGTGCTTAACATAATTTCATTTGTAACGAATTAATTCCTTTTTATACAAGGTACCACTGTACAATGAATGTTATTCATCGCTGTGTCAAAGTAGCCATAGTTGTGTCCATTGCTTAGTCCCTATGGAAGTGAATCATTTGAGAGGATAATGGTTATAAAGTTGAGATTTGAGATTATTTGGAGAACAACAGCATGAATAATGTATTAAAATTGGCTAGTGGCCATGTTTCATAACTGGGCTCCAAACTACATACCATTTCTGTAACATCTGTGTCTGTTTCTTGGGATGTTAGAAAACACACCACTGAGCATGGCAGATTTCTCTTGTTCTCTTTCTTTCTGAGAAATATATTATTTAGATGTTAGTTTCCGTTCCCCAGGGCTGCATTAAAATTACTTCAAATATTTGGCATTGTACACCAACACTTTCTTGCCAAACTTTTTTTCTGTTTGTACAAGACAACAAAGGTACATACAGCTTAATACAGTATAGCCAAAGATTTGACTGTTTCACAAGTTTATATAGTTCCATTTTTAGTTTGTCTGTGCCCCACCTTATTTAATGAACAGTCGCAGAAGTAAAATTGAAGAGCAATAAAATAATGTGTGTAATATGCAATTAAACAGTAATAATTTATTTTCTAGCCTAATGGGCAGTGGGTGTCACAAGAGCAAAAATAAAGGAAACCAAAGAAATGGGATAAAAATGCTCTATGAATGTAATGTACTAAATGCAAAAGTTAATCTCAACTAGAGCAGACTGAGTGAATCAATGGGGCTTAAATATCTATTGACTTAATAATTCCAATCACTTAAAGAGTTAATTTTGTTTGTATTGATAATTGGATTTACCCCAAAGAAATTTAAACAGCATGAGCCAAGGTCTGTCATGCATAGGAAAGACTGTTCGGAGGATGCAGTCATACTGAAAAAATACCATGAATTTGTGTTGGAGTTGGCAGTGGGAATGGGATATTTATATTTATTGAACTGCCAAAAATTTGCTGGAATTGGTCCACCTAGAATTCTTGGCTCTTAAGCCCTCTCCCTAAAAAAGGCCTATCAGCTGTTTGATACTAGGTGGGTTCAACTATGTTGCACGGTAAAGCAGTAAATGTACAGTAATACCTTGGGTTGCGAGCATAATTTGTTCCAGAAACATGCTTGTAAACCAAAACACTCTTATATCAAAGACAATTCCCCCATAGACCACATACTGTACACACAAAATGCCAAAACTCACAAAAGACGTTGGCTAGAAGTCCACATCCACACCATGGTTTAGGTACCTGGCTGTGGAATCTACTCTGTTTGGGACTAACAACTGGATTTTACTATGTGCTTTTAATGTGTCAATAATAAACTATAATTCTTAACCATATACACACTTGACCAGCTGCACCAGGACTAGAAATGGTTTGAAAAAATAGGAATGGGTATTGAAAACAAATAAAATAAAAACATAAATATAACGAAAAATAAACACCTGAACTGCACTTCCCTTTGAAAACATTCCTGGCTGGTGCAAGGGAGACCTCCATTCCTCTCTCCTTCCTCTGCTTTGGAGGCTGCCTGAGATGGAACGTTCCAGACAATCAACCACAATGCAGCAGGGGGAGGGAGGGAAAGAGAGCCACCATTGGCTCACTTATGATCATGTGGCCTGCTCCAGTGCTTGTACATCAAGACATTGCTTGTTGGTCAAGGCAAAAATTTAGAAGAAATGTTTGCTTGTCTTGCACAATGCTCTTAAACCAAGGTACAGTGGTACCTTGTATAAAGGAATTAATTCGTTCAAAATGAAATTATGTTAAGCAAATTTTCCTTTATACAAATTTCACATAGGAATGCATTGAAAACAGACTGATCCCATTTTATGTTGTACAGATTTGCCCCATAGGCAATTATGTTAAGCAAATTGCTCCTATCTCCGGAATTTTTTATGTTGTACAAACTGTTTGTTATACAAGGGTCCACTGTATTACTGTATGTTACTTTAGAAACTACAAAAGCCTAATGCTTTACAGTGCTACAGAGCTCAGTGTTGCCCAACCAGCCCTTCTGCCTTGTAACTGAGAAATGGAGGGTGCTTTTTCTCCACTTGTGCATCAGCTGCTAGCTGGATAGCTCAGAGATTGTAAAGTTGGAAACTGGAAGATTCCCCACTGTGCCTTCAGGTAGAAGAACCAGCCTGTGTAGTTGTGAGGAAGCTGAACAGTCCCAGAACACTCCCAGAAGAAGGAAATAGAAAACCACTTCTATGTATTATCTCCCTAGAAAACCCTGGAAAGATAATCATAACTTGGAATATCCTTGATAGCAGCAGCTGTTTTGTTTCAGACACCCGAGAAGGCTGTGGCTGTGGTGGGGATATCATCCCTAGACCTCTCGTTGGGGAAATTTAGCCTTCTAAGAGTTACAGTTCAATAAACCGCAAAAATCCTATCCATTGTTGTTTTGTGCTATCAAGTCACCTTTGACTCACAGTGACCATACAAAGGCTCAGTCTCCAAAAGGCCCTGTCTTCAACTCCAGCTCTTGTAAATGCAAGCCTGTGGTTTCATTTAAAAAGTCAATCCACCTCCTATTTGGTCTTCCTCTTTTCCTGCTGCCATTCAACCTTTCCCAGCACCCTTGCCTTTTCTATGGAATCCTGCCTTCTCGTGATATGCCCTAAGTAGGACAGCTTCAACATTTGTTGCTCCCAGAGATTGTTCAGGCTTGATTTGATTCGGAACCACTTGTTAGTCTTCTTGACATTCCAGAGTGTCTGTGAATCACTCCTCCAGCACCATATCAAATATACAGTGGACCCTTGTATAACAAATGGTTTGTATAACATAAAATTTGTACAACATAAAAAATTCTGGAGATAGGGGGAATTTGCTTAACATAATTGCCTATGGGGCGAATCTGTACAACATAAAAATGGGATCACCAATGCATTGCATTCCTATGGGAATTTGTATAAAGAAAAAATTGCTCAACATAATTTCATTTGGAACAAATTAATTCCTTTATACAAGGTACCACTGTGTGTGTGTGTGTGTGGGGTCATACATGGCCATCAGAAAAACAAGAATGTGGACGATGTACTCTTGAAGGTTTTCACGACTAGCATCCGATAGTTGTTGTGAGTTTTTCGGACTGTTTGGCCGTGTTCTGGAAGTTGTTCTTCCTGATGTTTCGCCAGACTCTGGCCATCTTCTTCAGAGGGCAAGGAACTCAGGGAACTAGGAGTTCTACTCAGAGCACAGAGAGAAACTCCTTGTTCCCTGAGCTCCTTGCCCTCTGCCAGCCACAGAGTCTGGCGAAACATCAGGAAGAAAAACTTCCAGAACATGACCAAACAACCCGAAAAACTCACAACTAGTGTGGACGATCTTGGTCTCGGTCTTCGATGACACAGCCTTAAACTTAATTATCTTTTCTAGTTCCTTC
Organism: Phrynocephalus forsythii; assembly: GCA_029282475.1. Lineage (NCBI taxonomy): Eukaryota > Metazoa > Chordata > Lepidosauria > Squamata > Agamidae > Phrynocephalus > Phrynocephalus forsythii. Next base: position 37,207,788 of record JAPFRF010000004.1, read on the forward strand.
ATTGCTGCCCTTCCTAGTCTCAGCCTCTCTCTGATTTCTTGGCTGCGGCTTCCATTTGGATTGATGATTAAACCAAGGTATACAAAATCTCCAACTATTTATATTTCTTCATTGTCAATCCCTAGTTGGCACATTCAAAATCAATCTATTTTCTGGCAGCTACACCATATAAAGCAAATTCACATGGAAGCCCACTTTTTCCCCTGTGGGATCGGTCTTCTTGTTCAATCATCAGGAGACTGTTTATGTGGTACCAATTCAGTTGCCATCGCTTCCCCCTCCCCTGTTTTCTGGCACATGTGAGTTCCTATCTTGGTCCAGAGGGGGTTTTGTGGGCATATCCGTGGTGTGCTTTTACAATGGGATAATCCCCCACAAGTGAGTGCCTGTTGCTCCCCGCTGAACAATTTTCCTATAACCCCCCCACACACACACACACACACCCCAATGCCTGCTGTTTTTAGTGCTCTGTTGGATATTTGCTGCACTGCTAAGCCGGGCAGAAGAGAAGGAGGAGGGACCTCTTTGCACCATTCATGGTTCTCCACGTAAAATTATTATTTTATTTATTTATTTTAGAGTATTTTTATCCTATTCTCAGGCTGCTGCTTTCGCTTAGCTTGTTTTCCTGCTTCTCTGCCCCTACCCTTTTAAACTGATTCACAAGGGATCAGCTCAGGGGTTGAAAAACAAGTTCAAGGCTCCCTCTCCCCTTCCTTTTATTCTCTTTGCCTCTTTCTAGTGTGCATGCATGCAAACACTCGTGCGTGCACACACACCCTTCTCAGCAGAGGGTGAGAAGGAGAGGGTTGGCAGCCCAGATTGAGGTGATTGTGTTCCCAAAGGTCACAGCCACTGTCAGAACCAACCCAATGTCACATTCAGGCATTGGTGTGTGGGGGAGAGAACTATTCATAATGGAGGGACATGAATGTTATGCTTCTATATAAAGGGGAGGGTTGATGGGAAAAGACGAAGAAGAGGGCCGTAAGATAGGACTATGATTCCTTTGAAAACTCTACCAATTGGGGAATTGCATCGTGGACTGGATAATTGATCATATCTGTTTAGACCATTAAATAATTTCAGCATCAGAAACTATCCCCAGTAGCAGCTGATCTGTTTGAAAACTCTGCCACAAACCACATGGTTTTTGGTCTTGTAATTACAACCTGAAACAATATAAACTGCCATCTTGATATGGGAAAGACCACTCTATCTTCATAGCCGATAGTGCTGATGCAGATAGGGTCTGTATTGTGTGCCATAGCTAATGACCCATACTTAGTGGATGTTGGGGAAGGTTGACATAGGTAGGACTTTCACACAGCCAAGGCCATTATCCACTTAACGAGCTTATTCCGATCATGGTCCACCATTGAACCTATTAAGGCTATTGTTCACCTATTCAGATCTTTGTCCAACTTATGAGCCTATTCAGACTAGGGTGTGTGTGAAATCAAGGTGAACTTTAAAATGGAGGACTGGCCACTAACTTTCCTTACACTGGTGCAGCTGCTTGGGTGAGTAGTGAAACGTTTCAATCTCTCGAGAAAAGAAGTCCAGTTGCCACGACTCAACTTCCAGATAAACTTACCTGGATGACTGAGAATCTTCACAGGCATACATCTGTATGTGTGCTGTTTTCTTTTGGAAAGCTGTTCATCCAATCGCTAATTTTGCAGGGGCATCTCTTCTAATTCTGCTCATACTCAGCTGCATCTTGAACAAATAAAACTTGTGGTTCAGATACCATTTCATATAAGTCAGTTTTGGCAAGGATGAAAGCTGAAGCCATCTTTATGAGTTCAGAGGCATGCAAAATAGTTTTAATCCTAGCTGGCTTTGTGGGCAGAAAATTGGCCCATTTTAATATATGTGTGTATGTCCACATGTTTTCTGGTAACAAATAATCATAGATTAATTCTGGTGAACTAATTTTATGGTTGGGGAACAATGAAACAAGAGTGTTGAAAGTAATCGCTGGTGGGATGTATGCAGAAACAAAGTGGATTTTAAATAGAGTATTTCAGGCTAGTTGATTTCTCTCGAGTTTGTTCTCCTGAGCTGTCAAATGCCAGTTTTCAAAAGAAATGTGTAAAGCTTAGTTCAGTTTATAATATAATTATGTTTAGGAGCTTAAAAAGAAACAAGGTCATTTTATTGCCTTAAAAAATAAAGTGGTACAAAAACCAACATCAGTGTCAGTAGTTAGCACAAGATCAAGTGCATTGAAAGTGTAGCATAAAATGTCTATGGATTCTTCATGAACTCTTTTCATCATTTTCCCAACCCAACAGAATCTCAGTTCACCTCATTCTTCTGCAGCACACAATTTATGTAGATAAGTGGTTCGAAAATGTGCATCCCTAGATATTTTTGTTTACTGCTCCCAGAATCCCTGACAATTAACTATGGCACTGTGATGACAGCAACATCCTCTTTGAGAAGAATGATGAGGGCACCAGTATCTGGAAGTCCAAACTTGGAAACCACTGGTTTGAATACCTGGCTGTAGTTTTATCTAAATGTTATTAGAGTGGGATAGTTTAGGAAGGCAATGGGAAAATTTTATTTGGTATTCATTCTTCTACGAACATGCCTTTTTGTATCTTTTGGGATAATATGTGGATCGGAACACAGTTACTCCTTGATCTCCATCCATCTTCAGATTTTGCAATTCAGTTTGCAGCTTGAAAGCTCTCTGTATGGAGCCAATGTTATACGCAGTTTCATACAAATATTGTTACGTAAGGGTTTTGCACCCAAGATTAATATATTTTCGGCAACTACATTAAATAAATGTGAATTTTCAAGCATTATAAGGTCTAACAAACTACTGAAATTGGACAAAAGTATTTATGAACATTGTGGAAGTAATAATCTGGGAAAAAAGTCTGATCAGTGCTTCCCAAGTGATTAAAATGTAAAAAAATTAGCTTTTCTGCTTTCAAAATTTCCTGTGATTATGCTCCAAAAATTATCCAACATATAGTATGTGTGCATTGATTTTGGGTGGGAAAAGAAACAGCCAAGTGTCTTTGATTCCCTCTAGATGTTGACTCCGTCCTATGTATTGCGTATATATTGGTACAGTTGCTCCCCTGTCCATTTGATACAATCTCAGTGTTGTCCCTAAAAGACATGTCATTGTACTGTACTCAGAAGCAGAGATTGTAAAATACACATTTCTTAGAACTGCCATTTCCAGCTGGCTGGAGGATGCTTTAGTGTTCTGGTCCAAAAATGCAACTTTTACAAGCTTGATTATATCTTCCAAGTAAAAACACATTTAAATACAGTAAAAGATCGTCAAGTTTTCAGCGGGAGAATTCTTCAGGCTTCTCCTGCCAAAAGTTTGCTGATCTTTTATTGTATTAAAAGTGGATTGTTGTTGTTTCTGGAAGCTGAACTAATGAAGTTTTGCAGGCTTTTTCTGTTGACTGGGATTGGTCTACCCTTTTTATAGTACTCTGTAGCCTCAGTACTGCAGGGATGATCTCATGTACTAAAGTTTATCCCTAAGAACACTCACTTCTAAGAATTGCAAACATATAAAGCCTTTTAATGTTTAGTTGGAAATGATGCTTATTTCTTTTAAATTCTTTTACACTCAGAACAACATTTTGATATTGGTCAAAGCCAGTGCTCTTATAGAAGCTCTATCTTTGATAGCCCCTCATGCACATGTTTGAAATGTATATATCATTTAACAAGATTATCACTTCAAGGAACAGTGCATTTTTCTTGTAACGTTTTTAAAAGCAATGAAAAGTATTGATATTTAATGAAGCATGAAGTTTTCAAATGAACCATGAAAGCAATAGCTAAACTAATTAATGGAACATAAAGGCCTCCAGAATAAATATGTTATGTGGGCTGTATACTTATTATGTCTGCATGATTAAATTGACATCCAGGAAAAACATTTTCATGTAAGCTTTTCAAAAAGACAATGTTAAATCTCTCCCCACCACCACCTTAATGTTGGGAAAGAAGAGAAAAATCTTCATTTATAATTCTTGCAAGCTTGGATGCTGTATTTAACTCAAGACACATGCAAATTTAATTTAGCCTCCTTTCGCAATGCATTTGATTTGGTAAGCAAACCATGACAGAGATATTCATGCCACTTCAAACTATTTGCATTTCTATTTATATGGCACGTTTGAGCTGGTTCCTCTGGTTCTTTTGATGTTACGGCTGGCAACCTCCGACTTACTATCAGCTATATTTAGTGGGATATTTTATGTTGCCTGTGAATATTTGCTTCTTCTCCGTGGTCTGTGTGACTCACACATGTCAGTCAGCATACCTTGTTTGGAAGTTTCTAGAATGCAAAGCTAGAGCTCTCTAGCCCCCTTGTGCTTGTGTTGGTGATGCACTTCACAGTTGCCTCCTTCATTCTTTTCTTTGTGCCATGAAAGCAGCCCCAAGGATCGCCTGGGTTGAAAGAAGTAGTTTTTTTCCTTCCCGGTACAGTATATACCCAGTCACATGGAATTAGATCATTATATCATTCATGTGCCTCCTTTGACAGGAATGGACTCAATGATCTGCAGAGTCTCTTCCAGCTCTGAGGTTCTAAGATCCTCCTTTGGCTGGGGTGCCCACTACAGTGGTCCCCCGCCCTTTCACGGTTCATATACTGCAGCCCCACTATATTGTGGGACCACAGTATATACCACAGTATATGAAAAAAAGGCCCCCTGGGTTGAGGGGGGGGGGAAGGCCTGTTTCAGCACAGTTTTCAAAGTAAGCTACAGTATATGGAATGCCTAGGGGGCTGGTGTGACCATTGTCCCCTGGGGCAGAAGCATGTTTTTGTAAAAGGAAATGGATGGCAAGAGTCTCGTGTTGCAAAAAGGCTGACTTGGTAATGTCAAAACCGCAGGATTGTGTCGAAAACAAAAAAGTACTATAAATTACCTTCTGGGAATAACTTTTATTATCTTAGGATGCTTTAGTACGTTGGAATCTTGGTAAGAATTAATTTTAGCTGCCCTTGGTTGTGCCAGAAATTGTGTGTGTGTAGGTTGGTTGGGTTTTTTTTTTTTTTTGCAACAGGGAAATGCTGTTGTGACCTACTGGAATGCTGGCACCAAAAATTGCTTCGTGTTAGTAGCAGAAGATTAATGACAAAACTGAGGAATTTCGTGTGATATGGGAAGAATGTATCCCTTATCTTAGGAAGAGCAGAGATGTGCAATATAAGGTGGGTGAAATTTTCTAGGGAGGAGGCATTGTGGGAGGCGAAATGTTATAGCAGGCCAACATGTTCTTTTTTGTAGAATACTTACCAGCAATTCATCATTCCGCCATGTGCACATGCATATCAAATAACTTTCCATAAAAATTAAAATAGGAGGCAATTAAAATTGGAGGCAAACGGGGGGGCAGGCGAATAAGTGTTTGGCAGAAGATTGCCTAGGCTTTGTTTTTTCATTACCACTCTTTGGAACAGGTGATACTTCTGTGGTCCCTATAAAGTCTCTTTTCCCAAGCCATCTTCTCATTAAGCAAATTGATAAGGACATTGAAATTGGTCCTTTTATTCTTGCTCTAGTTGCTCTAGTTCAAAATGTATCTTTGCCTTTATGCGCTCCTATGCTCACAGAACTTGTGTGGGCACAATATTCCCTGCTGGTGGCAACTCTGTCTGAGAAATACCTTGGGCAGTTAGAGCCTGAAGGGTTATAGGAACAATCCCACCACTCCAGTCATTATTGCTGACCATGGAATCGGGCTGGTTTGTGGTTCATTTTCATTGTATTTTGAAGAAATGCTGTGCTTACTTTGCATATGTTTAAGCTATGGTTAAAGGGTCATTTACTGCATTTTTTGCATTTCATTGCCTCTTAGCCTCACGTGTATCAGTTATCTCCATCCATGCGAGTCTGCGTGTGTAGAAGGTAAAACTAGATGCTTTCACGGAAATGGAGTCTGATCCAAAGAACCGTATGATGTATTTAACTCATTGTGCTTTAACAGTCTGCAAGGCTGTTTGTTGCTTTTGCTGTGACAAACTAAGGCACACCCTAGATGGGATACTGGTTTTAGACATTCTTCTACAATCCAGCATCTCAACATGTGAGACCCTCACATGGTTACCATTTGGAAATAAGTTTTGGTGATTATAATAATGTTAAGGAATACTGTGCTCATTTCTGAGGCCATTCTAATGTGAATTAACTGCAAATGACCCAAAAGTACGTTGAACGACCAACAATAAGATACCCTACATTTTTGTCTCACTTGGTAGGAGAGAGTCAAGTGCATTTATGCAAGCAGATCTACTCATTCACAATTGTTCCACAACCTTTTACAGGGGCAATGTTGTGTGGAGCTCAAAGATGGGGATCTGAGATCAGAGTTTCTCTATCAAAGCTGGAGCACCATTAGAACTTGGAAAAGTTACTTCTTGCTCTCTGACTCTGACAGTTATCTTGGGGTGATGTTCTGACCCATCCTCCAGCCCCAAGGAGACCGTCCTAAGACCATAGGATTGAAGTGCTGATTTTCTATTGCTTATACATCTTAAGACTGTTTTGTTTTGAAAGCCTTTCAAATGGGCCCTACACCCCATTTAAGACAGGAGGGTGACCTTTAACCTCACTACACATATTACTTGCTCTCTTTGTTTACTCTCAGAAACTGAAGTGCTACAGAAATCTAAATGAAAACTGTAAAAAAATCTCTCTAGTGATGTTAAATATTAACTAGTAAGTATAGTTAGCCAATAACTCCTTCCTTATGCAAAATAAGACCTCAACATCTCAAACAATTTTTCAGAAAACTGGTTCCATCAGTGGACTGTTTCTAAAGTCAGGAAAATATAGAACAAGAAATACATATTCAGACCTCATCATGAAATGAGGTCTGATTTGAGGTTTTCTCTTCCCTCCCCAACGGAGCTTTTAAGTATGCATTTTCTTAAGCATTCTTGTACAGACCTTAGAAACTGCAAACTCCGTTGCTTTCACTTGTCTAAACTTTGCAGCTAAGGAGTATTTCCATAGAGGGAGGTGATCTCATTGCTGTCCGCTTTGAACCGGCCCGGTTAATTACCTGCACAGTATTGTTTGTGCTGGTCAGTGCTGGATGATTTCTTACTCTTGTTCCACTTGAAGAGAGACATTGTTCCTTGTGCTGCTTTGCCAGTTCCTCGCAGGCCTTCCAGCAAGTCTTGTGCCTGATGACCTCATGGGACGGAGCTACAAGGAAGCCTTAGAAATTAAGGCTGCCTTCCTTACAGTGAATACTTTGGGGAGCAAAATGCAGAGGAAGTTACCATTGCAAGAGATGACGCACTCAGGCTCTCTGGTTACTTTATGAACATGCAGACTCCCACAAGCAAAAAGTAAATTAGTAATATAAATATTGCTTTTCCCAGAACATGGAGATGATCCATCAAAACTCAGCATTGTATGTATGAGTGACCAGAGGAAATGAATCAGATGAGATTTATATTCCTCAAGAATCTTTATTGGTCATTATGAAATGTTGACTTAGGTCTAACTAAGTCCTTCTGGCTACTAATATTCTTGGTATTAGAAATGGCACATCACATTCCTGCTGTGAGTAATTTGACGTTCTGAGAACTCTCCCAAAATCCTGCTAGTATTTAAATACCTAATTTAGATCCTACCTTTCTTGGCTCCCAGAGAGGCTCCTTCTGACTCAGGATATAGCATGATTTCTTCTCACAGTTTTATCTGTAAGTATGTATGCTAGGAAACTAGTGTTTGCCTTCCAGCCATGCCAGCCATGTGGCCATGGACTTGCACAACACTGGCTCTTTGGCTTGAATACACAGATGAGCACTGCCCCTAGAGACGGACATGACTGGCACGTGTGTGTGTGTGTGTGTGTGTGTGTGTGTGTGTGTGTGGGATCTTTACCTTATTATGTATGCTATTGGTGGGATAAATAAGTCCAACATTAGCCCAGTTTCAAATAGACCCATTAAAATAGATAAGCTATATCAGTCACAATTAATAGAACCCATTAATTTCAACACCTTTACGTTTAGAAATAACTCATGCTGAATTCATTCCTACAAGCCACAGCATCCGTCCCCACCCCTGCCTGTCCTGTGTCACCAATAGCATTGTTTTGCACAAGGGGACACAGTACTCCAGGTGGGGTCTGACCAGAGCAGAAAAGAGTGGTACTATCACTACCCTTGATCTAGACCAGTGTTTCTCAACCTGTGGGTCCCCAGATGTTCCTGGACTGCAACTCCCAGAAACCCCTTCCAGCACAGTGAGTGGTGGAGGCTTCTGGGAGTTGCAGTCCTGGAACATCTGGGGATCCACAGGTTGAGAACCACTGATCTAGACACTATGCCTCTGTTGATGCAACCAAGAATCACATTGGCTTTCTTGGCCAATGCGTCACACTGCTGACTCATGTTCAAATTGTGGTCGATCAAGACTCCCAGATCCCTTTCACATGTACTAACTTCCAGCCAGGTGTCTCCCACCTTATATCTGTGCAATTCATTTTTTACCTAGATGCAGCACCCTACATTTAACTCTTTTGAAACCCATTCCATTAGCTTTGCCCCAGCACTCTAATCTGTCAAGGTCCTTTTGGATTTTCATCATATCCTCTGGGGAATTAGCAACCCCTCCCAATTTAGTATCATCTGCAGATTTTATCAGCCTACTCTCTATTCCTTCTTCCAAGTCATTAATAAAGATATTGAATAGCACTGGACCCAGAGCAGAACCCTAGGGCACCCCACTGGTCACTTCTCTCCAAGCTGAAGAGAAGCCATTTATGATCACTCGTTGGGTGTGATCATTTAACCAATTACAAATCCACCTAACAGTAGCACTATCTATCCCACACTCTACTAACTTCTTTGCAAGTATACCATGGGGAACCTTATTGAAGGTCTTACTGAAATTTAGATAAGCAATATCCACAGCATTCCCCTCATCCACCAGGCCTGTAATTTTACCAAAGAAAGAGATCACAGTCTGACTTGACTTGTTTTAAAGAAACCCCTGTCAACTTCTTGTAATGACAGCATTGCTAGTTAAATAATTATAGACTTGTCTGCTTAATAATCTGTTGTAGGATCTTTCCAGGAATTGAAGTCAAGCTGACTGGACAGTAATTATTTGGGTCCTCCTTTTCCCCTTTTTTGAAGATAGGGATAACATTTGTCCTCCTCCAATCTATGGGGACTTCCCCTGTTCTCCAGGATTTCTCAAAGATTATTGCCAATGGTTCTAAAATTACTTCTGCCAATTCTTTTAATATCCTTGGGTGTGATTCATTTGGCCAATGAGACTTAAATTCATTTAATGTTTCCAGGTGTTCCTGTACTACCTCTCTACCTATTCTATGTTGCAATTCCTGTCCTACCTTATCTACTAACGGAACTCTTTTTTCCTTTTTGGAGAAAATGGAGGCAAAGAAGAAGGTGTTGAGTAGTTCTGCCTTTGTCTCCTGTTAGTAACTGGTTCTTTCCAAGAATAGCATATCACCTCACCCACCAAGTAAGAACAAACAAGAACAAAAGGCAAGGGAAAAAAGATGGATCATGGTGAACTGAGGCATACATGGTCAGATCAGTGGCAAAAACTCCTGTGAGCTACCATAAGTACTATGACCTATTTGGACAAGCCCTATGACTAACATGTTTATGATGTCATTGGCTTTCCTTAGTTGTTCCTTAGTCTCATTAAAAGCAAACATGCTTGTCACAGCCAGATTCACAGCCAGAACCTATTTCCAATGTGAAAGTGTATGATGGTGGCAGATTTCCTGAATGGTAGGAATATATGATCGGCATAATTCATGAAGTATTCCAAGGGTTAGGATTTTTTTAAAAAACAAAAACAAATGTTCTATTGTGACATGGATATCTGTGTTAAAACACTCTTCATTCCAGTCCTTCCTCACCTCATTCTGGATGACTGCTTCCATCACAAAATGCAAAAGTGATATTTTAACATTTAGGATTTGCTCAGAAAACATGAGATTTGATTTACCAGATTTCGCAACTAAACCTTGGTTTGAGATGTAAAAACACAAAACAAATGTCCTTAGTTGAAGCAACAGAGAAAATAAAAATCTGTATGAAGGCCACATTCTTTGAAGATCATTGTGGAATTTAGTTGCATGTCAGAGATGACGAAGGCTTAGATATTAACTAACTAAAGAGAAGAAATAGCAAAATAGGCAGGCCGAGGAATGAGGAACTGAACAGATTAAAACGCTTCTGTGATTATTTTGCTGTTTGCATTTGTTAATTATTAATGCTTAGTTATCGATGAGGTCAGCTTTGATTTATATGTAGAATATCAGTTTGAAATAAACCTCGGTGTCTTTGCAGCAGTAGTAATTTCCCGCTTTTGCCAGGATGTGCTTATGGATTTTGCAAGTGTTAGCTGAATGTTTCTTGTTTGACTGAAGTAAAATCTCGACATTACTTTTTCTTTTGTTAAAAATCCATGTGAGACAGATTAAAATTTTTTAGGCAGCTGAGATTGCCAATAAGTATCTGAAAGTTGGGTTCTTTCGCTTCAGGTTGAATAGATACATGGATGCTCCATAGAGCTGGAATCTGCAACGGAATTTCCCCGCACTTCTGTCAGATACATGGGGAGCAATATATAAGGGGTGGGGGCACACACGGCAGGACAACGATGGCTGGGCCAGCCCTATCATAAAGATAGATGAAGTTATCTCTCCCCCCCCCCCGCTGCCAGTTTCTCCTACCAATATGGCTGCCAGGCCTTAAGTGACTGCCAGCTGTGTGCTGCTCTGGAGTTGCCACAACTACCGTAGCAGCTCTCTGGAGTTGTCTGTCTCTCTGGAAGGCTTGGCACCAAGGGGTCCTTGGAGCCACTGCTGCACCAGGGGCAATAACTGTAATTAGTTGTGCTTTTGACACAGGGAATTTCTCAGGCCTGCCAGCGGGTGGGAGTGCTGGCACCGGTTACCTGTAAGATAGTCAGGGTTTGGGCCAAATTGGGCAGTGTCTTTCTGAATACTCCCCCCTGTCCCAGGCTGGCCAGTGTTGCTGTCATCAACTGGGCAACTGTGCTGGATGAAGAGGAAGAGGGAAAGGAATTGTCCATACATACAGGATGGAGGAGAATATTTGTTGATACCGTCTGCTGTATGTGAAACATGGAGCCACTGTGTGAGCGGTTCCTGGATAGTGCATGAATGTGGGTAAGGTCACATCACCATGTTTTTTTTAACTACTTCCGTGGGTTTTTTGAGCACTCAGAAGAGCTGTTATGCAAGTATGAGCTATTGGCAGAGTACAGGGTCACGATCAGGTATTCAATAATTACATGAGAATTAGCATTGCCATAGCTACTACTGATATAGTGCAGCTAAGATTGGCAGATTATTTAATGGCATAAATTCAGTGTTTTAACTGTGATTTACCTGGCTGGATAGGATAGGGCAACGGGCATAGTGCCAGGGTGGCCCCAGAAGAAGGGAATGACAAACTACTTCTGAGTACTGTATTCTCTACTTAGAAAACCCTGATTTGCCACAGGTCAGAATTGACTCGACAACCCATGGTTATTATTCATTAACCGTGGTGATACTTTCACTTGTTTCCCTGGTGTTTATTGTTTTAAAGCAATAAACACCTGGAAGCTAATTTGTTTATGATAACACTCATGTAGAAATAGCTTAGAACCATTTATCCAAGGCCATGCTTGAGTTCCAAATGGAGCAACACATGTTTGAGAAGCTCTCAACCTTCTTGTGTAGGGATAATAGCCACATCCTAGTACCATACTGTGTGTCTCTAATATGCCAGGTTCCTACCTTTTTCTGTCTTTTGGGAAGGAGGGGGAGTAGTTTGAGTGTTGTGGAACCAAGTGTTATTCAGCAAATGTTTTCATGAGCTCCTGTGTATTTTATCAGATGCTTGGGTGAAGAGTGTATCCAGTGAAGAGGCTTGCAGTTAATGGGAATTTGTTCCAAATAAATCTTGTTAGTCTTTCAGATGATGCAAGGCATTTCACTGTTTTGCGGACATGTTTCTATACATCTCTGCAAGACTGTAGGAGGCTGGGTTTTTCTGTCCCCCCCCCCCCAAGACAACAACTATAAATGAAATATTTGCATAGTTGCAGATCTATAGTAGTTCTCCCATAGTGTCCCTTCTGGAAATGTAAATAGTACTGTACATCCTGCTATTATTTCTGTATTTCTGACATTTAAGCATCCTGTGGTGGGAACATTTACAAGATCACATATGAAAATGTGAATATTATCTACTTGTATTAAAGATAGTATTTTTGACATTTTGACATTAAACTCCTGATGAGCTGATACATAATCAGGTACAAACTGTCTAATTATATGGTTTCGAATGCACAGTTAGAACAATTAGATACTGTGATGCTGTCACCAACCTGAAAAGAAACCTGATAACCTGGCTGTCATTGGCTAAATGTTTTCAATTTTTATTAAACAAACGTTGCTTTTCCTTAACAGTTGTAGATAGCATGTAAGTGGGTTTATTTTGACATGCCTGAAACAGGAATATCTCTGTTTGCGTTTATCAAGATCCCAAGATAAAGTTGTTCTTTTTAAGGCTCTGTGCTTTGTTTTTGTTTGAGAACCTCAGCGTGCTTCGATGGCTCGACTACACATTTCCTGCATTTTTAAAATCCCTTGAAATATTATTTTACTTTTTCATTGCATCCAGGAGCTTTTCTGGAAAGCAGTTTAAAATCAAATTTGCCATCTCCTGCTATAGTCGCTTTCCATAGATTTGGAAAATGTTGAACTTGGTTATTTTGGGTGGTGCTGATTGTTTGAAGATTTTGTCACTTTGGATTCATGTTTCCCAAGGGGGTCATGAAGTGTTTTTGGTGGGTGTGTATCACATGTCACATATATTTGGTTAAAAAAAAGTAAAGGTAAAGGTTCCCCCTGCACATGCATGCTAGTCAAGTCTAGGGGCGGCATTTACCACTGTTTCTAAGCCAAAGAGCCGGTGTTGTGGAAGTCCGTGGCCATGTGGAACACTGTTTACCTACCTGCTTTTTACGGTGGTACCTGTTTATCTACTTGCATTTACATGCTTTCGAACTGCTAGGTTGGCAGGTGTTGGGATTAACAACAGGAGCTCACTCTACTGCATGGCACTTGGGACTGGAACTGCCGAGCTGCCGACTTTGCAGCCAACAGTTTCAGTGCTCTAGACCGCTGAGCCACCACACCCCTATATGTGTGGTAGCCATTAAATAATTTCTCCCTTGACTTTTTGCAGCGGAATATTCAAGATAGTATAGGTGTGCATGTATGAGGAACGGGCCCTTTGGGGTGGAAAGAAGCCTCTATTTTCTGAGGAGATACTGTATGACTGAATCCCATTAAAAAGCCTTTTAATGCAAACATGGGGTGCGTGTGTCCCAGGTTACTTGGCTATTATAAAAGAGGGGCACAACTGAAAAAAGGTTGAGAACCACTGCTTTGATGCATGTCTTTCTGAAATGTTTATAAAAGTGTACAGTAAGGGGTTGGAGCTAACAATTGGTTGGAATTACTAGTTGGTTTTACTAGTACCAGTAGCCCCTGAAGAAGGGGTTTTTATCCAAAACATGGCATTTGCACAACAGCCCCTTTGTAATTTCCCATCATTTTCAGTTGTTTTTTGTTTTACTCTGCTTTACTCTCTCTGTTTCTGGGATCAATCTAGGTGTAAGTAGTTCAACAGGCAGATTGCAGAAAATGTTTCCCATTATCTCTCCTGTTTCACCCTTCGTTTCTATTGTCTTCATTATTCTTTTAGTACAAATGAGTTGTATACTGTACTACATTCTTGCTTGTTTTGAGTTTCTCTAGCTGAAATCTAATAGTTTCTATAGATTTATAGCATTTATTGTATATGCCACTTTTCTCCCCACACGGGACCCAAGACGGCTCAAAGCACTTAAAACTTTACAGTGTTAACTGTATTAAAGCATTACATTCAAAACAATTAAACTTTTGCCTATATTAAATACCGCATTCCATAGAGAAAACACACACACACACACACACACACACACACACCACAAATTGTTTAAAAGTCTGCCGGAAAAGGGGAGGGGATGACCAAAGGACAAGAAGGAGGGGGGAAATGTAAGATAAATATTAAGGCTAATAATAAATATAATAACAAAACTTATAGTAAAGATAAAATAATAATGGCAACATAAAAACTACCAAAACTACCTGGAAAAAACGGTAGGAAAGAAAGGTTCTTTTGTGGCAGTCTAGAGGGAACTACAGTAATACCTTGGTTTAAGGGTAATTTGGTTTAGGAATGTTTTGCAAGACAAACAAAAATTTCTTCTAACTTTTGTCTTGATCAACAAGTAATGTCTTGATAACACTGGAGCAGGTCACATGATCACAAGTGAACCAATGATGGATCTCTCTCCCTCTCCCCGTGCTGGATTGTGGATGATTGTCTGGAATACTCCATCTCAGACATCCTCCAAAGCAGAGGGAGGAGAGGAATAGGGGTCTCCCTTGCGCCAGCCAGGACTGTTTTCAAAGGACAGTGCAGGTTAGGGTGTGGAGAATCTTTCCCAGCATGCCTCTGTGGCATCGCCATTAACAGCAAGCAGAGCAAGGTTAACACATACACACTGGCACTCTTAGAAATGTTCAGATACTATGTTGCACTTTAGATGGAAAAATCATTTGCGATTGGCTGAAGTTACATGGTCTGATCAAGTTCCCAGTCTAGAATTCTACACATGCGCAGAAGCTTGTTATGTAACTAGTAGTCCTGGGCATGCTCAGTAGTGTTAAGTTTTAGACAAAGAAATACCCTTATTTGGGCATTGAGCAATCGTGTAAGCTTTTGATTGGCTAAGAACCTGCTGCAAGGTGATGTGGGTATTGTAGTCCTGTGGTTTTCAATAAAGGTGCAGCAAGGAAAAGAATCGGGGGAGAATCAAGAATCAAGAAGAAGCTTCATTTTGCACCTAAAAACACTTGTCTGAGTCTTTATTTTCCAACCCATCGGGGTGGGGGCTTGCTGGTTGAGCTTCCTTTATGGGTTCCCATTTGCTTTCAAGCCTTAAACAGTAAGGCTTCCCTGGATTATTCCTTTATTTGGCAAGAAATCTCTCAAGCCTCGAGGCTTCCCAGGATTTTTTTACCACATTTGGGTTTTATTTTTCTTTATATTCATATTTATCATACTCATGGGGCAGCTGGTCAAGTGTATATAGGGCTACAAATAGCACTTTATTATTAAAAATGCAGAGTAAAATCCAGTTAGTCCCACGCAGAGCAGACTCTGCAGTTAGGTACCTAAACCATGATGTTAGCATGGACTTCCAGCCAACTTATTTGGCAGTTTTTACAGTATGTGGTTTATGGGATCCCAGAATGAACCATCTGCACTTCCCTAATTTCTTATGGGGAAATTTGATTTGATATACAAGTGTTTCGGTGTACAAACATGTTTCTGGAACGAATTATGCTCGTAAACCAAGGTATTACTGTATTCAGGATTATGAGCTTCCTTGGGGTATCTAAAAATTGAGTCATGGCAACTGGAGTCTTTTTCTTGTGAGATTGTTCAAGTAGCATCACCAGTCTGGGAAAGATAGGAAAGGGGGAAATTCTGCAGGATGGGCTCCGAGCACAGCAGAAAAGATCCAAGACCTTGTAGCTTCTATATGACCCATCCCCTGTCAGTTTTACAACAATGTTCTGGTTGATGATTTGCACGAGCACCATTGAATTCACAGAAAGGCATAAGCTGTCTGAGATCCTGTGGAATTCCTGGCCATTTCCTGCTATAAAATAGCTGCCTAGATGCCCTAAGCACATCCGATCTTGACTGATTTCGGAAGTTA
The DNA here is from genome assembly GCA_029282475.1 of Phrynocephalus forsythii. NCBI lineage: Eukaryota > Metazoa > Chordata > Lepidosauria > Squamata > Agamidae > Phrynocephalus > Phrynocephalus forsythii. Next base: position 37,223,645 of record JAPFRF010000004.1, read on the forward strand.
AGCAGGGTCGGCCCTGGTTAGTACTTGGATGGGCGACCACCAGGGAATACCAGGTGCTGTAGGTGCCTGGAGTAGGAACTGGCAAACCACTCCAGTATTCCTGCCAAGAAAACTCCATGGACATGGAGTCACGGAGAGTCGGTCACGACTGTAACGACGCAACACACCTTTCCTGCAATAGAAAAATCTATGACACAAGATACATGTTTCTTGATGTGGAAGTCACACATACATTATGGTGATTAAGGGTAGAGAGGGCAACTAAATGAAATGAGGACAAAATTCCTGTACTTTTCATTGTGTAGAAAAGGAAATTTCAGCAAGTATGTTTTAAATTGAAAGTTTCCAATGCAAATTATTTTATTTTATTTTATTTTATTTATATCCTGCCCGTCTGGCCATCTGGCCACTCTTAATTTCTTAGAATTACTTCTTCTAAGGAAAGGTGCAGAGACTCACTCTGTTTCTTCATGTCGCCCTAACTAGGAAGAAGTATTTTTCTGGAGAAAGTTTATATCTACTCCTGTATTGTCTACTCTTCTGTAATTATACAGTATGTTGCAAAGGTCTTTTGCTGTCAACATGGTATTTCAAAATTGTAAGCAGTAGTTAAAAGAGAGTTTAAAACATTGTTCCTTAATTTAAACTATGGAATACTTCTCAGAAATGGTGCTGTACTAAACCAGTTTACTTGGGAGATTACTACCATTTTATACTAGATTTGAAATGAAGGTAGAATTTGAAAGTCACCAGTACTTATAATCTGATTTTACACACACACACACACACACACACACACACACACACACACACACACACACACACACACACACACACACACACACATTTGTCTTATATGGAGATTCATAAATTGCAGTTTCAAGTGACATGGCTGTAAATAATATGGATGTAGGATATCTTCCAAAAAAACTTTTTAAGTTAACATTTGTCATCAGCATTAAAAATTAGACACTGAAAGGGGAGATGTACCCTCAGAGTATTGCCCATGTTATTAAAGCTGATCTCATAAAGATGTATTTTTGAATCCCATTTTAGAAAAGGCAATTCCCAATAAGATAATCTTGGTATAAATCTTCAGGTGTACCTGAATAGAAAGGAAGAAAGAAAAATTAAAATTGGGATTTGCTAACATCCAACCAAGAATTAATGCTTCCAACTTGCTAAATTGAGCTGGCATCTCTGGTACACTTTTCTGTTGTCTTCTTCATTTTTATAAATTATGTTGAAATGTACACATTCCTGTGGCTGAGCTGATTCACAGTTATTTGCGTATCTAAAAAGTAATGGCAGCAGAAGCAAGAGAACAATTGCTGAGAATTCTAAGCCCCATAACACACACACAACCCCAGCAGTAAGGAGAAATGTCTGTGCGTCTTATGAGTGAATGCATCCCCACCAAGAGACTCCAGAGCGTTTGCTGCAGAGGCCTTCGGCCCCCGTGCAGGTCCCAGCCCCAGCTGCAACTCCCGTGGATGCTTCCCACCCGTCTGTTTTTGAAAAAAATACCTTGCATGATTGATTTGTTCCATATAATAGGAGACGGAGAGAAAGCAGCCTTACTAGAGATCATAGAGATAAGAAGCGGGCTAGAGAGAAACCACCCACCATGATGACCATGGAGCTGCATCTTTTCATTTTACTCTCTAGCCATGCCTCTCCGGGCCTCCCAAGAGCACCATGGCTGGACAGTAAACTGGGTTGGAGATCGGCCAGGACCGCAGTATGTATATGTGTGAATAAATATGTACATGCATACCCCCCTCTCTCTCTCTCTCTCTCTCTCTCTCTGTGTGTGTGTGTGTGTGTGTAAACACTGGTGATTTTCCTCACATTCCCTAGATATGCCTGTGTGTGCAGACAACATGATTGTTGGCTGCTATTATATATGATGTGCAGATAAATAAACAGTTCTGTTGTGTGGGGAAAATACTTAAAACTTGAACTTGAACCTAACTCTCTTACTTTTAGGAAGTCTTACCTGTGGATCTCGGTGCATATCTCTTGGAAAAAGCAGCTGCAACAATTTAATAGTCGCCAGCAATCCGATGATGGTTCAGAGACTGGGACCTTTATCTCCTTCTGCACAACAGGTCTCAACAGCAGGCAACCAAATGAGTCCTGGCTTGCAAAGGCCTATGAATGATGAAAATCCAAATATACCTCCATCTGATACAAGGTGTTGACTTATATTTCTTCTCTTCAATACTAGAAGAGTGTTTTAATGCCAGTTACCTTTTCTACCAATCTCTTGAGGGACATTCTTCCTGGTATATGCCTTTGAAATTTAGAGTGGAATCTATAGCACAGAAATCATATTGATATCAAACTCTTCTGCCCCCTCGCCAATATCGTGCATAGATCAGAAATATCTGCTTGTTTTTCTGTTGCGGATGTCTTAACATGCTCCCTTTGAAATTCTTTCCAGGATGTGAGGGTTTTAATAACATGTAATGTAAACCTTAAGTGAATTTTAATGGCTGTGTGGGGGCTATATGTGTGAGCATCTGTGAATGTGCAGATCTGTATCTTGGATTACAGGTTTCAGAATTCTTCAGGCAGTACAAATCTGCACATCTCTAGGGAGGGGCATCTTACAGCCATCTTGAAATCAGTTGGTAGTACACAATGTGAATACAAGGTGACCAATTTCCTCCACCACCACCTCTGGCTGCATCCTCCTGTCCCACATCCCATGTCTTTTAGGGGCACAGGGAGGAAGGCAAAAACAAAACAAAAAAATAAAAAAGACAAAAATGTTGTGGCACCTTAAAGACTAACTGCTATATGTATTTTAAAGTGTGCTTTCGTGGACAAGTCCACTTCTTCACACTTGTCCATGAAAGCTTGCATTAAAATATAGCAGTTAGTCTTTGAGGTGCCACAACATTTTTATCTTCCTTGTTTATTTTGTTGGTTTGTTTTGGTTTTACTGGACATGCCAAGACAGGCTAACATGGCTACTTCTTCTAAAAACACAACTTGAAGGGTAAGGGGAACTCCTTACAGGCAAGTTCTTATTCTTATGCAGTGCTAGATACCCTGTCTCCCCAATATTGCTAATGCATATAGATATAGTTTAGTAGTATATAGGTGTCTAATATGCAAAGTCAACGGTCAACTTCTGGATATTTGATTTTAATAATCCAGGCTAATGCTTATAGCTTTATCTCTTCCTGATATGCTGCTCTTGGGTTTGCAAAGCAAGCCAATACACTTCTTTTCCGTTAGCATCCTGTGAGCAGCACAAAAAAATATTGTTGTCTTAATCTAAGACAAAGAGGCCTTCTGCTTCTAATAAAAAGATAACCAGCATGCATTTCTGTAAAAAGGGCATGGTGAAACCAATAAGCCTGATCAAAATAAGAAGTGGCACGAACTGTTCCCAACTATTCTGAAACAAATGTGTATGTCAGGTAGCCTCTTTTCAGTATGACCTCAAAATCAAATGGAAGACCCGGGTTCTATTTCTCACTTCCATACAGTATTATGTTCCTGTGAGCCAAGATATAAAGGCAGGTCCTACCAAGACTACCAAACCATGTAAGCACTTGGGGTCTGGCCAAGATGAAGGCTTTTCCATCCTCTTAGAAAGCGACTGGACTTAATGACCCATAGGTACTAAGGTGGTGGTGGTGGTGGTAGTGGTAGTAGTAGTAGTAGTAGTAGTAGTAGTAGTTGTTGTTGTTGTTGTTGTTGTGACTGAGTATGCAAGTAAGTCAGCTCTGAATTTGAATTAAGACTTTATTTTCTATTATTTTTCTTTACTACAGATCTCTCATGTCACGGGAATCTTTGGCGTCTACCACCTTGAGCCTGTCAGAAAGCCAGTCCACACAGAGCATCAAACAAGAGTGGTTTCATGGTTATAGGATTTTTCCTTCTCTTTCTTCCAATCAGGGCTCCCAAAATAGTAGTGAGCTAGGTGATGTCATGAGTGTCACGTCTGGGATGTCCATGTCAAACAATGTTTCTAGTGCATTACCCTCTTACCTATTTGGTGTGGAGAGCAATCGTTCACCTTACCCTAGTCCTCACCATTCTTCAGCCAGGTCTCATTCGGCCAAAAAGAGGGCCCTTTCCCTCTCCCCTTTATCTGATGGCATTGGTATTGACTTCAATACAATCATTCGTACATCTCCCACCTCTCTTGTTGCTTACATAAATAGCTCAAGGACATCTCCGTCAAACATCTCCCCTCAACCTGAGGTCTATGGTCATTTCTTGGGAATAAGGGGAAGTTGTATTCCCCAGAATTGCTCTATTCCGAATCCTCAAAAAAGGCTTCTTGTGGCTAATGGCAATGTTGCCCTTCCAGATTTCAATGAAAATGGCAACACTGAACAACAGCGCATGCAACACTTGCAGCAGAACCGTTTACAGCCAGTGGGCACCACCAACATGGTGGTTCAACAAGGTATGTCTCTTCTAGACAACCAAGCCATGGGCATAATAAAGAATGGCCCAGTGGATGGATTTTCTGGGAATTCCAGTGACACACCCTCTGTTTCTCCGCTGGCTCCCCATGCTGTTACTCTACCAGATGGTCCACCACCTCCATACCATGCACATCAACACGATCTCATAAATCATTCCAGCCAGATTTCTTTACCACTGTCTGTTCAAGGCCCTCTCTTAGATGAGGATGGAGAACTGGATGATTTTAGCGGCAAACACTACTGTCGTTGGATAGACTGTAGTGCCACCTATGATCAACAAGAAGAGCTTGTGCGGCATATAGAGAAAATCCACATAGACCAGAGGAAAGGAGAGGACTTCACCTGTTTCTGGGCTGGGTGCCCTCGAAGATACAAATCATTTAACGCCCGTTACAAGCTTCTAATTCATATGAGGGTGCATTCAGGAGAGAAGCCAAACAAATGTACGGTAAGTCTAAAGCTTGACAGGTGGATAGATACATGGTTTATGATATATGAAAACCCTAGGGGAATAATGGTTAACACTATAGTAATACTTTGCTCTTCATTTTTTTAAAAGAGGGGATTTATAACAAAATGAACACAATGTACTGAATTAATTGACTTTTGGTATGCATGAACAGAGATGCATGTTTTAATTGATTAAATGTTTTGTTAAATGTTTATATTTTGGGTAATTCAGCAAAGTTATGGCACATAATCCATCTCGTGCTTATCTTAGTTGATTTGGCATGGTCCCTGAATGTAATGTTTTGGGTTTCCCCCCTGAAATCTTCCTAGGTGACTTAGATCTAGTGTAAGAGCTTTAGGCTACAACCTCCAAATATTTTGTTCCACAAACATGAAATGGGATTGCTTAGGGAAAGACGTTAGATTATGACAGGCAGAAATCTGGATAACGAGCAAGCATTTCATTTTAATTTTTGTTGCTACTCAGAAAAAGAGAGTTGGCAAATTGAAATTGAGTGGTAAGCAGCCTAGAAGTTGGGTTGGTGAGTCCTATCAGTTTCACTTTCTAGCACATTTCATTTTTTTATAATCTTCTATTCACTGAATTTAGGAAAGATCTTGTCAAAAATCAATTGAACACATTTTTCAGACATTTGCACTTGCCAGGTTCAGTAGGTACAACTATTGGCAGAATACAAAGAACTATGTTTGTAACATCCTGTCCAACAGCAAGATGAGGAATCTGTCAAAAATGTTTTGGACTGTTATGTTTTCTCATGCACATCAATGGTGTATGTGAAGATTTGAGTTTTGAAATGTGGAGTTGGGTTAAAATTGGAATTGGGATGAGTTTTTCTGAATAGCTCGAAGTCAAATGAGGATAGAATCTAAATAACTGAATCAGGATCTCAACAGAATTGGAGGTCATTTGCAAATACTTTCTGGATACTGCTCAGATGGGTAGAATGAATTTGCTAAATTTTCTCCGTATGGTACTGCCAGTTCCTTAGAGATCACAAGTAAAGTACCTTCTGGATGTGCTCTCTGCATACAACTGACACATAAGGAAAGGATTTTCATCTTACTTCAAATAAATGCTGTTTTTCCTCTTCCTAAATTACATGGCCAGAAAAGAAATAAACATTAAAAGGTTGCACAAGCCATCAAAACATCTGCCAATATAATTGAAGCAGAAGCGTGACCCTTGTTGGCTAATAAATGTAAAATGTGAATGAAAACATATTTTTAATTTCTGATGGAAATTAATATTTTATGGACATAGTGGCAGATATGACATTTTCAGTTTAAATATATTTACAATAAATATAAATTCTATAGGCTTTAGTTTGGGTGTGATAAGGCATGGCCCTCCAGATGCTGTTGAACTAGAGTTCTCATCAGCCCCAGCCAACATGCCATAGAGTGGTGGAAACTTCAGTCTCTTGTCTGAAGAGTTGCATGTTTTGTACCATTGTTCTAATTGAGTCAGCCCCTGTCAGATTAGAAGAAATAATCAACTGCTGTGATGCGGGCCCAGCTGACAAACCTGGTGGTGAGCTCTCCCCAGCTGGAACCCAAATGACTAGTGGAATTCACACTGTTTGGGATTGACCAATTCAGTGAAGCTGCTTGAATTTGAGCTAGCAATTAGATTCAAGTTAACAGATGGGAGAGGAGCACACAGATAGGGGGAATACAAATCAGTGTGAAAATGCAGAATCCCCCTTACCATCCCTGGAGGCATCAACCAAAGCCCACCTCCCAGGAGCCGTGCCAGGAATTCTTCCTACGCAGGGAAAGAGTCAATGAATTCCCTGTATTGGAGAGGCTCCACAGCACACTTGACTGACAAATGATGGTGGTGGTGATGATGATGCCTCATAGAACATGGGAAATGATTTCTCATTGCTCCAGGGGTGTATGATACAAAGCAAAAGTTATATACTGCCCTAGTAGTCTCTGGGCAGTTTACAGTGTTTAATTAAAGTATGCAGGCTACACACTGCCCCCCACCCCCAGCAAGCTGGGTACTCATTGTACCGACCTCGGAAGGATGGAAGGCTGAGTCAACCATGAGCCGGCTATCTGGGATTGAACCCCAGGTCATGAGCACAGTTTTACAGATATTGTTAGTCATCAGAATCCCTTCAGGGTAAACAGGAAAAATTGTGTGTCTGTGTTCTTGTCCATGTCCATGTGTGTGTGTGTGTGTTGTTTGTGAGAGAGAGAGAGAGAGAGAGAGAGAGCAGTCATGCTTCAACCTCTTGCCTCCCATTGGGTGAAGGTGGAGGCTCAATGACTATCCTTTTGTGTTCCTGTGGAGAATTGTGTGTGGGTGACTGTTTGTTTTGTTCTGTGTAAACAGGATATAAACCTCGAAGACAAAGTAATAATGAAGAATGTTTGGCCAACACAGACATGCTTAGGATTTTCCTAGAGAATTAGTACAAACGTGTGTGTGTGGGGGTGTCTGTGAGTGAACAAATTATTCCCCTTGGAAGGAGAGACACTGCTCCTAGATGTTGGCAGGAAGTCCTCAGCACTGGAAAGTAAGATGTCTGCTTGGAGCTAGATTGACTCAGCCCCACTTTGGCTATTCTACCAGCACACCTGCGTTTTCTTGAACATATAGCTTTCATGTCATCCGTATATCTTGAATTCCGCTGAAGGATCAGAACTTCTTTGCAATCTCATACCTGGCAGAGGTCGAACGTAGGATTGTTATTTGAAGGTTGTGGGAAGGGTTTCACAGTCACAGTTAATCCCAACGAAAGATAAATGTTTCCAGACACACACAGATTGCTGGCAAGCCTTCAGTTTAAAAAGTACAATGGAATGGAGCACACACAAAGAATATCTGTGAAGTGGAGGAAAGTAGTTGAAACATTTAAAGGCTTTTGTGCATTAATGGACATTAAGTTTTAAAATGAACACCTCTGGTTCATGGCCATTTCTCTTACCTTTGTGCTTCTCAGCCAGGGTCCTTGAGCTCTGAATCAATCACCCAGACAGCTTGACATAGAGCAATGAAGGGTGCTGCTGACACATAGTTGTAGCCATGTTGATTTACATTCAGCTCCAATTTGTGGAGTATGGGATCATTTTGGCTCCAGTCCAACAGGTATTGATTGTTTCTAGAATCTGGAATCCAGATTGTTTCTATTGCAAGAAATAAGCATTTCTTAAGTAAGTTCAAGGCTGAGTAGCTGAGTGGTTTAGCTATCTGACTAGAGCTAGAGGTTGAGAGTTTGATTCCTCACCTTGCCTCCTGGAAGCAGAGCCAACCTATGTGCCCAACCCCAGGGTGCCCCAAAAGAAGGGAATGGTATATAACTTCTGAGTATTCTCTCCCTGGAAAATCCTCAAAAGAGTAATTGTAAGTTACAATCATCAGTTCCAAGGGCCTTCATATTCTTCAAACTGGCTACTGCATTGGTGACCTCTGAAGGAAGTAATGGTCAGAATTGGTTGGTATGCCTTGAGGGATTGGTGGCTGTGGAAATTCAGCATTGGAGATCTTGTTGAAATGATCTCACCAAGGCTGCAGGACTTCCTGTTTGCCTTGAAGTCTTTGACCATCCTTATCCTTTATGCACATATAGGGCTCAATATCTTGGGCAACCATGTTTCGGGCTTTGGCCAACCTGTAAATGTCCTTCTCCCCTTTCCATGCTTCCAGACAATTACTGTATATACATTTGGGTAGTGTTCCACCCTGGCTTTGTCAACAGCCCTCTTTGTTGCTCCTTTGGCAGCTACACAGTTCAGTTGGTTTTCAGCAGTATAATCCACTTGCCAGGATACTTTCAGGATTTCCCTGCTGGTGGGCGGCAACAGAATCACATGGCTGTCACTTGAGGCGGTATTGATGGGCAGGATTATGATTTTTTTATTTGTTCAGTCCTCAGCTTTTTAAAGAAGAGTTTTACACTATCTCTCAATGTCTGTCTGTCTGTCTGTCTGTCTGTCTGTCTGTCTGTCTGTCTGTCTGTCTGTCTATTGGATTGCCTTGTCTTCCTTATTTGTACATATTGCTTGGTGCCTAGTATTACCTTGAAAGTTCACCCCTGGACAGCTCAAGGTTGTTTGGGCGATGGATTCCCCTATGAGCCACCTGGACAAGGTCTGGGCTTGATGATGTGTCCCTTCCAGTTCTGCAGTTCTACGATGAATATTTTTAACAAAACAGGATGCTTCTGTCAGTTCCTGGGAGACCAGAAGAAAATGTTATATTCATTTGTTTAGCTCAGTCAGAACCTGCCTTTGTATTAAAAAATCCCTCTAAGAATTCCAGCTTAGCTGGAAATTCCCACCGCACAGAGATACTTTTTGTTCAAAAGAATAACTGGTTTAGGCTTAGGGAATGCTGAGGGCATAATATACATATTAGCAAGATAACATTTTAGGGATAAACCAGAAATTACTTTTAACTGTGTGGTGAGCAACCACAGCTGTTTGTTTGCTTTTTTAAAAAAATACCCAAGGGGGCATGATTGAACTTTTCATTAGGGCTGTAGTCGGTGGGAATAAGTTGCTGAGCCTTTTATTTCCTAGCCACAATTGTGACAGGAATCTCTGTCAGTTTATTATCAAGGGAGACAACTCCCATGGTTTTCTCCTCCAAACATATATTGGCACAAAGAGAGGAGATGGGTGGATTTTGTTTTACTGAGATTGGAGTTGGAGAAAGAAAGGTGAAATCTTTCCTCCTTTCATGCTGCAGTCCTAAGCAAAACTGCAGGGAGAATTTGGTATCATAGTTTAATGGTTACCCATGCAACCAATTATATATCATTTTCTTTTCTTTTTTCTTTTCTTTTTTGGCCCTTAAAATATGTCTACAGACCCTTTTTTGGCCCTTAAAATATGTCTACAGACCCAATAAAAAGTAAAAAAAAACACTAAGGGATTGAAGGAACATTCATTCTTCCAGTGAATGCTTATCTGGCTGAAACAGTGTTTAATTCAGTGGTTCCCAGTCTTGCATAACCCTGGTGTCCTTGGACTGCAACACCCAGAAACCTCATGCAGCACAACGGATAGTGAAGGCGTCTGGGAATTGCAGTTCAAGAACGCCTGGGTTAGCTAATCATAATTTGAGTGCTTCTGGACCCACCTGTGGTGGTGCCTGAGGTGCCTGAGTCTCCTAGCAAGAATTCCATGGGCTCCAAGTTATGAGAATGGCCAAGAACAGACTTTATTGCAAGTAAGGAACCAACTAAAATAGGAATGCTGCCTTCAACTTGCTCTGGGAGCTTTCTAGAGGTTGGGTCTCCTGCATTAACCCCCGCCCTCCCTACCCAGGGAATATCCTTGCAAGAAGGTCCCCTGCTAAGCCCATAGGGTGACCTGAGAATACTGATAGCTAAAATTGGGAGGGGTGGATGAGCCTGGCTTTGGTTAAATACCCTTCAAGGATGACTGCTGGAGCCGGGTGGGTGGGGCAGCAATGCCCACTTCTCTGCTCTTCCTGGAGCTGCCTCTGTCTCTTACAACAGCGCTTTCAGCACCAGGGTTGTAGCTGGATCGGAGTGGGTGTCCCTGCCCCTGTTGGATGGCATGGACACCAAGTTCATTCTCATCTGACCCTTTCCTCTACCCAAGAGTTGAGGACCTGAGGGCTTCCGTCTGGTGCTTCTCTTCCCAGTCACTTTCCACTTCATCTGGGGCACAGAATGCCCCCCCCCCAATGTCTAATCCTCCTCCAGAGAAGCCCCTGAACCCTCCAGATCTTCCTCCTTTATCCTGGCCTCTGCCTTCCTTTTCCCTTTTATGGTTGGCTGACATCAGCCAGCTCCCTTGGTGCAGCCCTTGCCTACTAGGAACGTGGTTGTTACAGCCTCAGGTGGCCTGCTCACAACGCCCGCGGCAGCCTCCTCGCACCTCCCCGCCAGGCACAGCCATGAAGCAACAGGCCTATGTATGTCTTTAATGAAATGTATAACATTTTACATACCTAATGGGATTATTGAGCCTACACTTGTGAAGGTTTCTTCTTCCCTAACACTGGACAAACTGCTCCCCCCAATACCCTTCAAGGATTATTCCAGTGCAATGTATGTGGGAACAAATCAAGGGCCTTTTTACATGACCCCTAAGATCCGCTGGCCACTTAAATTCGGACCAGAGATCTTAGGGGTTCGTCGCTCTTCCTCTGTCCCCACCCCCCTCCACACTTCCTTGGTTGCTGGCTGCCTGAGGGGAGGGAGAAAAAAGAAAGAAAAGAATGCCGGTTTACCTCCGTTTTGTTCCCGGCAGCATTCAGATCTCTTAAAGGGGCGGAGCGCAAAAAAAGAACAAACAGAAGCCAGGAGAGCCCAGCACTGGATCAAATATTTGTCACATCCAAAAAGCAGGTACCTGAAAGCTGCGCTGGGACGCGCTAAAGTGGGCGGGGTCACACTTAATTTCCTGTTAACTCCGGAGCTGGTGGGTAAACATTTTTAATATCCGGAGCTGGGAGCCATTTGCCCCAGAGTTTAAGGGTCGTGTATAAACGCCCCAAGAAGAACTCATTTGAATTCTTGAGGGACCAGGAAGCTTTCTTAATGTACTGGCTAATCACTTGGAAAGCTTTGTTTCTTCTCAAAATAATAAACACCTGGCCTGCTAGCAACTACATATTTTGCCTTATATATTTGATTCTATAAGGGCTAGGGACATCCTTTTATCTTCCCTCACCCCTTTTTGAAATGCAGGTTAAGAATCAAGGCTAGCTGGTGGTCTAAAGGGCTCGTGAAATGCTGTTCAGAATCGGGGCAACACCCAACCCACCAGGTAACACGGCATCCCTAGTGGGAAAGCATTCTGGAAGCTCTGAAGACCTCAAAAATAGCCTTCGGAATCACTTGTTTGGATCCTTGATTCAAACACATGCATTAAATAAACTGGAATAGAAACAATCTGAGCTTTGCAAGCAGGAAAACTGTTGCATTGGGATGTTCTCCTAAATCAAGATGGAGAGAACTGAGCCTGGTGAAAAAATGGCAAAATTATTAATAATCTACACCTGCCTCCACCCTCTTTTCTTGGCCCTGTTTGAATGAGGCTGTGAAACACATCCCAAATTAGAGCTAGGCCCCAATCCAAAAATGCTCCCCACTCCTTTATGTAGAATTCTTGCTATAAATAGTCTAACATTGTTTTCTTTCAGTTCTCTGCCAATTTGAATTCATTCCTTTGGTCATGAACTTGGTATTGGTCTAACAAAGGTCAGTGGTGGAGTAAAATATGCATTTTAAGGACATATCCAGAACACTTTTATCAGTATGTGAATATGTTCAAACCGAAATCGTGTTGGCTCTTGCTTGCATAGTAGAGAATTATTCAATTGTGAAATTATTCCCCAGGATGACCGTCTGTAAACATCAGGCAACACTGCCGTCTTGGTTCAAGGCTTGCAACATAACACATCTCTAATATATTGGCCCAAGCCCTCTTTTTTAGTTACATTGATGTGAAGTAGATGGCATAATTTTTGGAAATAAGTGGCCTCAAATGAAAACATCTCTGTAGTCTCTGCAACATTATCTGTTTACTGAGCATGTAACAGATAATGTTGATAAATACTTCTTACCTTGAGGCAATTTGCCTGTGAATGTGATAGGATTTTGCCCAAAACATACATCAGCATTTTAATGAATTTTAAAACAAACTATCCAGCTCAACCTTACTTTGTTCCACAAATTGAAGAGCAAAACAAAACAGGGGGATTGCTTGCCTTTTTGTATGATTGTGTTCCATGTACAGAATCATGTTTTTCTTTTAATGACCACACTGCATGATATATTAATGATGTATTTAAGAGTAGATACGGTATTTTCCCATGCATAAGACTATTTTTTTACTAGAATTATTAGACTACAAATTTAGGGTCGTCTTATACATGGAAGTAAGCCAATGAGAGAAACACACGGTAGAGAACTGTTATTTTGGGCTGGAAAATTGGGGGTCGTCTAATACATGAGGGTGTGTTATAGATGGGAAAATATGGTATATTCCTTTCCACCCAGATTAGAAACTAATCACTTATCCTATTGATCTGAGAAGAGAGGATGGTGTGGCTGGGGAGGTGTTGACATACTTGCCTCATTCTCGTTTTCTACCAAAACCTACAGATACTGTATCTCGATGCCATTTTATGCTCCTGAATATGTTTTTTTTTTAGCACATAACATTTTCTAGGACAGTGTTGGTGAACCTATGGCACGGGTGCCAAAGGTGGCACTCGGAGCTCTTTGTGTGGGCACCCGACATCACCCCTTCACAGCCACCTGTATTCAGGTTTAATTGCTATATTAGCACTTTGCCAAAAATTAGTGGGTTTTTGAATCGCAGTTTGGGCACTCAGTCTCTAAAAGGTTCGCTATCGCTGTTCTAGGAGAAAGAACCAACAAGGAGGCCATTTTCTGCAGGTAAAAGGCATAGAGAAGAAAGAACTGACCCCGCCAAAGGGAGTGCTCCCTCAAAGAACTGTCTTTTATGAAGAAACAGGTGTAGCCAGTCCTAAACATGTTGTATGAAAGATGACATTAATGTAACCTGTCAAACTGGGCTCAGATTTCTCATGAGACGCATTTCTGCCTTGTTGATGCTTTTTTTTTTTGCTATCCACCATCTCATTCCTGAAACCTGCAGAGCACCCTTTGTTGCTGAGCTAATAATTTTAATTAACTCGCTATGGATTATGTAATGTTTGGTGACACGGTGGAAATTTGCATTCGTGCTTTCCTCCTCTTTTCAAAAGCCCTTCCCTACAGCACCAACAAGGCAAGGCAATTGGGAAAAAATATTCATATAATCTGCCACTCATTATGTCAGAACAGGATGGTAAAAACTCCCTGGTCTAATATTTTCCTAGACACATTTAAAGCTGTATTAAGAAATGCAACTATGCAAACAAGCTTATCTGAACCAGCAGTAAAATATCATTGCTTCTAATTAGGATTCATGACATAATGGAAAGACAAAGCAGCCTTTGTCGGGGGAACGCCTTCCTTGCCTGCTTACCGAAAGGCATGGTTTTCTCTCCCCCTGACCCCATCGCCCTGTGCTCTTGAGTCAGTGGCATGACAAAATTCTAGTCTTGTGAGCCGCTGCCTGTCCTACAGTAAATAGACTGTACATGTTGAAACTTGTTTTAAATGGGTATTTGATGGCTTTCTGGCTCCACAACCTGAGCTGTTTATTTGTAAAGCTCTGTAACTATTATGGACAATAGATGTACATGTGTATGTAAGTGGAAGGTTGCCGTTATTTGCTCTCGGTGTAATTCACCAGGGCTTCTCTGTTTTTTTTTTTTTTTAAGAGCAGTCTTCATTTTAATGAAGCTTTCAGAGGAACTTCACTGAAGGTCATAGAAACTGAAGGTCAAACTGGACAACTAGTCTCATGTCAGGTCATGATCCTTATGAACAGGTAGTGATGTTTAAGCCCTTTACTGCTCAGTGGTAGTGCCAATTCAGATGGGGCTAACTTTAATGCATAAAACATTACCAGTTTCGTTTAATAAGTCACCTCTGCCAATTAAAATTATGCACATGAGTCCTCTGATTTGGTTGAGAACCACGGTGGGAAGGTAAAGGGTTAATTGCCCCTAACCCGTTCTCTGGGATCATGATTTGGCATGGATCCCTGTCGCATACACTGTAGGGAGATTAAAAAAGAGAGAAGACATGGCTGCTACATACGCTGCTTAATCTTTCATCTCTGTTCAATTTAGTGAAGTTGCTGTGAACGTTTCATTAAAATAGAGCTTACTCCTAAGTATACAAGCCATGGTGAATTACAGCAGGGAGCAGAGGGTTAACACTTATGCTGTGGTACTAATCTGGATCGGTTCTCCAGTTCTGATTCTGACAAAAAAATAATCACATAGCTGCTGACTAGGGCTTAATCATGCTTAATAAAAGCACTCCAGTTATAACAACATGGCCTTTTCTAGATGGTTTCATAAATTTCCGAGCACACAATGCATAGCAGTTTCCCAGCTAGCAGTTCATTTCCTGTGTGTTTTCTCCTTGCTCGGGGGATTGTTTTATTTTGTACCAATGATGTATTGATTCATTCCTTAGTAGTATAGCGTGTGTGCATGTTCCAATCATCTTTCCCCATCCTAGGTCCCATGGAAAAGTGGCCACCTTTGATTGCTGCGCAGCAGCCCTGAATTTATTTATTTATTTATTTATTTATTTATTTATTTATTTATTTATTTATTTATTTTGCAGCCGTTATCTTGATGCATCAATAAACTGAGGCCTATATGGTTTTACAGGGATAATCTTGGCACAGATTGATTTTTGTGTGCCATTTGTCTTGTTTACTGCTTGATAATGCCACTTACTGTCTGCCAAGTGGCACAGCCTTGCAGACTGGCAGTGCGTTACTTTCAGAGTCACAAGCAGCACTGATTAATATTCCTGAATGGGTATCCCCTTCTGCCCTATTGATGTATCAGTTTGGGTTTATTTTTTTTAAATCTTCCTCAGGAAACAACAGAGAAAAATAAATCAATTTGATGGTGTAGCAGGCACTCATGTTTCAAGTAGGAAGAAATGAATCAATATACAGTGGACCCTTGTATAAAAATGGTTTGTATATAACATAACATTTGTACAACATAAAGAAATTGCAGATATAGGGGAAATTTGCTTAACAGAATCACCTATGGGGTAAATCTGTACAACATAAAAATGGGATCACTCTGTTTTCAATGCATTCCTATGGGAAATTTGTATGAAGGAAAATTTGCTTAACATAATTTCATTTGGAACGAATTCATTCCTTTATACAAGGTACCACTGTAGTTAAAACTGAATGCTCCCACTGATATACAATATATATACTGTATGACTACAAAAATAAGTGTATCAGTATAACAGAGGTATTGAAAGAATCTGTGTAACTAGGGTTATTTTAGCAGGTGTGATTATTAGACCCTGAGTTATGTCTTAACTGGGTCTTTAAAGTCTTACACTGTTTGAGCAAGCAGAGGTACTTTTGCTTGATAATGTAATAATAGCAATATGTCATTGAGTTAATTCCAAAGTTCCCAGAGTTTCTTAGGTATACATTCTAACAATGGTTTACAGCCCCAGTTCCTGGTGGTGTTCTGGAACCATGAATCCTACCCCCAAGGCCACACAAGTGGAAGAGCATGGCAGCCACGCGTGGTCTGGGTGATCTTTCTATGAATGGGTGGTAATGGGGAGGCATCTCCTCTGAGCTGTCATTAGTCCTATGGCACCTTTGCGCACTGATTGCTCTGTATTTCTTTCCTGGTGCTGTATTCAGTGCCAGGAAATAACTTTCCTGTAAAAGAACCAGCGGGCTCAAGCTAGTCCATCCAGTGGTGCTTCTGTTACTGGATGCCCCTGGTTATTTCTGTCATCCATGCTTGCTTCTGTGAGCCATCATATGGACTTCTCTGGGTAGAAGCATGTGTAGGTGGGAGGGAATAGCAGACGTGCCAGTCCCCAGCTAGCAATGGAAGAGTGGAATATATGCATTGAATGGGCTTATCCCTGGTAACACAAGACTAAAAACAAAAGGCTTTGCTGGAGTGGCTGTCCGCTGCTGCTCTTGCTTGTGCCAAAGTCAACAGCACTGTCAACCTTTTTCTCATAATGCTTGATTTCACTGAACTGTAGGTAAATAAAGATGTCTTCAGCCATAAGAATGCCCAAATTGCTCCTTGCTTTTTAAAGATAGTTAAGTACTTTTAAAGATCTTCTAGCAACTTTCATTGTGCAAACACTTTATGCCAGTCATCAAAAGGAAGCTATTGTGACTGATGAAATCTGGTTGAGCATGGAACAAAAGCCTCTGGGGACCTTACAAATACAAAGTAATTGCAATTGTTACGGCCTTTGCAAACAACAGCTACTCACCTATGACTGAAGTCAGGAGTGTGTCAAATGGCTCCATAGAAGCATTCTTGGCAGTAGATGTGGTGCCCAAGGATGAAGCTCAGGTGTGGAGGCGGCAGAGGGGGGGACATACTCCTTGGTTTAGCACCAGCTGCTACCTTTATAGGACAAAGGAAGAACATCAGAGGCTGTCGAACAGTGAGTCAAACGATGGGATTGTCCAGCTCAGTATTGTCAGTTCTGACTGACACTTGGTTCTCCAAGATTTCAGGGTATATTGTCTCCTCAGGCAGCCTTGAGGTTCTTGGTGGTTCCCCCCCCCGCCCCAGTACTAACCTAATCCACCTTTGCTTTCATTCCAAAAAGCAGATAAGATCAGTTTTCAGGGTAGCGCAGTTGTCATATAATTCTGGATTCAGAATACGTGTAGGTTTTATCTATTAATTAGGAATGATAAGGTTGAAAGCCAAAGAATTCCGGCTTGTCATTCACGCCATGCTTACCTTGACTCAGGGTCATGCACGCCACCCAATTTTACTCACCAAGCTCATCCCACGGCAAGAAAGGAAGACAAAGGACAAAGCTTTACTTGGTGATTTGAACTTTGATTACCACCTTTACCAAACAAGCCGGAAATTAAAAACTTTTTGCAGGGCTTGGTTAATTTGGCAGCTTTCACTGTCAAGAAAAGACAAGCAGGAATAAGTGACCAGCGTGCTCATGATCAAGAGCCAAGATCCTTGGGATCAACCACCAACTGGTATGTCAGGAGAATGGTAAACCAGGATTCTTGGTTCAGACATAACACCATGCTTTTTACTTGCTGGCTAGTTTCTGGGTACTTTAGCCCTTCCACTGGTTGGGGGGAAGCAGGAAGGAGTAGTCAAGCAGTGTGTGGTACTTGTAAATGATACACCTGTACTTCTAGCTTTTTGTTCTGAGGAAATGCAGTCAAATGCGCACATATATAAATCCTATGTATGGTTCAAGGATACCTGTTTTAATATATTATATTTTAGTCCTTGCAACTAGCTTTTCCAACTGGATGGGCTTGTTTACTTCCATATTTAGATCTTCTTCTACAAGCACAGTGTTCTTTTTGCCCATCCCCCCTTCCTTTCAAAAATACAACTCTTGGTGTCTTTTGCAGTAACAATTTTCCCTGCCACAGCACAGTCTCTTTTTCACCCATCCCTTGTGTTCTCAACTCTGTTTTCCTCTTTGCTCCGCTTTCCCTGCAGACTGCTCCCCAGAGTCTCCCTGTTAAGACTCACTCATCCCTCGATCTGTTGGTCAGAGAGATGGGGTTGTGCTCTCCGGTCAAAGTGACTTTTCATTTCGTAGCAAAGCTAAGGAATTGGTATCTGAGCACTTGGAATGTTCACAAACATTTGGTATCTCAGCACTTGGAATGTTCACAGGCAGCTGCTACGCTGGCTGGAATGACTCATTTGCAGTCACCCACAGGAAAGCACATCACTGCTGGTCAGCTGCAAACTGGCACAAACCCGCTTGCAAGACCTGTCCTATTTTAATGGGATTCCTCATGTTAAAGAAGATCAAGAGGTGGGGGCGCTACTTAGAAAAAATATATATAATGATTGTGGTCCAATCAGTAGTTTGGCTCTTGCAGTTGGATTGGGCTGGGCTGAGTCATCCCATACTCACCATCCCAGTGGTGCCTGGCCAGCCTTCTCTACAGGAATAGACTTTCTCTGTTGGAAAGTCACACCTGAGAGGGAGGTGACTGGAGGGGGGGGGAGCGGAGGACGAAAGCCTTACTGTTGTTGTGCTCACTCCCTGCTTCTCCATGTGCACCCACAAGTTCACATGCTCCACCCTCAGGTCCATTTGTCTCTAATGGTCAAGCTCCCTGCCAGCCAAATGAATGGCTCCTGGGAAGCTTCACAAACCTTACTGTCATCTCTAAAAGTGTGGATTGAAAACAGTTGTTAAATAGATAGCTGAATGGATGGACAGACAGGCTGACTGATGGACAGACATGAATGGGCCTATGGAGAGATGGAAGGAATGTACTCACAATGCTTTTCCACTTTTGGCGAAAGCTACTTCTATGCTCCCTTTCCAACTCTATGATTATATGAATGCATATATGAATGCAGAAATGGTTTTTCTAAATTATGCAGTAGTTTATTATTATTTATTGCATTCCCGACCCTCAGATTCAGACATTGAGAAGATGCGTACCTGTTTTAACAACACAATCCTACATATGGTATGTCTCCTCAGAAGTAAGCCTGGTTTTAATGGGATTCATCTGCTTACAGGGTGTATGTAGAGCACTGCAACCTAAATAACTAGCATTAGAGAGACTCCTTTTATAGCATATTGGCCCATAACATTTTGCAAACTATCCATGCCTACGTTAGTGAGCAGGCATAGTTTCAAGGCCAGGCAAATTAATTTAGTACTCAAGACTCAGATAGCGCCTCACAATTGACCCTTCCTGGAAGTAAAGGTGCACTAATAATAAATAACTTACTGTCCTTTCATGGCATCAAAATTCCATGGGATGGCTGTCTTTCACTAGTTAGTGTAAAGGCTGGACTGATGTATATCTAAATCTCTAAATGCATTGGGTCCAAGCAAGGTCCCCTCTTAAGTTGCACGCCTACAGGGAGAGCTTGATTGTCCACAATGCTTTGTATTTCCCCCCAAGAAACCTCTGGGAAATGCTGAAATTCTCTTGGAATATTACAAATCTACAGGAAATTGAGCCACCGGTGTTATCAGTTTTCTACCCTGCCAGCTTCTGCTGTCCGAAGGATGTGTCTCTTTGCCTGTCTCAACAGTTGCATATTTATAAATTTTCAGTCAGTTTTGATGTATATAGCAAGACCACGGCACCCTTCTGAAGCATCTGAATTTTCTACATAGCAACCCAGGATTGACAACGTCAGGAGGAAACTATTTTTATTTAAATAAATTGAGCGCTGATCCTAGATATATAAGTGCAGAAGAGCTATTTTGCATCTCTTCCTCATATTGTTAGTTCATGTGCTTTCTCTTAACACTGAGCAAATATTCCAGGTTGCTCTGGTGTCACATTAAAAGAGATTACCACTGCAGCTGCTGTACGGCCAAAGTTGCCTGTTTTTGAAATAGCCTCTACAATCAATAGGAATTTATGGTGTAGAGGTAAGTGTGAGGCCAATCACCTTTAGAAAGGTATACCAATAATCATGATAAAAAGGAACATCAGCAAACACAACTGTGGGAAAGTGAGTTCTTTCCCATGGCCTGCATCCAGCAGAGGAGCAAATATTAGATAAATAGGGCAAATAAGGAAATTGCTTGCTGGGAATCAAGTTTTTTTCAAGATTTGATATTTTATTTAGGGAGAAAAAACAAATTAATGGTGTAGATGAATGTTGCCAGATTACTTTGGCAGTGCAACAGCACAGTTGTTTTATGTGTCCGTTTGTGAAAAGAAAATAGAATAGGATGCTGCTAGTCAATGAATGTTTACATTCTCCAGTAACGTACAATTGTACCAATAGCCCATAAACTCCCCACTCTCCTATAGAAGCTCTACTATTTTAGGTAGAAGCTCTACTATTTTTAGGTTTTTTAATACTGTGCTGTGGCTGCAAGAAATTCAAAAGCCTGCACTTCGATCCCCGCTTTCCCGAAGGTTAACACCTGAAGCATTTGTAACCTGGGGTACCACTGTATTGAGGCTAGATTGCCATATTGGCACTTTGCGAAAAATAAGTGGTTTTTAAATCGTAGTTTGGGCATCCAGTCTCTAAAAGGTTTGCCATCTCTGCTCTGATTACTCGGAGGAAGAGCCTGCATGGTTTCATGTACATTCCATTGTCACAGAGCCCTCAGGCAACAGAGAAAATAGCCAGTTGCATTAAAAAGAAATCTACAGTTCTGGTGGCGGGGGGTGGTGGTGGTGGTCTTTCTTTCTGAGAATGTACCATCTCCGGATGCATGGGATGTATGTGTGTGGACAGATGTGATGTGCAGAACTTTGTGCACATAGAAAATGGGCATATCCGTGGGAAGGTGGCTCCAATAGCTATGGATCCGCTCTGGGTTTCAGTCTGCACTTTACAAAAGAGATTCATGGTGCTGAACCGTTTCTGCAAAACAAGTCCAACCTGGGATACTTCTTGTAAGATCCAGATGAATGGCAACACTCTGACTCTTAAAACAGTGAATGGCAGATGAGGGCAAAAGTAAAAGGTGACAGAAGCAGAATCTGATCCTGAATGCAAGTTCTTAGCAGCTGGGTTATAAAGACGAGGATGATGAGAAATAGAAAAGGACAGCAAAAAAGGAAAAACAGTTTACCAGGGATAGGCAGGACACCAGTGTGTGTGTGTGTGTGTGTGTGTGTGTGTGTGTGTGTGTGTGTGTGTGTGTGTGTGTGTGTGTGTGTGTGTGTGTGTGTGTGTGTGTGTGTGTGTGTGTGTGCGCACGCTGAGGGCTGAGGGCTGAGGGCTGGCTGGGGGGCTAGAATTGTTGTCAACAGCATTCCATGTTGTTACATTTTCACTTGTTACAATTCTTGCTCTCTATTTATGGGGAAAAAACGAATGAAACAGGGTGGATTTTGTAGCACAGATAGCATTTAAGAGTAATCCCTTCTGGTACTCATTCCTAATAAACTAATGAATTAGCAGGTGATAAGTTTTCATTACATATATTCATACTTTTGTACCAGTGTATTCAGAAAATTAAATGAGGGATTCCCAAGCAAGATGAAGAGATGTGTTCTAAAATCTAGATGTATTCTAAAAATAGGCATTACAATCATTACAGAACAGCAGCAAAATACTGTAGTTAGAAACAGAGGCATTTTAAAAGCATCCTAGACATCAAAAATATTCAAATAATCAGAAAAAAGTGGAGAGGATGCAGATATGAAAGTATAATAGTAAACTCACATGATAATTAGGATTTCTAGAATTGATTTAGTCTGGATAATGTCACATGAAGGTCTTTCATTTCATTTTATCGTGAACATGAATATCACAAGGGCCATTGGAGAAGAATGGATTTTCTGAAGGCCTTCTCGGTTTAACTCCCAAATGCTTCAAGTTACCCACATCTGTTCTGTTTATGTATATACCATCCCATGGCACTTAAAGCACTCTCTGGGCCGTTTACAATTTAGTTATGCAGGCTATACCTGGGTCATGAGTTTCGCAACCTTATAAGGATGGACAGATGAGTGAACCTTGAACCCAGATTGTGAGCAGAGTTTTGGCTGCAGTGCAGCAGTTTAACCATTGTGTCGCAATATAACATGTCAACACAAATGTTAAATGTGTTACTTTGTTGAAGTAATGCTGGGAAAAGTCTTAAAAATCTAATGTTTTTAAGAGTAATGTTTAAACATTTTAAAAATGTCAACAGGAGTTGGTTAAAAACACTGACTGCATTCATTCTTAGAGTCAGTCCACAATATCCATCACTAAAAGGGAAAAGATTTTTGGTTTTCTTTATCAACTAGAGTTATACCAGTGGTCCTATAAATGCTCTTAGACAATAACACCCAGTAATCATATTTAACACAGTCAAGTGACAATAGCATTTCTTTAGGTTTCTGTGTAAGGCCTTCAGGAGCAATAAGTCTGGGAACCATTGGTCTATAAAGAGAGACTTGGCCACTACATGACTGTAGCACACAATACTACGAAAAGCTTTGACTGGGAATATAGGCCTCATTACCAGTTGCCTCAAAGAGCTACTGACCTGTAGGTACTGACTGCTAGTGACCCCGTTTGTGCTGAATCCAGATCAAGTCAACTGCACTGCTTGTTGTGCAGTGGCAGGAAGAAATGAACTAAAAGCATGGTGACAACTGTCTGTGTCTGTCAGGTTGACAACATATCTTCAAAAACCGGAAAAGGAAGTCTTCCTTACACTAACAGAGGTTTTATTACTGTGCACATTTGTGTTCATTAAGCAAACGTTTTGTTTGTTTTTATTTCAGACAGACAACTTTGAAGGAACTTGGGGCAGGGAGTAATTCAAGGCCTTCAGCAGTAGGCTGGATCTCTCCTATTGAGAGAAAACTTTAAGGGAGGGGCTATGCAAATCAGTCTAGGTTTGGGTTATGGTTTTGCTCTAATCTGGATTTTGAAACATGGGTTGGTATAGCTCCAGGAGAGCTACATGAGAGTGGCAGAATGTTGCTGATTGAACAGTTCTTGCTTCCGTTTCCAGTTGAACACAACTCACATGTAGGGAAGTGAAGTTGGCTACAACCTGAAATCAAAGTAGTAACTGTTCAATGAGTCAGTCTGCTGCCGCCAGTGACATCACCCTCATTGTGCCAGCAGAACTATGCAACAGGATTTTCTCAGTGTTTTTCAAACATCATCAACAGAATCTTAAAGCAAACTAATTTTTGTATCTGGCCTAGTATCTGATTGGCAGTAGCAGAGAACCTGATCTTTTTTAAAAAGAGGAGATTCCAGGGGATAAACCTTGGAATGAGTGTTCTACCCATAAACGATGGATCTCATCTCCTCCATGTATGGCAGTAGGGTTACAGAAGGGAGGAGGAATGTGTCCAGGAGGTGCCAATTCTCCTGGAGGACTTTGGAGACAGGGAGGGTTGGTAAGAACAAGCTGGGAAGCCCAGGAGGTATTAACTGGCCCAAGTGTTGACCCAAATTAGAGGGGGAAATGCTTGCTTTTGAGTTTAGGCAGTATCTTTGAAATTTGTTACTCTGAGGCTTGAGAAATCATAATTTGCATTGTTACTGACAGAGTATATGGCTAGCCAAGAGGGAAAAGGCTGGAGTCTTTAAATGCAAAAAAGAGAGGCTATTATGAGAGGTTAATGAGTATGTAAAATATTCTTCATGCCAATAATACTGAGAAAGAAAAGAATGTATCTTACCATGGATAGGCTTCGGTTAATCTAGAAACATGCAAATGATACCCAAGGATATTCCTTTTCTTCTTCTGTATATGTTGATCTACAGGGTCAGTGTAATAATAGTAATTATGCTCTAATTATACTCGAAAGCTCAGATGCACTCGTACAGCAAGTGAGACATTTGCTTAGAGCAAGGAATGTGGGGCTTATAATTTCAGGCAAAGGAGATTTCAGAGTGGCTGAGGGTGTATATCTTCACACAGTGATCCTTGGAGATGCTGCTAGTTTGCACAGACTGCAGCTGCAGTTTAAAGAAAGCTGATTTTGAATTAGCAATACGGTTATATTTGTATCTTCCTGTGTTTTGGGATATTAGCGATGAATAGAATTGTGAATGAGCAATGAATGCATAAATCAAAAAGGCACTGGAATCTGATTTAATTGTTTAAAATGTCCATCACAGGATTCACCTGATACATCACCATGCAATATGCTTATTCTAAACAAGTTACTACATTATATTTTTACCCAGATATTGTCTGGCTGATTTGGATTCCAGCCATTTACTTTTTAAAAATGTCATGTCTCTAGCCTTTATGAAACTGGAAATGTAAGGGAAACCTAGACAGCCACTGAAAGAAACATTTCCAAACTGTGATAATTATGAAGCTTATGACAGTTCTTGCTTTAGAAGGGCTTTGTACTTGATGGCCATTGCAATCCCTTTCAGCTCTACAATGCTGCACTTCCTCTAATCTGTGATTCTACTGGTTTTTAAAATACATCAGACAGCATCTTTATTAGGGAGAAGAGTTATTTTCTTGGACTGCAACTCCCAGGCTCCCTCAGCTAACACAGTCATTGGCTGAAATCCAGTTAACTGTTGCAACTAGAGTAGACCCATTGAATTAGTGGGGATTTGATCTGTCTACACCTGTACCGGTTCCATTGATTTGATGCCCCTACTCTGGTTGTGATGGATTTCAACCAAAAACTTATGGTTGATTCTGGATGACTCTCCTTTCCTACTGTAATATGACTCAGTGTGTGAAACAAAAGGTTTTAAGTGGGATTGCAGTTCAGGATGGATTCATATTGAGGAGAATTGCAAGCAAAATAAATGATTCATGTGTTTGCACATGGGGGCATAGGGGTGAAACTTAGAATGTGGCAGAGAAATGTTGAATATTGTCTAATGATCATAAACTATTCAGTCTGCATATCTGAAGGATATACAGGGGATATACACTTTCCTCTGCATTTTTCCTACAAATCAGATGATATTGCATCACTTGTGGAATTTCTCAAGGTATTTCTCCGTGGTCTTCTCTTATGAACCAAGAGCCATTTTATGTGTTATCACACAGAGAAGTCATTGAGTGTGGCAAAAAGCAGCATTTTTTTCATTTGTGTACACAAGCGATGTATATGGCAGCTTTATAGGATTCCCCTTCCTTCATCTGCCAGGAAAATAACTTTTGTAAGTTGGTTTGGGTAAGAGGTACTGACTAATCCCAGGACACCCAAATATGCTTTGTGACTAAGAAATTACCGGAACCCGACACCCACGTTGACTGTGCCGTGCTCCATATCCAAGTCCAGGAACTGCCTTGAAGTGCAGATACATTAGGACTCCTATATTAACTTGGAATTAGTTTCAAGCTTCCCCCTGTGGATATTGAAAACTGTGGATAATAGCTAGCTAGCTAGCTACCTCTCTCTCTCTCTCTCTCTCTTTCTGTGTGACAGAGAGAGAGAGAGAGAGAGAGAGAATAAAAAGGAGAGAGCCACAAAAACTTCTCATGTGCATTTCCAGAACCAGCCATCAGAGGGCATGAGAGACTTGTGGTGTTCTTCGCTAACAAATATTCGTAGCTTGGTCTCTGGTTCCCTCAAGTGGCCATATCTGGTAATACATGTAAAAAGAGTGGAAACCCCCCCCCCAAGATTTTTGTCTTTCAGTATGTTTATTTCAGACCATTGGTAAGTGCATCAGTGGTTGCTGATCCCATGGATGGTGGGGGCCTACTGTGCAAGAAGCCAGTTGCCTCAAAGCTTTTCTAGTTAAAAAAAAAAAAACCAAGGCAGGCTTCAAAGCCCTTCTTTGGAGCCTCTGTGTTTCCAGGTTCTCACACAACACATGAGTGTTGAGTACAGTATGAACACCTCTCTTTTATCTTTTGCCAAAGCATTTCTTTTAAAATAGATTCTTGGTGTGTCAAATCTGCTCCTGCAGACCTACATTGGTTAAACTGGTCCACTAAGCCAAGCCCTTGACTTAACATTGCCTGTGCAAATTGATTGTTTGAGCATGTACAAAGTGCTAGGTCTTGCATCCGGGTAATTGACCTGTGATCAGGTAAACAGATCATGAAATCTCATGTGGCGGCGAGGAAATTTGGGAAATAAGAAAAAAAAGGGCAATAACACTCGGGGAAGGAGACATATCCAGCCTGGGCCGTCTCCTCCTCCTCAGGTGAAAGTCAGACCCAGAACCCCTGCACAACCATTGCCACAGTCATTTAGCTTATTTATAGTGTCATTAGGGACACTTATGAATCTGATGCAATGTGATGACACGGAGCACACACAAGGCTGCAACATAATGGTAGAAGCACAATGCAACAGCTCAAGTGCTGAATTTGTTTCCTCTACTGGCAAACTGGAAAACAAGAGTCTGTCTAACTCTAATGTGTATGGTGCCCACAGAGGGAATGACCTGTCCAAAGAGAGAATGAAGCAGAAGCTAGGAATTTCAATTCATGGATGACTTGATCTGTTGCTTTCACTAATAACCTCCTGGCACAGTGGCTAAATGGCTGTACTGCAGCTAAAACTGTGCTCACGACCTGGGGTTCAGTCCCAGGTAGCAGGCTCATGGTTGATTCAGCCTTCCATCCTTCCAAGGTCAGTAAAACGAGTACCCAGCTTGCAGCTTGCTGGGAGGGGGGCAATGTGTAGCCTGCATAATTAAATTGTAAACCGTCCAGGGAGTGCTTGAAGTGCTATGGAGCGGTATATAAGCAGAACACTTTGCTTTGCATGGAAAGGAAGGTTGGAATTAAATTGCTTGGAATTCTTTTCAACTGTTCAGCTCCATGATTGTTATGATTCTAATACTGCTATATTTCTAAAGGCTTGCTTATGCTCTTCTGTTGAAGAGTATGAATTAAGAGAACAAATTAAAAAAAACAGCACACATGAATTTTTGAAAAGCTAGTTTCTGCGATGTGAGCTTGTTTTAAAAAATATTTGTAGGGGGATTTTAAACATCTGGGACTGATCTATTAAGCAATACTTTGCTAACAAGGAAAGATTTACACCACAAGCAGGGGATTCAAAAGGACCTTACGTCTTTTTTTTAGCCTCATCTTTGTGTTACTTGCAAGTTATGAAACTGAGACTGTGAAACAACACAATAAAAACGTATCGCAGTCATGAATGATCTTTTAGAAGTTAATAGATGTAGATTTTCAGCAATTTATTGCATTAACTGAGATACCCAGTAAGGCTGATCCCACCACCCCCTAACGTTCAGAGTAAGCTTTTTGGAAAAAAAAGTCAAAATCCTGATCCAGGTCTTTAGTCATACTGTTTTATGGTCTTTGTACCAGGGTGAAGTATGTTTTGAAAAACCCTAAATTTAGTATCATTTAGAGATAAGTACAATTTGGGGCAGTTAGCCAAGAACTGGAAAGAGAAAAATAATCTTTTTCTTAGCGTTGTCCCACTTGGAGTTGGGGTCTGTTAAAAGAAAAGAAAAATACAACTAATAATAATAATGTAACATTAAAATGATCTGTCAAAAATGAAAATCCACAAAATTGCTGCACATAGTTATTTTTTACTGACCTCTCCTCTCCTCTTACCTGGAAGGATTTTGATTACTCTTAATTCAAAATACAACCTTGTTCCTCCACTGCCATGAAGCCTGGGGGGGGGAATGCCATTGGGTCTGCATTTTTAAATCTAGTAGAGACGATAATTAAAAGAAGAGAAAGGCTTCGTTCTTTCTTAAAGAACGCATGTGCACCTCGAAGCAACAACAGAGAGTGGCAGGGCTATAATATAGGGCAGTGGTGGTGATGAACCTTCGCCCCTCCAGATGATTTGGACTACAACCCCCACAGTCCTTTGCCATTGGCAATACAGGCTTGGAATTCTGGGAGTTACGGTCCAAATCATCTGGAATGCACGAAGGTTCGCCACCACTGATGGGGGCGGGAGAGAACATCCACCTCTTAAAATGGATAGACTCTCAAAGAGAATCTAGCCCCTCAGTGCGTACCATGGCAAATTTGATGTCGGCTGCTCCAAAGGGATGTACAGTAGCTTGATGATTCATTTCTAGTAAGATTCTTCAAAAAATGTTGAAAGCTTACAGTGATATTCATCTTTTGTTTTCATCTTAGTAAGTCATTGACTAAATCATGGCACAAGATAATTAGTTGAAGCCTTTGTATCTGTCTTAGGTGCAGCTGTTATAATCTCTATCATAATATTTCCCAGTCTAGTTAAAATATGTATTCATTTGTTAAATGACAGTGACTTATGAAATTAAAGATTCCCATGTGTGTCAATAAAAATATTTTTATTGCTTCATAACATATTGCAGAACTGTATAGAAAGAGGTTCAATGGAAATAGTAATTTAAAGGGTAAAAAATTAAATGTAATTGAAAAATGATTTTAAACATCTCAGAATGGAAGCTTTTTATTAATTTCCTAATATATACATTTTTTAAAAAAATAATGAGTTACTAAGGCTTATTTTCAGTAACATTAAGATATATTAACTATATCTTAATTGATATAGATCTACAGCATTTGCAGCTGGTGGTCTTGCTGCGTAAAAACATCAAATTTCATTTTTGTTGAAAAATTTATTATTTAACTTGGCGGAAAATTCGAATGTTGGCTGTGGAATAGCATGCAGACATCTGTGAAAGCTGATTTGGTGAATATATCAGTAAAACAGCCGAACAGAGGAATTCTGCCTCTATGCAGTATTTCCTTATAATTACAGTGACTCAGGGCTCTTGGGCTCTTTTTAGCTTCACTGTGTCCCTTTTTGGGGGAAAGGTGGAAATGTTGGTGGCAGAATAAATACGTTCTTGTAAGCTCATAGGTATGATGTGGAGAGAGCACTGCCACTGTTGGTGCATCTGCCTCTCAGTCGCTGAAAAAGCTGCTTTATGCTTAGCCAAATCATTGGTCTAGTCGGCTTGCTATTGTCTACGTCATTGGTGGCCAAACTTTGGCCCTCCAGATGTTTTGGACCACAGCTCCCACAGTCCTTTGTCATTGGCAGTCTAGGCTTGGAATTCTGGGAGTTGTGGTCCAAAACATCTGGAGGGCCAAAGTTTGGACACCCCTCTTCTACGTGCTGGTTAAAATACTGTTAGCATAATAGGTAGGTAGGTAGATATATAGGTTTTTATTGCGGTATAAAACCATTAAAGTCATTAAAAACCAACATGATTGCAAAATTGTAGGGTTACAAAAACAATGTAGATATAATACTATACAAAGAATATTAAAATGAAAAAGGAAACAGAACCAGTAAAAGAAAGTAGGGAATTTTCTAGTTAAAACTAGCCCATCTTCTTAGTATGGAATTTAATAAGGTATAAACAGAATTTGGCTATTTGTTTGGTAATAAGAGAGTTTTCATCACTTAAAAGTCTTTCCAAACCCATCTCGTTTGCCTCTACTGTTAGTCTATCTAAACATGGGTGAATAAATCTCTCTATAAAGGTGGTGAAAAGGACAACGAAAAAACATATGTACCATTGATTCCACCTCCCTTTGGGAGCACGTACAACATCTCTCTTCATAGGGAATTTTCTTATATCTCCCTTCTAAAACCCTTGAAGGAATAACTGAGCAGCGGGCTAAAGTAAAGGCTCTCCAGTAAGCAGGATCTTCCACCTGTGAGAGATAGTTGGCCATTCTCATATCATATCTGGTCTCCATAGGAGCCCTAAACAAAGGAGATTGTGCTATGTCTCGTTGGCGCTCAATGTCTTGGATCCTTTGCTTAATAAGCGCTTTGGCCTGTGTAGCATAATAGGTTGCATCTAGGGTAGGCCTGTTTGAATCAGTGGAGTATATGGAGGAATGGACTCACCAAACCCCCACTGATTCAGTAGTAAGCCCACTCAAGTGCAACTGAAGTAGGATAAGCAACAGGATTTGAACCACTGCCTGTTTGCAACTCTTCCATGAATGAGAGTAGGGAGTTTTCCTAGCGTCAACCGAGATGCCATTGCCACGGACTGAACTTGGGACCTGGTGCATGCAAAGTATTTTCTCTCCCACTGAGCCGTGCCATCTGATCTGTGCATATTTATTTCACTACCTGAAAGACTTTTTAATGCATATGCACGTTTAGTGAACATTATATCAGTGGTGTGTTATGAATGGAATGCTATGTGGAATGTTACAATCTTCTTAGAAAACCGAAAACCCTTTTTTGTGTCTTATTAAAAGGAAAGGCTGTAGATCCTGTGCCAGCATCCTCACTGAGGGATTTTGTTATAAAGAATATGACATTGGCCTCAAGTTGGGCCTTTGTTTCTTATGGGTTTTTTTGATGAATTTTGATACAGAATTGATTCTGCTCACTGGTGTTTTAATGACATCTCTACTTATGATCTAAAAATTTATTTTATTTTATTTTATTTTATTTTATTTTGACTATTTTTACCCCACCTTTCTATTTGGAAAAGGACCCAAAGTGGCTTACAATAAAGAGGGACAATATAAAGCCCAGAATATTTAAGACATATTCAAATTAAGAATAGGGAATTAGAAGAGGCATTTTAGAACATTAAAATGTAACATTAAAGCTTCAAAGAGCACACAAAAAGGAAAAAAATATGAGGGGTGAAAACTAACATGGAAATCACTGTTGTTCTTATTAAATCAGTCAATGCAATAATGCATGGTAAGTGCATTTGTTTCAAATCCATTTTAATGTTCTTTTAAATACTGTCTCAGGACTCTATTTGGCCAATAAGGCATGCAATAAATATTTTAATAAATAAAATAAATGGATAGGCTGTTACAGTTATATATATTGTCAGTTAGATATATTTTTTCTAAGCAAGCAAGGATTCCAGGGACGATTTTGGGAGCCGGAGCAACATATAAGTTTTCATTGATTGCTGAAAACCCAGAGCAATTCATTACTATCTCGTTTATAGTGATGGGTGAGACGTTCCAGAAAATAGGTGTTAGGGATCTAGATTTTAAATCTGCTTCCTCTAGCTCAGGGCTGTTCAACTTTGAACAGGCCAAGGTCTACTTTTTCTGGCCCAAAGTGCCTGAGGGCTACTACACTAAAACCTCTACTTACGAATTTTATCCATTGCAAGCACATGCTCATAAATATAAACTTTTGTAAGTAGAGAAGCTGTTTCCCATAGGAATGCATTGAAAACTAATTAATCTGTTCTGGAGGGAACAGATTTCAATGCGCCATGGCTCTTGAACTACCCCGCTCATCTGAGAGAGTGGGCTGGCAGACCCAGAACTTTGCTGGGGCAGTGGTGAGCCTTGGGATGGGGGAGGGAGGGGTGGAGAACTTGTCCCCTCACTTTTTTATTGATGGCTGGTGGGCTACTTTTGAACCCTTCGTGGGCTACCAGTAGCCTGCAGTCTACCTGTTGGGCAAGGCCTGCTCTAGCTGAATGATCTTTGGCTAGAAAATGGAAGTTAAATAAGCAAAGTGATATAGCAAACACATTGTGACGTTTGCAAATTGCTTCTGGAAGGAGGTTATGTGCTGGGATGGCCCATTGTCCAGCTGGGACCATGGAATCACTCTGGCTCTAATAACCAAAACATCCATGCCCAGTGATGCAATGGAGACTCACAGTTAAAGCTCCGGGACTTTTTCATTAGCAGTGGAATGCAATGAGTAGATTTTTCTGATACACACTTCACTCTCTTCTGATCTCTCTGAGCCTATGCAATCCTTACAACAAATATATAATCACAACAATATTTCATTGTGAGTTTTCATGGTTGCAATTGTTTGGATTTCAATGGGCAATGAACCCCCTTTAGTATTACAAAATACTTGTTCTGATTGGAGATGAAAGGCTAGCATTGGTTCGTAGAATTTGGGGTGTATTCATCATATTTTTTCTGGTGCTGGGAAAATAAACTAGTGTGAAATATTGAACTGGGCCTCTTTGAGGATGATCAGAATTGACTTGATGGCCCATGACTGTTATTATTAACGTAAGTACCCACCAGCACAGCTGATTGGATTTTGAATTATTTTCAATGAGGTGCCATGCTGGACATCTGCAATTGTCACTAGCCCACTGGTCACAGTACAACCAAAACATGACTATGTAGACAGCTAGAGGACTTCTCGTAGGTAGAATAGGAATAGGAATAGGAATGCAATTTATTGTCATTGTATAAATACAACGAGATTAAAAGTGCCATCCAGTCAGTCATTCACACAACCCAGCATAAAAATCCAAGACGTAAAATCTACAATTTAAAAACAAACCATCCATACACATACTCCAACATTCACATGCCAAAACATCACTTACACTCATTTAAAACTGACATAAAATCCAAACATACCCACATCCCTACACTCTTTCACCTAGCAACATTCCTACACAATCCATAAAAACTACAATTTAAAAAACAACAACAGCCATACACCTATACGATATATATGTAACACATTCAACAGTCAACTTAATTTTTAACAGAGTTTAGCATGGATAATGCTATTGGGTAAAAACTATTTTTGAATCTTTCCGTCCTTGTTCTAATAGATCTATACCTTCTGCCTGATGGTAGTGGTACAAACAGAGAGTGACCAGGATGAGAAATATCTCCTACAATATTCTGAGCTTTCTTAAGACAGCGGGAGCTGTGTAATTCCTCCAATGTAAGGAGTGGGCATCCGATGATCTTCTGTGCCATATTGATAACCCGCTGGAGTGATTTCCTCTGAGCCACCGTGCAACTGGCATACCACACACATATGCAGAGTCTAGCTCATTTAAGTAAAATTGCAGCAATTATAATTAGCTTGGCAGAGAGCTTTATTTTTGTATGTGCACGGCAGGGGCTATTGCATGCGGATGTTCAGACTGGAAGGAACAGGCATCCCATTTTGTCATACAAAGATCTCCCACGTGAAGCTTTCCATAATAATCTGTTGAATATTCCTTTTGGTTTTTAAAGAGGAATGTTTGCTACCACATTTACATATACCCGATATAACCCTATTGTGTGCTGGTTGTTGGACACCATACTTTTCACTGTTTAAGTCTGTTTAGAATAATGATTGTCTGCCAGCTGGTAATGAGATGATAGTACTGTACTTGTTGAACAGCGATAGAGCCATTGAAAGAACCAAAAAGAACCACAAACATAAAGATTTTGGGGTTTTTTTGTTTTTGTTTTACTCATCTTTTTAAATGAGACTGGAAGATTTAACAACATACATAATGGCAATGTTGTTGCTGTCCCAGGGAAAGCTATTCCACCTCCACCCCCGGCGGTACCTGCCCCAAATTCCCCATTCAACACAGACATAAGGTCTGGAGAGGTCTGGGAGTTGTAGTCCAGAACAAATTTTCAAGCTCATCTGTTGAGAAAGAATACAAATCAGATCTTGGGCACAAATACTTCTCAGAACATCGGACCACAACCTACAAATCAAAGGGAGTTAGAATCTCTCATCACCATCCATAGCTTTCAAAATGTGATCCCTGTGGGAGGCAATCATGAATAAATTTGTACAGTTCATTTATTTTGGAACAGTGAGCTTTAAATGTAGAAACAAGATTTAAATGAAACAAATCATTGATCCAAACAGAATAAAACAACAGTGGCTTCACACACACACACACACACACACACACACACACACACACACACACACACATCCTTTTTAATTGACATGATATAAGGTGGTGAAATGTCAACATATGGTAGGAGATATAAAATGAGTTGTTATTTCTTATGGACTAATAGGTTTATTGTGACATGAACAGCTGTGGACTACAGGCCCCTTCATGAGAGATGTGTGGGGAAATGTAGAGAGCAAACCTATCCTTTTCTAGCAAATGCACAATTTTTTTTAAATGTACAGAAAATTTTGAAAAATTGATACCCATAAGTGTATTTGTCAACTAAGGTTAACCTGACATGGAGCAGCATCTGGTCCATGATTGCTTATACCATAATCAATCTTTTTGTCTTGCTATGTATGTTTGCCTGTTCCATGCAATACATTAACATGCCCCTTCCCCTAAATTTATTTATTTATTTATTTGATTTGATTTATATATCGCACCATCTGATCAAAGGTCACAATAAAATAAAATGAAATTAGTGGCTGGCTGTTGGACTACAAAAACATCAAATTCAGAAGTAAGTGCAGTAATGATAACAATTCACTTTCATTGCAGTCTTTAGAGCAGTGTTGGAGAACCTGTGGCACGGGTGCCAAAGATGGCACTCGAAGCCCTTAATGGGGAAACCCAACATCACACCTTCACAGCCACCTGTATTCTGGTTAAATTGCTGTATTGTCACTTTGCAAAAAATTACAGTAGGACCCCCGTATCCCAAGGGGATCGGTTCTGGAACACCCCCCCCAATGGATATGGAAATCCGCAGATAAGAGCTAACACTCTTATCCGGGGTGGCAGTGGTGGGCAAGAAGGGGGTGAATGAACATCAAAGCAGACCTATCAAGTATCCCATTTCAGCCAGGACATCCATGGATCCAGCAGTCTTTCCCATGGTTTTCCCTGATTTTCAATTTACATGGAAATGTCCTGGGCAGGCGTTTGTGTGTGCGCGTGGGAGGGGTGTGCGTGTGGGGAGCAGGCATTTGCATGCATGCTTATGTGCATGAATGTGAGTGTGCATGTGGGGGGGGTGCCCCACCTCAGCTGCCCCCAAGGTGGAGTTGGGGCAGGCGAGGAGACTGCTTGGACCCTGGCTTTGTCTTGGCGGGGCAATGTGTCCAGCAGCCGCTCCTGCCCCTCTGCCAGTGAGAGAGGGAAGGAGGTGCCTGGCCGGATGGATGAAGAGGCACTTCCCTTCAAGAACCCACAGGGATGATGATGAGGAGGAAGTGGCAGCTGTCACTGCTGCTGGGGAAGAGCTGGCCTAGGCTGTTCCAGCCCAGGCTCACCGCTCTATCTCTGCCTAGCAGCCCCAGCACCTTGATGAGGCGATGAGGAGGAAGAGGACGCGGAGGTGTCCATGCTTGCCTGCCTGCCTGCCTCCATCCTATCAGCAGAGGTCCTGGCTATGCAGCAGCGTGTGTGTGTGGGGGAGGCAGACAGGTGTTTGTGTTTGTGCATGTGCGCTAGTGTGCACAAATACATTAAATCCCTCTCCACCGATCCCATCCCGGCCAGCACCAGAGACAACTTGACAGGTATGCATCAAATGGCCATTCCCCCCTCCTGCCCAGCAACCCCCTTTGGCCCCTGTCCTTACCGCTGGGCCAGTCTTCTCAGCATGGAGGAGGGGATCTCCTCTGCAGCTGTCGTGGTGGGGATGGAGGCGGAAGAGGCACCCGTGTGAACCTGTGGATGCTTGTGGGTGATGCAGGTGCCCTTCCTTCCTTCTGCTGCTGCTGCTCCCAAGGCCTCTGGTGGGCACCACGGATGCCTCTTCTTCTGCCACCGCTGCCAAGGTCTCAGGCAGGTGGCCCAGTTGCCTTTTCATCCACCGCCACTGCCGAGGCCTCAGGTGGGTGGGGTGGGTGCCTCTTCTTCTGCCGCTACTGCCAATGTCCTGGACAAGCAGCATGGGTGTCTCTTTTCTTTCTCCTGGGCTGGCGCACTGCCACCATCCCTGCCCCCCGGCCACTTGCCATCTGCGGAAAACTGAATCAGCAAATAGTGAATCAGCGGATACGGGGGTGCTACTGTAGTGGGGTTTGAATTGCAGTTTGGGCACTCAGTCTCTAAAAGGTCCACCATCACTGCTTTAGAGCATCAAAAGAGATGATGGGATGATATGTGACTCCCTTCATTTGTGGAATTCATACCGGGACAGAATCAGACAGGCTCACCCCCATCTGTTCTCATCACTGTGCACCACTGCTATGCTCACACAATGAACATCCATTTGATGGTTCCGTGAAGCTCATAAGTGGACTCATCTGCTATATGTTGCTCAGAGAAAGACCCAAGCCAGTCAGATTTCTCCTTTCTTACAGGATCTCTCTATGTACACACATGTTCATGGATATCTCTTTCTAATGAACCTCATATGGACTGTTGTTGCACAAACATGGAGGTTGGTGGGAAACGGTAGAGGCACTAATCTTGAGCTTGTTGGTACAATTCTGTGTGTCACTTTGGATGGAAGGCACCATCAGTGTTCCTCACCTGTGCCAAGTGAACATGACAATGGTGATGATTCTTTTGTTTCATAGACTTTTAAGGTGCCAGAAGCTCTAGAGGGATTGTGTGTGTGTGTGTGTGTGTGTGTGTGTGTGTGTCTTGTGTGTGTGTGTGTGCTTGCTTTGCACAGGTATGCTCTTTTAAACAAAAAGATAGTCAGTGGGCTGTGTCTTGTGCTGTAATATTATTGATAGTTTGCAAATATTATCACAATACTAATAAGTTTGTTACTTCTTGCCATCTTTTAAACAAAAAGATAAAAAAAGAATTTCAAAATTCTCTTACGTGGATAAGTTTCCGGCATACAATATCCTTGGGCTGTGATATAATTTCAAAAATGTGGTGAAATATTTCAATGTAAATTTTAAATTTTATCCCTCCCCTTTTTCCCTTTCCCTTTTCCCCTCTTCAAAAACCCAATAAAAGATAAATCATTTTATTTCTAAATTAAAAGATATCATTTTATTTCATGGCACATACGACGGTATGGAGGGGGGATAGGTTTGTGGAATGTGAATTGGAAGGCTTCCATGTTATATCTTTGTATTGGCCTCCCTCCTCACTGCCACTGCAGAGGTGGCGGTGAAGATTTTAATTTTAATTTTAGTGGGTGGAAGAGCAGGCTGGAGTGAGGGCTCCGTCATTAGTAAGCTCCTTCACCTGCAATCTGAAACAATACATTAAGGTCTTTGTTCATAAGAAACTTGCTGCTTGGTGCTTATTTAAGTGTTTCAAAAAAGCATTATGGGTTTTGTAGTTACTCCTTCCATAATGCTCTCACTTGCTGTGCATTTTGAGGTTTTGAAAAGATGGTTTAAACAAGGATAAGGAGATGACAAAGTTACTTTTGTGACAGCTTAATTCCATGTATACATTGTTTGTGGTGCTGAACAGCACATAAGAGACTGGTGGCCATGAGCTGGGAGGCTTCCAGGCAAGTACAGGCACCTTAAAATGTGTGTGTGTGTGTAGGTGTAGGTGTAGGTGTAGGTGTAAAAGATGGGATTGTGTAAAAAGTGCCTGTGTGCCCCTGGAAGCTGCAGTAATGTTTGGCTTGTGGTTGCGGAAAGAAGCCAACACTGGAAGTGAGAAAGTGGAGCCTGTTGTTCCGCCTGCCTACAATCTATAAGACGTCCCTCAATTTTTAGCCTAACAATTTTAGGGGGGGAAATAGCGTGTTATAAACGGAAAAATACTGTAAGTAGAACAGTTTGGCTTTTGCTTTAACCCGATCAGCCTCCTCAGAGTTTTCAGCTGTTAAAAGAATAAAAAAATGCCAGTTGGGTCCAAAACACAGCCTTAGAGAAAACAGGTTCCTGTTCTTGTGACTCGGGAGGTCCCCCAAGGCTCCTTGCCCCAACCTTAGAAAAGCTCCAAACCAGCTGTGTCCATGTGGGCACTTTCTGTTTGCTCTTATTTTTACAGGGATTGATGGTGGCTAATTCTGGGCCAGATGGAGCCCACAACGGGACATGGGCTTGAATGTGGTGCTCAAGCAATCAGACCTTGCCCCCAACCCCCCAGGAGAGAGGAAATTGCAGTTTTGTTAAAAAAAAAAAGGAACAAATGCGTAGTAAAATGGAGGACAGGCGACACTGCCAAAGGGATCTCTTGGCACCATAGTCTGGAAGGACTAATGTGGATGACTTGACCAGAGCATCCACATTCCAAGTTGGGCTCGCGTCCAACATTCTTCTCTCATGTTATTCAGTCTTATTTTTAAGATTTCCTTTGGTCTCTTCCGATTCCTTCCTGCGGATCACATCTCTTACACTGAGCGAGCGTCCCAGCTGTGGTGCCTTGGGAAACCTGCATTCCATTCCTCAGGCGCCAACGGTGGTTGGGAAGAGATAGAACCAGAAGCCTAGTTTTTAGAGATAACTCATGCCTCCAACTCGTGGCCTTAAATCAAACTCAGTAGACAATGGAAGGACAAACTTACCCAAGATGAGCAAACTTAACCTTACCTAGGAAACCAAAACAGCAGGGACTCAGCTATTAGACAACTTCATCCAAAGAAAGAAAAAGAAGCATTTACCCTTGATCTGAGAGATTCCCCAAAGAAGTGGCAGCAGTGGATTCATAAACACATCCCTGGATAACTAGCCAGTCAACTGTTCACAGCTCCTTGTAATTAAAAATGCAATAATCTAGTAAGCACCTGCCCTTCTAGTTTTTGTGTCAACCAATTTGCTACCAGTGCTTTTGCCCAAGTACCTGGTTGGTTAAATGGCTTTCATTAATTACTCTTTCTACAGCCTTTTAAAAAATCTTAATCAAAGCGACCAAATGCCGTTGTAAGCAGAACAACACTTGGGGAAAATGGTATTGGGGAATATAATGTTCTTTTTTTTTCATTTTGTGCCTCAGCAAGTTGTTGTGGCAAGAAAACAACAACAAAAACAAGGAGTTAAAACATACTGTTCTGCTGGAGTGTAATGAGCTCACAATCTAGGCCAGCGTTGGGGAGTTTTCTCTTGCATAAACCTTTGGTTTGCTGTTGAAATACGATCCAATTGACATTAGAATTTTCTGAATGTGCCAGCCATGGCCTCCATGCGCTGGAACACTTCCTTACATACAGTACGTTCCACAGAGGAGAATGGGAGCTGTGCCTGAGCACATGTTCAGTATTAAAAATTATTAGGAGAGGGGCTGAAAATGAAAAATGTGCCACAAAGCCATTATATCCATCCAGAGTCTCCCATGCTTTCCCACCACCTCAGCGTGGGAAGTAACGTGTCACCCTGCCATGGTTGCCTTCAGTACTTTCTTCTTATCATTATTGTTGTAGTTTATTGTTTTCATGTTTTTATTCTTGTTTTTCTTGGGGGGGGGAGTGTTTGGCCATATTGTTCTTGTAGTGCATTGTACACTGCCCAGAGTTCCCGAGGGAAAGTTGTGCAGTTAACAAGTACAAATATAAATAAATAAATTTAAATAAATACCCCTTTTTCTGTGGTTGCTGGAAAAAAAAAAGAAGTGGGAAGTATAGTGGAGCATCCTGCTGGAATAATAATAATAATAATAATAATAATAATAATAATAATAATATTATTATTATTATTATTATTATTATTATTATTTATTTATTTATTTATTTATTTATTTATTTTAATTTATTTTAATTTTTTATTATTTTTATACCACCCGTCTTCCAGGGAACTCTGGGTGGTTAACAATAAAGTTAAAGAACAATAAAACACAAGATAAAAGATAATACAATAATAAAATATTATAAGTTTATATACGGCACCTATTGTCCCATAGGGCAGTGCTCCCCAACCTTTTTGTCTCCACGGACCGGGATTTGTTTGATTATTTTCTGTGGCCCGAAGGGGGGTGGGGGTGGGGGGGGAGGGAGATGGGGGTCCGGGGGGGGGCAGGGAGGGTGGGGGGAAAGCAAAGGATGGGGGAAGGAGGAGGGGGGCACGAGGAGGTGCGGCGGGGGCTCACCGGTGGGGCCTTGGGGGGCACAGCAGTGGCGGGGTGGGGGGAACCCGGGGCTCCTGGGCAGGCAGGGCCCCGCCTCCTCCCCCAGCGCACGGGCGGGGGAGTCCCGGGGCTCCTGGGCCCGGGCGGGCCGCCCCGCCTCCTCCTCACCTCCCCTGGGGAAAGCGGCGGGCGCCAGCAGTGCTTTTCCCAGCGGAGGAGGAGGTGCCCGGCAGCGGAGGCAGGGCGGCAGGAGCAGTGCGGCGCCAGCAGTGAGCCGCCCGGCTCCTGGCCAGGGCCCCGCGTGGCACCCGCCCGGCCACGCCAGGAAGCGCCCCGCAGCACCGAAGAGCCGCCGCCCGCCTCTCCTGGGGCACCTCTGCGCCACCTCCTTGCCTCCGGCTGCGAGCAGCAGCAGCAGCAGCGAGGGCAATTGCGGGGGGGGCAGGGAGGGATGGGGCCGGTGCAGGGGTGGCGCGGGGATTCCGGGGGTGGCTGCTGCTGCCACCCGGGACCCCCGAGCCAGCCGCCGCCACCCCTCCGCGATTGCCCCGGGCTGCTGCTGCTGCTCCGCCGGCGGCAGCGGCGGGAGGAGGAGGAGGAGGAGGCCTGCCCGCCCCGCCATGGCTGCTGCTGCCTGGAGGGCGGCGGCTCCCCTACCGCCACCACCGGCGGCGGGCGGAGGAGGGAGGCAAAGACAAAGGTGGCGGCGGCTCCTCCTGCGCTCCTCCAGCCTTCCTCCTCCACCGGCCGCCCACGGGAGAGAAGAGGAGGAGGAGGAGGACGGCGGAGGAAAAGGGTAGGAGCCTCCCCGGCGCCCCCAGGCGGCCCGGTGCCAACCGGTCCACGGACCGGCACCGGTCCGCGGCCCGGGGGTTGGGGACCACTGCCATAGGGAACTCGGGGCGGTTTACAAACAGGGGAATGCAAACAATTAAAACCAACACAACAGACAATACTCAACAAAGGAAGGGGAGGAAAAAGAAAAGAAAAGAAAATGTCATTAATTGTAGGCCACCGCATCATTTCCTCTGATCTCTGGAAACCTACCAAGGGTTTTATTGGTTTGAAGCTGTCAGGAGAGGTATGCCAGTCCCTCCTGCAGGTTCTCTGGAACCTTGCAGCTTGCCTACTGGCTGTACAGATGGCAGAACATAATTCCATCAGCAAAATACACTCTGGGTGATTGTGGTTGGCCCCTACCCCAGGTGGCACAATGGGATTTAAATCGCTAGACTGTGGCTCTACAACCAGGTAATTCCAACCCACGGAACTGGACCAACTTGCTCAGAACTGGCAATATGTCTAGTCATCATTTTGGCTCATTGCAGGGCCAGCTCTGCTATCATTTAATGGCACAATCAGATTTACACAGTTGTGCATAGCTGTGGTTATTCTGCTTGAGGAAGAATGTTATGGAGATGGAAAACGTAGAAAGGGGCCAACTAAAAGGATTTCAAGAATTTGTATAACATTGTGACAAGTAAAAAAAGGGAGAAGCATTATGTTTTGTTTTTTATGTTAGGAAAAGGGATGGCATGACAACAACGCTTTGTGAAAATTGTGAGCTTTGTACAAGAAGTAGAGCAAAAAATCCAGTCTTCGTATTCTAGACGTTGGGATTTCCCAATGAAATTGGTTAGCAGTTGGTCCAAAACTAACAAAAAGATGTTAATTTGTGGAATTTAGAAGACAGTTTTTGATGAGTGCAATCTAGCAGTAGCCATGGTTGCTTCTGTTTTATTTTTTACAAAAATACAATGTCCCAAATGTACTGCCATTTTGTGGCATGGGGGTGGGTGGGAAGGAACCAAAAACCAAAACAAAGTACCAAAAGACTGACAATATCAACCAGGTGAACATCACTTTCTTCATCATCCTCAGCAAACAAACAGACAAACCCAAGTGTTATGGAATGACAGATCCTCCATGGCATCTAACAACTCCAGAAGTAGGATGGCATCTGCTTCGGAGACCTGAAGGGGAAGACCCCACAGGTGTCAGTCCAAGTAGCAAGTTCCAGCAGGATAATATGGTGGGTAGTGAGCCTGGGAATTCATAACTGCAGTTTATGATGCAGAATAGTAAGTTAGACAACTTAAAAAGATGATTCCATAAACATACTGCTGATTGGTGTGACAGTTTCTGCTTAGAAGTGAGAGAGCGATGAAACTAAGATGGCGTTAAGAATCTTGTCAGATCTGACTAATATCCTGTCCAGTCCAGCATTATCTTCCTCTAGCTGCCTATGAGGAAATGCCATGTGAGGACTACTACAAGGGCAACAAAACTCTCCTGGTTGTGTTCCCCAGCGGCCTGATGCTGGTGGTAATAGACAGCCATTTTGACTAGGAGTTATTGGTAACTTTAAGAATTTGCCTGGTCATTAAGATTGTTGACATTGTTGGCCGTGACTATCCAAGAATGGCCAGTTCTGCAGTTTAATGAGGGCTTTCTTTAATTTGTCATGGATCTTCCATTAATGAGGAACTCCCCCACCCCCATATATTCTTTCTCCACACTATGTGTGATTTTATACATCTCATGCCTGTCTTGATTCACCTCTTTTTTCGTAATCAAATTAACTCCAAATATAAGCTTTTTAAAAACAAGGGAGGTGCTTCCATCCCCTTTATGGCTCTCCTATGCCTTTTTGACATGTTGTGCTCAGACCTGTAGAGGATATTCCAAACAGGATCATGCCTTAAATATAGGTAAAGAGCCACCATGTCATATCATGTCATATTTCAGAAATCATGGAATACTGGAAAGGGATGGATTTTAGATCAAACCAAGTTAGCCTAGAAACTAAAATGTCTAAAATGAAGATATCCCACATTGGACAAATTTTGAGAAGACAGGATCCACTCAAAAGGACAACGATGCTAGGAAAAGTTGAAGGCTGCAGGGGAAGAGGAAGACAGAATATGAGATAAATTGACTGATTACAGGAAGCCACGGTCTTTCATTTTCAAGACCCAAACGCTGCCTCCTCTCTCCTATGTGATGGATTATGTCAAATAAAACATGCCCCGGGTTTTCAAACCCAAAAAGTATCTCACCTGCTTATTTTGCTGGGGGAGGGGTTAAAGTGCAAATTATATTCCTTAAATATTGCAACCATTTGATTGTCAGTCTTCCAACTGAATGATAAGATTTCTTTGAAGTAGCAGACAATATACTTACAAAGGTTTGCAAAATCAGTAGAGGCTTTTCTTAGGTGAAACAGTATTAGATTTTCTGATTCATATATGAACTATGGTTCATCATTAGTTAGAATTATTGTCCAAGAACCATTTTTAAATGAGAAGATGAACTCCGTGGGACAATAACAAAGGATGATCTAATGTTCTGTCCATATCTAAAGCCATGGCTTCAGTCCTTCACCAACCTAGACGGCTTAGCATTCACTGAATCTCTGTTATCCTTTGGACTCCATTTTTAATGGTACATCAAACGCTCATGCATCTTCCAATGTTTCAGTCCTTGATAGAAAACTGTCTTACCCTGTTTACAGAGAGGCTTTCAGAGAGACTTTTCCTAATATTCTTGACCTATCAAGTCTTCAGGCACGTAATAGAATTGAATAGATGATAGTAATTTAATACCACCTGAGAGGGTGAAAATAGTTCAGTAAATTCCATTTCTGTCCTTTCACTTTTCAGTCCTTTTATTCAAGAGGAGAAATTGGAAATGGGGGCCCGGGATGGGTGGGTTCCAAGCATCGTTCAGTTGCAATGGACATTTTTGTGTCCTTCATTTGTATTT
Organism: Phrynocephalus forsythii; assembly: GCA_029282475.1. Lineage (NCBI taxonomy): Eukaryota > Metazoa > Chordata > Lepidosauria > Squamata > Agamidae > Phrynocephalus > Phrynocephalus forsythii. Next base: position 37,266,899 of record JAPFRF010000004.1, read on the forward strand.
ACAAAAACCCTTCAAGAATGTGGGTTTTCTTTTTTTAAGAAAAAAAAATTCATCTGAACTTTCCAAGCCTTTCCATTAGGGGAAGAAATAGCTTTTCTAAAGAGGTGGCTGTGGTGATTCTTGACATCTTGAGGACATCCACTTCCATCTGTAGCAGCCTCCTTGTCATTTCTCACCAAACAAGTTGACAAGAGATTTCAAGCAGATCAAGTGTTTTCTTGGATGAAGAAGGCAGTTCTTACCGACACAAAGGGGATGTGGGATAACCCAATCGACTATATTTATTTATAGTTATTTGACATATTGCATGATACCAAACAGATAGGAAGTTTTGTGATGTTTTAAAATCACACTGGGAGCATTTCTTTCAAAAGGCAGCCATATATATGAAATTATAGGAGCAATTCAAATTCAATATTCTATGTTCATGCAATAATATATGATTGTCGTGTATGGCTGCCAATATATTGTGCCCATAGGAACATTCAGCATTCTGTCAGCCAACTCAAAAAAAAATACAACCCCACAAGAAAATCTCCGAACCAAACCTGCTCTTGTTCAGTTCCAACTCTGGGAAGTTTTGCCAGGACCCTGCCTGTCACAGAACCTGACTCTGAGGGGTTAAATGGTGAAGAGCTGCTGGAGGAGCCTTGCAGCTCAACTCAGCAGGCAGCTGGGTCTGATGACTCAGCTGAAAACATATCTCCTCCTCCTAGAAGGGCCATGAGCAGGATTCTGCAAAGACGTGCTACCAGGAGAGCTAGGGAAAGGGTCTTTGATGCTAGATGGGGAATCAGGTCAGGAAGCCCTAAGTACTAGCAGAAACCTTTCCAGAACTAAGGGTGTGTTCCCTGTTTTGAGATAAAGCTGGCTTGCAACCACGTTCCTGTCTGTGACCTTGGCTCTGTTTCCTGACTTTGGACCGGCTTCCTGGACAACAGCTTGATCTGTTCCCTTGGGTTTGGCATCTGGTTTCTGTGAGATATTCTAGTTTTGACTTGGACTGGTAATTGCTAGGAGTTGGATTCTGTTATTTATCTTGCACTTGATTGTTAACAAAGGACTTGAACTTGCCTGGATTTCCACTAAAGATCTTGGCAAAGAACTGAACTCTGCTTGTGTGTGTGCTCTGTGTGCGGGGCTTGACAGTTTGCTCCCACCCAAACTTCTTCAAGCAGAATAGAAGAGGAGGGGGCTGTTGAGATGACACCGCTGGAAGTTTTGCAAAACCAAGTGCTGCTTTTGTTTCAGGCAATTACTCAATTGCAGCACGCTCCAGCACTGGCTGGGTTGCAGGCCCGTTGTCCTTTGCTGCCTCTGACCGGTTTGATGGCAAGTTAGAGGAATTCCCTGCATTCTTGGCTCAATGCAAGCTGTTTATTGAGGTGTGTGCTCAAGAATTTCCTACTGAGAGGTCTAAGGTCTGCTTTATCATCAGTTTGTTGAAAGGACAGGCAGCTAAATGGGCTACTCCTTTACTCCTCAGTGCCTCACCTCTACTGGATAATTATCAGGCTTTCCTGAATCACATTTCTTCAGCTTTTCAGAACCCCGTGCAAGCTGCTACTGCCAACAGGAGACTCAGAGTTCTAAAACAGGGCAAAGATTCAGTGTTTGACTACACCACTGTGTTCCGTTTGATAGCACAGGATCTGCATTGGAACGAACTGGCACTGATTTCTCAGTATATGGAAGGATTGGCAGATGAAGTGCTTGATGAACTCTCTAGGGTGGAACAACCAAGCACGTTACAGGAACTCATTACCCTGTGTCTCAGGATAGATGGATGCCTGGAAAGCCGTCGCCTCTCCCGAGGCAAGAACTACAACCAGCAACCTCTGCCAGCTGTGCCTAATCTGCAATTTGGTGAAGCCTGCAGAATGGATCCAGAACCTATGCAACTGGGAGCTGCTCAACCACGCCTCACCCCAGAGGAAAAGGCAAGACGACGCTCTCATAATCTCTGCCTGTACTGTGGAGGAGGAGGACATTTCGCTTCCATTTGCCCTTTGAAGTGCTCCTCCGTAAGTGCTGCTACCTCTTCAGCAGTAAAAGGGCAGCTCCATCCTTGAAGGAACCCACAGGAATGGAGCATACCGAGGGGTTCCCAGATAATACCATCACACCCCAAGGACCTTTCCTGGTACCTGTAACTCTAGGGCTTCCTGATGGCCGGAAAGCACCTGTGTATGCTATGGTAGACTCTGGGGCAGCTCACTGTTTTGTGGATGCTGGGTTTGTGTGGTGCCATCGGATTCCAGTACAGAACAAGGAAACTCCTTTGCTGGTAGAATCCATTGAGGGTCGGTTACTTCGTTCTGGGCCAATAGCTCAGGAAACCTGTCCACTTACTCTTCAGGTAATGGACCACAATGAGCAGATTTGCTTTAATGTAACTCGGATGCCCCGGTTTCCTCTTGTCTTGGGACTTTCCTGGTTGCGAGCTCATAACCCATTGGTGGATTGGGTGCAAGGGGAATTGTACTTCAAGGTTCCTTGCTCAAAGAAAAATTCTTCTACCATCCTGGCAGCTGCCCATGCTACATCTGACCCTATCTTGCCTCAGGTATACCAAGACTTTGCAGATGTATTTGAGGAAAAGGGGGCTGACAAGTTACCTCCGCATCGGCCCTATGACTGTGCCATTGATCTGATACCTGGGGCACCCCTCCCTGTGGGATGAGTCTATCCTATGTCTGAACCTGAGTTAGAAGCTTTGAGGGCTTTCCTAGACAAGAACCTTCGACGTGGGTTTATACGCCCTTCCAAATCACCATTGTCCGCACCGGTGATCTTTGTAAAGAAGAAGGGAGAGGAGCTTCGTCCTTGTAATGATTACCGGGCATTAAACAAGATCACTATTCGGGACTGGTACCCTTTACCCTTAATCTCTGAACTTTTGGACCGGTTAAAAGGGGCAAAGTGTTATACCAAGCTGGACCTTCGTGGGGCGTATAATTTGGTGTGTATCTGTAAGGGAGATGAGTGGAAAACCGCGTTTCGGACCTGGTATGGTCAGTATTAACATTTAGTAATGCCTTTTGGACTGACAAACGCACCCAGTGTATTCCAGCGGATGATGAATGACATTTCCATGATCTACTAGATAGTTGTGTGGTCATTTATTTAGATGATATCCTGATTTATTCCGCTGACCCAGCTCAGCATGTTCAAGATATTCGTCAGGTCTTACAGCATCTCCGGGAAAACGGACTACATGCTAAGCTGGAAAATGTGAGTTTGACATTAAGGAAGGTGAGTTCCTGGGGCGTATTATTTCTCCCCAGGGAATCTGACCCTAAGAAAGTAGAGGCTGTGTTGTCCTGGCAGCAACCCCAAAACCATAAGGATTTGCAACAGTTCCTCGGTTTCACCAGCTACTATCGCCAGTTTATTCCTTCCTACGCCGACATTGCTGCACCTTTAAACCGTCTCCTTTGGCCCAAAGAGCTTTTCCGGTGGACTCCAGAAGCAGAAGAGGCTTTCTCTACTTTGAAAACCCGCTTCACCTCGGAAACCTTGCTCCGTTATCCTGATCCACAATTACCCTTCATAGTGGAGGCTGAGGCATCTAGCGTTGCTCTGGGAGCTGTGCTATCTCAACAGGATGATCCCTCCCAAACCCCGCGTCCCTGTGCCTATTACTCTTGGCAGTTAAAACCTGCAGAGAAGAATTATACTATCTGGGAGCGTGAACTGCTGGCCATCAAGACAGCTTTTGAGGTATGGAGGCATTACCTTGAGGGAGCTCGACACCCTGTTCAAGTATTGACTGATCATCGAAACCTTGAACATCTACAAACAGCCTGGCAATTGACTCAGTGACAAATCCGGTGGTCATTATTCTTTTCCCGGTTTGATTTCCACATCAAGTACATTCCTGAGGCTCAGAATAAAAAAGCTGATGCATTATCCAGAAAACCTGAGTATGCAGCACCTGTGAAAGAGACATTAGTGGCACCCATCTTGCCTCCCTCTGTGTTCGCGGCCACGAATCCATGTCTCAGCTTGGCAGAAGAAATCTGTGAATCTCAAGCTCGCGATTCATGGACTCAGCAACGTCTTCAGGAACTCCAGAATGGGAATCATGGGGATTTTTCTGCACAGCAAGGGTTATTATTACATCGAGGGAGGTTATATGTTCCTGCTGGTCCTCTTCGTAATCAGGTGTTGCATCTCTCACATGACTCTTTACCTGCTGAACACTTTGGACTTTACAAAACCCTGCATCTTCTCACAAGGGAGTTCTGGTGGCCACATGTCCGTGCTGATGTTGCCTGATACGTGGGTTCCTGTGAAGTTTGTCGGCGAGCAAAGGATGTTGTGACCAAACCTTTGGGTCTGTTGCATCCTTTGCCAACACCCTCTGGTCCCTGGAATGCTGTCTCCTTAGATTTCATCACGGATCATCCTCGCTCAAAAGGGTTTGCCTGCATCCTGGTCTTTGTGGATTTATTCACCAAAATGGCCCACTTCATTCCTTGCCCTAAATCCCCTACCACATCAGAAACAGCTCATCACTACTTGCAACACCTCTTCAGACTTCATGGTTTACCTGCACACCTCATTTTGGATCGTGGGCCACAATTCACCTCTCGCTTTTGGCAAGCAATGCATAAAGCATGAGGAACACAAGTTCACCTGTCATCAGCTTACCACACCCAGTCAGATGGTCAGACTGAGCACACCAATGCCATCTTAGAACAATATTTACGCTGTTATACATGCTACCAACAAGATAACTGGGCGGATTTGTTGCCTTTAGCTGAATTTGCATATAACAATGCTGTACATTCTTCCACTCGCCAGACCCCATTCATGGCTAATTATGGTTATCATCCTTGGTATTTTCCAACTACCCTTCCTTCTACCTCTCTGCTAGCTGCAGATGCATACTTTCAAGAACTCCATGGCATTCAGGAATTATTGCGAGAGCAACTTGACCATGCTAAGGAAGTATATAAGAAAGCAGTGGACAAGAAAAGACAGGAAGGCGCACAGTTAAAACCAGGCATGAAAGTTTGGCTCTCTACTCGATACCTGAGACATCCTGGGTGATCCCGAAAACTAGATCCTTGGTTCATCGGTCCTTATCCCATCTTAGAAAAAATCAATCCAGTTGCTTTTCATCTGCAATTACCTGCTTCCCTTCATATTCATCCAGTATTCCACCAATCCCTCTTGGTTCCAGCTGCAGACCCTGGCCCCAACCGACCACCGAATCCTGAACCTCCTCCACCGATTTTAGTAGAAGGAGAAGAAGAATATGAAGTCCGTCAGATCTTGGATTCTCAAATACACCATGGAGAATTGCAGTATTTGGTAGACTGGGAAGGTTATGGACCTGAAGATCGGTCATGGGAACCTGCGTCCAACTTGCATGCTCCTGAGTTGGTTCAACAATTCCATGACAGTTACCCTGATAAGCCTGGCCCATCGGAAGTGGGGGACCATGGGGAGGGGGATAGTGCCAGGACCCTGCCTGTCACAGAACCTGACTCTGAGGGGTTAAATGGTGAAGAGCTGCTGGAGGAGCCTTGCAGCTCAACTCAGCAGGCAGCTGGGTCTGATGACTCAGCTGAAAACATATCTCCTCCTCCTAGAAGGGCCATGAGCAGGATTCTGCAAAGACGTGCTACCAGGAATGCTAGGGAAAGGGTCTTTGATGCTAGATGGGGAATCAGGTCGGGAAGCCCTGAGTACTAGCATAAATCTTTTCAGAAGTAAGGGTGTGTTCCCTCTTTTAGGATAAAGCTGGCAAGCTCACCTTGAGCTCTCTGTGGGAGCAACACGTCATTTGAACTTGCAACCATGTTCCTGTCTGTGACCTTGGCTCTGTTTTCTGACATCAGACTGGCTTCCTGGACAATGGCTTGATCTGTTCCCTTGGGTTTGGCATCTGGTTTCCGTGAGATATTCTGGTTTTGACTTGGACTGGTAATTGCTAGGAGTTGGATTCTGTTATTTATCTGGCACTTGATTGTTAACAAAGGACTTGAACTTGCCTGGCTTTCCACTAAAGATCTTGGCAAAGAACTGAACTCTGCTTGTGTGTGTGCTCTGTGTGCAGGGTTTGACAAGTTTGGGCAAAAAGTTTACTTCTGTTGGCTGAGCCCACAATGGAAATATCATCCTACACTTCCTCATTCTGATAATAACCTGTTTTGTTATTGGATCTCTCCCCCCCCCACCCCCAATTTTGGTTGTCTGGTTTGTTTGTTTAATTCCACTGTTATGTTGAATGGCTGAAATCACAGTCTGAACCTGGATTGTCCTCATTAATCACAGTTAAAACAAAACATAGTTGCTTAAGTTTAGAAAACATAAGGAATTTTAGTTTATTTAATATCCAGAGCATATACTTCCAGTTCAGGTGTGCGGGGAATGAGAGGAGACAGGTGGGCCTGAGGTTTGTTGAGAAACCCCAGTATAGAATAAATAAACTTTAAGCAAATACATTTCATCTATCTATCTATCTATCTATCTATCTATCTATCTATCTATCTATCTATCTATCTATCTATCTAACAATCTAACATTTAAAATAATATTTAGTCAGATTTAGCATAATTATCCAGAACACACATTTTAGCCATCTTTTAATGGTGGCCTGTAGCTGGCACTTTGAAAAGGAAACATTTAGCGGTGGATGAGCTCATTCCTGTTCTCTGCAAGCTTAAAAAAATCAGCAACACAGCAAGATATTTCAGAAATCTGGGGTGTGACAGGCTTTAATTGCCGCAGCAGAATAATTTGTTAAATACAAGACAGACTTCAAAAGTACTTTTATTATATGGTTAAATGTAAATAGCCCAAATAGAACATTTTGAAGGTGCCAATCAGATATCCATGGGGCTGTCGTGCTGGCTCCGTGCATCGTGAATTAGTGCTTATTATATTTACATTTTGCCTTGGCAGCTTGGCAGTCATGATCCCAACAGAAACACATCATTTCAGCTGCAGATACATCTTAATTATGGGGCTGATTTTAACTAGACATTATTTTTTCACATGTCTTCTTGAACAAAGACGGCAGCAGAGCAGTGGGCTTGTTTTGAGAGCATCTTCTTCTCATAGCATTAAGAAGTGCTGGAGAATGTAATTGATGCTTAGTAAGCTCCATTCTCTACTGATTTAGGCTTGATTCCTACAAACATTAGGGGAGGGGGCTTATTTGCATCTGTCACACTCCCCTCTCCCTGAGCGTGATTTCCCTTAGTGTGAATAATTTCATTTTGTGCCTTTGTTCATTGTAAGCAAAGCCTTCCTCATTGGGCACAGCGTATACACCTGTTGACTGATTACGGTGTGTTGTTTCAAAGATCTTTGCAGAAGAAAAAGTCACATCCACCTGAAAAAAGAAAGAGACTTCTTTCCAAAATGTCATTTTAAGTAAAGTCTTTGGAGCAGCTGTTCTGATAATAGGAAAAGAAGTTTTACCTGTTAACACAGCAAACCAGGATCCAGGATTATATTCCCTTTGTAATATGTAACTTTGCAACACTTGTGAGTCTTGGATAGTTGACATGTTCAGGGTACACGTTGAGCTTAAGAAATCTACTTCCTTTTGCATGGTGCTCACTCGAATCTTACGATGCTGTCATAGCAGTTGCTAAGTAATGGGAAACAAAGCAACACCAAAACGGCTTCTTTTCCTTGACTTTGTCCTTAGTTTCTTCTGATGATATTGCTCTGGCTTCAGTGCCATATCTTGTTTCATTCACTTTTAAATATGGTTCTCTTAACAATAATATTCATGATTTACAGACATTTTAAGCAACAGCAAAGGCTTTGGGAAACAAGCACATTAACTGATTTATATCAATAAAAATGTGAATAGGAGTAACAGCTGCTCATTTTATCCTCACAATCTGTGGCCATTTGTGCCAAGAACTCCTTTGTTCTTTTTGTTTGCTTTTTATTGTCCTGTCCTTACACCTTAACTACGCAGTTACTGGTGATCTTTGCATGGGACCCATCTGCAAAAGCTCTGCATGCAATGGTTTCAATGTGATTTTGGGGGGGAATGTTAAGGGACATCATGGAGCTTCTTAGGAAATGCTATCCTTAAACTTCTCTTTGCAGTTTTTACAAGTCTACTCTACTGAGTTCCCCAGTCCCCAGTTTCTGATCATTTGTGCTGGGCTCCAAGGTTAACCTGCATCAATGAATAAACTCCTGTTATCTTATCTCTCGGTCTGAACTTGGTGCTTAGTTGCACAACTAGCTCATTCACCTGTATGTTTCAGTACTTTGGATTATGTATGCTAATGCAAGATATAGCATAATCCCCATTTGTCATTTAAGATATGGTATATATTGACATGCACAGAGCTTAAAAATTGTATGTTGTACAGTATAATTTGGAGTTTGCAGGCGTTTCGAAAATAATATGAACATATGAGGTAGCCATGTGTCTCTAGTTAAAAATGAAGATGGGGAAATAAATCCAAATTTCCAAAAGGTTTGGGACGGGATCTGAAGCTTCATTTCTGCCTGTAGAAGCTTGTTTCACACAGCTTGTGTGAAAAGCTCAAGCATCTGCTTTCCCAGAAGTTTAGGAGTGATAACTTTTTGTCCATCCGTGAGTTTCCGGACCCCAGTTCTGCTTTCCAACGTTCATATTTTTTGGAGAAATGCTGTAACTAATTGTCTGTGGAAAACAGCTTTAAAAATAATAAGATTTCATGCCTAAATTGCACCAATTAGTTTTACTGTTATTTTAGAATCCACAGTATTGTATACTTTATTTGTATCCAGTGATGACTACCCATCAGCAGGTCAGTTTCTGATGGCAAAAGGGATTCCTGTTACTCTGCAGTCCTCACCTTCTCCAGAATCTGACCCTGAAGGTTACCAGGGACCCTTTGAAGCATGCATTGGGTCCTTGGGAAAAGAAGCTTCCTCATGTGATCAGAAGCCTGGCTGTGATACACTGGATACACTGTGGCAATATTTGTGTTGACTGGGAAATTGCAATATTTCTCTACTGTTGCTGATGATGATGACAAAGAACTGTGTAATTAAATGGACTTTATGTATTCTACAGTATTATGTACTTTGTAGCAGTCTTTTTTTGTCGCTGCAGAAGAAACAATTTAAAATTCTAGTCCAGCCTTTGGTGGTAAAATTGGGCTTTGTTAAACTATGTCTTCACAAGGTGTTTGGCCGTGTGTCTCACTGGGGTGGAAGGTACACAGAAAAGCTTCTTGTTACCAGATATTAAAGACAAAACGACACCACGAACAGAACAGTTTTGGGTCCGATGAAGCACAATTTTATGGTCCTCCATCCGTCCCATCATTTTTTCCTCCTGATTTTTTTGTTTTCAGCTGTTTCTTCAGGAAACATGTTACAGTAACCCCCCGCCTATCGCGGGGGTTAGGGACCTACCTGACCCGCGATACATGAAAATCCACGATATGCAGAAGCGGGTCGGGTGGGGGCGGGGGGCGATCAGAGGGGTGGGGGTGGCAGGGAGCGATTTGATCGCTCCCCGCCGCCCCCCGGTGCGGCTCTGAAGCCTCCCGGACAGGTCTGGGGGGGCGGGGAGCGATTTGATCATGCCCCGCCGCCCCGCCGCACGGGTCCGAGGTCTCCCGGAGGGGGCGGGGGGGCGGGGAGCGATGCGATCGCTCCCCGCCGCCCCCCGCAAGTACTGCAATCCCACAATATAGTGGGACCGCAGTACCTGAATCGCAAAATGGCGGAATGTGTGTGACTGTATCATTAAAAAGGATGTCATCAGAGGAGAGCAATGACCAAACCCTTTCAAATAAATTATGACATTCCGAGCTCAAACATTGCCCCTTAACATTTCATTTCAGTTATTGTGTTTCTTTCCGCTGTTTTCAGTTCCAGTGAAATTTAGAAATGTTTATGAGAAGGAAGGAAAAAAGGAAGGAAGGACATGTTGAACAAAACCAGGATGGCAATACCAGTGGAAAAAACGAGGAGCACAATGAAAATAAGAATGACACAGCCCTTATTTTCAGTAACAAGCTGCATAACTTTCATAAATCTCCGTGGCATGGGAGTAATGCAGTAAAAGTAATGATGTTGCCTTTAATATGCTAATTTGGAGGCTTATAGAGTAGAAACCAACTTTTTTTTAAAAAAAAGATGTGTTAATATTAACTTGCTACCTTTTTATATAAGTAGTTGTTGCATCTTTTGCTCCTAAAAGTCCCCATCCTTCAAGATGAAAATACTTGTACCAAGGGTTTGATCAAACAGGGAAATAGATCGCAATCTGGAACTTTTGTGGAATGTGCTGGTGTGATCTGTTTCCTGCCAATCACTTAATGGAAAGGGTAATATGGTTAACCCCCCCCACACACACTTTGATGTGTGCCCAGCTTGGACCTTTTGGTCCAGTTGTAGGGCTTCTTCTTTTTGGGGGGGGGGGAGCGAATCTGGAGTGTCTCAGCAGTTGGAAGGGTTGCTTTAAGAAGGGGCCCTGCTCCTGTTAAAATGATCCTTTCCAGTGTTTGCATTATGCCAGCCACCGTTTGATCCCAATGAGCGGAGTATTCATTTTACCAACCTCAGAAGGATGGGAGACTGAATCAGCCTTGAGTTGGATACCAGAATCCTGATGGAACTGAACTCAGTGCTGCCATTTAACCTCTGTGCTGTGAGGCTCTTCTCTTGATGCTTTGGATTACAAGGGATCCCTTGACCAAAATGCCTCCTGAGATGATGTGAAATTTCCAAGATCTGTTGGGGGAGGGGCAGGATCTTTTACTTTTTATGGTTAAATGAAATATCACACATGTTTTTGTTCTTATATTATCCTTTAGATAAGCAAGTCTTTCAACTAGAAGGGAGGAAGAAGTCAACTATGCAAATAAAGTCATGTTTATTTCCCCTAATAAATTAATTGTAAAACAAAAGCAAGCTGATTTGCAAACTTCAGTTTTAGGCAAGTACATATTAGAATATCTGTGAGTCCTTTACAACTTACGGGACCTCTGCTTTCAATTATGTAATTGTATTGTCGAGTTTGGCCCTGGGTTACTGTTGTATTATAAGGTAGTCTTTTTAGATGTTACGATGGAAACACAGCTTGCACTATACAGTATGTGGTTATTGTCTGAATTAGTCATGGATATTGTTCCAGATACTAAAACTTATGTTTTCAATTCTGTAAGCAAAATGAAGCAAGAAAAATAATTCTAATCCATTTTTATTATGTCTACTACCATCCTTAAATTCTAGAAGCACTTCTACATGATCCACAATTTATTCTATAAAATGTGGAATTTAATCCTGTTCTAAATAAACACAATCCAATTGTTAAAAAAGCTAAGTTGCTAGGTAGGAAATGATAGAAAACATTTACTAGGTTCAGTAGTACATTCTGAATGTTTCATAAAATTTGCATATTGATGATTTGTGAAGAGTAGACATTTTTCAGCCTGTTTGTTACTCTGATGGAGTCCCACTGACTTAAATACAAGTCTTTTTGCCTTTTTATGTTTAATCCAACTATTTTTTGGCACTTGTTCTCTTCAGTCACTAATTGAATCTTCTTTTTTTACTTCACCCTGGAAAATAAAAGGAATGAGAGAAAATGGCCATTAAAGGAGACTGTTCTGATTTGCCATATTGCTGCTACATGCCATCAAGTCACTACAGTAGTAAGATATTGTCATCTGTATATAGCTGTTTCTTCAGTGATCCTTCGCTCCTGCTCCTCCTTCTGAATCTGGCTTTCCACATGATACATTCTGCATAGGGATTGCACAGATAAGGAGATAAAATGCACCATTGCTTGTCTGACATCTTTGCCATTCTGCCTCTCTATATTCTGTCCTCAGGGCAACTTCTTATCCACAGTATAGGTTACACAACAAGACAATCAAGTGTTGTGGCACACCCATGTCCTTCAGAACCACCCACTGTTTCTCATTTTCCACACAATAAAAGGCTTTGCTGTAGTTTATAGACCATGATCTTCTTCTGAAATTCTTTGATGCATTCCAATAACCAACGAATATTTGCAATATGATTTCAAGTTCCTCTTCCTTTTTGGAATCCATCTTGTACATCAGGCATGTCTCACTCCATATAAGGAATAAGCTTTTGTTGCAATGCCTTGAGCATCACTTTGCTTGCATGTGAAATTAGAGCAGTGGTCCTATGCAGCACTTCTTGGCATCTAATTAATTGGGAGTGGAATGCATATTGAATGTTGCCAGTCTGTAGGCCATTGTTTTGTTTTCTGCAGTTGTTGGCATATTTTTCTTAGGATTTTGACAATCTTTGTGGTTTTGAAGTAGTTCTATCAGTATTCCATCTACTCCTGGTGATTTATATTTTTCCTAATGCTTTCAAGGCAACTTTTATTCCACTTTCTAGAAACAAAAGCTCTTCATCATATGATTCATCTTCAAAGAAGCCAGTCATACTTTTCTGTGTTCTGTATAGGACTTCAGTATGCTGTTTCTGCCTTCTCTTTATTTTCTATTTGTCAGATAGTATGCTTCTCTGTTGGTCATTCAGCATTCATAATCTAACCTTTAATTTCCCCTTTGATCTATTGGATCTTCTTGAAGAGATATCTTGTCTTTCCCCTTTTTGCTGTTTGCCTCTATTTCTTTAGACTGGCAGACATATTAGACTATATTAATCCAATTACTTTTTAACTGAGGACAACTGAATGAAGGTGAAAATGTATTTGTTAGAAATTGCAAAATGTTTTCCAGATTGGATTATTATATAAAAGCATGTAGATGTTAATATACTTGAATCAAATAATAGCATCATGTAGAGAGTGCCATCTGTTCCTTACTGAATTCCTCCTCAGGAAAAAAATACACCATGATTTTCATTGTAAATCTTGCTAAGAGAAGCATAGCATGTCCTGTACAAAGTGTTTTGCATTTTATTTAAGAATAAAAAAATATAAATTCTGAGTCCAACAAAACAAATTATTTTATGGAATGATTTACATTGTCAATAGGAAAAAAAACACTTATGTTGATGTGAACAACCTCTAGCTAAATATGGACCTTTGGGCCCCTCAGGGTGAAACTAGACATGAAAGGAAATGCATATCCCCCATGTTGAGCTGCTTTCTTCCCACGTGGCAATTTTTGTCGGAAATAAGTGTCTTGATGATTATACTTGCAATTAAAGCTATGTTGGCCTTCCAGTAACCAATCATGAAACAAAATGTAATGGAGTACATGATACAGACTAGGTGAGGAAAACCATGTGCTGTGAAAAACAAATGTCTTTCCTCACTTGAGACAACGCCGCTTCTACATGTCTCTTTAGTGCACCATCCTGTGGCCTGAACCTCAGACATTCCTTTTATCCAATATCCCTAGCCATATTGATTGTGACAGCACCCACTGTTGGAATGCAAACATTTTGAAGCAAAGCAGCATGCATATTGAGAGGGAGAAAGTTTCACACTTTTTACAAATGGATACCCTAAATACATATCTATATCATGGTCCTGCCTGAAGCCCTTCAGTGAGAATGAGCTGGAGACCCCTGAACCTAATGTGATCGAGGAACACTCATGTCCCTGTGCATGACCTTTGAAGGCATCTCAGGGCATGAGTTGGAAGATGAGGCTGCACCTCTTCCCGGCCCATAAGAATGCTATGGGATGAAAGGTAACTAGACCACCACCCCCAGGCAAAGTGCTCAGCTACAAGGAAAGATTTATTTTGTGAAGAAGCTTCCTCAGGCTAGGGGAGTCTCCTTGAAAGAAAATTCTTCCAGTGAGCTTAGCATACTAAACGGTTGCAACTGTGCTCCATTACCAGCTTTGGCCCTGCTTTGCCATTCAACAGGAGGAGGAGGAGGAGGAGGAGGAGGAGGAGGAGGAGGAGAGTTGTTGGGGACATCTCTTCTCGCTCTACACCTCTGATTTTGTAGCCTTGTTGTTGACTCCTGAGCTGTGCGTATGGACTTAGGAATGGCTTGACTATGCTTGTTCAACTCTCCCAGCTTGTTTCCTATTAGTAACAGTCTGGTTTGACTTTGGCTTACCTGATTATGAAGTTGGGCTCTGTTTGGTTGACCTTTGTTTTATGTCTGGACCCTGACTTTAGCCTCCCCTGGCTATGTCTCTCAATTGGTACCCTTGCCTCAGCCTGTCAAGACCATGCCTACCTTGAAGCAGGACCAAACACCTTTCAAGGAAAGAAGCCTCTTCCACTTCGTACAATCCTATGCTGCTGGAGAATGTGTGCATGATTCTGGAAGTGATGCCGACTGCGTTGATCACACCCACCCACCTGATTCATGAATTCATTCCAACAGAGTGTTGATTGGGTTGGTGAGATTTAGATGGTTGGTCCCATCCATGAGATATTCAATTTAAATACACCTCTAGTGTTCTCAGTCAATGCTGTTTGGTGTGGGATTGTCGCACGGGGGGGTGTTCCATCACAAAACTGGTCATAATTGAATGTGCCATACATTTGTTTCCATTGCCAAATAGATGGGAAGTGGCACCTTCAACTGAAACTACTGCCTTCTGGCAATATAACTCACATTCTTTCCGGGTCTTCTTGCATGCACCCCTGAAGAAGCTGGATGATGATTGAACTCTATGGACTCCTGGCCTGACCAGCATGCTCATTTGCATGCTCTTATCAACTCACTGCATTTCAATACCCACACTATTTTCCCTCTGAAACAAAGAACATACTGTATATTGTCTGTCCCTTTCCTCAGACACTCTGTCTCCCAACCGCTGTTTCAATCATCTTTTTCCATCATCCTTGTGGCTGATTTGTATCATACAGAGACTGTCTGTACTCTGGTTGCCTGTTTCCATCATGCTTACTGTCTTTTAGATAAGTCATATCCTCAACAGAAAAATTCCAGACTAGTTAGAAGGTTTGGAGGGAAGGCTCTAGCGCAAACTAGATAAAATGCTTGTCCCATGTTTACGGAGGGCCTACTCCAACTCAGCAATTGTAGGGACTGTATCCCCTATATGAGCCTATCTGTCAGAGTATGTGCTATTTGATCAGCCAGCAGAAGCAATACTTAATAGTTAGCCAGAGACAGAGTTTTCTTAAAACCAAACAGCTATATTACAAACTGTACAAAAATATATCACAGCATCACAGAACTTCTACAGAGTTCAACAAAGCATAGGGAAAAATCACATTAGTACATTTATACAAAATTCAACAGCATAATAGCATACAGTGCATAGAAAAAATATATGACAAAGAAACAAAGTGAGTGCCTTACTCATGGAAGGCCCAAAGAACAATGATTTACAGAACATTTTTATACACGTCTGTCCAATCATAAATGACATTACCTCATAGCTATTGCAACCTCTTGCATCAGCCAAAATTCATTATGTTAATTCTTAACATCTGTACTCCATTAGAAAAAACTATACATTGAGTCACTGTGACTTTGCATTTTTTACAGACTCCATCTTTAAACCAATTAAATACATATCAAACATATATAGAACATCCTGTCTAATATATATATTTCACTAACTAATATCTGACACTATCCATATTTTAAAATTCCTCAGGGAAGGCCTTTGTCCACCCATCCCGGAAATAAAGAGTCAAGACACGTTTGTGGGATTAAATTGGGCCACAATTAATTGCCTTAAATTCAGGATGTCACTGGTGCTCTTTTCTCCTGCAAGGGGGCCTGAAATGGCTTTGTGGTGTTCATGTATTCATTGTTGAGAGGGCCCTGGCAGTTCCTCCCACTTGAACTTGAACTCAGACATGAACTTAGAGTTTAAATGATCCGGGCCTCCCTCATCAATCACTTTGGTGTGTGATTAATCATCTTGGTTTGTCATACAGTATCTACTATCCTAATTCATTCCTAATTATTGTTGGCTGCTGCCGGTTTGATAGGTCATATTTTGCTACTCTTAGCCTGACGTCATTTTGCCATTTGCACTGACTGCCACAGAAAGGGGTCCACACACCGTATGCACCATATGCACCCTTAAACTCCTTAGGGGATTTCCTTTCCCTTGGCCCCATTCCTCTCACATGCATACATGGTGTAGATCCAGGGAAGGTCTTTTCAATGACTATTTCCCAGCTATCATAGGAGGCCAGCCTGACACCTTCCCTGCTGGCGGGCAAAGGCTCTTCTTTTTGTCAGATGTTCATCTGAGTAAATTACTGATAAGGAAAGAGCTTCTCTAATTTTAAAATAGTTAATACTGTATGTTCAATTATTTTCAATATCTATTTTTAGTATTGTTACAATGTTATAGTAATTTGTTCATGCAATTCTTTGCAAGCCTCCTTGGGTCACTCTGTCTGGAGAAAGCCGGCATATAAATTTTGCCTGATATACTCACTATGTAGTTATTTCTAATCAGAGTATGAAACAATGCTCTGTTTTTGGCACTGAACTATGATTTGGTATTATTCATGAGAAAACAGCTGGTTTAAAATTATCCATTTGAAACTTTCATCTCTGGGAATTTCCCTAGTGGTACTTCTATCTATAAATAGGGAAAGAAATAGAATATTCATTTTCCAAAGATTCTAAAGTGCTGATAATCAGGGCCATTTTTTTAAAAAAGTTCTGTTTAGAGATGGGCAGGAATTAAAAAAACAAATTGCAGAATTCATTTAAAGATAGCTAATCCATCCATCAATAAGTATTCGTATGAATAATACTCCCAACAAATACGAATCAACAATTTTGTGGGTTTTTTGATTTGTCAATTTGTTGGGCTATAAAATGCCCCCCCCCCGCCACCAAAATTGCAGAGGAGCTTCCCCTGACTCCCGTCTACAGATCCTTCCAGGTTTGGTGACAATCGGGTTTCCCCAAGCCAGTTGCTAAAAGACACGTTTCTGGGGACCCACTTTGAGGATGAATAACTTGGACATCTGGAAGCCGGACTTCAAACTTATAGGGGCAGTTTCTCTGCATTTTTGGTCTCTCGGGGTGCTTCATGGGGCATTTTATAGGGTTTTTAAAGACAACAGGTCAATGAATTGATTCATAAATTCATCAAAAAATTAGTTATTCATGATTTGTTGACCTTGATGAATTGATGAATTGAAATGAATTCTTCTTCTTCTGATTCATGCCCATTCTAGTTCTTATATCTACTATGGCTCCCCTTATTCTTTTTGGAATTAGGCTATGTAAGAAGTCATGCCCTTTACAAGCCCAGAGCATGAGCTCCACTGGCTCATAAGACTACATTGCCTTTTTTGCCCTACTTGTGCAAAATTTCAGTAGCTGTTGAATCATAAAGGATCTGTGCCCTTAGAGTCTAAGCTCCTAGATCATAAAGGACCCTTGCCTTTAGAGTGTACTGGTTTACTTCATCATGTCCAGCTTTACTGAATGTTTTAATCAAGGTTCTGGACAGGAATTAATTGTTCTCTGTTTCTAAGTTTCTACGTTTGCAAAGATAGCAAGTCAAATGGCTGAAATTCTGTAGCTTATTGATGATGTCATCAGATGCAGTGTTTCTTCGAAGATTAAAAAAAATCTGATTCCTTCTCTCCTAAAGTCCTGAGGCTCCCTTGAGATCTTTTTGGAGAAGTCAATGAGGGGTCTTGGCACAGGGTGATGTTCTTAATTTCTGAAAATTGCTGCTCGTGGGTTTATATTTTGTTGCTTCCAAATCTGTTTTTCATGATGCTGTTACCTAATATTTTTAATACAATGTTATTAATTCTACTTAAATATTTGGATAATTTGCTGGTTTTAGATTCTAGTATTGTGTTTTTAATTATGTAAGATCTTTTTTAAGGAGAACCCATACATTATACCTTACACAGCATAGGTTATGCTACTAGATTTCATGCTGTGTATTATAAATCTGACTCAATATCCTCTGATACTTTGTCAGTTATTATTTTATTTTATATTGTAACTATGTATGCCTGCTTTGTATCCTCAAACAGCCAGCTTATATGGCCTTGGGTAAGCTGTACAGTCCCAGGGTGCCCCCAGAAGAAGATAATGGTAGACCACTTCAGAATATTCTCTTCCTAGGAAATCCTGAAAAGAGGTTCCCATACGTTAGAAATGACTTGATGACACAGAAATTTTATTTAAAAAATAAGTTAAATATTTTGGTTGTAAACTTGAACACCAGTGACTTCCATCTCTGGCAAATGTGTCAGTTAAAGATTTCCTTGTTCAACTAAGGTTGTTAAGGAACAGAATAAAGCAATTTTAGACAAATGCAAAAGTAAACAAATGCCTTTATTTACTAAATAGGTTGAACTAACCTAAAGCAAAGATAAATAAAGCCACACAAGTTTCTGGAAAACTGTTGCCCATTTCTACATGATGTAAATATGAGAAAAGGAATAAGAATCCTAATCAAACCTTGTTAAACTACACATAACCTTACTGATGACATTGCTTACACTACATTAAAGTAAAAAAATTGATAACATTCTGGAAACTAATCTATAAAATACTATAAATATTACTATTTGTCTGTTTAAAGAAAATTAAAGCCAATTAACAGCCAGGTTAGCCAGGGCTAAAATGGAAAGGCATAGTTGCACCTGTCGCCCAATCAGAAACGTGTTTGCTTGAAAGTAATGACGTGTGTGTGTGTGTGTGTGTGTGTGTGTGTGTGTGTGTGTGTGTGTGTGTGTGTGTGTGTGTGTGTGTGTGTGTGTGTGTGTGTGTGTGTGTGTGTGTGTGATGGAGAGGGGGAGTTTATCTCAGGTAGAATTAGCACAGACTAGGTTGTGGCAAAACATACAGCACCAATACATAATTACAAAATTATGTTTGTGTTGTGTAGCCCCCCCTCCCCCAGGATGTTTACTCAGGAGGACAAAGTTTTGTTCAGAGACCTTACTTCCAAGCAAATGTGCAAATAGTTGCAGCCCAGATGACTAAGACAGGAGTTTGCTGCTAGAAAGAGTGTCCAGTCTAAATTCAGCAGGACTTACTTCTTGGTAAATATGCTGAGGACCTCCCCTGTTCTGAATACAGAACAAGACCCATATATAGTGGACCCTCGTCTAACAAACGGTTTGTATAACATAAAATCTGTACAACATAAAAAATCCAGAGATAGGGAGAATTTGCTTAACAAAATCGCCTATGGGGTGAATCTGTACAACATAAAAATGGTCTTGATGAGGGATTACTCTGTTTTCAATGCATTCCTATGGCAAACTTGTATAAATTTGCTTAACATAATTTCATTTGGAACGAATTAATTCCTTTATACAAGGTACCACTGTATATGGCAATGGAATTTTTCAGATAGATGACCTTTAAGAATGAGTTAGCTTCATTTCTGGGGTTCTTCAGGTTTTATCACTTTAAAGATTTCATTGTGAACGTGATAGGCTGCCATTTCAAGTATTTAAACATTAACATATCTCAAATATATTCAGGTGGAAATAAAGTACTCCTAATGGAAAAATAATTGGATATCCATCTTTAAAATGGTTGCCATTTATTTCCATTTTCATACATTTTGCCCCTAATAATCAGGGTACACTCGATCCTGACTTACTCCTACACTTTCCTATGCTAATTGCATAGACTTTTTCATTTATAACACAATTGAATGAATTACAATTGACACTAAATTATTTCGTGGTCTAGTAATGCAATATGTTACTTTGGCAATGGAAACACTTATCTTGAGAGGTGGTGGTGAGTGCTCCAACATAGAAGCATTCAAGAGAAATTTGGATAACCACTTGATGGTATCCTTTGATTTGTATTCCTGCATTTTGAATGTTGAATGAATGTGTTCAATAAAGACATGAAAGATCCGAATTTTTTTTTTGTGTGTGTGTGTGTGTGTGTGTGTGTGTGTGTGTGTGTGTGTGTGTGTGTGTGTGTGTGTGTGTGTGTGTGTGTGTGTGTTATTATTTTAGGCACATTATATTATTTTAGGCACATTTGTAATATAATGTATTTCCTTGGGAGGGAAGCAATGGCAAACCAAATAGCATCCTAAAGAGCAGAGACATCACTTTGCCAACTAAGGTCAGGATAGTCAAAGCTATGGTTTTTTCCAGTAGTGATGTATGGAAGTGAAAGATGGACTATAAAGAAGGCTGATCGCCGCAGAATTGATGCTTTTGAGCTGTGGTGCTGGAGGAGAGTCTTGAGAGTCCCCTGGACTGCAAGGAGATCAAACGTATCCATCCTGAAAGAAATCAACCCCGAATGTTCACTGGAAGGACAGATTTTGAAGCTGAGGCTCCAGTACTTTGGCCACCTCATGAGGAGGGAGGACTCCTTGGAAAAGTCCTTGATGTTGGGAAAGATTGAAGGCAAAAGGAAAAGAGGACGGCAGAGAATGAGATGGTTGGACGGTGTCATCGATGCAACCAATATAGATTTGCCAAAACTCCGGGAGGCAGTGGAAGAAGGAAGGCCTGACGAGCTCTGGTCCATGGGGTCATGAAGAGTCGGACACGACTGAATGACTGAACAACAGCAACATATTTGTTAACACATTTCTCTTAGAGGAAGACCAGATCACAATGTATGACACATTAATGCAGAACACCATGAAATTTCTAAAGGTTCACATACTTTTTCTTGCAATTGTATTTCCCAGTAGTACTGAGGTTTGAACAAATATCTAGGCTCAGCACTTTATAATTTGAAAAACAGATTACTGGTACTTTAACTAATGAGGGCTTTGTCTGATTTAGGAAGTTTAGATAATTTAAATAATGCTTGTGCAAAACAATAACAGAACTTAGGAATGCCAACCTTTCTATGTGAAGTCTTCTCGATTTTATTTTAAGACTTGATGCCTTCAGAGTAGTAATTCAGAGGAGGGTGCAAGTATATATAGGGGGCAGCTGCCCATACCCTTGCATTCCCCAATTATATACTGCTTTCTTCTTACTCGTGGTTAATTGCTTCTTGTCATTACATTTCTTTTATGTTGAGCATTTCGCCCATGAATGGTTGGCTTGACAGTGTATAATTTTCAGAATGTAACAGTAATCAAATCATATTGGATTACGCCTTTACAACACTTCTGTTTTGCAATCATAGAAATGTCCAAGAATATTGCTGATGACAGGACTACGTGTTATAGCAATTAGTAAAAGGTGTTTTTATGTGCTCCCTTGTGTATGATTGTCACACAATTCTCTCAAATCCCAGAGGTTCAGAAAATAAGCATGCTTTTCATTTGCAAGTCTGGTTTCTCAGACACAAAAATCTGCCTGAATCACATATTCTGAAAATTAATATGATTTCTGCTGTAACGATGGGTTGTCTGGAACATATAGTTTGATTGAGTGAGTAAATGGGTCAGTCAGTCAGAAAGAACAGAAGAAGATAACACTGAAGCAGCTGAAACTATGTGCTCTGCTTTACATCCACAAGCTGGAAAACCTTCCCACTCAAAATTACAAAGTCCAAGGTTAGGTTATTGAAAATATAATGTCCTTGGCACATCCCTGAAGCCAGGATGCCAGTTAAACAAAATAGAGTTTTTGAGGTGTGTAACATTGGTGTATTCTATTTAAAATGTGAGCTAAGGTTCCTGGACTCGCTTGGGAGAACTAACTCCACTTTTTTCTCCTGGGGAAAGTTATTTTGAGGGTTGAGAGGCAGGGGAGTTTGATAAAAACAACTTTGGAGCTTCCTAAAGTCCGGGGTCATACTTTGCCCATTGTGCTCTATACTGTATAGATGATTGGTTGCGTTGTTGTTTTTTCTAATAAATTGTAAATAACTATAATTTGCATCAAAAACCTTATTGTGTTGCTTATGAACAAGGGAAATACAAATTTGTTAATTTCATGAATGTACCATACACATTTTCTATTCTGTATATAGATGTTGTAGATGCACACATTTATATAGGATGTTAATATAATTTTTATATTCCGTCTTCATAAAGAAAATTACTGGGCTTTGGAGTCATGTTTCTCTTATAAGTATTGGACCAAATCTTTATCCCTTTTCACCTCTTAATTTCATCTCCTGCTGTGTACTTCTTTTAAAAGGAAAACCTAGCATATATATGAAGATGTATTTATACTCCATTTCATCTTTATTGACAGTAAAGCAAGTGCAAAATATTTTAAATAGTTCAGGGAACTGTGTTTATGAGTTAATTTAATAGCTTCCATTTGAATGCGGTACAAAGAGAAATATATTAACAAGGAAAACATTCAAGTTCTTTTCTTTCTTTCACTTTATTTCTTCCACAAAAGTTTAGTGCTTCCGGAAAGTCTGGATGATTCAAGCTTACTTCTGTGAGTCTTACAAGACTTTAAAATGGCAAAAGCATGGTGTGTATTAAAGTGATTAATACACGGTAAAGGTGTTACATCCTCTTCAAACTCGTGCTTAATAATGTAGAAGCTATAAACATTTCTGTTTGAAAATGTGACTGAAATCAGCTTGGTTTCTTTTTCTTCACCTAATCATAGCTCATGTGGGGAATAAGCTAACTAAGCCTGAAATCCTATTAACAAATAAAACGGTGCATGTTATATACACAGTTCAGAAAAACATTCTTAGAAGCATCATTCTGTCATTGTGGACTGAGTACTTAATTTTGATGGTAATCTAATACTCTTGTTAAAACAATTTATGAGGTATCTATTGTTGTCGTTACGGCTATCTGCTGTTACACAAGTGATGTGCATGGTACTTTACAGGCTATAACAGGATAGATTCCTACCTGGAGAAGTTTAGAAGTTGAAGTTCAACACCAGGAAAACAATTGGAACAGAGTGTTGTCATTGAGATATGCCATATGATATGTAAGCAAGATGACCTTCCACAGATTTCTTGAGACTGCTACCTGCAGACTACTAGGACTTGAACACCCATCACCCACCATCATGCCAGTGCGGTGGAGGAGGACGGGAGTCATAATTCAACACATTCAGAGAACATTAGGGTGCCATTTAGATTTAGATTCAGTATCAGATCTGTGCCGCATAGATGTGCAACTGTGGATCTTCAGGTGAAGTATTTTGGGGCACTGTGATTCCATCATGGCTAATGTTCCATTTTGCCTTGGATTGCAATCCTGTACTTTGTTACCTTAATCTTGTTGTGAGCTGTGCTGCTCACTTCCAAGTAGACATGCCTAGGCTCACCCATGGTGTGTTTTCAACCTCTGGGGTTTTGTTGAGGTTGAGAGCTTGTTCAGCACTTGGAACACATGTGACAGTAGAATTTAGTGCAATTATTTGTTTTAAAAAAACCCTGTTTAACTGAGCATTACAAGCCCTATGTTTACATTAAGTGAAAGTGCTGAGGAAGGTGGTTGTGAAGGCTAGTTGCAGGACCCCAGGTACCTAATGTTCTGACTTCTGAACCATGTCTGTCTACTTTGGGGAACCCGGTCTCTTCTGGGGTCCAGATAGGGCATAGACCCTCTGCACACACATATGCACTGCAGTATCAGCTCTGTTCTGGCACTCAAGGAAAAGAATGATTATCAAGAGTCAGGACAGGAAGTATTGCAGTATTCTGATACTCTCTGCTACAACCATAAGGCTTGCAGTAAAGCCGTGCAGTTAACACTAATGCACAGGAATGCTGTAAGCAAGAAATAGAGGGAGACCTTTTTCCTCCACCGCTTTCCTACTTTCTTAGAAATGTTGTTTTGTTTCACAGTTTGAAGGCTGCAAGAAGGCCTTTTCTAGACTAGAAAATCTCAAGATTCACTTAAGGAGTCACACGGGAGAAAAGCCTTACCTTTGCCAGCACCCAGGCTGTCAAAAAGCATTCAGTAATTCCAGCGACCGAGCCAAGCACCAGAGGACGCACCTGGACACTGTAAGGGAAGAAAAACATTTCAGATTTCTGTCCGTTGTTTTGCTTTGACTTTGCTGTATCTCTTTCAACTTCCTACTCCTGCCAGGGGTTCATAATTCCTTCAAGCAGAGGTAGACCCTTGCACAGAAATATAGTTAGCCTCTTAGACATTATCCCCCACCAACCCACCCCCACCCCGAAAGGGAAATGCATCACCAAAAAGGAGACAAAATAGGGTTATTTTTACATAAAATATACACATGCTAAATCTAGTTTCAGGATAAGTGTATAACAATGGCATACCTCAAGGTAGCTGGGAACCTGCTCAGTTAATGGTAGATGACTCAAATTAGGACTCCTACTTTCCTTTCTTGCATTTTTTAAAAAGTCAGATTAAGACAGCCCTTCAAACAGAGTTTGCCTTCAAATAGGGGGCTTCCTTTGTTAGCTATTCATACTGAGGGCTGACTTACAGTACATACTGTACTGGGATCTTAGTGAGAGACTGCTTTTGGATCCTCTAGGGCAGTGGTGGCGAATCTTTGGTACTCCAGATATTTTGGACCACAACTCCCACAGTCCTTTGTCATTGGCAATGCAGGGCATGGCATGATATAAAATATTTTACATAAGTTAAAACCTTTGAGATGTGAATATATTCTCGGGGGGAGGGAATATTTATTTATTTATTTATTTATTTATTTATTTATTTATTTATTTATTTATTGGATTTCTATCCCGCCCATCTTCCCATGGGAACTCTGGGTGGCTTACAATGGGCTGATCGATTCCGCTAAACAATACATCACAGAACAAGTACACAATACAGCACAGGACAAAATGTAGCACAGAACACAACAATTTAAAACAAAGTGAGCACCCTTGGCATTAAAAATGTGCAGCTAACTCAGCAGCTAAGCAACTCGCTGACTGAGCAAGTAAACAGATGGCAGGGGGGGGAACCTAAGCTAGGTCACTATAGGCCTTGCAAAAGAGCAGGGTTTTTAACGCTCTGCGGAAGGCCGACAGGAACTCTGCAGAGCGCACTTCACTAGGTAGACGATTCCAGAGGGAGGGGCCGGCTACCGAGAAGGCCCGGTTCCGGGTGGAAGTTTTCCGGGCCTCTCTGGGGGTAGCCACCTGAAGCGAGTGCACCCACGACTGCCAGATTGGACGGGCCGAGGTTGATCACTGGGCAATCCGCTCTGACAGGTAGTCCGGTCCCAAGCCATGGAGGGTTTTATAAACTAAAACCAAGTAGCTAGGCTTTGTATGTTCCATTCTCACAAGGAAGACTTGTAAGGTACCTTGTGCTTATGCTGCCTTTACAAGCCAAACTATAAACACTTACCAAGTACGTAGTTCTTAAATAGGCATATATAGCTGACCACAACATCTTTCATAACACCATGCAGTTTGATCGTAAGTGGGTGTGCATCTGGGCTCAGATCTGCATTAGTGTTGTGATGCATAGCAGGGCTCCATAAAAGTGACAGGGTGTTTTTTTTTCCCCTTATGGAAACTGTTTGAACACAACATTTATCCAAGACCACGATTTACTTAGCACTCCTGCAGAACAGCAATACAAACAAATATATGAGAATAATACTGTACAGACTGCACTAAAAGAAAAGATGTTCATTAGTATCTTCAGTCAAAGTAACACCTTGCAGAAAACCAAAACAATGGTTTACTGATAACAGTTGTCTATTCAAAAAATTGCATGCCTAATATAAGTGAGAATGTGTTTCATGTAGTTATTAAATATATACAAATAATATACCACATACAATTGGGCACACACAGATAAAGTGCTGTAAAGTAAATATTATCCTTGAAGGAAAATTTGGTGAATGGACCAATCCTTAAGATGGTGCAAAAGGCACATATTTTGACCGGTGCAAATAAATTATTGTTTTTTGCAACCAACTGTGATGTTCTTGATGGAATACATTGATTTTTAATTAGGCACACAGATAACAGTGCAGGTTTCTAGCTGTTTCGTGAAAAGTCAGAAAAGGTTATAATGCATCATTATTGCAAGTTCTTTAAATGCCCTATAACAGTTTAATAAATTTAACATATAGATCTTTCTTACTCCTTTCATTTCTCCTCTGTCTAACCTTTCCTTTTCGTTCTCTCTTTCTGAAGCAGATTTCTTCTGTATCTCAGAACTTTACTGCATCTTCTTTACCTGATTCACTAGAGAAATGTAATTTTTGACTATACCAAAGTTTTCTATGTGGGTTATGAAACTGTAAGTACCAATAGAAATGACAATGTATTTGATCAGTATGTGGAATTCCACCCCTCCCCACCCCACCTCTGCTTCTGTTTGTACCAATGGTGTATATCAGTGCCTGCCCGTTTATCTAGGGCAGCATGTCCAAACTTCAGTCCTCCAGATGTTTTGGACCGCAACTCCCACAGTCCTTTGTCATTGTCATTCTAAACTTAGAATTTTGGGAGGCGAAAGTTTGGACGTGCCTGCATAAGGTTTCCTTTAACCCAGACCTCACTATAGTCCTATTCAGACTCTGGCATTCCTCCAACAAGTGACTAGCAGTATATCAAGTAACTGTGCCTCCAGTGTATGGACTAAATACTGCAACCCCAAACTCTGGTATCCATGCATGCATGCAATATGGAGGTCTTGAAGGACAGAGCTTTGTGTATCTGACATCCCAGACCGCATAACTGGAGTTCAGCCCCCATAGAAGTCTCCACTGTATGTGCTGAAGATTTCATCCTTGCCAACATTTGTGCTGTATGAGCAGGCTCACTTGTTGTTCATCCTTGCCAACATTTGTGCTGTATGCACAACATTTGTGCTGTATGAGCAGGCTCACTTGTTGTTCATCCTTGCCAACATTTGTACTGTATGAGCAGGCTCACTAAGACCTCTGACTTAGGCTTAGTTTTCAGTGGGCTATAACTGTTATGCTCCCCCAACAATGGGTTGTAATTTTGTAACATCACAACAACTCAATTAAGATGGGGGCAGCTAATGAACCAACAAGCAGTTGATTAATTGATTATCTGTCCTTGGATAATATGGAGAATGAACAATAACAGCACGAAATAATGGCATACTCTTGTAGAAGTCAATGCAGGAGTAGGTGATTCCTTTATTAGACCACTAAAAAAAAACCCAAACAATCTGCTAGCTTTCATGGATTTAATAACTTTTGAGGCCACTTCCTCAAGCTTGCACCGGTGTCTTGACGGTGCCGAGAAATTAGAGCCCCCCCAGGAGTGCATGGAAGGTGTTTCGGCCAGGCTTGTTACTTATAGGGAAGTTAGAAAAGGTGCAGGCTGCACTGGAGGTGTGGTTTTCAAACTATAGAACAGGTTGCTGTTGATTGGGTATCTCAGACCGGCTGCTCAAAGATAGATTCAGTGGATCTTTATTTATGGTCACAGACCCAATAATCAAAGATAGAAACCTTCAGTTGGGGCCAAACAGAAGTCAGAATGTCAACATTCCCTTTCCTTCCATTCTGCCTTGCTTTCTGTCTCTTTACTCTTTTATAAATCACTCACCCACTCTGTTTCTGGGAATGCAGTACAGTCATTTTACTATCATTTGCATCAAACGTACAAAATTAGTTAGAAAAATGCCATTTGAGAAAAATCTTCTGACATAGCAACTTCCATCTTGTTGTTTTAGAAACCTTATGCTTGCCAGATTCCTGGGTGCACCAAACGGTACACAGATCCAAGTTCTCTAAGAAAGCATGTAAAGGCCCATTCCTCCAAAGATCAGCAGGCCAGGAAAAAGGTAACTTTCACAGGCCATGACTATGCCTGGATCAGATCTACAAACACAAAGGTATACAAAAGGTGCAATCCTCTGTATCCTACTTTGGTTAATGTAACCCATCCCAAATTAATTTGAAAAGATTCTGTGTGCAAATTAATGATGATGAAAAATTATACAGTAAACCCCCACCTATTGCAGGGGTTAGGGACCCGACCCAACCCGCAATAATTGAAAATCTGCAATACACAGATGCTGGGTTAAGTCGGGACTGGGTGGGCTCTCTGGGGGTTCTTGTACTTACCCCAGGCCTGGTGCTGCCCCGAACAGGCCTGCAAGGGGCTTTCTGGACCCTCAGAGGCCCCAAAAGTGCTTTCTAGTGATCCAGAGGTCACTTCTGGTTTACCGGAAGTCACTTCCGGTTTGCGGGGAAGCACTTTTGGGGCCTCCGATGGGTCTGGGAAGGCCTTTCCTCCTTACTCCAGGGGGCCTTTTTTTCATATATTGTGGACCTGCGATATACCGGAACTGCAGTATATGAACCACGAAAGGGCGGGGGACCACTGTACTTTCATGGATTTATATTCCATTTTATCGCTATCAAACAATACATCATTATTTCTAAGTAGTAATTTGTTATTGCTTTATAATATATGTGTCCTGCTCTGTGTATTGTATTTCCCATTCATTCTTTACTGATCTGTAGCTTCTGCATACACAGCCTAGCGAAAGAAATCCATTAACCCAACCACTTTTCATCTACAGCCGTTCATAAAATGAAGGCCTAGCTGCATTGTTGATTTACTTTTGTATCAATGTGAATTTGAAATATATCTAATAAACAAAGGGAAAAACAAAAGAATTGGTTCAGTGGGTTAAAAAAAAACATGAGTTCATAGGCCATAACATGTAATATGTATAAGCCACAGGACACTTACAAAATGTTTGGGAATGTTATATGACTCACTTACTTTGTATGTTTGGTATTTGAAATATTTCTTGGCATAATAATAAAATGAAAGGAACAATAAACCTTTAAAGTCAGAATTAAGGATATTTACGACTTTAATTAAAAATGAAAATTGGCTTAACGTTAAAAAAAATCTTTACAAAAATGTGAATTCATCAAAAATAACCATAAAAATTCCAAGGTGATAAAAGCACGGTGAAGTAATAGCTTTGACCCTGGGGAACTGTTAAGCTGAATAGAAAGAGACCCTTTGCTCTTACACCCTGTTGTTAGTCATGGATTTGTTTAATATATCCTGCTTGGCTGCCTCTAATCCTATTTTAAACCTCCACACTGCACACTAAATAACGTTACTTTACTATCTTAAGATATAACTTGTCATTCAAAATACCATGCACATATTGAAAGTATTAGGCTACATACACACACAGAGACACAGACATATTATTGCATGTGGCATGAGCCCCGTGTTCTTATTGTGAGAAATCCTAGTTACAGTGATAGAATGCCTATGGATTCCAGTACAGCTAGATTTCCGTAATTGTGACAGCCTGTGATTATGCTGATATTGCCAGTGTCCTAATGAATCATTATAGGATTTTGCTTTTCCTTCTGGGAATCCATTCAGGGTTTTGGTAATGACTCACAGTGAACTCACATACAAACATACTACTTGTATTTTAGATGCATTCTGCACTTAGGAAGATTGTGGAAATGCAAAGTGTCCTGAAGGACACTTGCTATTAGAGATGGGCACGAATCAAAAAAATGGTGTTTCGTTTGTCGTTTAGGGGGTCCATTTCGTTTTGTTTCTTTTTAGCGAATTTTTGCAAAAAAATCATTTTCGTTTGTTTTGTTACCGTTTTGTAACCATTTATTTCAATATTTGTGTTTTTTTAGCTTTTAAAGCAGTTCAATGCATTGCCGTAACGAAAACAAAATGGACGACAATATTTCTGGTGTTTCTGTTTGTTTCGTTTCATTTTAGAGATAAAATTCATTTGTCGTTTCGTTGCATAACAAAACGAAAAAACGGAAATGAAAAATTGTTCGTTTCGTGCCCATCTCTAATTGCTATCATGCTTTTTACCTGTACACCCCTGTGAGAACAGCATCGCCAGGCATTATGAAATCATAAGCACCTGTCTGCAGTAGTAGATAAAACGGAAGAATGGATGTTGTATTTCCACTGATTTGAAGACTGCATAGACACTGATCACCCCTTAATTTAATATAGGCAGAACCTCAGAGCTAAACTAGAGTCTGTGTTAAATATGTGACATGCAGTTTAGGATTGCAAGATGTAATACGTTGTACAGTAATTATTTCCATTTGCTGCAGTGTCTCGTTTAAGGGATAAATCCAGTTTTAGTTCCACCCAGGGTAGATCCTTGCATATCAGTAGAACACATACTGGAGTTAACTAACGAGTTCCATTCATTTAGTGGGCCTGCACTGGTTGGCTTGGAACTAAAATCACTTTGAGCCCTCAGAATATTAACATCTACATTTCTATATTGCAACAGGCTATTTAAGGAATGTTTAATGTTTGTAGTAGGCATTAATCTATTAAGGTTTATAGAAAGTACTCTTAATATTTGAAGGGATTTCTTTAAAAAAACTCTGTTAGCAACATTACATTTCTATGAAGGTCTTCAGTTTTACAGTTTTAGACTGTTCATGAAATGAAATTAAAATGATGAGCATTTTTATTTAGAATCTGTTAGGGAATGTATCTTTCTTCATGTTTTGCTAAGAACAAGAATATTATTATTGAAAGGTGAACAAAGATACAGTTAAAATAAATCACAATAATATCAATATTCAGTTTCTATAAATAAATCACAACAATAATAAGAATGCTTCAACTCATGGTAAAATAGAGCAGAAAATTAAAGTCCAGATATCTCCTTTCTGACAATATCCTTATCAAAAGAAGTGCTTTTCAAGGTGATTTTTGAGCCCTTGGTGGTTCTGTGTGGCTTTAAATCCACTGTGCAGAAACTGTAAAATGGGGGGAACATGGAATCCATCTTCTCTTTCAGTGCCTGGCTGAGAGTGTGGAGGGCAGTGTCTGCCTGGTAATGAGAAGATACTAACACTTGCAGTTTATTGCTTGTGTGAGAGAAGCTTTCAAGGCCAAGTCCGCTTATCCCCTGGTGTTGCACTAATTGGAAAATGATTGCAGCTGAGTGAAGGGGAGGGGGCAGAATGTGCTCTTTTTGTCATGAACATTCTCGGGAAGCCTGAAGCCTGATCAGCAGACTTTCTGGAAAGATCTAGAATGTGATGTTTCAAGTATACCGGTAACAAGGGGTTCAGAAGTTTTTTTGGTTGTCTTAGTGCACCTCTGAGGAGATGCTATGCTCAGTTGCTCTCCTGTTATGTCATACCTGGAAGGGATTACTCTGTGTATGCTGACTCTACACCAATGTGTGATTATGAGGTAGATTAGTTTAGCTTTGTTATTTTCTTGGTTTATTTTCTCTTGATTGCCTCTGCTTTGTCTCCAATTTTCCTTTTTGCTCCAAGTGTTGTTCAAAACCTTTTCAGAACTGTTGCCTTTTGCTTTTTCATGGTTCTGAAAAATTTACACCGTCCTCCAGTTGCTGCCTGAGCCCAATTCAAAGTGCTTATGCTTACATATACATAAAGCTCTGAACGGCTTTGGACCTGCCTATCTTAAGGACCACCTTTTTCCATACAAGCCTACCCATACCTTAAGATCAGGCCAGGAGGCTCTGTTGAAGGTAGCATCCCTCAAAGAGGTGAGGGGCAGAGGCGTAGCTAGAGTTGGGAGTGCCCAGGGACAAAAAAGTCAGTTTTTGCACCCCCACCCCCAACCATGTCTCACCCACCCAGCAAGGGGGGCCAAGTGGAGCAGCCGTGGGCTGGCTGGCTGGGGGTCGCCTCAGTGGGGCGGGAGGGCAGTGCATCCCTTGCCCTTCTTTGCCAACCTCAGTATCGACTGGTGCATTGGGGTGGGGTGGGGGAGGAGGAGAAGTCACCTAGGCCAATGCTGAGTGTGAAGCTACCCTACATGAAAAACCATCAGAAAATAATTATGAAGCTTAATTAAATGATATCTGTGTATTCATTTAAGTTATTTATATGCCACCTTACCCCAAATGGGTCTTTGCTGGATGATGGAAGGACAAGAGGGAGCTTTTAGGGCACTCTAAAGCTTGGGAAGTCCCTCTCTTGTGACCTCACCAAACAAGCTTGGGAACAAGCAGTGGTTACTGCTACAGTGGGACAAGCAGGTTATCATGAATAAGTTGATTTTAATAAGCTGGATCTTATGCTTCTGGATAAACAGCAAAGAAAAATATGTTTTATAAAAGTTGAAGTTCCATCAACAAGCAACTTCAAAAGTACAGAAAGTGCAAGAATTGAAAAGCACCAAACATTAAGGCAGGACATTAAAAGAAGCAAGAGTCAGTTAGTTCATCCTCCACCCCAGCAATTTCAACAGCTGATCAACCCCTGAGATCTTTGGTGTTTTGGCTCCCATCCAAGCCCCTCTTCTCCCCCCCCCCCCTGTGTGTGATAAATTGGGCATCCTGTGAATATACATGCTTTTTTTGTATATGAAATTTTCCTGCTGGAATTGATTCCAGTTTTATAATCCAGGTATATCGGGGTGAGAGGGTGTGTTTGCTGCAGGTTAAACGGCTGAGCTTGTCAATGGAAAGGTCATCCGTTTGAACCTGCCTCGTGGGGTGAGCTCCGATTGCTTGTGGCAGGTCCTGCCCGCCTAAGCAGCTTGAAATCATGTAAAAAAAATGCAAGTGAATAAATAGGGACCACTTCAGTAGGAAGGTAACGGTGTTCTGTGCACTTTCCCGTTTGGTTATGCTGGCCACATGACCACAGAAATACGGCTACAGACAAACAATTGTTCTTCGGTTTATAAGCTGCTTCTTGGCCGCTCGAGTCGGAAACATCCAGACTGAACTATCAGAGGGAACCTTTCACCTCTTCACACCCTACAAAAAGAACATCAGAAAGAAGTTGGCCATGCATGGTATTTCCCACAGGATATTGTCCTGAAGTCTGACATAGAAGTCTGATTTGGATGATCAAATCTCATTTTAATTAGTTAAGACATATTGTATGCTATACACGACATGCATATCCTGAGGTGTAGTTGAGTCTCATGCACCCACTTCAGTTACTTTCCCCCTTCTTTTCTTGCAAAAACTAAAATGAAACAAGGAAGCAACGTTCACCAAATTTTCCCACCTATCTCACCTGCTAAGCCATGGTTAATGGTTTCCAGACACAACAGTCATAAAGCCATGATTTAAAGTTGGCTTCAGTCTCATAGTTTTTTGAAAGCCTTCAACCATCACTTTTGCTTGGTCAGGAACCAGTTCATGGTGGGTCCATGGATGACTCACTTCTCTGGGAAGTTAGACGTTCAATTGTAGAGACAGTAGCTGCTGTACTGGCTTAGTAAACCAATAGAATACTAGTAGAATAACTGTCAGCCATACTGGAAACCATGTAAAGTGCCAGACATCAGACAATGAAGAATTGTTTCAGTGGCAGTAGTTATTGTCAGTAGTGCTTTTAACTGTCCAAATTCAGACATTTTTAGACTGTACGGTTTTCAAAAGCATATTGTTCACACATGTTTGTTACAGTTATTTTCTTACAGGGAAAATTAGTACAGTATTTATTTTCAGTGTGAGGTAATGGCACCTCTTTGCACAAGTAAGGCATGAAGATTTGTAACAGTACAAGTCATCCCCTCTTTCTGTTATCTTACTAGCACATGTGCTGAGCTTTGCTTGGACTGAAGTGGCTCTTAATTTGCCCCGTCAATACCTGGAAGCAACAGAGGTGAAGAGCCCCGTGAGATTCCTCACCTTACAACCACGGGCAAGACAAGGAGTGCTGTGTTGTCTGTTTTAGACCATGTTAGCAGTTGAATGGGCTTAATAGAGCTTCAGAGTGTTCCTTTTCCTGAGCCCTCAGCTTAGTTTAGTTGCAATTCATTGTTAAAAATTCAAAAATGAGATTTTAGAAGGCTACGATAGCCATCCGGTTTCTTACTCTGCCCGCCCTTGGATGTTAAATAGATCTCTGCTCATTGGCTTCAATTACAGTCCAACTGAAATAGTTTGTTAATGCAGGAAGAGTTGCATTTGGAGGCTAAAGGTCACTGGGTAGTGCCCATGGCAACTAAGAGCCTATTCTTCATAAAAAATGCTGCAAAGTGCAAGTGTTTTAATCCTCACATTTAATCCTTCCACTTCCTGTTCTCAAAATGAAGTATAAATTAGACACAGTGGAGTTGAGTGGCTTTTTCAAAAGTGATGTTGATGCTGGAGGATTAGTGAGTTGCAGAAGCTTTTAAGGAGTTTAATCATTATTTGTTTTGAAATGTTGGAAACTGTGATCAGCCAGTTTTTTTATTATAATGAATTAAAAACTAAACAAATATTTTTGAATATACTTAGTTTAGCTTTTGCTCTCCCCTCTTTCATTGTAGTAACATCAATTGTTGCTCAGTTGCGCTGGGCAATTCTGCTGAATTTGTGTTCCATGTTTGCTCATGACAGAGACTCTGGGCGTTTATACACGACCCCTAAGCTCCGCCGCAAATGGCTGCAAGGTCCGGACCTTAAAAATGTTTACCCACCAGCTCCGGACTTTGCAGACAATTAAGTGCGACCCCGCCCACTTTAGCAAGACTAAACAGCAGTTTTCTTGTACCTGCTTTTTGGAGGTGACAAATATTTGATCCGGTGTAAGGATAGTGAGTGCGGGGCTCTCCTGGCTTCTGTTTGTTCTTTTTTTGCGCCCCGCCCCTTTAAGAGCTCTGAATGCTGCCCGGAACAAAACGGAGGTAAGAAGGCATTCTTTTCTTTCTTTTTTCTCCGTCCCTCAGGCAGCCAGCAACCAGGAAGTGCGGAGGGGGGTGGGGACAGAGGAAGAGCGAGGAACCCCTAAGATCTCTGGTCCGAATTTAGGTGGCCAGCGGATCTTAGGGGTCGTGTAAAAAGGCCCTGTGTTAATCTATAGGAAACAGATCCAGTTAAACAACTCCTATAATTATTCCCTCCCTCCCTCCCTCCCATCCTTCCTTCTGAGACTGTAGTAGTTGTCAGGATGATTGTTAATGTACTGTAGTGTTCTGTTCATAAGGAACCCCCCTCCCCCCAAT
Source organism: Phrynocephalus forsythii (assembly GCA_029282475.1). Lineage (NCBI taxonomy): Eukaryota > Metazoa > Chordata > Lepidosauria > Squamata > Agamidae > Phrynocephalus > Phrynocephalus forsythii. Next base: position 37,301,534 of record JAPFRF010000004.1, read on the forward strand.
TTTGAGTCTTGTTCAAGAGGGGCAGAGTGTACAGTCATTGTTAAACTGAAATTATATCCTATAAACTAATATATTATGCTTTTTGTTTTGCTTTTTATATGGACTCTGCCTTTCTTCCAGCACTGGAACACCAGGTAGCTTACAATGTGATTAAAAACGGTAAAATGCAGTAAAATTCTTTTATTAAAATATAGTTACATCCACCGTAGAATTAAAATGAAATTAAAATTAAAGCACTGTAAAGTACCTCAGTTAATATAGTTATAACACATTCCCTGCAACATATTTTTTAAATCCCGGCACATTTGCGTTAAACCATCCCTGGTTGTCACTTGCCAAAGAGCTGCTTGGGACCAGAGTACCTGTCGGAGCAGATCTCCCAGCGGTCAACTGGGGTCAGGCCCACGAGAATGGTGCAGGCGCGCTCACTTAGGGTGGCCACACCCAGAGAGGCGCGGAAATCGCTCACGTGTAACCGCGCCTTCTCTGTGGTGGGCCCCACCCTGTGGAATCATCTCCCTAGTGAGCTGCGCTTAGCACAGTCCCTGCCCGCCTTTAAAAAGGCGCTGAAAACCTACCTTTTTAAAGAGGCATATGGCAACCTTTCTAATTAAGTTTTTTTTTTAATTGCTGTCCACGTTGCCTCTTGTGGAGGGTCTTGTCCCTCATTATTCTATTAGGACTTACTTGTTTTTTTGTAATACTTTGCTGTTTGTTTTAATTGTAAACTGCCCAGAGTTCCGTCCGGAAGATGGGCAGTATAGAAATATAACAAATAAATAAATAATAAATATTAAATAAAAATATATTTGCTGATGGAAAGACAAGATGGAGGGAACCAAATCAATTTCCCTTGGTAGAAGGTCCCAGTGGCTGCAGGGCCCACTGCCCATTCACTCTCACCAAATGACCCTCTAGAGATTGTGAGAATAAGACCAAGACCTGCAGGGACAATGAGGAGGAGGAGGAAGGGCCGCTGCCGCCACTGCCCAGGTGAAGAACCAGCCCAGGCTGTCCTGGCCAAGGCTCACCTCTCTGTCTCCGCCCAGCAGCCCCAGCACCTTGCCGGGCGATGTCAATGATGAGGAGGATGTGGAGGCGGCCATGCTTGCCTCCCTGCCTGCCTCTGTCCTGCCGGCGGAGGTCTTGGCTGCGCAGCAGCATGCACGCGCGCATGTGGGGGGGGGTTGGCGGGCAGGCATTTGTGTTTGTGTGCGGTCGCTAGTGTGCACATGCATTACACCCCTCTCCACCCATCCCGTCCCAGCCAGCACCAGAGACAACTTGACAGGTATGCAATAACCTCCTCCTCAGCTTGGATAGTGAAGTCTCCCAGAACCAAAAGTCTGGGGGATCTCAACAGTGCAGCCAACATGAAGACAGACAGCTCTGAAAAGGAGAGCACTGGATTGTGGGGAGCATAGTATACCAGCACAATCTCTATTCTATCCCTGGACCCACCCAATATCGCTGTGTATGATACCCTGACAACCTCAAAGATATTTTTATAGACAATGGCAACTCCCTGCCCCAACCCTACCAGTCTTTCCTGATGTAGGATGGAACATCCTGGTGGACAAAGCAAGGAGAGAGCTACTTTGGTCTCCAACCAATCTCAGTTATACATGCCAGATCTGCTTCCTGTTCCAGAATTAGATCATGAATCATGGGTTTTATTCAAAAGAGGCCTGGCGTTCAGCGACATCAGGGCTGGAGTGGAAGGCTGGCTGATTTGGTTAGTGATCAGATTGGTTACTTGATCCTGGCTATTGACCACCAAGCTGGAACATGGGATAGACTTGTTCTCCTTGTTCTAGAAGCTGCAAGGCCAGCTCCATATCTTCATCCATCTTTAATAACTCAGATGGTCTTTGTGATGCTCATAGGCCCCTCACTAGAGTGGCAGGGAAAGGTCCTAAAGAGTAAAGTGCAATGTGAGGTGTGTGTGGGGGAGTGGAGTGGATAGAGTGGAACTCGGGAGACCAGGGTTTGAATTCCCCCCCCCCCTTTGGTCATGGGAATTACTTGGAGGAGTGAAACTAGTAAAACCACTCCTTAAATATCTCACTTACCTTGGAAATCCTGTTAGAGTTGCTGTGAGTCAGTTTCAACTTGATGCCACAACTGACAGCCAGAGAAAATGACACTACATGGGCTGACAATAGCACAGCCTGGGTGGCTCTGAAATACTTATGCAGCTTCATAAATGCCAGTCTTTGCAGGTTAGAACGAGAGGAGGTGTCAATCCAGGCATTGAAGGCACTCTGTGACCTCCTCTAATGTTTTTATAATAAACCCATCTGCAGGGGTGAACAAATATCAAGCTCTTTTCCTCCTGGTTGATTTTATTCAGATGCATATTTTTGTGGCGTCTGATTTCTACTGAATAATGAAGATAACCAGGGACTCCATGAAGCAAACATGAGTCTGATAAACAACCTTGATAAGAGAGATGGAAAAGAAAAGGTCTTTTGATTGTTAGCTCTCATCTTGGGAAGTGTGACATGATTCACACCAACTTAATGCCGGTTCTTGAACTCAAATACAATGCAGATGAAAACTGAGGAATTTAAGGGCTTTGTTCTCTTCAAATTACTGCCACTTAATTTGCTAAGTCTTGGGTGATTATCCAGTCAGATCTGAAATGAGAAAATGATGGGAATTGAATTTCTATTTCTTGTTCTGAGGTCTTGTAGAAGAGCTGTCAAGAACACACACACTCTTGTGGTGTTCTCAGGAGCAAGGTTTTGCTTACCTAAGTATATTAGAAAACAAGGCTCCATCTATAGACTCATAAGCAAATAATTGCTTCTGGGAACTAGTTTTTAGAGACCGTGTTTGTCATATCACGAAGGCGATCTGATTGTCTTATGTGAAATAATGCATTATTTAAAATATGAAGTTGAAAAGGGAAGATTGAGTAGAAATTGCAAGCAAATTTAGATGGCGGTTAGAGATGTGTACTTGGGAAACAGCTCAGTTCAACACAATGGGAATTACCTCAGAATAAACATAGTTAGACCCATATAATTCCTTAACTAGATGCCTTCCAGATGTTAAGAGTACAACTCTTTATCAGCTGTAGCTAATACAAGCAGTGATGGGAGGGATCATAGAAACTGGAGTCCAGAACATCTGGAGGGCACCAGATTGGGAGAATCAACTCTAAATTCATTCTGAATGGAAGTGCTTCTGTGTCTTCAGGGAATGCTGACTGGGTCAATTTGTTATCCAGTAAGAGAGCATGCTACGGACTACACTTGCAATATATGGACTCATATGGTGCAGTGTTGCCTACAGCATGTTTTTTTAAGCTCATATGGGACTAGATTGCAACTTCTTGCAAAGAAGAACATTGGCATAACTGACTTCAGTTTCCAGAGAGCTTGATTCCGTCACACGACAGACTAAGTGTGACATTTGTAAAAACAGATTGTGTTGGTACTGAAAAAAATCTAACGGAGCAGAGCAGTTAGTTAATCTTGCCCTTGTCTCTGTCTTTCCCAGTGCATTGTTCCTCCATGCAGCTTTTCTCATGCTTGGGAAAACCAGTCCTCACCTCACTTTTTACAGTAATCTGTACAAAATACTGTACATGGGTCACTTCTTAGGCTATGGAGTGCAGCTCTAAGGATTCCAAATAACACTTAGAGAGCAGGCGGGGGCAAACTGTTCAGCATCTGAGCTTCGTTTAATTTAGAAGGTAAATTACCCTATTTATTACTTTGCCCTTTTTATTTCCTATCTATCCATTCAAAATAGCAAACCTATTTTGATATAATAATAGTAAATTTCTTGTTCATAAATTATTATACCTTCACAGAGAGAGAGAGTTTGCATTATCTCTTTGTCTTTTCACATAGTCTCTTTTATGGCTCATTACTGCATGTTTATGTCTAGCTGACACTTAAACTAATGAGCAGTCCAACCCATTGTCCCCATGGGTTAATCTTTTTTTTAAAATTCAGTATCTGGATTCAACAGGTTGTGCCATATCTCCAAAAAGATAAATTGTTTAATTTGCCCGCTGCATAATCTGACCCGATTTCTCTGTCTGCCCCGCTGCCCATCCTTTGTTCATAGATCTTTGCCAAGTGAGGTCCTGAGGATCTTTCCAGCACGGGGTCATTCTACGCTATCCCTATAATCATCATTACCACTTCTTTATTTCATATTTTTTTAAATTTCCTCCCGTAATTAGTGAAGATAAGGTTTCATTTGGAACTGTTTTCTGATTTGTTTAATTTTTTTTTACTAGCCACTTAATTATCTCCTACCAGAATACTTCTACTTTCAGGCAAACTAACCACAACATATATGTCTTAATGTTCCTTTATGCCATCTTATTGACAGCACATTCCTTATGCTGTCTTATTGACCACTCAACCAAGGGATAGTGGACTCGCCCATGCATAAGTCAGTTGGTGGGGTTTCGGGAGACCTCTTGGTCCCAGCTGTTATTCTTCACTATGTCAGGCCCCTCTTTGAATTACAGTTTAAAATCTCTTTGAATTATACTTATGGTAATAAAGTGTGGGCCAAGTTTAAACCCATTCTTTGTGTCTTGCCTCTTCATTTCGCCTTGGGAGGGCAATGTAGTTTTATTGATTCTTGCAGCTGTCTGAATAGGCCGAGTTCTCAAGGTTATTAATTTTGAGGTCTAAAAGTAAAGTAGCCATTCCTGTGCTAAGCTGTTCCTCTACTACTAATGAAGTATGCTTGTTTATTTTTTAAAATTTGTCCTTAAAGTATGTATGCTAAAGAAGCCAGAACATTTCTTTTGACTGCTTGGGTGCATTTGAAAAGTGTGTGTGTGTGTGTGGGGGAATACATCTATATCTTTCATTTGTTTGTGTGTTCAGGTCAGTATTTCAAAGGGCTCTCTGTGCTGAGTTTCTATGAAGGACCAAAAATTCAAATGATACTTTTCTTTGTTTCACTACTTACAATCATTCCATTGCCCTCCCTCCTGAAACTGGAATCCAATTACACCTGCTTGTCATGCCTTCGAAGCAAGAACACCTTCCCAGTTTGATTTTTTTAAAAAAACTGGTTAATTTGTTGTCAAGCTAAGTTGTAAAGGAAGCCTTTTAAAGTTAAATATAGGGTGTAAAAATATAGCCTTGAAATCTTCCTTGAAAGTTGACTCTTTAAAAAAATGCCTCATGGAAATTAGCCTCAGTCGTAATGCTAGGGGTATAGAGAATGTGAGCATGTTTGACCTCAGAAATAAACATGTATGGTAGCAATAATAGCAGGAGAGTAACTGAGAGAGCAGAGTTCATGGTTATAGTATGAGAAACATCTGAGTCCCACAGCGGGGAGATGTAGGAGAGAGAGGTGAAAAGCGATGTCAAGAACTCACTGTGCACTTCTATTCTTTTTATTTTTTCATTTTAATTAACTTTGGCTACCTGTTATGCCTCAGTTAAACTCCAGAGTATCAAGAATCCTTACAAGACTCTTCACCGCTACAGAGGTGAAACCTCTCACTGACTGCTAGCCATGACAGTTATTCACTCTCTCCTCCAAGTATCAGAAGCAACCTGCCTCTGTCTAGCAATCACTAGGGAACGTGTGGGGGAGGTTGCTGTCGTATTCATTCCCTCCCTGTGGGCTTTCCAGGTGCCTTTGGCCTTCAGTCTTATCAAGTGCAGCTCTTGTTGTTATATGTTCTTCACTCACTATTTATTGAGTAGTTATTGTTTTGTTCTAATGCTAACATGACTTCTGATTGGTTTCCATCACAAACTCTAGACAAGGGGCACACAGATACAGGGAATACATTCCCGTAACTATCCTCAAGGTTATTTAGCCTTACTCCCCTCTCTACTACTATGGTAAAGAGTTTGTAGTCTGCCTTGTCCCCACCTCAGACGTCCCAGGTCTATACCTTTCCTCTCCCCATGCTTGTGATCTGAACTGGATTAATTTGTGATGCTAGGATAATTTGAATAACAGGATAGCATGGCTCATAATGTTCACTGGAAGGACAGATTTTGAAGCTGAGGCTCCAGTACTTTGGTCACCTCGTGAGGAGTGAGGACTCCTTGGAAAAGTCCCTGATGTTGGGAAAGATTGAAAGCAAAAGGAAAAGAGGATGGCAGAGAATGAGATGGTTGGACGGTGTCATCGATACAACCAACATGGATTTGACAAAACTCCGGGAGGCAGTGCAAGATAGGAAGGCCTGGCGAGCTCTGGTCCATGGGGTCATGAAGAGTCGGACATGACTGAACGACTGAACAACAACAACAACAACAATGGCTCATAATAAGCATCAGCTGAGTATACTACTGTATCTATCTTATAGAGTAATGTTATGTTATGTTGGCATACATGACTCTCTTTCTCCTCACCTTATTCTGACAAAAACAAGTGAGTTATGTTATGCTTGTAAGACAAACTGATTGAATATGAAAGTAGATAAACGGTTTGATAAACTTGCACTAAAAGAATAGTTAAGTTTGCATTGAAGTTCTATGATATTCTGTAACTTATTGTTTCGATGATAGGATACATCTACATTTTGCAGTAGTAACTGTTTTAATTGCCATAATAGCATTCATTAGAATCCTAAAATTTGAAGTTTAATAAGGACTTGGAATTATTTGGAAGAGAACTTTAATACCCATCCTTTGAACAGCAGCAGCAAATTCTCAAGTCCCTCATTAAAATACAAATCTTGGGACAGAACCACAGAGGTGAAAGTGAAACCAAACTGCTTGCTTGTGAGATGCTCCTTGTCTATCTATGCCAGGCATGTCCAAACTTCGCCCCTCCAGATATTTTGGACCACAACTCCCAGAATTCCAAGCCTGTATTTCCAATGGCAAAGGACTGTGGGAGTTGTGGTCCAAAACATCTGGAGGGACGAAGTTTGGACATGCCTGATCTATGCCATCTTTTCACACCCATATGATGCTTCCAGATGTTTCTTCCTCCAGTGATGGTAGCTTAAATGGCTATCTTCCAAGAGGACAATGTGAGACTATGCAGGACTTTGGAGCTACATTATGCTGTTTTGGCAAAATGCTGTGCCAACAGCATTTATATTTCTAGTCTTTCTGAACTAGAAGCAATTTGTTTAGCATTGTTAACAGTCCTATTTGGGCTTCAAATTTCTTACATGCTTATTTAGGCTACTAGTCAGCGGCAGAGTTTCTCCATAGAGCATGGGCACAGGGTCATTCACTTGTGCAGCTGAAATGTCTCACAACAGCTGTGAACAGACTAAAACCTTCCTCAACAGATGTGACCAAGGAGTATGTCGGGTAGTGAAAAAACACCCGGCTGATAATTCACACATTCAGAGCAAGTGCAATGTAGAAGTTGCAGTGTTGGACTCAAAGGCTAAGTGTGAGTTCAAATCTTCATGGATTCCTCAGTCTGAACCCCTTAGCTTGATCTGCCTCACTTATTTTTGTCAGAGTAAGGTGAGGAGAAAGAGAGCCATGTATGCCAACTTATGTTCATTGAAGGAAGGGAAGGACATACATCCAAGAAATAAATGAAATAAGAAAGCATCAAAGTAAGGATGTGACAAGCTGCTTGACTTGTTTGTTATCGGCACTGGTGTAACCAAACCACACTGTTACCAAGCTTCAGCTTTGTTACAATTCTATTAGAATTGAACTACTACCGATAGTATATACCCCTACCAATGTTGGGACTGAAGATGGTTATGAACCACCCAAATGGTGGTTCCTCTTGGTTTGTGGGTTTATGGTTATGATTTTTCCCAAATGAACCCCACAAATTGCTATATCAGTTCATTTTGAGGTGGGGGAGAGAGAGAGAGAGAGAGAGAGAGAGAGAGAGAGAGAGAGAGAGAGAGAGACTAAATGAATCTGGAAGTTGAGTCATGGCAACTGGACTTCTTTTTCTTGAGATATTGAAATGTTTCACTGCTCATCTGAACAGCTTCATCAGTCTGAAGAAAGCTAGTTGAGAGTACTCCATTTTATAGTTCACTTTGACCTCTTGTCACCCTGGTCTGAAATAGGCTCATAAGATGAACCATGGCCTGAACAGCCTCGTTAGGTAGGCGACAGTCTCAATAGCCTTCAGGTGAACAATGGCCTAAAGTGCTGAAACCCATAAAGTATGGGTCGTTAGCTATGGCCTTGATGGTGAAGGCATGAAGTATTTTTGATTTGTCTAGGTATTTTTGAAATCACAGCCTGATAAGTGGCATATAGACTATGCCTGAACCCCCCACCTCTGTTGAGAGAGGGGTTTTCCATGATCACATGAATGGCTTCCCTGATCCCTCTCCCAAACCACCTATCTTCTCTGTCTCATATGTGTACATCCTCATCTTTGAATGAGTGAATGAACTGAATGTGTACAGTGGTGATCTGCTCACATTTTGACACACCGTCTTTTTCTCAGTAACACTAGACTTTTCTCCGTGGTTAAGATTTTCTTCTTCCCTTCCTCCATGTGCTTGCGTTCCAGTTGCGTTCCAGTACAGAGCTTGACCAAGACATTTTCAATGACTGTCTCACTATCCATCCTCTCCAGCCAGCCACATCTCCCTGTGCAGCTTCCTCCGTTCAACAGTCGCCAAGACCAGTGCCTGATCTTTACACAGGTACAGTAGAGAAGAGTTGGGGGAAAGGGGGGAGGATGCTGAAAACCTGGAGGAAGAGATACCTTGGGCCAACATTTCAATTTGTCACAGTCCAAACCTATGCATATATCTTCAGAAATAAATCCTGGAATCACAGCACGTGATCCCTAAAGAATGAATATGGGCAGGATTTTGAAGCCTTTCAAATTTCACTGCGGAAAGGAAAGGGGTTTGAAAAGTCTAATCCTACACATGCCCACTCAGAAATATATTTTAAGGCCTCTCCCTGCAGAAAAAAAATCTATGAAATTGCTATATAAAGTACTTAACTTTAGGTGTGTTCTTTTTCCAGAAAATTGATAGTGAAGCAGGTCCTTGTATTGTGAACCTAAACTGTTTTTAAGTTGGGGTTGAAATACGTAAGGATAGAAAAGAAATTCATATTAATTAATGTTTCTCATGAATTTTATCCAATTTGTGGCTTCTGAGGCTATTAATAAAACCTACAGATATCTTACATTCATTCCTATCATTGAGATAATAAGTGTCAGATTCTTTTTCTTTTTTTTCCAAATTGTATAAAAATAGATGAGTATGTCTAAAACGAAGGTGTTTTTAAGAGTGTTCTAAATCAACAAGTGTTTTGATCTATGGGGGAAAATGTGATAATAGTATATGCATTCGTAAAGTTCCATTTTAAAATGCACATGTTTCTGTGCAAAGAGAAACGAAAGCAACCTAAACAGGGTAACAAAAAGGGACAAAATGCCGAAGAGTTTCTAATAAATGCAATGCAGACAAAATGGACGTTTTTTTAAATTCCATAAAATACTGCAAAATATTCCAGATCCTAAATATGTAGACAGCAGTATAATGTGATGTACAGTGGTACCTTATATAAAGGAATTAATTCGTTCCAAATGAAATTATGTTAAGCAGATTTTCCTTTATATAAATTCCCATAGGAATGCATTGAAAACAGAGTAATCCCATTTTTATGTTGTAGAGATTTTCCCCATAGGCGATTATGTTAAGCAAATTTCCCCTATCTCCGGAATTTTTATGTTGTACAGATTTTATGTTATACAAGCTGTTTGTTATACAAGGTTCCACTGTATATGTTTTAAATTTCTAATCATTCTATACTGAACATTCATTTGATTCTACTCCAACGTCATGGCAACTCTTACCGGGTTTTCTAGATATGGAGCACTTCCTTATCCCTTCCCTTTCTCTAGGGACATTCTAGGCCAGTTGTGGCGAACCTTCAGCTGTCCAAATGTTTTAGACCACAACTCCCACAGTCCTTTCTCATTGGCAAGTTAGGCCTGGAATTGTGGGAGTTGTGGTCCAAAACATCTGCAGTGCCAAAGGTTCACCACCACTGCTCTAGGGCCATGTAGCTTGCCTAAGGCTGCACCAGCTGCATGTGCTCCCAGGAGACACCGGGAAGAATCAAGACCTCTGGCTCCACAACCAGATACCCAGCTCACTGACCTATCAAAGTAACTCTTTTTATTTATTAATGCTGCCATACAGTTCATCTATAGCAGTGGTGGCGAACCTTCAGCACTCCTGATGTTTTGGACCACAACTCCCACAATCCTTTGTCATTGGCAACACAGGCTTGGAATTCTGGGAGTTGTGGTCCAAAACATCTGGAGTGTCGAAGGTTCGCCACCACTGATCAATAGGATAGTATTTACACAAAAGTTCTGCTGAATTGAAGTGAATATATATTCCTGACCCATAACCCTGAAAAGGGTTGCCATATGAGTCAGAATTGACTTAACAGCACATGATGATGACGATGTGAACGACGATGATGATACCCTGGTTAATAAAGGAAGAACAACACAGTCTTCTGTGTAAAAAAAAAAATAAGCTGAATCAGAGTGTCAAATTATTGATAACCCTAGCAATGAATAGCATATACTGAAATAGCCGTCTGGAACCCTGAATACTAACCAGTGAAAAGTAGTAGCACGCAGTCAAGTTACACTTTAAATACACTTTCAAGCACATGGTTCTAAGCCCCATCCATGAAAGCACAATATGGATGGAACTATTCTGTCTTTCTCTTCATTCAGATGTGGGCGGGAGGAGGGCAAGGGAAAAAAAGAGAAAAGAAATGGGAGGGAACAAAACAGGAATATGAATAGAAAGTGCATCATGTGGCCCCTTCCTTCCCCTGTAAAAATCCATGCAGGAGGCACGATGATGGCACGATTATTAATGCCTGTTCTGGAAGCCTCTAAGGAAGAAAGAGCACAATAAGTGAATCAAATATAATGATTTCGTGCTTTGATGGGAAATGCTCAGCAATATTGGCACCTCCCAATGTAATTTTTAAAATAGAACGAAAGTGCGTTTGGTACCTGGCAGCAAAAAAAAATGCAGTACGAGTCACAGCAATTCTGAATTGACATGATAGCATGCAATTAAAGGTTATTGTTTTGTCGGCATTTAAGTTAAGCTACACACATCCCTGACAGTTGAAGATATAAGCATGTCAAAAACATTTTGAAGCAGGTGGTACAGCTATTTTTGGTGCAGAGATCTCAGTAATTATATTGGAAGGGGAAGATGTGGAGCGTCACGTTTTGTTTCTTAATAGTGGAATGGAACCTTAATAGAACCATGAAATCATCAAGACTGGACATTTCAGGATACACATTTTCCGATTTGGAAAACAATAGTTGTCTTTTTTAAAAAGGAGAGGAAATAAAAGATTCTGAAAACTTTGCCATATCAAGATGTGTGAGGTGATTACATCAATAAAATGCAGCTTATGCAAGTTTTGCATTCAGAAATAAAACCACCAGATCTCTCTGTAAGCAGATTACTTTAAAGAAAGTCACTGTACTAAGACACAAATACAGTACAGTACAGTGTTTCAAATCTAGAGTAAGTCCATGCAGCCTTACAGTATTTGTGAAGTATGGCTTTTTCAATATTGACCTCTTATCACAGGGGTGTGCCTCCTTTCTCTTACCAAAATACAGTAACAAGATCGAAAGAAGGACAGGGATATTTTGCTTCCCATACCTAGCTAGAAAGCAGTTTATGTCCATGCATGACATGCGCACTGCCATACATGGATGGGAAAAATTTTACTTCAATAAAATTATGCAGCGGGTCACAAAGTTGGTATTTGTAAAGATCAGTTAAATAACACAAAGGAATTAATTGGTAAAGGCATATAAAATATTTTTGCTTTTTCCCCCTGCAGTTGTTAGACCCGGTGGTTAATATAACATGAGGGATGCATACGGTACATAGGATAAGTTCATAATAACAAGATGACACATGATAATTTTATTTTACAATTGCCAAGGACTCCCAAGGCATACTTCACTTAGTTTTGTTTAACTGTCTTTATAAAATTCCTGTGAACAGGCTGAACTTTGGCCCTTGCCATAATTTTCTAAGGCTAGCTACAAAGAGGGGGAAAGCAGCAACAAAATCCCTACATGTGGCTTGCATCCATTGCAATAATGGTGGCCTGCTGTGAAACAATATATGGCATGTCGGAGATGCTGGAGGAAAGGGTGAAGTTCGCTTATGTAGACCCTTCCCTCTTCCCAAGAGGTCACAGCTTCTTCTTTGGCTGTCTGGAATCGTTTTAAGTTTGCCTTCAGATATTTCTGGTGATTGGCAGCTGGAACAATTGATTAACAGAGGCAGATGAATATATTGGAAACTCTTATTGCTTTTGCGATTAAGAGCCAGTAAAATCCCCAAAGCAATAAAGTCTGGGATCTGGATTAAGACCTGTCTTGCTAAAACGGAAGGCCATTGTGTTAGATGCCTGCCATTTAAAAGGCTGACTGGTATCGCATTCAGAAGATTTGTAGTTTGTTTGTGCTTTGAGATCTTGTTGTCACGCCATGTGAAAAGGAAATGAAGAGGAGCTTGTCCCTATTTACAGCCATTTATGCCCACCTAGTTGAAGCGTACACCCCACCAGATCCTAACCAGAACTCCTCTTGAATTTAATGAATGTCTGCTTGAGATGTAAGCACCTGTACAGGACAGTCCATGGGAAGAAAGCATGAGATAATCTGCCTTGTTAAATGATGTAATGATAACCTTTAAATTGCAAGTACTATGATAGTTGCCATAGCCATGACAACCCAAAGGAGACTCAGAGATACAGGTAGTAGTGTTTTTTTAACGCACATCCACAATTTTCTTTGGGGTAGGAATGTAAATCTTTATTTTGTTGTTTCAAAAGAGGACAAAATATTTTAAAAGTTTTCTCCCTAATCTGTGAGACTATAAAATGTTTTGTTTTGTTTTTTGCATTTTTCCATTGTGACACTTTGCAAAAAAAATTGGAAGGGTATTTTTACAAATAAAAGCAAAAGACATTATGCAAAATTCAGAGTTCTTGTACAATAAATGATTATTTTTTTACAAAAGACATGTTTTTGCTAATCCTGTTACTGACAAAAAGTGCTGGTTTTCACAGTTTCCTGGACCAGTAAAAATAAAAATCTCCCAGCAGTTGAGAATTTTTCCAGCAGAGTATTTTGATGAACTTAGATGGCCTTTTTGTCATCATGTTTTTACCATAAGGATTAATCTAAGTATTAAAGGATACATCACAAAGAGCACATCATTAGATGATGAAGTTGCTCCAGTGTTCCAGGTTCGCCATCACTACACTAGGCCATATATATTCTGAATAATAAGTTAAAAGAGCTGCCTGAATGAATGTCTGTGGTGTGAAAATATATGTTAGCAGTACCTTATTCAGTTCTGGATAAATTAGAGAAGAGGATTCTTGTTCCATCAAAAGATTGTGACCACCTTGGGTTTCCCTGTCAGGACAAAGATGCACGCACATGCACACGCACAGAGAGAGAAAGAGAGAGAGTCCTAACTAAAACGGGCACACTTTATCCGAAAGTTTCTTTTTCTGAAAGATATTACATATTTCCGGTATTTTCCTACTCATATTAGAACAGGTCTTATTAGGCTTTTCATTATATCCGGATCTTGCTCATTCTTACAGTCATAGCAAGCAAAACATTAGGGATAAAAGTACAGTGGACCCTCGTATAACAAACGGTTTGTATAACATAAAATCTGTACAGCATAAAAATTCTGGAGATAGGGGAAATTTGCTTAACAGAATTGCCTATGGGGCGAATTTGTACAACATAAAAATGGGATTACTCCATTTTCAATGCCTTCCTATGGAAAATTTGTATAAAGGAAAGTTTGCTTAACATGATTTCATTTGGAACGAATTAATTCCTTTATACAAGGTACCACTGTAATGTACATTATATTATCATACAGTGGTTTATAATATCAGTCCCAGTAATGTTTATTTTATGAGAATTCACTTGTCCATCAATGTGCACCATCACTAATTGTCTGAAGTGTTGATTAGTTGCTTCACCTCCCTTTTACTGTGCTCTTCTATCTCATTCCTCTCCCCTGCTTCGAGAAGGTATAATGCCATGTAATTAACATCTTTTCAAAAAGGGAATTTTATAAAAGTAATTGAAATAGAAGGACTGGGCCGATGGATACATGTGCAGATCAACTCTTTTTCTAATGAGTTTGAATTTAAATCCCTCTCTCATTTTGATCTATGACTTTTGAATTTGTTTCTCCACCAGCATTTTAAACAGCTTCAACAGTATCTCTTTATAATCTTTAGAGTCGAGCACCGCTTCAAACAGTATCAAAGGCCCTGTGTTATGATATGAATGTGACAATTCATTTACCAAGACTGGGATGTGTGTACAATGAAATCTTTCCGTGCCCATTTTCATGATCTCTTCACTATGATTGGTATTTTTTTTTGCTGGATGAAGAATCTTCCATACATGTCACATGGGATAAAATCCTGTTTTGCAACTCTACCAGGTGTAAAACTTCCTATCCCCACCCCACCCCATCCACAAACTTCAGCATCCAAGGTTTCCTTGACTGGAAGTAGAGTCATGACCACTGGACTTCTTTTCTTTTGAAATCAAAACGTTTCAGTACTCATCCAAGTCCCGATCTCAATAGAAAAGAAGTTCAGTTGTCACAACTCAACCTCCAGATAACCTTACCTCGATGGCTGAAAACAACAGCAGCAACTTTTAGAGCTGGCAGAGTTGCAGCCACTGAATTTCACCCACTGGCTTTTCTTAATGCATTAGACCGTGTTTTTTTAATGTAATAAAGAAGATGAGACTAACAAATATGCGTAGTTATTTGCAGAATAACATTCTAGACCCAACAATGCTGAACCTAGGAAGTTTACAATTTAGATTTTGACAGAGAGAAGAAGATAACACACAAGAGCAAAGGCTGAAGTGGGATTAGCAGGATAGGAATATGTAAAGGTTAAATTGCACATATTTTTTCATGTGTATTATTTCTGGTGTGACAGCTGTGCCTGTTACTTGCTCGGCTCAAAAGGGCTTCATGTGTTGATTCCCAGCAACAGGAATGACAGCATTTTCATCCATAGGCAGGCACTGATGTGCAGGTAGCTTTCTGCTCACCAGTTATAAAAGGCATCTGTCCCCCACCCCCAACCCTTTCCTCACTTGGGAAGGTGTTCTCCCAGGTCTTGGAGGACAAGCTAGCCTCTTACTGTGTCCTGGGGGAACTCTGATGGCAATTTAAGGATCTTTTTTTTGTTCTGCCCCCCCCCCACATTTTAATTGCAGTGTAAAACAGTCTAATCAGTCTTAAATATCACCCCATTTCCAGTAAAGTTCAGAACTTACTGTCACGTGTTTTTAAAATTCATGAACTTACTGTCAAGGCTGCTGAAGTTTTGAAACGGTGGTGCCTTTTCAGTGCTCAAGATCATCAGTTTAATTCACCCCCCGATCCTTGAGTGGGATCCTCATGTTGTATAGGGCAGGCCTACCCAACAGGTAGACCATGGGCTACCGGTAGCCCGTGAAGGGTTCAAAAGTAGCCCGCCGGCCATCAATTCTAAAAAGTGAGGGGATAAGTTCTCCACCCCTCCCTCCCTGATCCCAAGGACCACTACTGCCCCAGCAAAGTTCTGTCAGCCAGCCCACTGTCTCAGCTGAGTGGGGCCCTTCAAGACCATGGCACAGTCCTCTGCTCCCCGCACCAACCAGATGATGGTGTGCCACTGTCTTGTGACCAGCTGAGTTGCTGGTGCGGAGTGGAGGGAGGAGAGGGGAGGAGAGGGGCGAGAGGTGGGGTTGCAGGTGCGCCCATCTCCTTTGTGCAGTGACATCTCCCTTCTTCTCCCCGCTGGACAATTCCCTCCATAACGGATTAATTGATTTTCAATGCATTCCTATGGGAAACCGCTGCTCTACTTACAATTTTTTTACTTATGACCATGTGCTCGGAAGGAATGGATAAAATTTGTAAGAAGAGGTTTTAGTGCAGTAGCCTTCAGGCACTTTGGGCTGGAAAAAGTAGACCTCGGCCTGTTCAAAGTTGGACAACCCTGGTATAGGGGGAGTCGGAAGATGTGCCTGTCCTAATAGTGACTGTGTTTGTTTTTCCGATAGCTGCACTGTTCTCTCCTACTCACTTGAGCCGGAATGGGACTGCTACAGACAGTGGGCCCCTATCACACTCAGTGAGCCACCCTTCACCAGGACACAACATGCACAGCAGCCCCCATAACCTAGCCACCCCAATGGCCCCTTTCGCAACGGGGGACACTGGACATGAGAGGTAAGGCCATGAATGGGGAAACTATCCCTCTAGCTTGCAAGAAAAAAAATCTCCGTGAAGCATTGCTAACTTGATAAAATAGCATCTCTCTTATTCCAAAAATGCTTGTTGGTGTTATTTATTGATATCCAAGATTATATTATTTATGCATGCTTTATTTTAATAGCAAGCTTTAAGTGAGTAACCATTCCTAAACCACCGGAAAAATCCAGCTGCTTGTCAAATATGAGCTTATAAAACATCAGCTTTTATTCTATTTCAACATATACTGAAATGAAATTATAATCAACAATGGTTTATGACTATAAAGAAAAATCTCTAAGCAATATTATACCATAGGTCTCCAGTAATGGTCCCTGAATATTAGTGGTTGGGAATATTCTCTAACACTAGAGTTAGTACATCCTCACTGTCGTGGTTCTGTTACAACTTGTGTCTCTGTTCTGTTTTTGGAAATAAAATGTTTTGAGGGGCATGAGTTTTCAGTTAGAAAGAAGAACCAAAACCAGTTCATCTACAGGAAGACGTTTGTCCCAAGTGCTGAGACTATGCAATCCCATGGCACAGTATGGAAAAGTCTTTGTGTCAGTTGCTGTCAACAGCAAAGAGAGGTCTTTTTTCCTCTCTGACACACTATTAGTTGTGTACCCTGCATGAGTAGCAGGAGCACATTTTCTACTTCCATTGTGGTACAGTAAAGGAGCTGGAAATCTTCAATTCATTACATTTTAATTTGGAGGAAGCAAATGTTTGAACAAGCCAGGATTATCCTGGGTAGTGACTTGCAGTGACTTGTACTGTGGACTAGAGAGAGAAAAGGACAAATGATGTTTTATTTTTCTGAATCTCTGGGACCCTTTGACCTTAATATCTTCCTGGATCATCTGACTGTTTAGGACTAGGAGGCAGAGAATAGTGATTCCTGAGTTTTCTCATGGCATGAATTCTACATCTGTTCAACTTCATGGCCTTCAGGTTTGGGGATGCCAAAGGGTTCAGCCTTGCCCCATTTCTTCTTAACATCTGCAGGAAGCCCATTTTAAGACCTCTCTCCTGGTAACCAGCATTCTTTGGGAAATAGGCTGGTGGATACATGTAATCTCAAGATAATGATAACATAGCACACATCACACTATTGCCCAGAGGGGACGGCCGTAGTGCAGGAACCAGTTGGACCAAACAGGTCTCCAGCAGACCTCTCCCAACATCATTGTCTTTGCTAGAAAGGGGCCAAGTGGCGGGTAGAGCCCTGTTAAATTAGGTTCTCGCCTCGCCACCCCACCAGGTCTCTCAATGGCGGGATGTGTGTCTCAATATTTCGGCCAGGGGTGGCAAAGTAGCACCTGGCGGAGCTGGGCATTTGGAGGGCAAAATAATCAGTCAGCATACTATCTGGGAGAACCTGCATTCCCACAGGTTGAGTCTAGGAGCTTTACTTATTCCCCCCCTTCTGACTACAGCCTCCCTGTTGCTCTGTAGGTCTGTTTTCCTTTGCCTCTAACCTCAGCCCTCCCATGGGAGTGCATAAAATGTTCCTGCCAAACTGGGCTAATAAAAGCATCAATCAGCATTCCAGAAAACAAATGGGAAAAACAAGACAAAACAAAATGACCTGAAAGGGCTGGTCACTTTCATGTCAAATGAAAGAACAGACTCACAAAAGAAATGAAAACATCAGGGGCACAGAAGCAAAACAACGGCTTTTGCTGGTCTTGTCTCAAATTCAAACCTTGGGGATGCTCTTGGCTTCAGTGCTCTCTATGTCTAAAGAAGTGGACGTGTCCACGAAACGTTACATTAAAATATGAAAGTTAGTCTTTAAGGTGGCACATGTTTTGTGTCTCTTGTTTTTTCTTTGATTTTTACTAGGAAATAAGGGCGTACTCAAATTGGGTTTAGCATGTTTTACATCTATGATTCACATGGCAGCATTGTTTTGATACAGCATGGTGTTGTTTTGATTATTAAGTGAGGTATTTTACTGTTCCAGCAAGTGGTTTTTTTAATTTTAACTCAGATTGGTTTACAGCAGGACCCCCGTATCCACTGATTCAGTTATCCATGGTTGGCAGAGGAAAAAAATAAATAAATAATTCAGCAGCCGCAAAACAAGCTACAGTCACAAAGAGAAGCTGTAAAGCCAGCTACTGTCATAAAACAGCAGCCGTAAAGCAAGTTACCATCACAAACAGCAGCTGTAAAGCAAGCTACTGTTGCAAAACAGCAGCTTTAAAACAAGTTACTATCACAAAACATCAGTTTTGGGGACATTTTGGCATTGTCTGTTATCCATAGTTTTCATTATCCACGGGAAGGCTTGAACCAATTCCCAGCAGATACTGGGGTCCTACTGTAATTTGAATCAGATTGATGTGCAATATGTGGATGCCTCTTTCAGTATAAATTATGTGCCTCCCCTGCTTCCTCTCTTCCAACCCCAGTGTTCACACACTGGTGTATCTCCCTCCCTCACAAGCCTAGTCAATAATGTCTAGTCAGTTTCAGGCCTGGCTGCTTTCTGCCCCTCTCCATGCATGTGCTGAGTTGTAGCGAAACTTCTGTTCTGATTTTTTTTCTATCTGTCATTTTGTTCTAACGCTATGCCAGATTGCAAGAAATTAAAAACATTGCTAAAAATGACATCGCAGTGGCACCAGCTCATGGCTGTAAAAGACAGCCAGCATGAGAGCTCATGAGTGCAGGACAAGGCCTCAGATACAACGGTTCTAATAGATAATATACAACACTGCATAAAATGGATTAAACGTTTTTCCAAGAGAATGCACAAATTTATATAAAACCCATGTGACTATCACTTTAAACCAAATTCAACAACCCTGACCTATCAGCTGATTTATTCCATTAGTGTAGCTGCACCCTCAGTAAGAAAAAATGACAGTGGCTTGCACCTCAAGCTGATGCCTCAGAAGTACCGGTAATCTCTCTCACAGTTTGCTCCAGTCTTCCATGCCATTATCACACCCAGTTTAACTGCAGTCATATGCTCTGAGTGGGGCTTCCTTTAAAGACTGTTTCCACCTTGTGCTGTTACAATCTGTGGCAGCCTAGATACTGCCTTGGATGTCCACAGGGTCACTTGGTGTTCCAAATGTGACACTTGCACATTGTGTCAAGTACACAAGACTGTCCTATTCTCTGCTTGTCACTGCTGAAAATACTACCTTTGACCATTAAATTCTCTTTGGGGGCCCTGCTTGCAAACATGCTATTAAGTACAGTGCACTGAGGGTGGTAAGAATATAACAAAAGGTATTTTATTTTGGTTAGTTCTCATAGATAATTATAGTATTGCCTTTGTTGTTGTTTTTAGATGGGTCTTGTTTTGTTTCAGATCACTTATTATTATTTTTTGGTTGTTCAGTTATTGTCATTGGAAGGCTTGGGTGAGATATTGGCTATTTTCTTTTTATTGAAGAGTTGGCTCTCAGGTAATAATGCAGGGCTTTATAGAGGTGAGCAGTGCTCAAACCAAAGTATAAGAATGAATTGTTCCTCAAATACAGTTTTTAAGGTAATGGTTCAATGAAGAAGCATAGTTTTCTCATTTGCGATACCAGTGGTTGTTGCTCTTCAGTACACATTTGGTGTTTGGTGTGAATTTTTATTGTTTCATGCGCTAGTGTAGACTCTGTTGTCAATTGCACAAGCTTTTTGTTGTCGCTGTTGCTGTCATTGTCACGGCTATTCCCCTTGGGGATTGAATATTTGCAATGTTAAACTGCATAAATCCATTAGCTCTTGTAATTGTAATGCAATTGTTAAGCAGGCACGATGCATATTAGTACTGAATTTGTGTCCTTGCATCCTTCTACAAGGGCCAATCTATATGCTAAGGAAGTAGAGACATACAGGAAATAAGTGGGTACAGCATGAAGAAAAGCAATTATTCTGTACAGTATTCTGTACACATTGTCTGCTTTTACTGAAGTAACAACATAATTCAGTTATGTTATTCATATATGTGAAGTTGTGTGTTTCAGACTATATGTAAAGGGTTAGGTTCAATTTTGAAACACACAATTAAACCCTGGAGAGTTCTGGCAAAAGGTCCAGGTCTCTCTCTCTCTCTCTCTCTCTCTCTCTCTCTCTCCCTCTCCTACCAACTAAAATTCCTTTAAACTTTACCACATAATTTCCACTGAAGCTGCTTGTGTGGGATAATCTGTTCTCTGAGATACTTCTTTTAATTGCCTTCATGTTATTTTGAAAGCTTCTCACAGTGATCCATTGTTATATCCAGTGCTTACATTAAAGTGACACAATGGAGTCACTTGACTAGGTTGTATAACCTCGAAAATTAAATTTGTTTATTGTTTTAATGTATACACATAGCACAGTGTGTTGCAGTGGCCTGTGCAATGTGTGCTAGTAATGCTAGCAACATTAAGAATGTGGAATTTGCTCTTCAATACGTTTCCCTACGATGGCAGCTCTGGGTCTACACAAAAAATGTTGTCAGCCTGTCACAGATGCTTAAATAGTATTTGCCAAATTAAAAGCTCGTGTTCAGTACATTCTGCAGTCTGTTGATAGTAGAAGAACATGAGAAGAACACTTCTAGATCCAGTGAGAATCTTCAGGTTCTGTTTCCCACACCCAGTCAGATGTTTATGGGAAACCACAAACAAACCATGATTGGCTACATGGTTCTTTCTCTGTCATTGGCTGTGAGAATCATAAATTGTGTCATGCATCTCCCTTCCAATTTTGCTTTTCTAGGAAAGCTAAGAAGAGTTATTTCTAGGAATTGATGACATGCATTCCCTAGAACTAGGCTTTCACTCTTAACTGATCACATTTAAGTCCTATACTTGTTATCTGCCACTTATCCTGCCTTTAGATTCATACGTACCATGTAGCTCACACCATTTTTGTTGATTCACATGACTTTAAAGCCCTACAAAATGTTCCCCCTCCATCCATGGAAAGACACCAAGCTTGGAAAGACACCTTTCCTGACTCTTCTCTGCAGTCTCTCCTAAATTTGATGAAGACTGGTTCTTCTTTGTGGCATCTGTGAATGCACTCTTTGGGTTTTTCATGCATGCACGAAGATCACTGGACGTTCCAAGCTCTTGCGTGGTATCCTTTTCTTCCACCGCTGTGAATGGTCGCATTTCCTTCAGCTCCTGCGGACATAAAAAGGAAAGGAATAATTTTCTACTACAGAAATGTTTCCGGGCTCTATCCATGGACATCAAGACCACCATGACGCTGATAACATACATCATAACTGTCACGATGTGGAACATCACTTGCATCCGGGACCCTCCTGTCTGATTGAGGTACACGGCACCCCACCAAAGCAACCCATTACGATGCCAAATCTCGGTACATTTCACCTAAGAACATAAGAAGAGCCATGCTGGATCAGGCCAATGGCCCATCTAGTCCAGCATCCTGTATCTCACAGTGCCCCCACCAAAGGCATCGGGGAGTTCACGAGACTATATATCTGTCTCCTGATACCACTCCCCTGCATCTAGCCCTTGAAGTACCCCGGTTTTAAGCCTGGAGATTACACATCTCCATCATGGTTTGTAACCTATGATGGACTTTTCCTCCAGGAACCTATCCAATCCCCTTTTGAAGGCATCCATTTGCCATTTTGCAGCCCATTCCCCAGGTTGGAGAGATCCTTCTGGAGCTCTTCACAATCTTCTCTTACCACATGGAAAAGTTTTGTGTCATCCGCAAACTTGGCCACCTCACTGCTTATGAACAGATTGAAAAGCACCGATCCCAGGACAGATCCCTGGGGCACACCGATTTTCACCTCTATGCATTGTGAAAATTTCCCATTGACACCTACTCTTTGTTTCCTGGAGCTCAACCAATTCTCAACCCATAAGAGGAACTGTCCTCCTATCCCCTGACTGTGCAATTTTCTCAGCAACCTTTGGTGAGGGATTGTGTCAAAAGCCTTCTGAAAATCAAGATAGACAATATCCACCGGTTCACCCAAATCCACATACCTGTTGATCGTTTCAAAGTATTCTAAAAGGTTTGTCAGGCAGGACTTACCCATACAGAAGCCATGCTGATTTTCCCTCAGCAAGGTTTGTTCTTCTATGTGTTCTATGTTTTCTCTTGGATGAGGATTTCCACCATCTTCCCTGGGACATACGTAAGGCTAATAGGTCCACCCTCCTTTTTAAAAAAATTGTTGTGACATCCACTATTTTATTTATTTATTTTATTTTAAAGTATTTTTACCCCGCCTTTCTCCTTGGAAAAGGACCCAAGGCAGCTTACAGTAATGGGGGATAATAAACAGTCCAGTACAATTAAGACATGTTCAAGTATTTGAGAAAAAGGAATTGAGGGACATCTTACAGCATTAATAGACAACATTACATTAAAGCAACACGGTTATAAGTAGTCATAAACACAAAGTCTATGTGAACCCATAGATTCATATAAAATACACATGGTAGTCCATCATTCAGGGAAAGCTTGCCTGAAGAGAAAGGTCTTTGCCTGTTTCCAGAAGGACAACAGAGATGAGGCAGTCCTGGCCTCTAGAGGGAGGGAGTTTCAGAGTCTGGGCACAGCAGTCGAGAAGGCCCTTTCATGGGTTCCCACAAGACGTACCTGTGAGGGTGGCAGGATGGAGAGCAGGGCCTCTTCTGATGACCTTAACACCCAAGTTGGTTCATACTGTGAGATCCGATCTTTGAGGTAGCTAGGACCCAGGTCATATAGTGCTTTGTAGGTCAAGGTCCTCCGGCACTGTGGCCGTTTTAAAAGACAAGTTGCATATTACCATGAAGAGATACACAATTTCATTTTTCACTTCCTTAATAACCCTTAGGTGGATCCCATCTGGGCCCAGTGACCTGTGGATCTTCAATTAATCAATTAAACCTAAAACATCATCTCTTTCAACCTGTATTTGATTTAATTCTTTAGTCAAGAGGGGCCGTTTGGGCAGCGGAATCTGCCCAAGGTCTTCTGTCGTGAAGACAGATGCAAAGAACTCATTTAATTTCTCTGCAGTTTCCAAGTCCTCCTTAAACTCCCCTTTTTCTCCCTCACCATCCAGAGGGCCAACTGGTTCTCTGGCAGGCTTTCTACTTCTAACATATTTAAAGAAGCTTTTATTATTTCCCTTTATATTGCTAGCCATGCGTTCGTCAAAGTCTTTCTTTCCTTCCCCTCGATGTCACCACCTTGCTGGTGAGGCTCCATTTCATAAGGTCTACCGCAACTTGTGGTGCGAGTGTCCTCGTTGACATTGTCGCTACTTACAAGTTATTTCTTGTTCTTTGGAGGAAGATTCTGACCTCGATACCAGACCTCAACACCCACAGAGATGTTCCCCTCGCTCAGAGGCATCCCTGCCTCCTCTGAAACAACATTGCATCACTGCCATAAGGGAACCGGCACACTGTTCTTGTACCATGTTACCAACATGCCCGACAACACACTTGGAATATACAGCACTTCCTTCCTCTACCACTGCTTCCAAACCTCCTCTCCCAGAACAACGGTCAGAGACTGCATCCCGATCTCACAGCTGTTTATCTGACAGCCTGGCTAATAACCTCTCCGTAGATTGGGTACTGGCATTTCCACAAACGCCTTATACTCCTATAAGTGGAAAGCCATTTGCTCCTTTGCATATTTTAAAAACATGGCAATGGGAGGAATCCCAGCTAGAGCAGAGGAGGAGGGAAGGTCTCCATGGAGGGGGCTGTTTTAAAAACAGGGCAACAGGGGCGGGGGTAGCCTGGTTGCAGTGGTGGTGGCAGGGATGGTGGGGAGAGGCCCCATAGAGGTGGCCTCTTTGGGAATGGGGGTTGATGGGGGGTGGAAACTGTTTGTACCTTTACTGAGCCTGTTGCCTGAAAAAGAAACTAAAACAGACAATCACCCACTTCCAGCAGGAGAGAGGGAGAGAAGCCATTGGCATTGAGCACTTTTGATTATGTGACACACATTGAAAGTGCTCGTATATCAAGACAATGCTAGTTAATCAAAGCAAAAAAATGTTCAGAAATGTTTGCTTGTTAATCAAAATGCTAGAAAACCAAGTTACTTGTTAACCAAGGTACCACTTTATTTGTTTTTATTTATTCACACTGTATCATTCTGTATTTTACAATTTTGTAAACCGAGTGGCCTTTGTGCCAGGTGGTTTCATGTGGTATACAATTTAAATAAATAAATAAATAAATAAATAAATAAATAAATAAATAAATAAATAAATAAATACCACCCCCAGGAAAGAGCCCCTTAGCAACTAGCTTAGGGAAACCTCATAGCTCCATCCTATAAAATTCTGGGGTCTGTAATTTGGAAAGGTACTTTAAACTCTCTGCTATATTTCAGAGAGTTTAATACACTCATTCATTGTGTATTTGGTCTTCCTGTTTTCCTGCTGCCTTCAGCCTTTCCAAGAACTATTGTTTTTCTCCAGCAAATCTTGTGTTCACTTGAAGCTGTTACTGATTCTTATACAGCAGTGGCATAGCAGTGGGATGAGGCAGAGGGGTGGTTGTCCTGCTTGCCAAATTATGGTCACTGCTCCTGGTATTATCCCACAACCACTCCTTGTGCTCCTCTTCCCTGTCTCAGTAATCTGAGTCCAAGCTGCTTGGGGTACTGGGCCTGCCACTGCTAGCATGGACCTCAGGCTGTTCCTTGCCACTTTGGGGGTTCTCCCACTGTGCTCTGGTAACCTATTCTGCCCACACATTGCATCACAGAGATGGCATGTGCCATGTGCCCTGCAGCATTTGTCTTATACTGGGTGCTGGAAACCCATGCTGCACCACTGTTAGACATGCAAGATTCTCTTGCCAGAATACAGCATTGGTTGCTTTCACACAATCACTAAAATCCGCAGCAAACTTTGATCCAGATCACCTCCCGGAGTGGTCACGTGGTTGATGTCACGGTTCCGGTGTTCCATGGTCGCGTTTTGAAAATCTGCAAACGTTCTGATCCCACAACTGAGAACGGCAGCAAAGACTCCATAACGGGGGCGAAAAGTTTTGGTTCAGATTTCCCGTGCTCCCATGGACCTGAGTAACGGTTTAAAATCCGCATCAGAACAGCGACAAGGATTTTACCACCTCAGGACCAGGTGCTTGTAAAATGCTCTGGTTTGCGCTTAAGTGGGTGTGGTCGCACTTTATTTATTTTTTTAAGTCCGCTGCTCGTGGAAAAATGATTTTATGCTCCACATCTGCGGGCACTTTGCAGTGGATTTTAGTGGTCGTGTGAAAGCAGCCATTGTTCGTGCAATGGTTCCTTTTCCTCCAGCTAACTACACATCAAGATACCAAATGTCATTAAATGTTTATGTTTCAGTATTTTTTTTCACAGAAGGATTCCCAGTGTGATTTAGTGAGTAGAGTGATTGACCACTAGGTCTGAATCCTTGCTTTGACATGGAAACTTACCAGATGTGTGGAACTAGTAAAACCACTACTTAAATATCTCACTTACCTTGAATCCTTGTTTGGGTCACTGTACATTAGTTCTGACATGACAAAACAGAAAACACACACACACACACACACACACACACACACACTTCTAGCCTGCAGCCAAGTGTCTAAAGTACAGTGTTGGTGAACCTATGGCACCCGGCATCGCCCCTTCACAGCCACCTGTATTCAGGTTAAATTGCGGTATTGGTACTTTGTGAAAAATGAGTGGGTTTTGAATCACAGTTTGGGCACTCGGTCTCTAATTGTACTGGACTGTATATTATCCCTTATTACTGTAAGCTGCCTTGAATCCTTTTCCAAGGAGAAAGGCGGGGTAAAAATACCCTAAAACAAATAAATAAAATAAATAGAGGTTTGCCATCACTGGTCTAGTATGTGTATTTTATTTCTTGTTTTAGAACAGGGGTCTGCAACCTTTAAGACATAAAGAGCCACTTGGACCCGTTTCCAACGGGAAAAAAAAACTTGGGAGCCGCAAAACCATTGCAACATTTAAAACAAATATAACACTGCATATATTGTTTCTTTCCTTAATGCTATATACAGGATCGTGCAGTCAGCTGTCAATCTGAAGAAGAAAAAGGACTTTTTCACTTAACAATATGAAATATATTTTTGCAAATTAATAGCTAATTAAAATATTTAATTTACCTGGTTAATGGGATTTTTGCTCCTGAACCTCAGTGCACAGTGTCTGCACATCAGGGCTGTAATATGTCACCTTCATTTTCACACACGCTTGCAAGCTGTCGTCTGTGAGGCGTGATCGATATTTGTTTTTAATATAGTTCATGTTGGAGAAGACCTGCTCACATACATATGTGGAGCCGAAGATCGACAGGACTCCAAATGCATACTTTTTCATGTTTATATAAGTGTTGGGGATGGCATTCCATGTTTCGAATACAAGTTGGTCCTGTTTGGGAAGGTTTTCAATATCACTCCATTGATGATTCTGAGCCAGAATGGCCTTCTGACGGGCAACATCCTCAAGAGTAGCGGTCAAGCATTTGAACTTGGACACCCATATATCTTTGTCAGCTATATCGGTCAGTTCCATCTCAAGATCAGGTTGACTTACAACACCTGCAAATGCAGTCATATTCAATAGTGATGGATCGTAGTTTTTTTTTTGGGGGGGGGGCTGCTCGAGGGGTAGGAATCTAATTAGAAATCACAGGGCCCCATAGCACCCCCCTGAAGCATTTTGTCGCCCTCCTCCTCCAAATATCTATATTTATATCTATATGTATTTATTTAAATAATTATTTCCTCTTCTTGAGTGTGTGTGTGTGTGTGTGTGTGTGTGTGTGTGTGTGTGTGTGTGTGTGTGTGTGTGTGTGTGTGTTGCAAAAATGGGTGGAAAGCCATGTGTGCTTGTGTGTGAATGTGAGGAGAAAAGGGATGGAAAGCCAGGTTGTTTGTGTGTGTGTGTGCAATAAAAATGGGTGGAAAGTTGTGTGTGTGTGTGTGTGTGTGTGTGTGTGTGTGTGTGTGTGTGTGTGTGTGTGTGTGTGTGTGTGTGTGTGCGTTGCAAAAATGGGTGGAAAGCCGTGTGTGCGTGCGTGTGAGGAGAAAAAGGATGGAAAGCCAGGTTGTTTGTGTGTGTGTGCAATAAAAATGGGTGGAAAGTCGTGTGTGTGTGTTTGTGTTTGTGTGTGTGTTGCAGAAATGGCTTCTGGGAGGGAGGGGAAAGCCTGTTGCGTTAACAAGCGCTCAGTGGCACCTTCTTTCCATCTACCATGCCCTCCTCCCTCGACCGGGAAGAGCCCGCCTCCCTTTTTGATGCCTCCCTCCTTTCGGCCTGAGTACGTGGAGCTGGGGGTGGGTGGGTAGGTGGGGGCTAGAGGCGCGCTCGCCCGCCCACCCGCCCTCCCCGCCGCAGCCACCCAGCCGGAGCGCCCACCTCCTTTCCGCGGGGCCCGCCTGCCTGCCTGCGAAGGCGGGACCGACAAGACGGAAAAGGGCCTTCTTCTCCTCCTCCTCCTCCTCCCTCCCCCCGTGGCCTGGGCCGCCTGTTCCCTCCTTTCCTACCCCTTTCCTAAGCGGAAGACGGCGGCCGTCTGGAGCGGCCGCGGAGGGCTTCACGCACGGCCTGAGCGAGCCCTGTGGCGCGCCGCCACCAGAACGCGGCCGGGGCTCCGGCGACGAGCCTTGTAAGCCTCCTTGTTGGAGGAGGAGGAGGAGGAGGAGGAGGGGCAGGGAAGGGGGGAGGGAGTGTGTAAGAGAGAGAGAGAGAAAGAGAGAAGTTGCAAGGAAGTTGCGGTGCAAGGAGAGGGATGGTGTTTTAAACTCCCGGAGCCGGAGCCGCAGCAAAGGTTGCTAGGAGCCGCATGCGGCTCCGGAGCCGCAGGTTGCCGAACCCCGTTTTAGAAATAAGTTCAAATAACACACCTGTTGCCAGGCCTGTTTAAATTTGCTTTTCTATTTATGCTTCATTGTTAAAGAAAGTTGAACAATTTTGATCCTTAAAAGTCAAAACACAATAGTTTGATCAGGTTACTTATAAATGTGCTTGGAGGTGAGTGCAAAACTCTGTAACATAAACATAAACAAAGGCACAGTTAGCCAGTAGAAGGAAACACTGAGCAATGCACAATAGTGTGGCAGGGGAGTGATGCTGTGGAAATATGAGGAATGAGTGTTATGGAGGAAATAGGGTATGCAAGTTTGTTTAACTCTCTGCAAGTATACGTTCTATACCAGTTACATAATGACAATTGAATTTTAGGTCGAATTGTATGGATCTGTTAGATCGGCTGTGAGGCACGTGCAATAGATCGCTGGTTCTTAAATTATAGTAATAATGTTTCGTGTTTATTGCACATCCGTTAGATTGGCTGTGAGGCATGTGCAATAAACACAAAACATTATTACTATTTTTTTTTCTATGAAGTGTTGGAGAGCCAGGTTCTGGGCAGTAGGAAAAAAAGATTGTAATGATGCACAAGCCGATTTTCTTACACTCTGAAGTGAGAACTTTTCGTTTGTTTGTTTTTCCAGTAAAAAGGTAATAATCTGCTTTATGGTTACTGGCAGAGATTATTTCTGGTGTCAGTTCCCTGGTGGTTAGAAGCTGGTATGGATTGCCAGACATGCAAAATTTAATCTGCGGTTCCTTCAGCAACACACTGTGATTTATTTGGGGGCAGATCTGGATTGAAACACGGCCAACATATTCTTTTGTGAGATGGGCAGAGGGTATAAGTAGAATGCTATAGCCACCAACTTGAGCAAGCCAGGAATTCCTGAAGTGATTCATAAATCATTATAAAGACCACTAAAGTCTACTGAAAAGGGAGAACAGTCTGGCTATTCAAAATGTTTTATTATCATTCCAAAGCCTTTCTTAGATGTTAAATCCAATTCAAAATCTTTAAAACTCTGGTTTTATGTAAAAGTATCTAAGGGGTTTTCTCTTCCCTGTTGCTGGCTGACAATTAAATATATTTTTCATTGATTAAATTTCACAGGTTAATTCTGTTCTGCACGTGTATGTGCGCGCACTCACACAAACACACACTCTCTCCTGGAAAAAAAGCAAGGAGATGATGACAATTCTAGAATTCTTTGCACGAGAAAAGTGCCCATCTGCACATTCTTCTGATGCCTGGAAGCCAATTGATAATATTTTCTTGCGAATGTGACAAAGCAAATAATTTATGTTCTGCTAGATGGCCTCATTGAACTCAAAACTTCTTTCTACTGTGTGAAAGTTTTGGGGGATGCAGGTGGCAACTTGAGAATCTGCAACTCAACTAAAATAATTGAATCAAGGGAACTAAAATAAGTGTTGGCTTAACGAGACCCATTTATTTATAGGATTTGCTCTAACTGGAACTATTCACTGGATTTAGCCCAGAATATTTAATAATCAACTCTCTTATTTCATGTGAAAGAAATGAGGCACTTCCTGTACTGATCCTAGGTGGATAACAGCACGAAGACTTCTCCTTTAGCTCTGATGAGTGACGCTGGCGTGTATACCGAGGGTTACCCTTTTCTTTTTAAAGCCGGTGCAAGTCAAGGGTAACATGTAGAAATGAAAAATGAGAATAGAGATGGAAAACATTTTGCTTCACACGGGATAGTTGGGGTTAAGGAGATCGAATGGGGGAAAGAAAGAGAAATTTCATCAGCTGAGATCTTTTTTCCTCTGCCCCAAGGGAAGAGCTTCACATTCAGGTTGCAGATGAAATATGGAGGAGCTAATGGGCACACAGTCATTGTAATGATGGTCTAGCCTGGGTTTCATCACTCCCATGTTGGATTCCTTTATCCAAATTGTTATAGGGCATTAAAATCATCCACACTTTCCTCCCGAATGTGGTACTATTAGGTACTTCAAGGGCCAGATGCAGGGGAGAGGTATCAGGAGACAGATATCTAATAGTCTCGTGTGTTCCCAGAGGCATTTGGTGGGGCCACTGTGAGATACAGGAAGCTGGACGAGATGGGCCTTTGGCCTGATCCAGCATGGCTCTTCTTATGTTCTTATGTAACATCTTTCAAAAAATGTTTTTGAAGGGTTTTTAATGATAGTTTTTAATATTGTTACATTTTAAATTGTCCTTTAATATCATATCTTATGATAGTTTAATTCTTGCTGTTCTGTTGTTTTGCCCTTGTGACACCCTGAACCCACTATGGAGAGAAATACAGTAATACTTTGGTTTACGAGCATAATCTGTTCCGGAAACATGCTTGTAAACCATAACCAAACTTCACAAAAGAAGTTGGCTAGAAGTCCACATCCACACCATGGTTGAGGTACCTGACTGTGGAATCTGCAGTGCTTCGGACTAACAACTAGATTTTGCTCTGTTTTTAAGGTGACATTAATAAAGTGCAGTTTGTTGCCCTATACCAGTGGTGGTGAACCTTTTAGAGACCGAGTGCCCAAACTGTGATTCAAAACCTACCAATTTCTTGCCAAGTGCCAATACAGCAATTTAACCTGTGAAGGGGTGATGTTGGATGCCCACAGAAAGGGTTCCGAGTGCCACCTTTGGCACCCATGCCCTATATACACTTGACTAGCTGCCCCATGACTAGAAATGGTTTGAAAAAAATAAAAACAAATGTTGAAAACAAATTAAATATAAATATAAATATAAATATAAATAAAACCCTAACCTGCACATTGCTGGCTGGTCCAAAAGAGACCTCTATTCCTCTCTCCTCCCTCTACTTTGGAGGCTGTCTGAGACAGAATGTTCCACACAATTATCCACAATCCAGCAAGGGGAGGGAGGGAAAAAGATCCACCGTTGGCCCACTTGTGATCATGTCACCTGCTCCAGTGCTTGTATATCAAGACACTGCTTGTTGATCAAGGCAAAATTTAGAATAAATGTTTACTTGTCTTAAAAATGCTCTTAAACCAAGGTGTTATTGTATATAAAATAATCTATCCATCCACCGATCTAGGAACCCACACTTCATACTTATTTGCCATTCTGACACCGAAGAAGATATATTAAGATTAACACAATTAATCAACAGCTAGATCTATGCAGCAGCAGGTCTGACCATTCACAGCAATGTGTTGTTTTCTTAATTTCTCAGATTTTCGGGGTCTGCTGCTTTTCCTTCTCATCATGTCAGTCCCAGGAGAACTTCTGTTCTCCCACCTTCTGTGCAGAAGAGGACACCACAGTCTTCCAACAGCCAGCAGCCTGGAGGAAGTCCTTTGAAAGCATATGAGCCATTAAATCACACCTCTTTTCAGCCAAACAGCCTCCAGATCCAAGGTAAGGCCTTGCATAGCTCCACTATCCTGTGCTGTCCAACCTGAAGAGGCAGGCTGTGATCTCAACTCTGAGCAGCGGCTTACATCTTCATACCTACAAAGTATAAGGCAGGTGTTTTCAAGGGGCCAGTGGTAGCCCCTCCCACCACTGGATATGGCTAATTCATATTTCAAATTGGCTTAAATTCCCAAGCAGTATCAAATCATAACCAGTTCAGTCCTTAAGCTTGATACTGAGACTATATATCTTTTTACTTAATGTGTATTCCCTTCCTATGTTGAGTCACAAAAAAAGAAACAGAACTAGATATTGGGCAGGTTATATTGTTTGGGTGGGAAAATAAATCTGATGACTTATGGACAGTATTCATTAGAATTTTTTAAAGTGGGGATTGAATTATTCACTGAGGTATATTTATTTATTTAGAATATTTTTACCCCACCTTTCTCATTGGAAAAGGACCCAAGGCGGCTATTAAGCTATTAAAGGGTAAGACAAAGCATTTTGTATTCGTGCTTTGTCCTTTCTTGGAGAAAGCTGGGATAGACATATTTTAAATAAATAGATAAAAATAATAAACATATTTGCAGTTATTTTATATATGTGTTTGTTTAAACCTATACCTTGCCCATTTAGTGGGCCAGCCACTATTCTGGGTGGCCAAGTTGCTTAGTTGGAATAATTTATGTAGAAGGCAGTGTTCCATTTACATCAATGAAGAAGTGTCCTTGTTTTTTACCGCACCGTATGTATGCGCAGCAGTTTGTGTACCACCTCCCTGGCCTCCTGTCACTTTATATAACTGAGTGCTACTTCATGAGGGAGGGAGCACAACAACAAAGAATGTAATGTGACTGGAGCAGGAGTATATTAAGTCAGCACCATGTCGGATACGGCTGTCACGTAAGGAAGCAACTGCTGCAACATAAACGCAGAATTACTATCTTTTCATTTCCCACACATTGACATTTTTTTCAGCATTATAGGTAATAGTAATTTCTCCCACCACTTAAACCAAGAGTTGCGGAGCATCACGCTGCGCTGCAGTCTTTTCCCCCCACTGCCCTGACATCTTCCTGCTGTAGACCGTTCTTTCTCAGAGAACTTCAGAAAACAGAAAGCAACAATGCTTCATATTTGTTAAGTTTCCCAGCAGTCTGCGGAAAAGATAAAAGAAACAAAGGGACTCTGTTGTCCCCCCCCCCGGTCATGCGATTCCAGTTCACCAGAAGAATCCCATGGAGCCACTTCAGCAGCCTAGTCTATTTGGTAGATGGATTGGTTCGTAGGGGAAAGCATGGTTGGCCCCTGTCCCCGACCGTTGTTCTGCTTTCACGTGGCTATAGCTGTTGCCACTGAACTTTCAGCTCAACCTGCTACCAAACAATAGTAACATTTTTCTGTCACTATATGTAGTCTTAGACGTGTCAGTTCAGTTCAAATTGGCTGTACTGTACCGAAAAGAAAGAAAAAAGAGTTTTGTTCCAAGAAGACTTTTTGAACAAAACAGGTTGCAAATGGTTTCCTGTGCAGAAAAAAAAAAACAGAGAATCTTAAAAGCTCAATGAAATCAGTAGGTGTTAGAACTCAAAACAATATTTCAGTCAAATGTGAGGCTAATAACATTTTATAACTGCTGCAGTGTACTCTACTTCATAATGTAGTCCATAATGTACATTTTCAGTGCTTGACAGCTGCTTGCACCAGAAAGGAAAGAATGACTAATTCTTCAAGTAATTGCTATGGTTTAAGGAAAGGTGGGGGGAACTGCACTGTTGCTATTACTGCATCTGCAGCAGCTAAATATAATTTATTATCATTTGGCGAAATCTATTATACTGTACCAGACTAGGAGGTACTGACAGCAAGGTGGAATCGGGGTATTTGATTTGGTTGCCTGCTTCTTCTCTGCTAGCCACGCTCTGGTGGTGGCACGTTTTGACCGTTACCAAAGACACAATGACAAGGAAAAGAAGCCAAGGTTTGCCATAATTTGCTCTAGAAGAGTAAAAATACTCTAAATAAATAAGAGGAAGAAGAGAGACGGACGAGGGAGGGGAGGAGCAGTGGTAGAAATTTCTATCCCCCAGTGCGCCTTCCTCAAATACTTGTGGCTTGACACTTAAATGAGAATGCCAAGCCTTGATGAGTCCAGTATGTTAGGAGCATCCCTGTGGTTTGTAGGGAGACATGCAAGCAGACCTAGGAGTGTTTAACTAGCTAGGCTAATTGTTTAATGTTACATAAACACGCCCTTTTGGAATTTTATATTTTAAAAGCTGAGAAGGCAGGCCTAGTTCAAGTGCTATATATTTTAGTATATTTAATCTATTGATATATTATACTATAATATCTGCAAACGAGGGGGCACAGATGAATTCCAGTGCCAAGAAGGAACCATTTTGTAGAAGGTCATCTCTATTGCAGCCATTTGGTGTTAGCACTCATGACACTCCCTCAACATTTCAAATGGGAGCAAGCTCCAAATGTTGGAGATACTAATCCAGAGGTCTTGTCCAGTTCAGCAGAGGATGTCAGTGTGTCCTGCTACTGGGATGAGGTCAGCCTCACGGTCGCCAGGTTGTTAACTGAACTTAGTTCAGGAGAGCTGAACCCAAGTCCAAAACAGGTCAAGTCTAGCCAATCTAGGAGTTGTGCAAGAAAACATACTACCCAAGCACAGTCATGCAGTTCAAAAGTCACATATGGTATGGAATCAGCAGCAAATATAAGAATACAAGGCATTCAGCAACTAGAAGACAGGTATTTTCCCACAAAAGCAGAGCCTCTGATGTTTATGCAGGGTTCAGGCTGCTAGTCCTCCGACAGTCCACCATCATCCCATTTGGCCTCCTGGATTTCTCCAGATGTGCTGGATCTAGCATTTCTTCACCCATGTTGAGTTTCAGCTGGCTCTGACTTAACCTCACTGGATGATGCATCTGGTGAAAGCATGACATGGTGGGAACGCTAATTGTTTTGAGTGCTGTGTCATTCTCAGGAAGAGACTGTGTGACCCTCTTTCCGTGGGACTCTCGCCTCCCATCGGTCTTTACCCGAGTAGCCGATGGTGTTGAGTGAGGTGAATGGTGCCCCACCAACACCTGGGAAACGATATCTTCTGTATCCCCGATTTAGAGCTGGCCAGTTCACATTTCCAGGCAAAATTTAGAATTTGCATCAGGATGATATTGTGGGGGGACTCCCAAATGAAAGTGGAAGGCTTATCTCCGAGTACAGTTTCCTAGGGCCTTTGGGATTAAAAACCTTGAACCTTGAGTGAAACTGTCACTGGTAAACCGCACCTGAGTTCCTCAGACCTAGGAAGCCCTGAGAAGGGGTGTCATGAGTTGCAGTCAATCTTCTGGCATGCAGTTACAGCCAAATTGCTGCCCTTCCCTCTCTCTGTATTGATGTACTTGTGCACAGCGGGAAGCCGGACAGTTACTTAGGCCCTTTGTACACGACCCCTAAACTCCGCCGCAAATGGCTCCCAGCTCCGGAGCTTAAAATTGTTTCCCCACCAGCTCCGGAGTTTACAGATAATTAAGTGCGACCACGCCCACCTAAGCACGTCCCAGCGCACTTTTCAGGTACCTGCTCTCTGGAGGTGAAAATTCCTGATGCGGATATAACGTAGTGACTGCCCGGCTCTCCTTGCTTCTGTTTGTTCTTTTTTTGCCCCCCGCCCCTTTAAGATGAATGGCATATGTTGCTGAGGTGTACTGGATGTATTCCCATTTGCCTGAATGTTTTTACTACAGCAATACCACTGTCCTTCATGGCAAAGTTATAGTGTCAATAAGATATGAAGCCACTTTAAGAATGGAATGCTAAACAGTCAGTTGCTAAGTAAGTAAGATCCATTGAACACAGAGGGATGTGTTTCTGAGTAAAGAAGTATAGGCTTGCATGGTTATAGCATTCATTTGAGAAGCAAAACAATTTGATAAAGTTCTTTACAGTGGTGCTATTGTTTTTAAACACAATTTTTCTGTCTAATAGATAATGGTTAACCACTCCCATAAAAGCAACCTTAATTATATAGCTGAACCATGCTAGTCTGTTGCCTGCAAAAGCAAGTGTCTTATGGCGTCTTAAAGCTAGCCAGCTTTATTTGACTTAAGCTTTTCATGGCCTGCAACCTGCATTGCTGGACGCATGGACTCCATCAGATGCGTGGAAATTAGGTAGAATAGGCCCTCTGCCCATTACAAGGAACCTTTGCCATCCGTTAGCTAAGTCAATAGGCAGAAACACAACAGATGGTGTCTCGCATAGTATTTGGAGAGGGGAATCAAATCCATTGAACTCCTTGCTATGATGTACTATATTCCAGCACAGCTGCAGAGGGGCTGTGCTGAGGAAGGCTCTTCTGCACCAAAACCTACAACACAGTGCAGGAAATCTCTTCCCAGTCTATGTGATGTAAATGTCTCTTCAATATATGCAGTAAATGTGTTCAGGAGATGCTATCACTCATAATGAGGTAATGTCCACAGTCTTAGAAGGCAGAAGAAAGCAGTATTTGCCCAAGTCTGAGAAGCATCTCTGTTCTGTTTGTTTTTTACTCAGCAGTGCTGAAGATCCCATCTTTCACAGTTGGCTTAATCTCCATCTCTTACCCTTGGCCTTATTTACTTGGTGTGGTGACATTTTATTTATATAAGAACAGCTTCATTCCTTTTTCTGCCACAGATAGCACATGACCACAAAACAGTGTGACTGTTAAAAGGAACAGATCTTGTGCAGAATCACTGGTGCATTCATACAATGTTTGAAAACCAACCATGCCTTCTATATACATTTTAATTAGAATTGTATGCATCTGTCGCAATATCTAGCTGCCTGGGTAGCCCAGTGGGTTGGGTGCCTGGTTGTGGAAAGAGAGGTTGGGAGTGTGATTCTCCCTGTGCATCCTAGGAGTAAAACCACCCTGTGTAACCTTGAGCAAGCTGTACAATCCTAGTGCCCTTCCAGAAAATGGGAAAAGTAGACTGCTTCTGAGCACCCTGTCCTTGAAAACCATTGGCAAGGATGGTCATAAATTGGAATAAAATTGATGGTATACAATTATCATTATCAAGGGGAAGGAGAGAGATCTAGACCAGAAATTTACTGGTTTTATGGAAGTTAATTGACAAAACATTGTGTGGTTTATAAAGGTAAAGGTCACACACCTGCTTATCAGCCTAATTGTGCAATGGAGAGGAACTGGGATCAGTTACGCAAATCTTACAGGAACACCAATAGGATTCTGTCCATTATCTCTAAAATAGAGTTTGAAATGAACAGATCATGCACCCACTCAAGCGAGAGTGTTGCGATTGACTGTGTTTGGCTGCCAGCCAGACAGTCTCTCACTGTATATGGTTGGCTCTTCAGAAGAGAATGTTCTCAAAGAACTTTGTATCATGCAAGAGAAATTTGCTCATAAGCCAGAATGTGAACGAGT
Organism: Phrynocephalus forsythii; assembly: GCA_029282475.1. Taxonomy (NCBI): domain Eukaryota; kingdom Metazoa; phylum Chordata; class Lepidosauria; order Squamata; family Agamidae; genus Phrynocephalus; species Phrynocephalus forsythii. The sequence goes on from JAPFRF010000004.1 coordinate 37,338,482, forward strand.
TTCCCCGAGCACATATCTACATAGACATAAAAATGTCTATGTCCAAAGACCATAAGGCTGCTTGTGACACACAGTTCTTCCCATGTCTTTCAAGGTTAAATTGCAACTTTTATAGAATCCACTTAGATCTTGTCAGGGAGTAGGAGAAGGAAGATGGCTGCAGATCCCAACATATTATAGCTGCGACAAATAGAAATAAACATGCAGAAAAGACAGGGAATTCTACATGTTGCTTGGTCAAAGTATATATGTTCAGAGTAATGGTAGAGAATGCAGATTCACCCAGAGCATTACATACTGTTATGCTAAGAGTATTGATCCTCCTACACATTCTGCAGCACCAATTCAACCTTCTGGCTTTGCCGTCCTCTGAAATTATTAATTTGTTCCCCTGTCAAGTAATTATTTGACCCAACATTTCTGCACATGTTCCAATCAGCCATTAACTCACCTCGTCCCCTTCCTCATGAATATATGTGTAGGAGCAAGAAAGAAGAAAGTGTCCATATTTGTTTTGTATTTGGGAGTCACTGATGTTTGCCTTTGCTGCTTGAAAACACAGTGGGGGGAGAGAAACTCATCCCCCCCTTATATGCACACATGAATAGATGCTTATGTTGACTCTGTGCACTGGCATACTTGCAATACTGTGTGTTTTACAATCGTTTGCAGCTGTGATTTGTCTCGTAACCTGGGTCAGTAATTAATGGTATCAAGTCAATTTGAACAGGGATGGGTGGCAATTATTTCTGGGGAACTGGGAACATCTGGCTCACCAGTAATGATGCTGGTTTCTACAATAGAGGAAAGACAATAAAGCAATTGCTACCTTGGGATGGCTGCATCAAACCCTCTGGAAGCTCCTGTCAGTTACTTCAATTATGCAGAATGTTATTCTGGTCTGGCAGAACCAGAAGCAAAAACAAAAGCCCCTAGTCAATTTTTCCATCCCTTGAAGAGAAAGAGAGAGAAAGATGGTGTCGGTCCTTGTGAAATTGGCAGACTCTCTGTTTTCCTGGGGAGCAGCTTTTCTCCACCTCTCTTATTGTTTTGCACAAAAGAGAAAATGGCCAGTATCCTCTTCCATAGTAACTGGTTAATGCAGCTCCAAATCCAGAAGCTACCATGTCAGTCTGACCAGGTGCCCGTCACATGCGTCCAGATATTCTACTGCCACTTTATCAGGTCACTGCAGCAGCATCCATGGCTGGAACTCTGAGCCAGTATCAACATGGAACAGAATACCGTGTTGGCCTGTCCTTATAGAATGCCACATTCTACCACTTAGTCACCATCCCAACTTGTGGGCTGGCCAACTTGATCATCAGAATCAGGCCATCCCAGTTCATTGAACAAATACTTGTGTAATCAGCTGACCAGCAAGTTCCTCATTGGAATTCTTCTAGCATTTGATTCTTTTATTTACACCAAAACTCAGGGCAGGCGAGAGATTAGTAGCAACAATTAAACACATACAGGGCCAAGTACTACAACTCTGTATAATAGTAATATTTTCACC